>CM062805.1:575485373-576685373 GCA_031772625.1 Pinus tabuliformis
TTGTGCACCAAATCAACCTATCTTTTCCTGAATTTCCAATCCTCTTTTCATCCTTTTTGTATTCATTCACATATATTTACTATGCTAAAACTATGAGGTAATTCCCCTTTCTTCGTCTCTTGGAATATTTAATTAATGAAGTATAGTCATGAGGGCTTTTCCTATGCGAACCACTAAAACATGTTATGACCGCAGATTTTGAAGCACAGGTGTTGACCTCACGGCATATCACAGCAGTTCCACGATTCACAACAGCTGGTTGACCATGATGAAACAAGATAACCAATTTGCAGTTGTTCTCAACCCATTTTTGATCATTTTTGTTCTTGCTCTCTCGGTGCTGGTATTGTGTTGAACTGATGTATATCTTTGGGCATATAGTTTCCAGGTTTTGGGGAGAGATTTTATTCCCCTTTGTACTGTATAAAAGACAGGTTATTCCTATACGAGGGGTTAGCCAAACCCTGATCTATATTATAACAACATTTTTCAAATTAATAAATTACAACCCTTTTTGTTGTTCTATCTTTCATTGTGAGTAATAAAACCATGATCAGAGAGTTGGGCCCACTCTTTTGATCAGGTCCTACATGTTTCCTTTTCTTGTTTTTCATTACTGCATTATTTCTTGATTGCTATTACAGATTTCTTTAGATTACTGTGAATGCCTTTTTAAATTCTACAGTTTAGTTTTTATTCCTGTTACAGTAATGCTTTGATTTTGTAATCGCGAACCCTTGGTCGATGACAGATTGTAACCTTGCACCTACATATACCTTGCGTGTTGCCTTGAAAAAAATATGCACCCGGATTCATAAGTCAGTGTAGGAAAAGGGGTGAATAATTTGTTCATACATGGACACCAACATTTTGGCACCGTTGCCGGCGAAGCTAACAAGGTGCAAGACATGATCTGTATCAGTCCGTAGCATCAATCTCTTGTCCTAGGGAGAGAATGAGCTTTCTCACTCTGCTCCAGGTCCTAAGCATAAGTATTTCTTTTGTTTTGTGATTTTTTTGTTTTCCTATTTTTATTAGTGTCGATCTCTCGTCCTCGGGAGGGAGGAGTCCTTAGACTCCCTACTCCAGGCCCTGAGCTTAGATTTTTCTAGCATCTTTGTTGTTTTAGTTTTGAGGAACCCAATCTCTTGCCCTGGGGAGGGAGGGGTCCTTTGACGCCCTACTTCAAGTCCTGAAGTGTTAGGTTTTATCACATGTGTGTTATTTTCTTGTTTGGCTTCTTATCCTGGGAAGGGAGGAGTCCTTTAACGCCATGCTCCAGGCCGTGAACCCTAGGTTCCTATTTTCTTTTCCATTAGTTTTTTTCCTTTCAACGTGATCTCTAGTCTTAGGGAGGGAATGGTCTTTTGACGCCCTACTCCAGGTCTTTGGCACTGTGATTTGGTATCAACATCTTTCATCACACCAACTTGTATGAACAGAGATCCAAATAAAAGGGGCAGAGGGAGAGCGCCAAAGAAGGGAGGACAGGATTTGGGAAGGAATACTTATATCCAGCAAATGATTGCAAAAGTTGAATCAGAGGCATCTTCCCATGCAGCCATGAGGCCAGGTGAGCAGACAAGATCTGAGGGACAATCTGTAGATCAACTAGTGTTGTCCACAGCACCCCCTGTCGATTCGATACAACAGACCCTTCCAACAACCGAAGAGACAAGAAGTAGCACACTTGATAAAGGGGTATCATTGCTCATAACAAAAGAAGAATAAGTTGCAAGTAAAACATCCGAGGAAATGGTCCATCCCAGTAGGGAAGAAGAAGTTTCAGAGAGGAGGTATGAAGGGTCAAGCCACTGTGAGAGGAAGGAACAAATTGTAGGGACATTTCTATCACCAAAGGATAGAGGGAGCATTGTTAAGGCAACTCAAAGCCCTGTGATAAGAGCCCTTCCTGCGGAGTCTGTCGAAATCCCCAATGAGTATTGGAGGATATTCATGGCACCTACATCCTCTACTATTGAATTCCCAATTGGGGACCTTGGGACTGGAGCACCAACAAAGCCCATTCCTTTAACAACTTTACCCAACTTCCATGGGCTTACTTCAGAAGACCCCGACACGTTTTTGTTTGAATTTGACATTATGTGTCAAGGATATGATTATATAACAAATGCTTAGAAATTGAAAATCTTCCCTGCTACGTTAAAAGGGATAGCCCTATGGTGGTTTATGGGTCTTGGGGGAAGGACTATCACAACATGGGAGGAGATGAAAATTGCTTTCTTGGAGAAGTACCAGGTCTACTGTAAATCACGGGACATTAAGGAAGAACTTTTCAAGTTTACACAAAAAGATGATGAAAATATGGAAGATTGTGTGGAACGCTTCAAAAACACATTGCAGAGATCAGGTCACTCTGACCTAGATAAGGACATTTTGAAAATTATCCTTCTTCGAGCCTTTCTAGAGGACTCTTTGGAATTGTTAAATATAGTCGGAAAGGGAGATATATCAAAAGAGATCTTCGACGCCATCTGTGAATTGTGCATCCAATGCTCAAGGGGAGTTGCAAGGAATAAACAAGGAATTCGATCAACAAAAGTATCTGGTGGAGGTGTCACAAAAGCAGAAATTGGAAACCTGTTGGATAATTTGAGAATTGATATCCTGAGTACCCTGTATGCATAGGTGGACACACTACAAGTTAAATAGAAACAACGATAATTGGAAAGAGCTATGGCTAAATTTTTCCCAAAGTGCAAAAAGAAGCATCCAGAAAGGGAGTGCCCATTGAAGTCGGTAGAAGAATGTGCGATTTGTAAGTTAAATCATGCAACAAGTTCATTCCCCTCCTTGCCAGGACTGAAAGTGATATTTCAAGGGACAGGCGAAGAGATGGAGTAGCTGTACTTCATGGGACCCAAAAATCCATGGCAACCTCGACCATCGATGGGAAATAAAGGTATGTTTCTGGATCCATCTCAATATTTCAGTAATGCTAATATGGGTCCTCAGTCCATGCCTTATCCGCCCATGTGGCCCCAATACCAGCTTCCACCTTGGCAGCAGTGGGCTCCTCAAGCTAGTTCGAGTTCCTCGTGGGCTCCGAACTAGCGGGGACCTTCTCCTCCTGGGTAGTTTCCCCAGTCAATGCCACAGCAGCAACTCTAGTTACCCTCTAATGTGCCTCCTGGTAATCAACCTGTTTGTCCCCAACTTCCCATCCAACCCAATCCAAATCCTAACAATAAAGGGGCTCAGCAAGCTAACACCCTCAACCTAACTTCATACAGCATCTCTACGAAAGAATTTTATGAGATGAATTTACGATCTGGGTGGATAGTAGATGCTCAACCCTCACGAGTTATCATTGAACAAGTTGACAATGAGGAAAAGGAACTAGAAATGGTTGAAGAGGAATCAAACCAAGTCAACAAAAGTCATACACCTCCTCAACCGCTAGTTACTCAAAAACACCAAGCTGAACCGCCCTATCTAGAAAGGTTGGCTTTAAGTAAACAAATCCCTCAAGCTAATTTCAATTTGTTAGGGGAGCTGCAAAAATTGTTTGTTAAAATTCCCCTGTTGCAAGCTATGAGGACGTACCTATATATGCAAAAACTCTTAGGGAATATTGTGCTAAGAATCCTAAAAAGAAATCAAGAGACCCGCTCACTATTCATGTAATGGGGAAGCTATTAGATTTTATGATGGGAAAGATCATGCCTGTAAAGTATGGGGATCCCAGGAATGCAATTTTAGCCATGCAAATTAATAGGGTAGAAATTCCAAATGTACTGGTAGATTTGGGTGCTGCCATAAATGTCATCACTGTTGAAACTATGAAAGCATTAGGTCTTCGTAACTTGAAACATACACGTACAGTGTTAGAGCTGGTAGATCGATCTACAGTGAAACCAGTAGGGAAGTTAGAAGATATCGTAATTTCAGTTGATTCATGGCACTACCATGTGGACTTCCTAGTACTACAAACGCAATCTCCAGCTGGAGGCCATACTCTGATTCTGGGAAGACAATGGCTGGTAACTGCAGACACTTATATTGGGTGCCAGTCTGGACATATTGTCATTTCGAATGGACAGATCATTAAGAATTTAGTTTTATATCCTCCTGCAGAACCTAACCCATTAGCAAAACCAACGGGTCACGAGAAATCTTTACCCAGGAAAGAGTCTGAATTGGAAAATGAGGAATTAAGACCATTTCTTACTATTGGATAGGCCCTCCAACTTAAAACAGAAATGGAAGATGACACAATTACTACTTTTATTAGTGATCCTTGTTCTATTTCAGATTTAAATCAACAAATCTTGGAGTCTGTCTTGAGCTGTGAGACATAGGAAAGTATTGGAACAGATGATGGATTTGATGAGCTACCTACAACTGCGCCCCATGACAGTATTTCCATGGAAATAGAACCAGAAAAAACCCTAAATATCAATCCAAATCTATTAGAGTTCCAGAAGAAACAACTCTTGTATGTTCTTTGGAAACACAAATAAGCCTTCGCCTAGGACTACTCAGATATGAAGGGGATTCTTGCTAATCTATGTACCCATCATATATACATTAAGGAGGACTGTCGTCCTATAAGGCAGCCCCAGAGGAGGATGAACCCTGCTCTAGAAAACACTATCAAGGAAGAGCTTCAAACGCTGCTGGACGTGGGATTTATCTACCCAATTTCAGACAGCCAATGGGTTTCCCCATTGGTAATGGTCCCTAAGAAAAATGGTAAATGGCGGATATACGTGGATTACAGAGAATTAAATAAGGAAATGCAGAAAGACCATTTTCCATTACCATTCATTCACCAAGCCTTGGATATGTTAGTTGGGAAGAAGTTTTTCTCCTTCATGGACGGATTTAGTGGGTACAACCAGATCCAAATAGCTCCTGAATATTAGGATAAGATAACTTTCACATGACCTTGGTGAATGTTCGCATACTGGGTTCTCCCATTTGGTCTCTGTAATGCGCTTGCAACATTCTAGAGGGAAATTTTGGGGATTTTCTCTAAATCTGGTGGATGACAGTGTTGAGATTTATATGGATGATTTCACTCCATATGGGGATTCATTCAAAGAGGGGCTCGCCAATCTAGAAAAAGTTCTTGAATGATGTAAACAGACGCATGTCTCTTTAAGTATGAAAAAATGCCATATGATGATGAAGGAAGGAATAGTCTTGGGACACTTGCTTTCGGTTGCAGGAATCCCAATGGACCCAGCTAAGATAAAGGTAATACTACATTTTCCGATACCCAAAACACCCACACAGGTACGTAGCTTTATCAGTTGTGCTAGTTATTACAGGCACTTTATAGAAAATTTTGCTAAAATAGCACATCCACTTTTTCAATTGCTGACAAAAAATACATATTTTCTGTGGACAGATGACTGTGATGTAGCCTTTATGAAGATCAAAGAACTGGTCTGTAGCACTCTGATCCTTAGAGGGACAGATTGGGCATTACCATTCCATATTCATGTTGATGCTTCCCAGATAATAGTTGGGGTAGTGTTACACTAAAATTTGTCACCATGACTATTTGCAGTTAGTATGGCTCCATCAACTGTCATACTATCCTCCTTGGCAAGTCTTATACCTCTGCTCTTCATGTCAAACTCCAAGAAAGAGAGAAAGTCTTTAAAAATCTATATATCTCTGGGTACACAGTTTCTCTTAGCCTTACCTGCGTGTACGCACCTCAAGTTCACAATACCTGCGTACTTGTACGCTCTGTCTGTAAAAGGGTGGGTGCGTACTCCTGTAAAGGTCAAAAGGCGCAAGTTTCACTTCAAAAAAGTTACTTGTGGTCATTTCTAGAGCATTCTAGAAGCTTCTTTGATGTGTATTGAGCGCCTCCAGATGGCTCATGTATCCCTATCAAAGAGGAACTTATCCCATCAAGAGGGGAGCTATCCCATCCAAAGAGGGGCTTATCCCATTGATGGTGGACCTGATTAACTTCCTCTAGAGCACTATAAATACAGGGATTGGGCCAGAAGGGGGGAGAGGTTGAAAGCTGAACATTCCTATGGGTAGATGCTGCTGGAATTAGGACTCCCTTATAGAGCTTGAGAGGAGAGATTCCCATCCTTTCCTAGCCTTATTTGGAAGTGGGTGAGCTGATCAAAGTAAAGGAAAACTCTTGCTGGACCCTAGGAGGGACCTGCACAACACCAAGGCTCAGGTTGTAATGGTTTCTTTTGTTTCCACTTAATACAAATGAACTCATTTTTCTCAACAGATTGTTATTCATGATTTGTTTCATATACTCCTTGGTCTGTATGATGAATATGTCTTATTTTACAAGTTTATGAGGTGCTATGTAATCTTTTGGCTTGTTAGTGAATGCAGGTTTCGAAGAGAAGGAGGAGCTCATCCAGATCGGCGAGGCTGGACTACTACAAAGCATTGGACTAAAGGTATGTTATAAAACACCTGTTTACTTGTATTCTAAATGCATATTTAGAGAAAGGCAGGGTTTACTTGTCTTGTTTGTCACTAGAAAGCCTTAGCTTCTAGGGAGGTCAGTTTTGTCCGCAAAATTGACTCTTTCCGCATGAAAAACTGGCGACCATACTGGGGAACTCCATTGATGTGAATGATTTTTCCTTTGTGTGACACTTTGGTCTGAGAAAAGTCGTTTGTTTTCTGGTTTTTGGTTATTTGACTGTGTATTTGGGTGGGCTAACTTAGGGTTAAATTAGATTTTACTTTTTCTTAGTTTTGCTAGAAGTACGTAGCCTCTGAGTGGAGCACAGTGCGTACCTGTACGCACTGTAGCTTTGTGCACAGAGCGTACACGCACCTGTGCAAATAGGTTGCCTGCGTACCCTGTCAAAATTGAGAAAATTTCAATTTTCTCCTTTTTTGCCTCTTAGATTTTGTTTTTAATTTGTTTTTTCTGCCTAGATCCACTGGTTTTCTGCCATAAATCTTCACCTAAGCTTGTTTCATCAGTGTCAAGAGTTTTAGTGAAATTCATAGAGATTTTGCCCTAGGGTTTGATTTTTGCACTGGTCCCTGTAGTGACTTTGGCTTTAGAAGTTGAAAGACCTTGGATCTCCCTGGTTTTGTTCAGTCTTCTTAGGAGTCGGGCCTTTCATAGAATCCGCCCTTGTGAGAAACCTACCTTTGTGTTGTCTCTTTGTCGAATCTCGAAAAAGTTTGTTGATTGAACTTTGAATTTTATTCTTGAGAAAAAGAACAAAAGATTTTGATTTTTGTTTTTGACTGGTTTTTGATTCTGCATTAACTAATCCTTAGTTAAATTTTGATTGAGTAAAACATCCAGGAATCATACTTGCTAGGCTTTTGCCTCATTAGATTTACTTTTAGGTGCATTTCTCTTAGATTTACTTTTGAGTGAAATTGAGTTGATTTGATTGCCATAGATTTTTTAACTTTGATTTCTGTTAAAGTAAGTTTTACATGCTTTATTAATAAAGGGAAAAATACAAAAAAAAACTCTTTTGAAGAAAAGTTTTCTTTGGTAGCATTTGAGTCTTTGAAAAGAAAAGGAATTTTCGTGAAGTAATTAGTGGTCATGTGTTGTATGCCTTGGAAAAGATAAAGAGTTTGTTTCTTTGATTTTCATTGCCAAGAAAGTTGTTTTTATATCAATCTTGCATTCTCCAACTCTCTTAGCTAGGGAATTCATTGAAAAAGAAAATTAGTATAAATCATCCGAAGTGCATCTTTTTAGTGGATTTCGGTCGAGTCTACACACCATCAGTTTCATCTCCACTTCCTTTTTTTCCTAAAAGAAAAGCCATAAAATTAACGCTTAAAGTAAAATCAACTTAGCAACTTTTATTTACTAGGGCTCTAAAACACCAATATAGATCAGGCTAGTGTCTTGAGAGTAGGAGAGTAATTAACTCTCCAAGACAGTAAAACCAAACAAGTAGCTCATCTTGTGGTAGGATATCCCAACTGTTTCATTTGTACTCTGGGAAAGCTCCTCTTAAAGAAAGCACGAGACCGTGTCCGAACCAGTGAGGGTCAATCCTCCTTCATTGAAGACGCAAGACGCCACGTACGTACGGTAAAACTCGGATTATTGTCGAGGAGCCAGGGGTCACTTGTCGGTAAACCTTGGATTATTGTCAAGGAGCCGGCAAGGGATTGAGCTTGTTACTCTGCCCTTGCGTGCTATCGGGTCGTAGACTGTTCCCCCAGGTATATTTGTTGATGTTGGTAACCTTAGTGACCATTATCTTTAGGATTCTACCGAGGTGACGGTGGAGGGAAGATCCCACTGTACCTGGAGCAGACATTGGCTAGACTCACTTGGATTTTCTGGGGGGTTCACTTCACTCGAGACGGTTAAAGTGGAGGAACTTGGTCCAGTCTATTCATTAAGCAGGTTGCCAGGGTAACTGTTCCACCCACCACTTCTGTACTGAATTCGGCGATGTTGGGCTTCATCACCAACTAGTGTTTTCGGTCCCGAAGGCTACTGTTTGTGTATGGTTTGACGCCCTAGATTCTTTAGGCGTGTGATTCGAATTTGTTTGGTTCTTTAGAGACTTTAGGCGGTTTGCTTTGAGATTTTACTTTGTTTGCGTGTGCAGTAGTTAAAAGCTTTTAACTGTAGCTGAATTACCGAGACAGTCCCGTAGACTTCGGGCAAGTCTCCTGAGATTGTTACCGTGGCCGATTTGTTGAGGAAGTCCCATAGACTTCGGGCGAACCTCCTGAAGACGTCCCGGGTCATTACAAAGTTTGAAAGTCCTTGTAACTCCTCCTAGTGGCAGTAAAGTAGGTTCACCTAAAGAAGGAGAGTCTTCGTTGGTATTCCATCCAGATTACCAAGGTCTAGAAACAGGTTATAATCCTGAAGCTATTGCAGTTTCCGAGCTTGCTGGTAGTTTTTCATCTACTAGTGATATAGGCGAAGAACCTGAAATATCTGAACCTGTTACTCCAACTTCTAGTGTTCCTGATTCACCTAGGGTAGAAAGAGTCATCACCGAAAATCTTCCTTCTGGTTTGATAGCGATTGAAGAACTTGCTCCAGAAGAAGAAATAGGCGTCCCTATCCCTGAAGATCAACCTACTATTGATCTAAGGGAGCATGAATCCATATTTTACAGTCCTCCTAGAAGTACTACTTGGTATCTTTCGTTAACTAATTATTTGGACAACTCAGGGTCGAGTTTTTCTCCACCTCGTACTCCTTATCCACCTGGAGGTATTTATACTCCTGTAAATATGTCTGGTCAGTCGTCTGTGTTCACTCAATCTCCTGAATCTTTCTTGTACGGCGGTCCTTCTATTCCTGCTGGGTATCAGTAACTTTCTGGTACTTTTGCTGGAGCATCTCCTCAACCATTGAACATGGGTTATTAACTGGAAAACAATGGTAATAAACCGTTGGGTGTAGGAGACATTTACATGATGTCAGGTTCATTCCTAGTTCTCAACCTCAAGGTGGCCAGTTACCGCCTGGGGGGCAGCCTCAATTAACGCCTGGGGGCAACCTCAAGGTACACAAATTGCGTCTGGGGGGCAACCTCAAGGACAGTATGTATCCATGGTACAGTACATTCCTCTAGGTCAACCCTAGCCTCAATATGTACCCCAAGGCCAACCTCAGTATCAATTTATACCTCAAGGTCAACCCCAGTATCAGTACTTACCTCAAGGGTATCTACCCCAAGGTCAGTACTCGAGTCAAGGTTATCAACCACCTCAAGGTCAATCGTATATTCAAGGTACGGGAAACATACCTTTCAGTTATCAATCCTACCCTCAATCCGGTTATGGATCTCCATATCCTCAACCTGTCATGGGTCAATACCCCGGAATGAACATAGTGTGGGATCCATCGCAAGTTCAACAGGTGTTGCAGCCAAGCGTACAGTTGTCATCCCAAACTGGACAACCTTTAGTTTCTGGTCCACCCCAGCAACCAGTCCAGTCTAATGTTCAAACTTCTGTACCTTCGGTAGTTACTAAGTCGCCCATTGCACCTAGTACTCCATCTCAAACGACTGCTGCAACTACCGCAACATCTGTTCCTTCCACCACACTTACTTCTGGAGTATCGACAGCTTCAGTTTCTACTGTCTCTGCAACTACTCCTCAGACATCTTTACCATTTTCTGGATCCACGATTCAAACTACGGTTCAGATGCCTGTAGGACAGCCTAGTTTAAGTACGGTTGTCACTAGTCAACCAAAATTCGCTTATCAACCGTACCAGGGATAGTACCAATACGAGCCTGCTGTCCAACAACAAGTTTACCAGTATCAACCGTATCCTGGGTACACTTATCAACAACCACAACAACCCCAGTATGGTCCGGTTAATCCTGGTTTTCCGGGAGGATACAATATCCCGAATGCGATACCTATTCACAGTTATCCTGGATATCCTCCTCCTGGGACTGGTCTTGTGACCCAGAGTTTTAGGGATCCTAATTGTAAATACCGTTTATCGAAACTTTGGATTTACCGGACTTGTCGCGCCTAACGAACGATCCAATAAATTATCTTCCGTTTTAGCCGCCAATGCCAAATAAGTTGCCCAGTGACATTCCCAAGTTCGAGGGTAAGTCTGGAGAGGATCCGTCAAATCATGTGATGACTTACCACCTCTGGTGTGCTTCAAATTCCATCTCGGATGATTCGATCCACTTACGTCTTTTCCAGCGTATGCTCATTGGTCTCACGGCCAAGTGGTACATTGAGTTACCACGGGCCTCTTTTTACAATTTTAGTCAGTTAGCTACCTCGTTCCTAACTCATTTTCAGTTGCTGGTTAGATATGATAATGGCACGGAGCTACTAACTTTATTAAAACAGTCGACGTCCACTTATATTTCCGATCATATACATGAATGGGATCATCAATCTTTACAGCTGAATATGTCAAAGAAGCTCAGAGTCCAATGAAACATCCTGATTCGGAGCTGAATTTGGGAAACATTTCTCGCACTATTCCCATTGACATTTCAGTCAAGCCCGGAATTGTTGAGCACATTCATATAGGTGCCTCGTGTTCAGATAACGAAATTCAGATATACAAGGCCCTATTTCAAGAATTCCGCGACGTGTTTGCCTGGTCTTACGAGGAAATGTCAGGAATTGATCCCTCAATTGTTGTCCATGAGATCAAGACTTACCCGGACGCTAAACCCGTCCGGCAACGTTTGCGTCAGATTCACCCATGAAAAGCGGCTGCCATTAAAGCAGAATTTGAGAAGCTGTTGAAAGCAGGTTTCATTTATCCAATCCCGTTAACGGATTGGGTATCGAATATTGTTCCGGTTAACAAAAAACAGGGAACAATAAGAATATGTATCGACTATCGGGATATTAATCGTGCTTGTCCTAAGGACAACTATCCAACACCCTATATCGATCAAATAATTGATGATTGTGCCGGCAGTGAAATATTTTCCTTTATGGACGGTTTTTCCGGTTACAACCAAATCAATATTCTACCTGCCGATCAACCAAAAACGGCTTTCATTTGTCCATGGGGACATTTGCTTATTGCAAATTACCTTTTGGGCTTAAGAATGCTGGAGCCACTTTTCAAAGGGCGATGTCTTATGCATTTCATGACATCAAACACATTGTGCAACCGTATCTCGATGATTTGCCCGCTCACTCCTTACATCGAGCTGATCACCTTGTCCATTTACGAGCAATCTTCATGAGGTGTAGGCATTATCGGATTCGGTTGAATCCACAAAAATGTGTCTTCTGTATTGAAGTGGGACGATTGCTGGGATTTGTAGTTTCAAAAGCCGGCATCCGCGTCGATCCCTCGAAGGTAGAAGCTATCATCAAATTTCCTCCTCCTTCGAGTCTTCGCCAACTCCAAAGCTTGCAGGGGAAAGCAAACTTTTTATGCCGATTCATTCCTAACTACGCCGAGATTACAAATGGTTTTACCCAGTTGTTGAAACAGAACGCTCAATTTTCTTGGGATGAGATAGCTCAGAAATCTTTCGATGCACTCAAGCACGCGTTGACCCATGCACCGTTGCTGCATCCTCCCAACTACAACCAGGATTACTTTTTGTACCTCGCCGCTGCTCATTCCACCATTGGAATGGTCTTAGTACAGGAAGACGAATTCGGAACGGAACATGTGATATATTACCTTAGTCGGACGTTAAATCCCACTAAGCTCAAATATTCACATGTGGAGAAATTGGCCTTGGTAGCCGTTCAAGCTGTCCAGCGTTTTCGTCACTACGTTCTTCTCCGTAAAACTACAGTCATTTCAGATTGCAACCCTATGATCTACATTTTGACTAAACAATTGCTAGGGGGCAAGTTCTCCAAATGGATTGTTATCCTGCAGGAGTTCGACTTGGAATTTGAAAAATCTAAGTCTAAGAAATCTTTAGTTTTTGTAGAGTTGATGTGTGATTTCCCGCGTGCTGATACGGAAACTGTGGCAGAGGAACCCATTGCAGACGAATCTTTGTTTCTCATCAGCACTTTAGATCCGTGGTATGGGGATATAATTGTCTATCTCCAAACCCAATCCTTTCGGCCTGAAGCTTCAAAGTCGGAACATCGGAAAATTCGATTCCAGTCCCAACAGTACAAAATTATTGGAGATACTCTTTATCGCCGTGGAGCAGACTTGGTTTTCCGACGTTGCTTAACTCACGAAGAGGCAGAAAGGGTTCTGAATGACTGTCACTCTGGAGCGTGTGGCGGTCATATGTCTGGGTATGCCACAGCTCAGAAGGTGTTGCGTGCTGGCTACTTCTGGCCGTCCATGTTTAAAGATTGTATCATTGCGGTCCGAAAATGCCACAACTGTCAAGTGTTTGATCGCAAGATGCGCGCACCACCTGCTCCTCTCCACCCTATAATTGTCGTCGGTCCTTTCGCCAAATGGGGTATCGACTTTATTACATGTAATCCTCACTCGGCCGGGGGGCATGCGTATATCATCCTTGCGGTTGATTATTTTACTAAGTGGGACGAGGCGATGCCTACATTCGAGGCAGACGGCAAGACAACTGCAATTTTCATATTCAATCACATTATTGCTAGGTTTGGTGTCCCACAAGCGATAATCACTGACCATGGGCGCCATTTTCGAAACATTATGATGACAGAACTTACAGGCCAGCTTGGTTTGCGTCACGATAGCTCAACTCTTTATTATCCCCAAGCAAACGGTCTAGTTGAGTCCATCAACAAAGTTTTAGTTATCATGATCCGACGAATCATTGGCATTCATCGGTCGAATTGGCACAACATGTTATTTTCAGCGCTTTGGGCGTACCGAACCTCAGTGAAAACATCAACAGGGTTCACTCCTTTCCAACTAGTTTATGGTTTGGAAGTTGTGCTGCCCATTGAATGCGAAATCCCGTCACTTCAAATGGCTATCGAATTACTTCCAGCTACTTCCGAAGAGGAGAAGCGTTTATTATACTTAGCTAAATTAGATGAGACTCGACGTGATGCTGCATTGGCGATCGAGACTCACGCAAAATGTATGAAAGCTCAGTATGATCGAAATGTGACCCCTCGAAATTTTTCGGAAGGAGACCTAGTGCTATTATATGATCAAGCTAACGATAAATTAGGTGCTGGAAAATTCGTTCCTATGTGGCATGGGCCCTACATTGTCAAGCGAAGGCTAGCAAAAGGGGCCTATGAGCTGGTAGATTTTGACGGGGACTCTTTGGGTAAACCCAGAAATGGACTTTACCTAAAGAGGTATTATGCTTAAATGATGGGTATGGAGATTTAGTTAGGTCAGATTTTTCTTTCTAGCTGGTGTGTTTGTTAGTATAGACAGTGTGCTTAGCTTAGAAAGTGTGTTTTTCGTCGTTATTCTGGCTTATCTTGGTTTTACTCTTGATATTGCAGATGTCGATGCCTCTCCAAACGTACATTGGATTTGTTGATGGTGCTTGTCGTAGTACACGGAATATCTCTTCCGCAGCTTGGGTTATTTATTCGCCCTCTGACGAGTTAGTTTCTATGCATGGGGTGAGCCTCGGTCAAACAACAAACAACATTGCAGAATACAGTGCAGTGATTGAATTATTGTCTAAATCTATTTCATTTGGGATTCGGAGTTTGATAGTGAGGTTAGATTCTGAACTCGCTGTATTACAGCTTAATAGAGTTTATGCCATTAGAAATCCAGTGTTATTAAGGTTATTTTTGAGAGTGCGTCTCTTGGAACGTGAATTTGATTACATTGAATATCAGCATATTCCAAGGTCTTTAAATACATTAGCAGATGCAATTGCTTCTCGAATGTTAGACAGACATTTGCGATAATCATACATGTAAATTTAAAAACATTTCATCACACATGTTTAACAAGATAGGCCGGTAATAATGATATATATAGATAGGAGTGTGTCAAAAAATACATCGTCTTCGATCATAGGTTGAAAAACACCTTATGATCGGCAAAAATGATAAGTACAAAAAACCAAAATGTCACATGTGTCTACAAAAAGTGACCATCCAATCACTGGTGATGCTCTCTATACGACACCACTGCACGGGCTACCCTACACAAGAACCTCCTAAAAGGTCCTGGGACTGCGACTACATAGCGCTGAAGCCTGATAGGAATATCGTCTATAGTAGTCTCTGGTATGTCCGCCGTAAGACGCTCTAGGTCTTGTTCCAACTCAGCTAAGGTCTCTGCGGCCGCGTCCTGTGGGACCGGTGCCGGTGCAACTGGTTGTCTCCTCTCGAAAGGCCGGAGATTGGCTGGACACCGTGGGCCTACATCTGCATTTTGAAAATTTTTACTGTCAGTTTTGAGACGATATATAAAAACTAAAAAAAATAGATAATTTAAAAACTTGTGAAAATTGAAGTACGTGTGTCGTCCCATTGTTCTCCCTGTGGAAGAACCATGTCCGGATCTCCACGAAAATCCACTCCGGCATAAGGAAAATCCTGGATCGCAAAGACTTGGTCCTCTAACCAGTGAAAGTAACCCGCAGGAAATCAGACAACCCCCGCTCCCTCATCAGGATGACGGGCCATCACCGCAACCCATTGCATCAACTTAGGCTCCCGAGGAGGCCCAACCTCAACAGTGAGATGTTGCGGGATCAGCACCGGAACTCTCTCTAGAGAAAAACTCACAACTAAAGGTCCATAACCAAAAGTTTTTAGTTGCCCGTTTTTCGCCCTAGTCAATTGGCCCTTTAAATTGGCCAACACAGCATCGCACCAGTTGAAAATGGTGCCTCGGTAGCAATCAATCGCCATCCGCATCTGGGATCCAGTGGCAATGTGCAAAGCGGCAACCCCACAAAGTCTGGTAGCTGTAAAGGCAATTACCATAAGTTCAAGTCGGGATATATACTTGATTTCTATCCCCTTCTCCTGGTTCTGATTATTGCACCACTCTAGATGGAGACTAGCGGGACTGGCCACCCGGCCTAGTCCCGTACAGAGACAATTGTTCGCCCCTCTTGGGCAAACCAGTGAGAAAATATATGTCTGAGGGCTCTATCTCGAGCTGGTGCCCTCCGATGTAAAATCATGATCCTGAACGTTCCACCACTTTCAACCAGCCACTCTAAGAATCACACCTAGGCCCTCATGCCAGGTATGGCCCAGTATTTGTAAAGACCGCATGCCTTCAAAGCATCAATGGAAGGTTGATGATTAATCGCGGCCAAATCGACATCTTTGTGTTCTCTTTCGTGCCAATCAAGCATGGTGGGCAATCTACACACCAGAAAACATCTATTAGAATTCACTAAATCAAAAATTGATGGTCCAATTTGGAGATTTGGGGATTTGAATTTGCTTTGCGCGGAGTACGCACCCCGCCTTCAGAGATAGAGCGTATGTACGTAGGTTCTCTGAAGGTAGGTTGCGTACACCTGCCATTTTCCCAATTGAGAAAATGTCGGGGTACGCAGGTCACCCTTGGAGCACCTGCGTACCCTGAAAGGCGGACCTTGAAACCCCAAAGCCCCCAAAAAATAAAACTAGGGCCTAAAATGAAATTCTAAACGGATGAAAACAAAGAGGAGGATGTTGTGAAATACCTAAAAGAGACGGCACTCGATTCCGACGGTCGGATTCTCCGCAAAGTCCACAGGAAGTTTCTTGCCAAAAGCCCTTTTCTCTCCCTCAACAGTAAAATGGTAAAAATGACATGGTAAAAGTTCTTTTTATTGGTTTTTTGGGTAAATGAATGCTAAGTTTGTTTATTTTTCACCGTGAAAGGATATTTTTCAATGTATTTTTTGCCTATCTTAAACAGGTATGAGTAATGTGTTGTTTTTGTGCAGGACAAAAGGATTTTCAGGGAAAATTGTCATTTTTCACGAACCAAAACATCAGAGTCATCTTTAAGCCCTTTTCTGACTCCTAAAACATGAAAAGATTGCCGAGCGTTTCTTTTACACTCGTTAAAACAGAATTAAAAGACGGTCCCCTTATAGCCCTTTTCTGACCGTAAAAACACGAAAAGATTGCCGAATTTTTGTCGTTTCAAATTCGATACTGGAAATAAAACGACGTGCCCTTGATCGCTTTTTACTTTTCAGGTCAGAGGCACTAATTATGAAAGTACTCCTTGGTCGCAAGATCAAGCGGTTATCTCAAGTATTATTTTATACTTTTTCGGGCTTGGGAGACATAAATTTACGAAAAAGTTCAACCCTGGAGTCTTCTTTAGTTTTTTCAGACTCTCTAAAATTGAAAAATGCCGAGTTTCTCCTATACTGGACTCGTTAAAATTTCACAGTAAAGTAGCTGTTCGATTACAAACAGGAACGGACCACTCCTTCTTAGGGTTCGAATCAAAACTAAGTTGGACTCATCCAAAGGATGAGCTTATAATCAAGCATATGTTATCCTCCTCAAGCTTGTAAAAAATAAAGAGGTACTTGCCAGAAATGGTGGGGGAAAAGAGAGAAAAATGAGCCTATTTGTTATCCTTTGTCTCAGAAGAAGCCTTATTACCACTCTTGAACACGACACTTTCCATTCACCTGGGTTGGGAAATCCTTTGCCTCACAGTTGATCAAACCACATTGAAAGTCTTCAGTCAGGTATTAACTTTGGGTCAAATGTCGCCAAGCCATCTGTTGTGTCGTTATGTGTTCAAGAGGTCACTGCAAATAAACCATTCATCTGCAAAATACCCGTCATCCATCTTGACCATCCTTGAGTCAGTCCTTACAGCTACATTTCTTCAACTTGATATATGATTTCGTGTTGTGGGCTTGCCTGCAACAGGTCGCTTTCTATCGACATCAGCACATTATCTAGAAAGATGACCTAGAAATCGTGAGTACCTTGAAATCTGCATGCATTAATGGCAGGTTTCTCGCCTTTGACGACGGTTTACATCATTGACTTTCGATCGAAGGACTCTGTGAAATGTTCGACATCAACTCATTCATTCACGTCTCATGGATTGTACTGGGTACTTTGAGAACCATTGACATCACTGGTGGTCTCTCTCACACTTGTTAACAGTTTACATCATTGACTGGTAATCAAGTGGTTTCTACCATGTTCGACATCAACTCATTTATTCGCATGGATAGAATCGTACTATTTCGGGAAGTAGAAATGAAGACCCTGGATCTAGTTTCCACCATCCAGGCTGGGAGGAGTTTTGTATTCATTGTATAGTAGACCAACTATAAACAGATGGCTGAGTCCATACTTTGTCTACACAAGTCTATGATTATGATGTACTGCAAAATTATTCCTGTATCAGAGCAGTAGTTAGTTTGTTAGTTAAAGTTTTTGATCTGAGTATGGGAATGCCTACCTCAGCGATGATATGATCTTATATATGTATTTTGTGTTGAATACTTGCAAGTTCCGACTGGGCTCTCCACAAGATAATCCTTGAAATGATAAAGTACTTCACCCTTCCTAGATGATATGAAACCCTAATCTACTACAGGCTTCGCACTTTAGGGGGCAATCTGTTACACTAAAATTTGTCACCATGACTATTTGCAGTTAGTATGGCTCCATCAACTGTCATACTATCCTCCTTGGCAAGTCTTATACCTCTGCTCTTCATGTCAAACTCCAAGAAAGAGAGAAAGTCTTTAAAAATCTATATATCTCTAGGTACGCAGTTTCTCTTAGCCTTACCTGCGTGTACGCACCTCAAGTTTACAATACCTGCGTACTTGTACGCTCTGTCTGTAAAAGGGTGGGTGCGTACTCCTGTAAAGGTCAAAAGGCGCAAGTTTCACTTCAAAAAAGTTACTTGTGGTCATTTCTAGAGCATTCTAGAAGCTTGTTTGACGTGTATTGAGTGCCTCCAGATGGTTCATGTATCCCTATGAAAGAGGAACTTATCCCATCAAGAGGGGAGTTATCCCATCCAAAGAGGGGCTTATCCCATTGATGGTGGACCTGATTAACTTCCTCTAGAGCACTATAAATATAGGCATTGGGCCAGAAGGGGAGAGAGGTTGAAAGCTGAACATTCCTATGGGTAGATGCTGCTGGAATTAGGACTCCCTTATAGAGCTTGAGAGGAGAGATTCCCATCCTTTCCTAGCCTTATTTGGAAGTGGGTGAGCTGATCAAAGTAAAGGAAAACTCTTGCTGGACCCTAGGAGGGACCTACACAACACCAAGGCTCAGGTTGTAATGGTTTCTTTTGTTTCCACTTAATACAAATGAACTCATTTTTCTCAACAGATTGTTATTCATGATTTGTTTCATATACTCCTTGGTCTGTATGATGAATATGTCTTATTTTATAAGTTTATCAGGTGCTATGTAATATTTTGGCTTGTTAGTGAATGCAGGTTTCGAAGAGAAGGAGGAGCTCATCCGGATCGGCGAGGCTGGACTACTACAAAGTGTTGGACTAAAGGTATGTTATAAAACACATGTTTACTTGTATTCTAAATGCATATTTAGAGAAAGGTAGGGTTTACTTGTCTTGTTTGTCACTAGAAAGCCTTAGCTTCTAGGGAGGTCAGTTTTGTCCGCAAAATTGACTCTTTCCGCATGACAGGTAGTTTTGGGGCAGCAAGTGGATAAGGTACCATATGCAGTTTACTATGTTAGTAAGAATTTGGCTCCTGCTGAGTTAAACTACAGAGTGACTAAAAACGAATTCCTTGTTGTCATCTATGCCATGAACAAGTTTCGGCACTATATTACTAGGTACCCCACCTTTGTACATACTGATCATGCAACCATCAGGTATCTGATGAATAAACCCATTACTCATGGTCGCATTACAAGATGGCTTTTGCTACTTCAAGAATTTGACATTACTATAGTAGATAAACCATGGAAGGACAACGTGGTTGCTGATTTTCTGTCTTGGTTAGAAAATAATGCCGAAGGTACACCTATCGAAGATAGCTTTCCAGATGAATATCTCTTTGCAATTTCCACTAAAACTCCTTGGTATGTAGATATTGCTAACTATCTTTCTATAGGGAAGGTACCTCGTCATTTTTCATATAAGGATCAACGAAAAATTATTCATCATAGTATTCGATATTCATGGATGGCAGGGTACCTCTTTCATACAAGGGTTGATCAACAGATTCGGCACTATGTATCAGAGGATGATATATATGAGATATTGGAGGCCACCCATGATGGACCTTGTGGAGGACTTTTTGCAGATAAAAGAATAGGCCAAAAGGTGCTGCAAATGGGATACTACTAGCCTTCTATCTTTCGTGATGCTCGAGAGTATGTCCGAAGATGTGACAGTTGTCAATGGATGGGACAACCTGGGAAATCAAATGAAATGCCATTACAGCCCCAGATAGTCCTTGAACCTTTTGAGAAGTGGGCCATCGATTTCGTTGGGCCCTTCAACCCACCTTCTCACTAGAAGGTTCACATCCTGGTCTGCACTGATTATGTGACTAAGTGGGTGGAAGCTAGAGCAATTGCGAAAGCAACAGAACAGGTGGTTGCAGATTTCCTTTTTGAAGAGATTTTGGCCCGATATGGTACCCCAAGAGAAATTGTTTCAGATGGGGGAATACAGTTCATATCCCCCATGATAGGGAGGCTTATGCAGAAATACGGGGTTAAACACAGAGTGACAACTCATTACCATCCCCAAGCAAATGGATAGGTAGAAAGCACAAACAAGGTATTGGAGAATATCTTGACAAAAACTATAGCGAGTCATCGCCAGGATTGGTCACAGAAACGTTGTTAAGAAATTTACCCAAGAACACAAATAATTACAAAGAATTTATATAAAAATAGCCAGCAACAACCATAAACACATAAACACAAATGCTTATCCGGGAAAACCCCAAATCCGGGAAAAATCCAATCTGATAAGATCTTATTCGCATTGGCCAAAACCCTGGCCAATCCGACCAAGTGAGCTTTCACCGCTCACCTCCAGGTATTTCCTTACAATGAAGTCCTTCCAGCTTTTTATAAGCTCCATTACATATAATACCACGGGCAGAATACCATGGGTGCACAATAGTATGTTCCCCAAAACCATCACTATTTAACCTAGTCAACTTTGACTCTATCTCAAGTCAAGTTTACCTAACAGATAGGGAGGCTTATGCAGAAATACGGGGTTAAACACAAAATGACAACTCATTACCATCCCCAAGCAAATGGATAGGTAGAAAGCACAAACAAGGTATTGGAGAATATCTTGACAAAAACTATAGCGAGTCATCGCCAGGATTGGTCACAAAAACTTCCAGAAGCTCTTTGGGTGTATAGGACAACATGGCAGAATATAATCGGGTTTTCACCATTTGAGCTAGTCTATGGGAAATCCCTCTTGTTTCCAATAGAGTTCGAGATCAGTATGCGTAGAATGGCTTTGGAAGTGGGGTTAGACTTATCAGAGGCCTAGAAACACTGGTTGGAACAACTCAACGAGTTAGACGAGATTCGTTCAGTAGTTGTCTAGAAAACTACTGCTATCCAACAACAGAAAATGAAATGGCATGATAAATATATCAAGAGAAAGGTGTTTCATATAGGAGACTGGGCATTGCTCTATGACTCCCAGTTCAAAGATTTTAAAGGAAAGCTTCACACTCGTTGGATGGGACCCTATGAAGTGGATGCTGTATTCAACAATGGAACAATCAGATTGGTTACAGTAGATGAAAATCGTACTTACTTCCTAGTGAATGGACACCGTCTGAAGTTATATCACCATCCAACTTCTAAGGATGCCTTCATCAAACATCTTTCTGATACATCTGGTTTTATGGTTGTTGGTGCCAAGAACACTCTCTCTGCCTTCTATATATATATATATATATATATAATAATAATAATAATAATAGTAATAATATGTTGTTACTGCTTACTTGTTTGTTTTTTGTAGGAATAAGAATCGAACTATGACAAGGAGAAACTGAGAAATTTTCCAAGTAACACTCGGTGATGTTATTCCGCTGTCGCTGTTGCTCCATTGGTGTTGTTACTCCGTCGTCGCTGTTACTCTGTCCGTGTTGTTACTCCGTTGTTGCTGTTACTCCGCCGTGGTTGTTACTCCGTTGTTTCTGTTACTCCATCAATGCTATTACTCCAACGTTGTTGTTACTCCATCGGTGCTCTTACTCTGTCATTGTTGTTACTCCGCCATTGTTGTTACTCCATTGGTGTTGTTACTCCACCATTGCTGTTACTCCATTAGTGTTGTTACTTTGTCGTTGTTGTTACTCCGCCATTGTTGTTACTCAGTCGATGTTGTTACTCCATCATTGTTGTTACTCTTCCAATGCTGTTACTCCGTCGTTGTTGTTACTCCATCTGTGTTGTTATTCTGTCGTTCCTGTTACTCTGCCTGTGTTGTTACTCCATCGTTACTGTTACTCTGCTCATGTTGTTACTCCGTCATTGTTGTTACTCTATCGGTTATTTTCGTTGTTACTCCACCGCCAGGTACGCCTTCATTGACTCTTACAAATTTAATTAAAATATTCCAGAAAAGGAGACTGGTACATGCCGCGGATAACCGCATTTAAGTTGGGGGGGTCCCATCACAAATAAATGACGATGTACCTAAAATTTTGTTTATATCACATCATTACCAAATCTAATGCGAACAGAAACCAAAAATATTGTGATTTTATAATCATGATTCCAAGGCATTGGAATTTGAAATCGTGCACCAAAAACCTTATCGGTCATTTCCCCAGTATGTCGCATTCAATCACCGTAATCATTCAGCTGTACTGCTATAACCCACCATTATTCGTTGTGTTTTTCGAGATGTACCAGTCATTTTTATCATTCTTTTACCCCGCAACCACCACGCTACTATTATTTCCATCATCAGTTTGGATTGTTGTTACTCTCCCCCTACCAGCTGACTGTATCCATCATGCTAATCTCGTTTCTACAGCAATGGGTGGGTTGGCTGTGCGCCATGAGCTGAAGGATACGACAATGGTCTGAAATAATCAGGAAGTATGGCAGGTTTTTGAAAATGCAGGTTGGAATGTCTATCTTGATAGGTTGCAGGGGTTTAACGAAGCAATTGCGATTGAATTTGCACTCAATTTAGAGGAAGGGATCTCTCAGGTCCGAGCGATATAAATCCTTGTTATAAAGGAAGCCATTATGGAGGTCAGCGGGCTACCCCGGCAAGGGCAGAGATGGTTTTCACGAAGAACCTCCCTCCTGGAGTTCCCTAAAGCATTTTTGCAAGCCGAAGAGAATGTTGTTAAGAAAGGCTGGGGGTATGACTGGAATTCATTACCACACCCATGGGGTGAGGTAACAGGTTTTGTAGTGAGATACATAACCTGCCAGGGGAGGTATACCACTATGTTTAAATATTATTTTAGAGTATTGGCTCACCCCCGGTTTCCACAGTCGGAAGCTTTCTCATTGAGTATGCCTTTCTTCCTGTTAAAATGTCTCTAGCTAATGGCGCAATCTGCCCAGCGTTCATGACAAGTTGCAGCAGTCATTACCAAACTAGGGCTGGTTCGGCTATTAGTCATGCATGCAATCGATCGGTTTCAAATCCCGTGGGAAACATTCTGGGATTCTACAGAGGAAGAGATAGCAGCTACTATAGCTGCTAGAGAAGAAGAGCCAAAATTAATGGAGGAAGAGCCCGGGCAGAGGATGAATATGTAGACTAAGAAGAACCAAAAGAAATGGAGATGGAACCCGAGAAGCCAGAACAAAATAGGGAGCTTGAACTAGAGAGAATAGTCGAGGCTGCTCCACAAGAAGAAGCCTCGACCACAGAACCAATGGAAGAAGAAGTGTTGCAGCAAGGAGTTGATATAGAAAGGGTCACCAGCACCATGGCCGAAGCTATCCCACAAGAACCAACCTCGACGGTGGAGCCGATGGAAAAAATTGGCAGCATTGTAACAAGAGAAGAGGCACCACAGTAGGCTAAGGTGGAAGAATTTGTTAACGTTGCAGCCGGGGGTGTCCATCAAGAACCACCCTCAACCGTGGAACCAATGGAGGAAGATGAACCAGGACAAGAGGGGCTCGAAGCTGAAAGAACCATGGGGCCAATAGAAGGAGAGGCTATAGGTATAATTGATGGAGTTGACCTAATGATACAAGAGTCCATTTTTATCAATGTCTTGCTGGAAGAAACAGTGCCAGCATAATCTACTCAAGAATTGTTGGATACAAAGGGTGGTGTTACACAAGAACCACCATCAAACTGCCCGGTTCTGGAAATTGCAGAGCAATTAGATCCTAAGGCTGATGCTGATCCACAAGAACCAGCGCCAACCTTGGAACGGGGGACTACATAGACACGGTTCTCAACCCAGAGTAGAGATGTTGCAGACAGAGGAAAGGAGCTCAAGGTCATAACCGGGGTGGGGATAGACCAGGCAGAAAAATTCTTTCATTTCCCCTCTTATTTCTCCATTCCGAGAGGGGCTACAGTGTCTCACTCTCCCTGGCACGCAGAGGAGGACTTTTCCATTCTGTCTATTTTGAAGTTTGATGGGTCAATCAAGGGACCAGTTGCCACAGGTTTGTTGGCCGCAGACTTCCAAGGAGACCTTTCCCAGGAACCCAAAAGAGAGGAAGAGACAGGTGTTTCTGAAACAAGAGAACCTGGAGGGGAAATTTTGGTTGAAACACCGATGGATACCCATCCAGTGAGTCCACCATCTACCGAGACAACTTCATAGTGGGTCGAGGTAGGGGTCAATAAGGAAGCAATTTCTCCCGAGGAAGAGGGACCAAATAGAGCAACCCCATCAACTAAACATGTGGATACTCCCTCGATTAATCCACCACCTGCCAAACCAGCTGCAGTACCAGATGAGGTGGTGGTCAAACAGGAATGGATAGAGTTGTGTGAGCAACGGAAGCTGCATGTTAAGAAGAAATATTAGCTGCAATTCAGGGAAGCAATGCGGCTCAAAAAAGAGGTCAAGAGGTTGAGAAGGCAAGTACACCAGTTGAAGAAATAAGTGAAGAAATATTAGCAGCGGGCTAAGAAGCCCAAAGCCACGATGGTCGAAGTAGAGACACAGGTAGAAAAAGTGGCAACAACTTCTGTTGCCACTCAAATAGACTCTATTGAGTGTTTATTTGAAGACTGCGAGTATTTCTTGACAGCTGAAGTACAAACTTGGAAATCAACCACGGCGCAATATCAGAATGAAGTGAAGAGAGCCCAGGAACGAGCATCCACAACTATCTTCGAATATGTGGAGCGCATAGATATAATGCGATTGAGGAATGTAAAGCAACAACTCAAGGTGGAACGGCTGGAAGGACAATTGACAGAATTGAAAGCCGACAAGGAACAAATACTCAATTTAGCACAAGAGCTGATGGCATGCCACCCTCCTGCTTCCAGTTATTCTTTATTTTTGCTTGAATGTTTTCTTTTCTTTTGTTTGGAAACCATCAAGGAAGAAATTAGTCATGAGATCAAGGATGGTGTACAGTTCCTTCGAATATTGAGGGCCCATGATTTTCCAACTCAACATTTGATGTGTGAGCTTTACATGCATGGGTATCTCCTGCGTGTTGATAGAGAATTTAATGTGATTCCATATGTGGGGGACATTCATTTAAGGGCCCTCACATCTTACACTCTCAATCAGATAAGTTGGCAGAAGGCTTCTAATACGTTTGAGTCAAATCAGATCACGAAGCTTTTTATGGTAAGAGGAGAGCACGAGTGATCAGTGACTATGTACAATAAGCACAACACTTTTTTATAAATTATGGGAAACAAGGAACAGATGTTGAAGACACAAAAGTGGTGCATTGATCTCCGTGTCAAGCAATTAGTCACGTTTCAAGATGAGGCCCTTGATAGTTGCCAAAAGATGTGGATGATGTCACCCACATCTGTCTAAAACAGGGAACCGTTTGGAGCACTAAATTTTGCATGAGCACTCAGTAGGGTGCCAAGGTACATGGCATGCATCCAAACACGTGGGGTCCAGTGGATGGGAATTCGATTTCAGTACCCTGTCATTTGGTTGCTAGCAGAGCACTACACCCCAGAATATAATGTACCAAATGACTGGTGGAAGGAAGTTCTTCTCTCAGAGAGGTTTAAGGTTCCAAGAACAAAAATGGTCAGGGAATATGATCTCACCCGGATTCATGAAGCTCACAGCCTATCCAATCCAGACATGCGGAGGCAGCGAGCTACATGACGACATGTAGAAGTCTAGTTGGGGGGAAATGTTGGGCACCAAATTGACCAATCTTTTTCCTGCATTTCCACTCCTCTTTTCATCCTTTTTGTATTCATTCACATATATTTACTATGCTAAAAATATGAGGTAATTCCCCTTTCTTCGTCCCTTGGAATATTTAATAAATGATGTAGAGGCATGAGGGTTTTGCCTTTGTGAACCACTAAAACATGTTATGACGTCATATTTTGGAGCACAGGTGTTGACCTTACAGCATATCGCAGCAGTTCCGTGATTCACAGTAGCTGATCAACCACGATGAAATAGCATAACCAATTTGCAGTTGTTCTCAACCCCTTTTGGATCATTTATGTTCTTGCTCTCTCGGCGCTGGTGTTGTGTTGAACTGATGTATATCTTTGGGCATATAGTTGCCAGGTTTTGGGGAGAGATGTTATTCCCCTTTGTACTATATAAAAGACAGGTCATTCCTGTATGAGGGGTTAGCCAGACCTTGATCTGTATTATAGAAACCTTTTTTAGATTAATAAAATACAACTCTTTTTGTTGTTCTATCTTTTGCTGTGAGTAACACAGCCCTGATCAGAGAGTTGCACCCGCTCTTCTAATTAGGTGCTATGTGTTTCCTTTTCTTTGTGTATTGTTCATTGCTGCATGTATTTATTGATTGTTGTTACAGATTTCTTTAGATTACTGTGAATTCCTTTTTAAGTTCTGCAGTTTAGTTTTTATCCTGTTACAACAATGCTTTGAGTTTGTAATTGCAAACCCTTGGTCAATGACAAATTGTAACCTTGCCCCTGCATATACATTGCATGTTGCCATGAAAATAATACGCACCCGGATTGATAAGTTAATGTAGGAAAAGGGGTGAATAATTTGTTCATAACTGGACACCAACAGTGACCTCATGCATGACAACAACCATTACTCCATTGCACACATTGTCACATGAAACTATCAACATGCATAATCAATTCCTAATCAACTACACATACGTATGAATGCATGTAGTCCAACATAAGTGATCAATTCTTGTAATCCACCTACAAGACTGGTATACATAATCAAAACATTCAAGAATGCACCTAGCATAGAAGGATGTAGTCAAGTGACATATATTCAACATGTAAGCGACATATAACCATATCCAACCAGTCATAGACTTCCAATGATGTATCCCACAAAATCACATCAAGCTCCTCATGAAAACCTTACTACAATCATGATCAACATGATGCAATGCAACAATCACATGGAATTCAATTGTAAAAGACACACATACAACTGACATGCATGCATGACCAACACCTTAACCCAAGGAAAGCGTAACCATGCTTTGATACAAATTTATAAAAACCCCTCCTCCAAGGTCCACCCAAGTAGCCAACTAGCTAGGAAAACATGTGATGAGAGAGATTAATATAACGGATTCAATCTCCTTGGTGATCTTAAGGAAATGGAATCAACGAAAATCATCAAACAAACCCATCCACATCAACAATTACACCCCTAGGGGACATGTTAGCCGCTCAGACATCTTTTCCCTGGGTCCCACTAATGTTTTAAGCCACTTAACCCAAAGTCGCTCTGATGCTATAGGCAAGATATCGACTAGAAACTCAAAGTCACTCCCATAGGCCTTTGTGTCAACGACTATGGACTTTTCTCAGCAGACCTGTGCCAGTAACCCTGAGATTTGAGCCACTTTTCTAGCCCAAAATCCCAACCTATCCCAAGAACTTGCTACAACCTTCATAACCCCTCAAAGACATGATAACAATGCTAATAAATCCAAAATCAACCTTGGCACTAGGCCTGAGCATGCCCAACCGGGACTGACATTCTATCAAATACTTGACATCAATGCTACCTACAGGTCTAGGATACAAAACAAAGCATAAATGACTAAAATGACTTATGAAAAATAACCAGAAGGATCACCACCTTCTCCATTGGACTATTATATCATCAATGATCTCTTGCATCCATCCATTTAACAATTACAAGTAAATACATGAAATAACCATGACATGAACCAGTCACATAAGCATGCTTATAACTAGAACTAAAACATATAAAATATTAGAGATATGGAAACGATTAAATCCACATATAGAAAAGTAAAAAAGTAAGAGAGCTTAGCTTTTATTAATCATAGGCAAATCCGACCAGGTTCAGGACTTCCACATACCACCCGACCATAGACAAGGTTGAACCAAATCTCTCTTTCAGCTAGTCACTCCTGTGCCATATTCCAAGCATGAATGTGGGATCTCATAGAACAACCAATCCAAGAAAAATCAAGGGAATCTAGAGGTTAAATCACCTCCACCCTCACCAAATCGTGATCACACCAAAACTGGTGCTCCGATCACAACCGAAATGAACTTAGAATGCCATATGGAATCCATCACTATCCTTGAATAATTTTCCATCTCCTTTCCTCTCAGGATTTACCACAATCCAATCCTAGATCACTAGGTCCTAAACTGATACCAGTCTCTCAGGATTTATGCAATCCAAACCCAGATCACTAGGCCCAAAAATAAGACTTCTCCCTCAGGGTTTATAGTGTATCCTACCAAAACCATTCAAGGGATTCTTGGGACTTTGAGAATGAAACTTAAGACCACCTCCGCCCTATATTCTGAAATACATTTGGCAAATCAAAGCTCAAAATCGAAATAAACATCCCAACACCATGGCATCTAGAAAAAGGAAAGGCTAGGTTGAAAACCATTGTAGTAACCTGATAAAACCATTCCACCGACAATAAGATAACCACACACCAACATAAAAATCCATGCATGTCCAAACCAGTTAGAAATCGCACATGAAAAAGGTTACCTACAAGTATTCCTGTTGAAGCTACTTGATCCTACTCTTCTTCCTTGATCCTTGCTTTCATTCCTTTCCCTTTTCTTTCTTTTCTTTCCTTGATCCAAAGCTCGAGTGCTCCAAGGAAACTCTAAGTGATCAAGACTGAGAGAGAGAGAGAGAGAGTAATGAGAGAGCTCCAAACTTGAACTAAAAAAAGGTTTGCAAAAGCTTGCCCCTTGATTTTCAGAAACCTTTTTATTAATGAGGTCTCTATGTTCTTCTTTTTCCATAATTTTTTTTCAATTTCCTCCTCACATGCAACTCGTGACCTTTTACCTTCATTTTCTCCTATTTTCTTTTATTTTCATTAATAAATGTGCCAAAAATTCTTTTTCTCCTTTTAATGCCTTTGCCTTATCCTTTGCCAATTTTCCTTAGCCAAAACACACATATAGTGATGGCCACCAGGATATCTTTGCCTAACATTTAGCTTGAAATAAGTGTCCCTTAACCATGGTCTTATTTTTCCTTTATTAACTTTTATTACATTTAAATTTTCACTAGGGTTGTTGCAAGTTGAAATGGAACCATCCAACCACAAGAAACATTACAGTTCATAATGATTATATAAATGAATATAAATCATATAATTGTGATAATAACATCATGGGAAATAAATATATATAAGCATTATGAAAATTATAAAGTGTGGATACAAGTACAATTATAGCAATATTATAAGAAATACATTTTTTTGTGTGTGAATTGAGGTATGTTACATATGGTATTAGAGTTGTAGATTCAAAACTAGGCCTAAGGGGAAAATACAAGTAAAGAAAATGCATAAGTTATTGTATGTATGTAAGGTAATGTATGTTGTTTTGATGCCAATATGGTACAAGTATAAGCAACACAAAAATACAAAATGGTAGAAACCTCACATCAACCTCGTGCTGAAGGAGGAGAGGTATATGAGGGTTTGGAGGGGAATATACACCTCCAACAACTCAGGTCTTGGATATAGTAAGAGATCTATGACAATAATTGGCCAATATTAGAGTCGGTAATGCACATTTTTTGAAGGTAAGTGAGGAACAAGAAAAGATGATAAAGTATTCGACTGAAAATTTAAGTCATAAATCTCTTCATACAAATGAAGATGGGGATAAACAAGATCCCTTAAGGAAAAAAAGTGTTGGCTCTTAGATTCAAAAATCTGAAAGAAGAAATGAATTTGATAAAACACCTCCAAAATTATGTAGATCTAGAAAGAAAAGGAACGTTGAACTATACGGAGAGTTCAAAAAGATGAGGCCCTGTGCATTTGATAGTGAGAAGGAGGAAGAGACAGAAGCATTACTGATAAATATTACTAACTATTTTCAAGTCTATGAATATGATAGTAATTTAAAAGCCAGACTAGTAATTTACCACTTGCAAGCAAAAGCTGCCTTATTGTGGGAAGAGGCAAAAATGATGCATAATCTAAAAGAGAAAACAATTCTATGGGGGAATTCCAAAAATAATTCAAATCGAAGTACTTAACTGAGAGGCACTATGATAACTATGCTAAATAATTCCATGATTTAAGACTAGGACAACTAAGTGTGAATGAATTTGTTGCAAATTTTACCAATCAGTTACTATATATTCCCTATATCAAGGAGGAGAAAGAAAAAGTAGAACGATTTTTAAACTTATTACCACTTTCATATAAAGAAATGATTTAATTTGTTAGTCCTAAGACTATGGATGATCCAGGTGGATATTAGTGATCACCCAGCTATTCCACTTGGACCCCCACCGTTGTTTCTTTTTAGTTTCCTTAATTGTAGCACAACTTACTATTTTTGTGTTATGCAAGCTCCTCGCAAATAGATAGATCAAAGACTTAAAAATTATCCTCTTTGAGGGGGAAACCTCCTTTACATTACATAAATGAACAATTATTGGATGATACAAATGAAAAAACCTCCTTTGTATATATAGGAGTCTAAGGGGTCACAATATAATCAGATCCTACATAACAATAATAATGTAAGGGCACAACAATAATGATATGGGGGCTACATGGGCACAACAATAATAATATGGGGGATACAATAGTATTATAGGGACCTAACATGCCCCTCTCCTTTAAAAATGTGTGGTCATCAATGCTTTTGTATAAAATTCTCATCCTCCCATGTAGAATCTTCAGTGTTCTTCCACATTATGAGATACTCTAAAATTGACTGATTCCATAGATATCGAGTTCTTGTTTATGTGACTTCTTCAGGCTCAAATATAATTTTTCCTTCTTCGTCAAGTTCTGGTGACACTATTTGAACTAGAATTTTGTCACAGATAACCTTCTTTAAGCAAGAAACATGGAAAGATGAGTGTACTTAGGAAGATGTAGGTGGCTCCAATTTGTATGCCATAGTACCAATGTTTTGCAACACCTTGTAAGGACCGTGTTACTTGGGTGGTAATTTATTATCCTTCTGTTAGTTCCAGTCTTCGCAGCCTGTCATCAAGGATCAACATGAGCTCTTACTATGTCTAGTTTTGTTAGATGTTTTGTACATGATGTTCAGCACAAAACATGTCACAAGGGTGTCCATTAGAAGAAGCTCAGAAAAATCTTTCCAATGATATATCACACTCATGTAACCAGCTCCCGGATTAGAAGATATGATTGAAATGAATGAGTGATTCTTGGTTATGCATGTTTTGAGGTCAGTTGCTGCACACAATGACAAGTTTAGTACAAAATCAGTTTATGAAATAATGGTAAGGAATTTTTCAAAAGTGAAAGATTTTTTTATTCATCACATACCAAATAACAAAATCCTCCTTCATTTTATGCACATGTGCTACTATGTGGGAAATATACAGTGATATTTGGAGCTTACATTAAAACAAAGCAATTTTTTCATATTTTTTATTGTTTTAGTCATTTTAGTGCGGGGCCATTTTACAACAGATGGAAAGTAATTTTGAAAAACCCAAGGAAATTTTTGTTAACCATGAACCATATAACAAAAACCTCTTTTAGTTTATTCACAGGTGTCACGAATTGGGATATGTGACTAGATCTTTACAGCTCATTTTCACAGATTTAAATTTTTAATGATTTTCTGTTTTAGAGATGATTTTGTGGAACAGATTGCGAGCAAATGGAAATGAATTTCCCAAATTTGAGAGAGGTTTTTCTCCAGCACGGCCTTATCTACAAAAAATTCTTTCATTTTTGTAACAGGTGCTATGGTTTAGGAGATACAAGTTCATCTTCAACACCTATTTTCATAAATTCGGCCCAAGTTTAATGTAACTGATTCTATTTTGAAGAAAATGGTTGAGCTCAATCCCTTAGTAAAAGGATGAGAAAATGTATATATTTTATGAATTTCATAGTGTAGGGGTTGGAATTTGGCAAAAGGCTGGACTTTTGAGAAAGCTTGGAGCTTCATTGTATACTCATATTGGCATTTTGGCTAAGGAATAGACCAGGGTTTGCAGCACTTTATGGGATTCTTGTGGCAACTTGATTTGGTATTGTGTTTCCTTATATAATTTCAAGTTTACATGTGTTTTATGTATGATATTATCTCTCTTTGATTCATCTTAACTAAATCAAACAAGGACAAATGTAGAATCCATTGAAATTGCATTGCTCTACCTAGGGTTTGTTTAGTTATTTATGTTTTCAGCTGTTTGAAGAGGATCCCTGAGACTTTCTTGCCCTCTTCAACTCCTCACCTGTCTAAAAGCTCTCCATATCATTCAATTTGAAGTACCAAGTCATTTTCCTACCTTGCCCCATAGAGATCTCTACAAAACTGAGCCTCATTCCCCAGACCCAAATCTGCCTTTCCATTTGAGCCAACAAAACATCATCAAATTTAATCAAACTCTTTTGCACACATACCTAGCCTAAGATCAATATTCATATCAGTCATATCAAGCCCTCATTGATCATATTTTGCTGAGATTGACAAGGAGAGAGCCCTCTCCCGACCTGGTAGGGCTAGCTACCAGGTTAAGCATGGTTTGATGTTGTCTTAGATCCTACCTTTCTCAACCTGAGGTAGATTTAGGCACTCACATAATGGAAACCGTACTGGGGAAGAAAAGCTTATTTGTTTGTTAGTGTTCTTTGTTTTATAGACTACATATGGAGCCTGAAGTTAGCCAGGTAGCCTTTGAAATGCTCTTGCTTTGCATTAGCAAAAGTAGATAAAAACTGCTTCAGTCAATCTCCGGTCTAGTCTTATGAACTGAACATCTGACTTGAAAATTGCCCCAAGTACATGTATCAAGTTAGATCTGATTGTTGATGGTGGACAGCAGTCAGACACATATGAAGGCTGAAACATTCACCTGGTGACTCCAACTCAATCCACAGATTCCAGCGCTCACTGATCCGTTCATGCACTAAAATAAAATGGTAGGGTATGTGGCAGACCCTGTGTTTTGTGAAGCTTTAAAAGAAGTTAGAGATCCGTTAGTGGATATTGAAATTGATGAAGTATTTTTCATTGTTGTGCTTCAATGTTTGAGATCTTCGAAGTTTCCTCTTAAAGCTAAAACTTGTTTCTTTGAGTTATTTGTTGAAAATTTTGAGAAGGAGATTCAATATTTAAATGATCAGATCCATTCATATGAATTCCAAGATCCCAAAAAGTTCCGGGAAACTCTCCCTCCTTCAAAACAAGAAACAATAGAGCTACCCATGGATGTTTGCATTGACAGTTTGTAGTTGGAGGTCAGTATTGAGGGTTTGGTGCAACAAAAAGAGTCTGGTTTTTTTGATCCTATTGCAACGTACATGGAATTTCTTTTTAGTTTGAATGATAGATCAAATTGTCTTTTACATAACCAGACTCGTTATGTGCATGTATGGCTGTCAGCATTTACATTTGTGTCCTGGTTGAAGCACTTTCAAGCAACATCCTTGTCACAGTTACTTGATTGGTTGATATGGAATTACAACATTACTTGATATATCAATTTTGTAGCAAAGTGGGTTAGATTTGTACATAAATAAGCTGCCCAAGGCAGCATTTTAGTTTTCGATATTTGTTTATGTACAGGTTGCAGTATGTATATGTTTTTGGATTGGTATGAGTTGTTTTGAGTTTTCAATTGTTTGACCATCCATGACCAATGGATGAGGCACTTGGTCTACAGTGTTCTTGACACCTCCAAGGAGCTGCCATCCCTAATGGAGCCGATGTTAGTTCCAGTCTTCGCAGCCTGTCGCCAGGGATTAATATGAGCTCTTACTATGTCTGGTTTTATTAGATGTTTTGCACATGATGTTCAGCACAAAACATGTCACAAGTGTGTCCATTAGAAGAAGCTCGGAAAAATATTTCCAATGCTATATCACACTCCCGTAACCAGCTCCTGGATTAGAAGATATGACCGAAATGAATGAGTGATTCTTGGTTATGCATGTTTTGAGGTCAGTGGTTGCACACAATGACAAGTTTAGTACAAAATCAATTTCTGAAATAATGGTAAGGAATTTTTCAAAAGTGAAAGAGATTTTTGTTCATAACATACCAAATAACAAAAAATTCCTTCATTTTATGCACAGGTGCTATTATGTGGGAGATATACAGTGATATTTGGAGCTTACATTAAAACAAAGCATTTTTTTCATATTTTTTACTGTTTTAGTCATTTTAGTGTGGGGCCATTTTATAACAGACGGAAAGTAATTTTGCAAACCCCAAGGAAATTTTTGTTAACCATGATCCATATAACAAAAACCTCTTTCAGTTTATTCACAGGTGTCACGAATTGGGATATGTGACTAGATCTTTACAACTCATTTTCAAAGATTTAAATCTTTAATGATTTTCTGTTTTAGAGATGATTTTGTGGAACATATTAAGAGCAATTGGAAACTAATTTCCAAAATTTGAGAGAGGTTTTTCTCCAGCATGACCTTATCCAAAAAAACCTCTTTCAGTTTTGTAATAGGTGCTATGGTGTAGGAGATACGAGTTCATCTTCAACACCTATTTTCAGAAATTCGGCCCAAGTTTAATGTAACTGATTCTATTTTGAAGAAAATGGTTGAGCTCAATCCCTTAGTAAAAGGATGAGAAAATGTATATATTTTATGAATTTCATAGTGTAGGGGTTAGAAATTGGTAGAAGGTTGGACTTTTGAGAAAGCTTGGAGCTTCATTGCATACTCATATCAACATTTTGGCTAAGGAATATACCAGGGTTTGCAGCACTTTATGCGATTCTTGTGGCAACTTGATTTGGTATTGTGTTTCCTTCTGTAATTGCAAGTTTACATGTGTTTTATGTATGCCATTATCTCTCTTTACTTCATCTTAACTAAATCAAACAAGGACAAATGTAGAATCGATTGAAATTGCAGTGCTCTACCTAGGGTTTGTTTAGTTATTTATGTTTTCAGCTGTTTGAAGAGGATCCCTGAGAATTTCTTGCCCTCTTCAACTTCTCACCTATCTAAAAGCTCTCCATCTCATTCAATTTGAAGTACCAAACCATTTGCCCACCTTGCCCCATAGAGATCTCTGCAAAACTGAGCCTCATTCCCTAGACCCAAATCTACCTTTCCATTTGAGCCAACAAAACATCATCAAATTTAATTAAACTCTTTTGCACACATACCTAGCCTTATATCAGTATTCATATCAGTCATCTCAAGCCCTCATTGATCATATTTTGCTGATATTTACAAGGAGAGAGCCCTCTCCCGACCTGGTAGGGCTAGCTACCAAGTTAAGCGTGTTTTGATGTTACCCTAGATCCTACCTTTCTCAGCCTAAGGTAGATTTAGGCCCTAACACCTTCTTAGCTTGCTTGAGAAACATATGTTTGTATGGTTGTAGTCGTAAAAATACCCAGTCACCTATAACAAAAACTCTTTCAATGTGATGTTGATCTACCTGTTGTTTCATTTGATTTTGCACTAGCATGAGGTTATCCTTTAATAGTTGGAGAACTTGTTGTTGATGCTCGATTTGATCTTCCACTCCTTGAACCTTAGAATTTTCTCTTAAATATGATGTGATGGATGGTGGATGATATTTATATAGTGCCATACAATGGGTCATTTTTGCTGCAGTATGGAAGGAAGTGTTATACCACCATTCAGCTAGAGGTAACCATTTGACCCATTCTATTTTTTTATCATATACAAAGACATGGAGATATCCTTCCAAACATTTTTTCACTATCTCAGTTTTCCTAATAGAGTGAGGATGATAAGGTGAGATATGAACTAATTGAGTACAAAGACAAGAAAATAATTCTATCCAAAATTTCCCAATGAAAATGGGATCTCCGTCACTTACTATAATCTTTAGATTTCCATGAAGATTTTGAATTGTTTCCATAAATGTAGTAGCCATTGTACTAGCTTTAGAAGGATGTGATATTGCACAAAAGCATGCATACTTGGTAAGTCTATCAAATACCACCGTGATAACACTCTTTCCTTCAGAATTGGGTAAACCTATGATAAAATCCATTGAGACCTCCTCCCAACTTTGACATGGAATGGCTAAAGGTTGCAATAGACATGGGTTCTTAATTGTCTCAATTTTATTTTATTTTGGGAAACCAAACATACTGCCATAAACTTCTAAATATCATATTTAAGGCCATCCCAAAAAAAAATCCTTCTTTGACCATATGGTAATTTTTTAAAATTCTCGAGTGTCCTCCTAAGGGAGAGGCATGCAATTCCAAAAGAATATTTTATTTAAGTTTGGAATTATTACAAGATATAAGTGATATTTATCCCATAATGAGTCGTTTTTCTAGCTAAATGTATTAGATGTACTGGGATCTTGCAACAACTTTTGAATGAGTGACCACACCTCTTCATCATTCTTCCATTCATCGCTTGCTTTGGTTATCCACTCAGGTTGGATAATTGAAATGGAACAAAGAAATGTTTCCACATCCTCATCCTTTCTTGAGAGTGCATTTGCAACAGCATTTTTCTTCCCTTTTTTGTAGATGATCTCAAAGTCATAACCAAACATCTTTGTCACTCATTTTTGTTTCTCTTTGAAGATAATCTTTGTTGCAAAAAGTATTTAAGACTATCATGATATGTTTTTACCTTGAAGTGTCTTCCTATTAGTTAAGGTCACCATTTCTTTAGTGCATGTAGTATCTCCAACATCTCCTTCTCATAAATAGGTTTGTGTAAATAGTTTCCTTTCATTGGATGACTTTGAAAAGCAATGGGTCCTCCTTCTTGCCTAAAAACAATATTCCACAATAAAAGTTTTTGTGAAGTCTATCATAGCTGAGACCAGTGCTTAACACATTGCCTCTTTAAGATGTTCAAAGGCTACACCAAAAACTAAAGTCCGTTCACTTTCAACCACTTTTACAGAATCCAAATCTAATGCCTAGAACGAAAGTTATGTCAATTTTCCCTAGGTTTTTTTGACACACAATTATGGAGCTCACAAAAACCCTAACTTCCTCAAAACATATATCTGAAAATGTAGCGAACCAAAATTTGAAATTTTTACATGAAGTTCTCATATATTTTGGCTCTACGTGCTAAAAATCTCATCTTATGAAGCCTCGTAGAAAAAAACATTATAGCAAAAATTCCGAGATGACCTGTTTGAAGAAGTGAAACCATAAAATCCAAACTTTGATACCAAATGTTATGAAACCAGTTCACAAATAGATATATCAATGAATTAAAAATTATCCTCTTCGAGAGGGAAACCTCCTTTACATTACATGAATAAAAAATTATTGGATGATACAAATGACAAGACCTCATTTGTATATATAGGAGTCTAAGGGGTCACAATACAATCAGAGCCTACATAACAATAATAATGTAAGGGCACAACAATAACAACAGTGGGCTTCTATGGGGCACAACAATAACAATAGTGGGATTCTATGGGCCACAACAATAACAATATGGGGGCTACATGGGCACAAAAATAATAATAAAGTGGATACACTAGTATTATAGGGACCTAACATTTTTGTAGTTTTTCAGGTCCTAAACATCCATAACTGTTTTGATGGACTACAAGAAATTTTTAGGGAAACCGAAGAGTCTAGAAAAGTCCCCAGCTCACATACAAGTTTATTTTAAAACTATTCTTTAAGATCTTTGAAACGAGGTATTATGATAGCCAAGAAGATATTGTATGCCAAAGTTATGACCTAAGGAACTTGATGTACAAATTTACCCAAACAGGGCCCACAGTTTTGGCACTTCATCTCCTAGGGTTAGATTTTTGGATGTCTAGGGTCTTCCATTGTTTCTCACTAATAAATAGGTCTTTAGGCCTCATTGTAACACATTTTAGAGACATGTAGCCACCACATATCTTCTCAAAGATAAACTACCATCACCTGAGCTAGTTTATTTCCATTTTCTGTATATAAGCATATTTCAATTCTTTGATATTAATGAAATGAAGTTTTGTTTCTAAAGGATCTCTATATTTATGTGTATATTTTTATTTTTTTGTGTTCCTACACAAGTATATATCAGTGGTATCAGAGCAGTCTTCTCTTTCTCTATTTTTCTTTTCATGTCCCCAACGGGGTCAGGGTATATGGAGTTAGGGATCAAACTAGTTGAAACTTTGCAAGACCAGCCTCGCAAACCCCGACAACCTACCATGGTAGAAGAAAATAAAGACGAGGGGGCAGGATATTCTTTCAAAAAAATGCTCACGGAATCCCTCGAGCGACAAAGGAACGCGATTATGGATAACTTTGCCCAAATCCTTCGGTGACTACCCAAAGGAAATGCATCTTCATCTAGCGGCATATCATAGTGACACACTTTCAGATACAATCTGGAAGTATCCCACCTATGAAAAAAAGATGTATTCCATTGTACAAGACTTCTAGCAATGGAAGCATTACATTCTAGGGAAGGAAATAATCATCCACATAGACCACTAACCTCTATAGTTCATACAAACACAAGGGAAGTTGCAAAACGATCGCCATCAGAAATGGCTCACATACCTACAATAGTTCCACTTGAAAATTAAGTACAATAAGGGAAACACCAACAATGTTGCAAACTGCCTCAACCGAACACCAGTCATGGAATTGACCACTGTGCTCAACTCTTATGGGCATGAGACTGCGGGGTGGCTGCATCTTTACAAGAGCGATCCAAATTTTGGAAACACATACCAGACACTCCTGGAAGGAAAGAAACCTCCAAATTTTGGCCTTCGGGATGCACTATTATGCCAACTAGGACACCTTTATGTTCCTTCAAGCGAGTGTACCAAGATGATTTTGGAGAAGAACTACAATTGGGTCGTTGGACATTTCATAGTAGATAAAACAATGGAAGTGTTTTAGAAGTATTTCTATGGGTCGAACCTTCGATAGGAAGTACATCATATTCTGCTCTTCCTGTGTTGTTTCCAAACCAACCACCATAAATAAAGGTCTATATTCTCCTCTTCCTACTCCTAGCTGACCTTGGGAATCCATCTCCATGGATTACATGTCGGGCCTTCCTTCTACTAAGCATGGCTACGATTGCATTTTCGTGGTCATCGATAAATTCTCTAAGATGGTCATTCTCATGGCCTGCAAGAAGACTATCACATCAGAAACCACTATTAAGCTCTTCTTTGAACGACTGTGGCTACATTTTGGGATCCCACAGTGCATTATCTCATATTGAGACAACAGGTTCCTAAGTACATTTTTTTCAAATCTCTGGTCGATGTTGGATAAAAGGCGCACTAAGTCCACATCTTTTCACCCCCAAACTGATGGCCAAATAGAGGTTGTCAACAGAATGATCGTGTGCATTTTGCATACGTAAAACTCGAAGCATCCACACACATGGGATAAAAGTGTCCCCTATCTCTAGCACAACGACAACAAATCTCTCCATAGCGCAACTAGACATAACCCCTTTCAGGTGGGGTTGGGATTCCAACCACAATGTCCCATTGATGTGGACATACCATTTGCAGCTACTCAGGAAGATTCAGTTAATGTCCAGTCTGAAGTTGACAAGGCTAACAACTTCATTGAGCATATTCAGCACATTCGCCAATAGGTCCATGACATATTGGATAGAGCCAATGCTAAGTATAAGCAACATCATGATTAGCATCGGGCACCACACAAGTTCTAGGTGGGTGACAAAGTTTGGTTACTTTTACAGAAGGAGCGCCTCACTAGGCCCCACTACAAGCTTCTCCCTCTACAATATAGGCCTTACACCATCACTAAGGCTATAGGGGAAAGTTATTTTGATCTCATCATTCCACCATTGCTTGGCCTGTACCTAAGGTTCAATATGGACCATCTTTGACCATACTTTCCAACATTACAGGAAACATTAGAAATTGCAGAATAGCTCACACCAACATTTAAACCCAAACTACATGGAATAGGTGCAACTGATCGGATCATGGACAAGTAGATCAAGGGAACTCGCTAGCAGAAGATCCAACTGTATCAGGTTGTCAAAACTGGAAAACTCTTGCACGAAGGCAAGTGGATCACTAGGGATAAAGATCCATAGAAGTTTCCCCATCTCATGATGGCACTCAATGCAAAGGGGACCATTGCTTCCTAAGGGGGGAGGACTGATCTAGGTGGATATTAGTGCCCACCCATCTATTTCGCTTGGACCCCCATCATTGTTTCTTTTTCAATTTCCTTAATTTTATTAAAACTTACTATTTTTGGTAGTTTTTCGAGTCCTAAACTTCCAGAGTTGTTTTGAGGGACTACAAGATGTTTTTAGGGAAAAAGGAGAGACCGAAAATATCCCAAACTGGCTTACAAATTTTTTTATGGCCTCCTCTTTGATATCCTCGAAACAAGGTATTATGATAGCCAAATAAAGAATATAAGCCAAATTTATGACCCCGGGAAGTTGATGTACCAATTTACCAAATGTGGCCCACAATTTTGGCACTTCATCTCCTAGGGTAAGGTATTTTATGTTTAAGGTTTTCCATTGTTTCTTAATAATAAATAGGCCTTTGAGCCTCATTGTACCAAAGTTCAGAGGCATGTGGCCACCACATCTCAAAGATAAGTTTTTTTTAGACATAAACGGTTAAATTTATTAAAAAGCGCCAACACTAAGGCATAGAGCGAATACATAGCTTTTCTGGTAATTGGCGGAGAGCCTGATTTTCCTGCTATTACAAATTACTGTTAACCGGAGTTAGAAAATATCCCACTGTTGGAAACTAATGGTCAGCAGAAGGCAACGGGAACATCAGCGCTGTATCTACAGACCTGTAGCAGAACGCTGGGAGCTGAAAGGGCCAGAGGCAATAGATCCCTCCAGAGCAGCTAACGGGTTCATGCGCTCTTCTTTTTAATCCTTTGGTTGCACTTACAGCAGAGAATAAACTCAGGGTGATAAGTCATCAGCAACAGGTCCAGGGAACACCCTTCTTAGGGGATATTGCAGAAGAAATCGACCTGGTTAACTGACAGCGAACTTTTGCTTCTCAGAACGCCTTGGTTGGCTTCCATATCTGCTTGGGAGTTTAATTTCCTGGGGATGTGATAGAAGGAGATCTTGTGGAATTTGGGCAATATAAGTCTAATTCTCCTGATGATGGTTGATAAGTGGAGCTGAGAAGGGTTCTTTTTGGATTGCAGTGCCTGGATAATAATCCTGGAGTCCCCGAATACTGAAATGGAAAGGAAGTTGCCTTTGATCGCTTGAGAGAGCCCCTGCCACAAAGCCAGAGCCTCCGCTCTGTTGTTGGATTCCTTGCCTAATCCCCAAGCAAACCTTAACACCTCAGAGCCATCCGGACTCAATAGAACTCCGCCGCCTCCTGCTACACCAGGGTTGCCTTTGGAGGCCCCATCAAAAAACAGACAGTGTTCATTCAGAGCCGACCTCCATTTAATGAACTCTTGCTCCTCCAGCCTGATTTCCCAATTGGATAGGACACTGGTAGCGATGGTAGCACAATCTTTATGGTTTGGGACCAAACAATTCAACCAGAGTTCCTCTTCTCTGTTCAGAGCTTTCCCAGTTTTTTTGGCAGAGTTGGCATCCAGAGTTTCTCCTAAAAGAGCTTTAACTTTGGTGATGACTTTGATCGGATTGCAGCTTTCGTTTCTGAATAGTCTGTTATTCCTTTCCAGCCACAGCTTCCAGCAAACGAACTTGGGGATCCACAGCCAGCAATTTTTGAGGTGGATATTTTTGGAAAGACCAAACGGAGATAATTTGCTCCACGATTGGAAAAGGTTTTTGATGTTCCTGGGGAGCTCGAAATTATCAGGATTTAGCATGAGGACCCCCTTCCAGACTTCTGATGCAAAAGGGCAGGTTAAGAACAAGTGATCAGTTGTTTCTTCCTCTGACTTGCAAAGATTGCACCAAGACGGACCTTCCATTCCGCGCCTGCGGAGATTATCTCGAGTGAGAATACTATTGTGGGCTAATGTCCAGCAGAAGAAATCAATTTTGGGAAGAGAGGGGGAATTCCAAATAAATTGCCATTGAGCCGGATTTGGGGGAACATTCGGGATGGCCATAATACTTTTGTATCCTTCGGAAGCAGAATACGAACCTGTGACAGATCCCCACCCGCGTTTGTCTTTTACAGAAGCTTTTACTGGAGCTTTCCCTTGAAGATTATCCAAGAGAACAGAGGCTTCACCCTCCAGCCACTGAGGGACCTCCCCCAAATGCCAGCTTTCCTAGAGACCATCCTCCGACCAGGAAGAGATATCCCAGAGAGTGTTCAGATTGCGATCTTGGAGCCAGTCTCTGATATTGGTGATTTCTTCCACCTGATTCATCGGTTGGTCACCTAGAATAGGATCATCCCAAATTCTTATTTTTTGCCCATTACCTGGAATCCAATACAGCTTATGACTAAAATGTTCCAAAGCTTTGATGCAGAGTTTAAGAACAGGAGAACCTTTGGTGGAACGAGGAGGATGGTCCACGCATCTGAGGCGCTTCCCATGGAAATATTTTCTCCACAGGACCTTCTTGCTCCAACTAAGTTTTCCAGAGACAATGTCCCAGAGCAGCTTGGTTCCCAAAGCCAGATTTTGGGCAGCCAGATCGCGGATTTGTAATCCTCCTTCCATAAATGGCTTTTTAATAGTATCCCATTTAACCAGGTGCAGCCTTCTTTCGTTGTTTTTTCCCCCTTCCCACAGGAAGCGCCTGAGTAGAACTTCCATTTTGTTGATGAAGGTTTTAGGGGCCAGGAGGATGGAGTGCTGATATAACGGAAGACTTGAGAGGACCGCTTTCATCAAAATGATCTTCCCCGCATTGTTCAGCCATGAAGCTCCCCAGGCATGAATTCTGTTTTTAATCTTGTCCAGCAAGGGCATCCAATGGGCAACTTTGGGAATGGTCCTGAAGATTGGGATCCCCAGGTATTTGAAGGAGTCCCAGGCCCAGGACCCTTCCATATGGAGAATCCTTGCAATATCTGATAATTCCTTGACCGTGCAGTTCCAGCCATAGACTGTGCTTTTTGTAAAGTTGATCTTGCTGCCCGAGACTTCTCTGTAGCTGTCCAGCTCCTTCTTGAAGGATTTAGCAGAGTTTATGCTTGCCCCACCCAACAATAGCGTATCATCAGCAAATTGGGCATGATTTATGTCTTTGACCTGGTGAACCATGCGGAGTCCAGGAAGGATTTGAGTCTGAAGGTTATGGTCCAGTTGAAAACTAAGAACTGAGGCTTGAATCGCGTAAAGGAGCGGGGACAATGGGCAACCTTGTCTGAGGCCCCTAGAGGCTTGGAAGAAATCTGAAGGACGCCCATTTACTAAAGGCGCAATCCAAGGAGAGGCAATGCAGGCTTTGATCCAGTTAATGATGGCTGAAGAAAAGCCCATTTTCTTCATAACCATAAACAGGAATTCATGCTTTACCCTGTCAAACGCATTTGCCAAGTCAAGCTTAATCACCATACCTTTCTCCTTTCGATGATAGCTTGAATGAACAGCTTCTTGCACCAGCACTATATTGTCCAGAATCTTTCTCCCTTTGATGAATCCACCTTGATTTTCAGGAATAATGGCGGGTAAGATTTTCTTGAGGCGATTGGCTATAATTTTGGTTATTAGCTTGTAACTGGAGTTACACAACGAGATTGGCCTGAATCTGCTGAAATTAGCTGCTCCTTTCTCTTTTGGAATCAAGGCCAGAAACGTTGAATTGATGCCGCCTCCGATCTTTGTACAAGTTTGAGATTTCTTAACCATTCTCAGAAGGTCAGATTTGATTATGGCCCAACAGGAAAGATAGAATCTAACTGGGAACCCATCCGGACCCGGAGCTTTGTCCGGTTCCATACTGTCCAATGCTTTTCTAAGCTCATTCATGCTAATCGGAGCCGTCAGCATATCGTTGATAGGATCTTGGACACATTGAGGGATCAAATTCATCGGGTAGACCTGGGGATCCAATGGTGGTTCATCAGGGGCGGAGTAAAGGTCTTTGAAGTGAGTGTGAGCTGCCCGCTTGATTTCTTCGAAGTCCTTAACCACTACATTTTGGTGATGAATTTCTTTAACGGATTTGAATTGCTTGCGGGCTTCAGCTTGCTTGTGGAAGAAGCTGGTATTTTTGTCCCCAGCTTGTAACCAGAGAGCTCTGGATTTCTGCCTCCAGAGTTCTTCTTCTTCCCTGCTTGCTTTGTGAAATTCTTTTTGCAGGTCAATTTCTCTCTGAAGAAGGTCTTGGGTGACAACAGAATTTTCCAAAGATAATTGATGGGCAGCAAGATTGTCCAGGGCCGTCTTCCTTTTGAAGGAGGGAGATTTCAGCGTTCTTGCCCACTCCTTGAGTCTTCTTTTGAGCCCCCTCAGCTTTTCTTCCCACACATAGAAGGGGGAACCTTGAACCGGTCTTTTCCAGGCTTCGGAAACCATCTCTTGGAACCCCTCATGCTGAAGCCATAATGAACTGAACCTGAAGGGAATGGGGCCAAGATTTTCATCCGTGGAGAGCTCAAGAATAATGGGTTTGTGATCCGAGGTGCTGTTTGGCAGGATTTTGGACGAAGCCATAAGACCACAAGTCAGGAAAGAGGATTGAACCAGAAATCGGTCTAACCGAGCTGCAATATGATTTGGGCCCACCCTTTTGTTGGACCAGGTGAACTTCCCAGAAGAGGGCTTGATATCCTCCAGCTCCCATCCCAACATGAGATCTTCAACCCATTCTCTTGCTGGGTCCCTGACCGGGGATCCTCCCCTTTTCTCATTTGCAGCAAGAGTGACATTCATATCACCAGCTATAATAATGTTTTCAGGGTTGTTCAGCGATAGATAGGACAAAATCGAGTCCCAGCAGAGTTTTTTCTCAGAAGGAAGAACAGGAGCATAAATATTGAACAAACTTACTTGATGGTCGGAGTCTTTATGGAGGAGCTTCGTGAGAATCCAATGGGAAGAGCTATCTTTTTGAATCAGGTCATAGATAGAGCTGTCCCAGAAGGTAGCGATTCCACCGGAGGCGCCTCTTGCACTGACAGCACATCCAATACCTTTACGCCAGAAGGATTTGCTAGCATTGAGGAGGAGATTTTCCTCCAACTTTGTCTCCTGGATTAGGAGGATTTCAGGCGAGTACGTTCTGACTATATCTTTGAGGGCATCTTCTTTTAGCTTGCTGCCTAGTCCTCTGCAATTCCAGGAGACGTACTTCATTATTTATTGGCTTGGGGGAATGTGGCTCCTTTTGGAGCCGAGCCCTGCTTGCGCCCAGACCTTGTATTCATCATTCCCTTGAGAGTTTTTTGGGATCCTTGGAGAACATCCCGATAGGTTTTCTCCTCTCTCAGTTTCTTCTTGGATTTTCGGCCCCTTGCTGACTTGATAGGGGTGGCTTGTGAGCTGTCTGATTCATAGGTTCTTCCTTTGTAGTCTTCATCCGATTCGGAGGCCAGGCTTATGTGTTCTTCATTATCTTTATTTCCTTCATTGCCTCCTGAGGTTGGGGGGGTGATTATTTCAGTACCTGTTTCTTTTGCTTCCTTCATTGAGTTTTCAGGTGCTTCTTGAGTCTCGATGGTTTCTGCGTTCCCTCCAGAGGAGGTTCCAATTTTTGGATCTTCATTGGTCTTCAGATTGGACTGCGACTTCTCCCCTGAACCAGAATTTTTCTTCCCTGATGGTCTTGGGATAGCCTTGCCTCTTTTGATTTCTTTCCATCCTTCCTCGTCCTCCTTAGTCCCGGCCTGGGATTTGGGGCAATTCCGTTGGAAGTGTCCGTGTTCATGGCACGTTCTGCATTTGAACGGTAGTTGTTCGTAGTCCAGCTTTTGATAGTGTTGCCATTCTCCCACTGTGATTTTAATCGCTTCGGGGAGACCAGCCTCTAAGTCAACTTCCACGCAGATTCTTGCACAAGTGTATTGGCCTTTATTGTCTGCTTTGTCAATGAATCTGCCCAGACCGTTCCCAATCCTTTGCAATGACTGATAGCTCCAGCAGTGGATCGGAAGGTTGGGGAGCCTAACCCAGACTGGAACTTCCTTCGGAACATCTACTGAGGGATCGAAGTCCGGGGTCCATTTATTGAGATACAGACCCTGATTTCCCATGAAATACGGTCCATTCCTGAAAACCAGATCTCGGTCTTCTTTGGTGGTGAACTCGAAAATGAAGAAACCTCTACCTACCGGGTAACAGATCACACTGTTCTTCAGCTGAGGCCTCCAGTTGCGTTGAATCCAATCGTCCGTGGTTTTTGTAGAGGGCCAACGCCCCATAAATTGCCCGACCAGTCCTCTATCAGCAAGGGCAAGAGCAATTTTGATCGGCTGATCTTCTTGCAGGGCTATCTCAGGCACTTCCTCAAGTTTTTTAATGAATTTTGGGATGTCTGGGGCAGGACGTTTCTTTCCTTTTTGCGTTAATAATCGCCGGAAGGCTTCTTCAGAGGAAAGCGGAGGGGTGGGAGAGGATTCACCACCCCCAGGATCACCCATGACTGCAGCAAAGGAGCACAACAAGGGAACTCAGCTCATTCCCCCAGCGTCCCTGCAAATCCGAGAATCCAAGCCTAGAGCCAGAACACAGTTCGCCCAGCCGGAGGCGCAGCACAGCAAAGCAAACGGGAGACGGGAAGGGAGCCCGCTCAGTTGCCCAGAGGGCCGAGGCCGCTGACACAGTCTCAGAAACCCTAGCAGAGCGATCGCCCGAGTTTTTCTAATAATCAATATGTTCTCTTCTCAAAGATAAGTTACCATCACTTGAGCCAGTTTATTTCCATTTTTGTATGTAAGAATATTTCAGTTCTTTGATATAAATGAAATGAAGTTTTATTTCTGCTGCATCTCTATGTTTATGTGTATATCTATATTTTGTTTCATTCCTACATAAGTCCAGATCAATGGATGAAGAAGTAATAAAAGCAAGAATATAAGAGTGAAGGTTCAAAATCTTGGTCAAATAAAGACAAGTATAAATCTACAAGTGGATTAAAGAAGAAAAAATCGTCTCTCATGAAGAATTTTTGGCAAGATCATTAGCAGAAAATTTTTAGCTAGAATAATCAACCACAACCTGCACAATCACAAACTATTTCAAAGCAAATGGAGTTGAACAACAACGGAACGGTTAGTGTAAAAGATAGAGAACATTTAAAATGTTGGGGATGTGGAGAACCCCATATGCTCAGAAATTGTTCACACAATATTAGATCAGTTTAGGATGCATAAGTGGTCCATGAAGAAACTGCATTAAATGATATTGCAAGGCACATTCTAAGGATTGATGCTATCTTAGAAGATAGACAAGGAGAGCACTGATCCACTATGATTGAAATCGAATGTACCATACTAAACCAACATGTATATGTACTAATATATCCAAAAGCTGGTCTTAGCTATATTAGTCCATAAGTGGTGGACAAATCCAAGTTAAAAGATGAAAATTTTAAAAATGCATGATTAGTACAGTGAGCAACAGATACAAAGAATAAAGTAACAAGTTGTGTAAAACAATTTCTTGTGTAATTAAATGTATGAAAAACTAATTTAATTTTAAACATACTTCCTCTAAGTTCATATAACCTGTTGATAGGAATGGAATGGTTAGAGAAAAAAATAATTGTAATAATGTATTTGAAAAAAAATATGAATTTTGTAAATAATGGAAGAATTGAACAGTTGATCCAGACATTTTCATAAATACTTTCAAACAAAAATATCCATTATACAAGACATTTTATAGAAATCAGATCCAACTATAATATTATATAAACAATTATATACACTTTATAGAATCCAATTCTATCATTTATACGTTATTGCATTGAAAAATATGAAGAAAATATTAATCAACACATTAAAAAAAAATTATTAAAAAGAAGAAAGTGTTATCTAGATTTACATTTTCACCTTAAAGTTTAAGGGCCTTCACCCTTGTGGTTTTCAAAGTTTCATCTTGAGTTATCTCTCCTATTGGATGTGTGCAAAAATGTTACATTTTAAGGAGTATAATTATCTTTTTAAGAAAGATCATATAAGAATTTTGTGATATAATGGAATTTTTTTATGTAATTGTCTTTATTAATTATGTAAATATATTTGTATTAAATATATGTGAATTTATTTAATTATATGTGTTAAATGGAATTAAGAATATTTAGAATATATAGTTAGGTTGTTGGATGTCATCAAAGTTAGATATGTGAGATTTGATGTGTTAATGTTATTCAAGTAATTCTCATATAAGTATGCAATTTTTTTTTAATGTTAGTGATTTTCATGTCAATTTGAAAAGTGTTGATGCAATATTAATCTTTTATTTTTGACTTATTTTTTACACTTTAAATTTTTTGATATATTAAGTATAGATAAAAAATTTAAATGTTGGTGATTTTCATGCAGATTTTGAAGAGGATCAACATTTTTTAGGCATATTTTTATACTAATTTTCTTAGGTTGTAAGCATGCACAATTCTTTTTTAAATGTTGATTATTTAATTACTTTTCAAGTTGTTTTGTTCCTCTTCTTGTTTTAAATCCTAAGATGTTTGTTTTTTAAGGGTTTTCCAAATTGGTGTTTTTTGTTCTTCTTTACAACATATTTTTATGAGGAAATTTTTTTTTTTTTTTTGCAAAATTTAAAAAGAATAATATAGTTAAAATTTTGAGGTTATGATTTTCTATATATTTATATATTGTTAATTAATACTTCAATACACATAAAATAGTTGTCAAAAAAAAAATTCAAAACTCAGACAAAAAAATTCACATTTTGCATTATATATAATTAAAAAAATACTTCTTTCAGCACTTCTTTTTTGTTAAAAATGAGATGTTAAATAAAAGATTTTTATGAAAAAATTGAATAAAAAAAGTTGTAAAAACAACAAATTTTATAAAAAATTTATGAATGTTGATCCAAAGATATGACTTTTGAATTCTTTTTTACAAAGAAAAATTGATTCCGCTAAAATTTTAAATAAAAGTAACAAAAAAAAATTACAAAAATAAAAAATAAAACATACCAGGTAAAAAAATAAATAATAAAATTAAAAACAAAAGTCCTTAACATTAAATATAAAAAATTAAAAATACAATCTATCTATATCTATATCTATATCTATATCTATATATATATAGATAGATATAAACACATTAAAAATAAATAAATTAAGCAAATAAAGAATTAAAAAATTAAAATATAAATAAAAACATTAAGGAAATAATATAAAAAAATTGAAAGAAATTTAAATGGGCCAACCAACTGAGGGTTGCAGGGCTGACATAGCGTCAGCAAAGTAGCACTTAGCGCCTCTCCACTGGCCCTGCAGCCCCCGGGCTAGCGAAGAGTTGGGAATTGGTATTTTGTCAATTGGGGGCCACAGAGCCAACCCTATGTTGGTGGAGCCACATTGAGTGTCGCTCCTTTGTCCCTGGGACGACCCTGCAACCGTCAGCTGGCTGGCGCATTTGACTTTTTTTAATTTTTTAATATTATTTTTCATTCCTTTTTTCTTTCTCCGTTCTTTCTTTTAATTAATTTCTAATATTTTTTTATAATGTTTTATTTAAAAAAAATCTAATTTCTTTTCTAATTTTAGTAGATCTTTAAAAAAAAAATTAATGTTTTTTTCAAGATTTTTTTTTTTTTTTAATATTATCCAATTTGGTTTTATTTACTTTTTATTTTTTTGGTGTTAATTCTTAATTTCCTTTTTAAATTATATTTTTTAAAATATTTCTTTTATTTCCTTTTTCTTTTACATTTTTAGGTTTGATTTTTTTTTTTTAATTGTGTTTTTTAAATTTAATTTCCTCGCCATTTATTAGTATTTCAATATGTTTTTTTAAATTTAAGTTTTTTTTGTTTTTAGTTTTAATTTTTTTTAATCTTTTAATTTTTGTTCTATTCTGTATTTTTCATTTTTATTAAGAAAAAGTATATGGTAATTAATTTGTAATTTTTTAGAAACTATTTCCAAAAAATATTAAAATTTTGGTAAAATTAAATATTAAACTTTTTTTTTATAAATTAAAATTTATTTTTAAAATTTTTAAAATTTGAATTTCTATTTTTTTTATTGATGAATGATTAATTTTATGTGATTTAAAATCAAATTTTCAAAATTAAAAATTGTTAAAAAAAATAATATCTCTAATTGGAAGTGTCCTCATAATTTAATTATCTAATTCTTTTTTTCCTATGGATTTTTCCACAATTAATATTTTGTTTTCCAAAAACAAAAGTAGTTTTCATTATGTTTGGAGCTTTTACTAACCATGGAAACTCACGATTTAAAAAACAAAAGAAACAAGTCTGAGCTTTTCCTTGCTTATTTTCCTCATATTTTTCATTTGTCATATTTTATTATCAAATGGATTTGGTTCAATAATTTATAATTTTCCTCTATAAATCTGACCTATACTATATATTTTCACAATTCAATTATAAATCATCATGCAATATAAAATATAATATTTAATTCAATGCTACAATAAATAAGGTTTTCTCTTTTGTCTTTACAATTTTAATTATAACTTAAAAAGAAATAATAAATAATAAATAATCTTTTTGGAGAATCTATTGAACTTACATTTAAACCTTTTGTAACTATTTTTTTTATTTTAATGCACTAGACATTCCAAATTTTTTTATTGAATATTTTATTAGATATTAATTATTTCTCATGTGATTAAGACAACACTTCTCGATACTACATATTAATTTGATTTTTTCAACATATAAATTCTACCATAGATTATTTATTTGTTGTTGAATTAGGATGAGCATAAATTTAAAGTTAAATAAATAGTTTGTTACAATAATTAGCTTTTAAAAAATATATTTATTTTATTTATATCACTTATATACATTATTTAATATAAAGACATTAAATGTTGTAATTTATTCTCATTTTGTCCCATAAGTTAAAGATGGAATAAAATGTGCACAAGCACATTTCAATAAACTCTTAACTTTAGTAACAAATGATGATGTTAGGGTTAATCTTTCATCCAAAATACAGGCTAATCTTTCATCCAAAATTAGATATGCGGCTATCTCTATTTTTCTTCAAGGTTATCTAGTCCATTAATTACTTATGTTATTTAGATTTATGAATTTGTTCAAGCATTCAATAATTTATATCGATTATTTTTTACATAAGACGCGGGTAATATGCTGCAATGTTGCATAATACACTTGTTTGTTTTGTTTTGTTTTTTTTTTGCAACGTCTGTGTCAATCCTTGACTAGAAACCCAACCCCATTATGTGTCAATTTGATAGTTGATTTTAAATTTTTTGCTATAATGGATCTAGTCTGCCATCACAACATTTCAATTTCATGGTTGATTTTTAAGTTTTCATTTCAATGAGTCGCGTTTGCCTACACTATGTATCAATTTGATGGTTGATTTCTAAATTTGTGTTGCAGTGTGTCAAGTTGTATTATGCTAAGATTTTAAAATAGTTATACTTTTAGCATTTAAAAAGGAAAGTACTCTTGATATAATGTCTCTTTCATTTAGGTGTTCATTTTTAAAAAAAAATTAGTCATATAATTTTTCCACAATTCTATGGTTGAAATATGTTAAAAACTTAATGTTTTTTGTAGTCAAGATATTTTATTTTAATTCCATTGTTGAAAATTTATCAAAATTTTAAGATTTTTCTGAGCTGTAATATTTTATCTTTAATGTTATCATTGAAATCAGTTATAAGTATTTTACCTTTAACACCATGGCTAAAAATTGTTGGAATTTTAAGGCCTTTCAAAGATATGATATTTTGTCTTTAATGCCATGTTTGAAAATTATTTATTTAAGGTTGTTTCGAGTGATGATATTCTATCTTTAATGCCATTGCTAAAATAATGCTGAAAATTTACCCTGAAAAAAAGTTGTTATTCACACTTTTCATTTTTAGGGTGTTTTTTGCACAAAAAATATTATTTTTACTATCATTTAAAAAAAAAAAAATTGAAAATTTATCCAAAAAAAAAGTGTTGATGCAGCATCAACACTTTTTTATTTCGGGCTATTTTTCATTTTTTAAGGGTTTTTTTGCTAGAGTTCTCATTTTCAGGAAATAGTTCTCGTTTCATTGGAAACTATGAAATCTACCTAAAAATGGCCAATAATATTAACAATAAATCATGATCACACAGATATGACAAGTAGGAGTTACATATTCCAACACCCCCCCTTACATGTACCTTTGAAATTTTCATTAGTTTAGATCTTCAATGTCTTCTTCTCTAGAGAAATGTTCCACTATGAATTGAATAACTTCTTGATCAGGAAAGTATATCTTTGCTCCAACTTATCACTTTGACTTCATCCTTTGATCATGCATAGATAAAAAATCTACCAATGTCCATATAAATGAACAACCATCCAATGGAACGCAAGGGTATGTAGCCACTAAAATTGTAACTCTAGTAGGATGTCCCTTTATGTACATGGTTCATTCATATTCTTGATGAACTCCCCCTCAATTTAAAAAAATCACCTCCTAGAATCTACAACCAATATGATCCAATCATAGAGCATATAGCGAAGACATGGCCCACTCCTCCAAGTGTTAAATAACGAATTAAACTAGAAAAGACATCAACTCATTAGGGAAGACATGATAAACATGCATCTCTAAATATTACAATAATATTCCCTTTACAAGTAACATATATATGAGTACATGATTCATCTCATGGACATACTAGATATATGCATTTTAAGGACCAATAATTCAAATAAAAACATGACATATAGACTTGCTACAATCACAAGTGTGAAACACATTAAAAAGTCGCCTTAAGTTTTATTTTATTCAATACATCACTCAATATTTATTTTTCCACCACCATCCAATCCCTTTTGATGTTTCCATCCTTCGCTGCCATAATGGTTCCATAGGAATTGTCAATTTCTTCCCTTAGAACAATCTCCAAAGAACTCTTTGTTGTATCTAGGACATCCCTATTGTCCCTATTTTAAACTCTGCATCTATTCCAAAAGTTCAACCTACAATAAACACTTGGTTTTCTCAAGTTCCAACAATGGAACATGCTTCCACTTCAAAAAGTGTCCACACTCCTTACTTCACCTTAATAGTTGTCACTATGTGTCATCTGGAAACCAATCATACCACTAATACATTACAACAATCGAGAACCTATTGTACTCCAAATACTAACATTAAACTGACCCTGACAACTAAGAAATTGATCATCCTATGGACCTACTTCCATTCATTGAGATGCAAGTGTTCCATCCACTATACTCACTAGTTAACTCACTAGTTATCTAGGAAAGTAGTTTGGATATGGGATGTATCAAACTTGGTGTTACATTTTCTACACACATGTGAATTAAGACTTATAGTGCACTACTCGATAAACAATTCTTGGAACAAAACATGTAGATGGAACTTCATTTCTATCTACAATAGTTCTCAGTAAGAAAACTCAGGAATGCCTTTTACATCAAAATCCATTGCAATGCTATAATAACAACAAGAGATACATGACACACAAGGTCTTGATTCACTCATTTTACTACATCTTCTTTACTTCATCTTTTTTTTTTAATTATTTTCTTGTATTTTAATACTTTATGTGTCCTTTCTTAGAGTCATGAATTCTAACAAAATAACTACCAAATCATATTGAAATGAGGAAGCTCATTATGACTACTCTCTTGAAAAATTTACAAATATAAAAAATATATTTTGAGAATTTTTTTAACCATTACATGATAGGGGATTCCTTTAATATAAGCCACTAAACCCATGATTACCATAACAAGTTTAGGCCAAATCATGGATGTGTGTAAAAAAAATACATTCCAAAATGCTAAACATAACTCCATTAACAACAAAATCCAAAATTTGATCCAATGTGTTCTTGATGATCATTCCCTCTTTCCTTTTCTTATTTATATGTACCATTAGAGAACTTTTCATTGCCTCTTTGCACTTCGACATGCTTCTACTATGAAATCTAGAAAATATGGCCTCTTAGTACATGTGGCTACTTTTGTCAACTATAACTCCCAGCTTCTTGGAACATGATAACTACTGGTTTTCCATTGCTTCTCTTAAAGCCTCCTTTGCAAAAAGTATTTCATTATCCTACTAATTCCCTCATACCATTAGTCTCATCCATACTCTCTTTCCTCGAGTTGTTGATTGCCATTCATTTTCACTTCTTTTCCTAAATATTTCCATTATTCCACATTCAAAGATCCAAAAAATGTTTTAAGAGTCAATTGAAAGAGACTTGTACTCGAATCCACAAATCCATCTCATTAAGGCATAATCTCACCATGTGAGATCAAATATGCTTTCCCAGAATGTTTACATCACCATAAGATTAACAAAATTTCCATTAATCATATTCCATTCATTTCTTAATGATTCATTATTTTATATATATGAATTTTAGTTCTCCATTGAAACATCAAATTTGGATAACCACAATATTTACAGCCCACAACTAGAATATTGGGAGTGAATTTAATCTCTACTCTGCTAAATGATATAGGCCACAGTTATAATTTTTTTTTTTTGTTACAAGTCCACAATCCAGTGTACAGTTCAAGGAAAAACCCTTGTTTGGTTTTTATTTTCCTCTTATGTGCTACAAGCCATCATTACTCGTTGAATAGTGATGCCACAACTACACTTTTGTGCCATAATTACCTGCTACACCAAACCCATCCAAATGTTATCAGTTGAGCCATAATCTAATATTATGGCAATTGACCAGACCTATGCCACAAAAAAAATTCCACGTTAATCATTCAAGTGTTGGATAGGTTTTTAATACCAAACACACTTCATCCTTGAATCAACTCCATTTGAGCACCTCATTGTCTAGAGTGAGCACATCGCCACATAATGAGCATGACACAGGTCACTGGGATCAGCCTTCACTCTTGCCTGAAATATCCAACCCAGTATTGAACAAGGTTAGGGCTAGGTGGTAACACTTTGCACCTTCCAATTTTTTTTCATTGTGTGAGTGGACATGGTTCAACATCATCTGGGTTACTACTCGTTCCTAATTTCCCATTCATGTTGGTGTAATTTTATTTTAGACCATCACCTCTAATGACTGATTCCATCTTCCATTTATGCACTGCCTAGTAATTTTAAGGTTAGAATTTTTTTCAAATATTACCACCTGTAGATATTAGTTCACCTAACATTTTCCCTACTTTATATAATCCTTCTACAACTCCACATTCTTAAAATAATAAACACCAACACAGTAAATGGACAAATAATGTACTACGATGGACAAACCTAACCCAATACTCTACTCTCTACATGTTCTTGAGCCCTCAGTGAACCAAGCCCAACACATGTTGTTCTGATACTATTTTTAATTTATAAAATTGTGTTACACTTTCTCTACACATTAATTAAATAATATTATAAATATAAATATGTGAAACTTTGTTTCAAGATAAGAAAACTATCTTGGACCCATCATCTAATGGTTGAGGGAATATGTCAACCAGACACCAATCTAGGAAAATAACTTGTTGGCAAGAATCTTTCACATCCAACTAGGCCTTAACAACTTCCTAAAAAATAAGTACAAACTTCTACATAGAGAACCATCTCTACTGAATTATAACTAATAGTTTCAATAATAAAATATGATCTCACACATAAGACAAATAGGACTTACATACTTCAACATTTGGATGAAAAAATGTCCTTAACATAATTTTATTAATAATAACCAGTGGCATACATAATCTAACTAAAGGTATAAAAAAGTTAATAACACCTCAGTCTTTATTAAAAAAATTTCTATCTATATAAAATCATGTTTATGTAATAAGAGATACAATTTGCATATGGAAAGGAATTGTTTATAGTATATCAATCAATAAATATAATGTCAATTATGATTCACATCTTTTCATTAAAATCATGTGGAAAATGTTAGCCTGACAGACCTTGACGATGAATGGGCGCATTGTTAAGGTACTCCTTGTGAAAAAGATCACTGGTTCAAAGGCCTATCGGTTTTTATCCCCAAAAAAGGCATGGTAAGAGCAAGAGGGGTTATTTTTATCCCTAAAGAAAATCAAGTTTACAACTTCACTGGGGACCTAGGAACAAAAACAAACAACGAAGCCAAATTTTGGGCACTCTGGAGTTTGAACATAGCAATAAGCAAAAGAATAAATAAGTTAATAGTTCTTAGAAACACTATGGTTGTTATAAGGTATATTTCAAAGGCGGTTTCTAGTAGCCTACCATTTCTCCCCTCATTCGTTCATAGGATTACCCTCTAGAGCTTAAAATTTAAAGAAATGAACTTCCAACATATTTTTATAAATTCAAATGATGACGCAGACAAACTTGCTAAGCTAATCTCACAGTTACAGCAAGGAATGATTGAATTCCAAGATGGACCACGGTCCAGGGATCGAATCTTATGAATGCGAACGAAAATAATGAGAAAAATTGGGAGGTCGCTTCATTCAAAGATCATGATAACAAAAATTAAAAGAATTAATGTCTGTACCCAGATGGGATTCCATTCCCTTGGCATGGTCGTTGGTATAGCATATACACATTGCAATTCTTGCACGAAGGTGATAACATTTGGAATAAATCGCCTAGAGGACGGTGGCTTTTAAATGTGACGAGGATTCTCCACTTCACGTTGAGGACCCACCTAAGACTCTCAGCGGCTCTGAAAATTAATGCATCAATGTGATCCCACTACACAAGGACAATCTGTATGGCAAGAAAGAATATTTGGAGATCTTGCTTAACAGTCAAATTAATGCTTCTTTTTGGGGAGAGCCATTGCCGACAAGTGTATGCATTCATAAATATCATGATAAGAGGTGCATTTACTGTTGCACTCCCTGTTAATGGCGGTGTTGATCCAACGCTCCTGTGGGTTTTGTGGCATGTTCTTAACACTAGCGATGTGTCTGTTTACTAACACCTGCGGGTTTTGGTGCTACGACAATCGTGACTCTAACAACTAGTAACAGAGCCAAATATTGACTTCAAAGGGATTCTTTGATGCCATGGGTTTATAGTGCCTGATGAGATCAATGCGGCGTTTTTACAGATCTGAGTCTGGAAAATAATGGTGGAACAATCATACACGGGAGAACTTAGAGAAGAATTTGCGATATTTACCGGTTTGGAACATGCTGACAAATTGTTTGGGATTCATGCGGCTATTTAAAAAAGCTCAGCAGAAGAAAATTGTTCATGCGGCTTCGAAAATTGTTCATTTTCTGCTACATGAGGCCACTGGTCCTAGTATCTACGAGATTCTCATTGGGCTCGCAGTTGGACCAGTTTGATAGAAGTTTTCGAGTAAATCAAATTGAGATAGGATGGATCAGAATCGCAGCAGCAATAAACAAAAATAAATTAATGAAGTCAAAATTATTGCATGTAAATGGACATACTATTGTAAGACCTGGTAAGGCATGTGTACCGCTTCGTGATCACCGGTAAAGTCTGGGTTAGACCGTTGCTAAGAAATTTACTGCATAACATAAATAATTACTGAGAGGAATAAATATAAAAATAATCAGCAATAACCATAAACACATAAACACAAATGTTTATCTGGGAAAACCCCAACCTAATAGGATCTCTTTAGCATTGGCCAAAACCCTAGCCAACCCGACCAAGTGAGCCTTCACCGCTCACCTCCAGGTCTTGCATGACAATGAAGTCCTTTCAACCTTTCATAAGCTCCATTACATATAATACCATGGGCGCACAATACCATGTGCCCCAAAACCATAACTGTTTAACCTGGTCAACTTTGACTCTATCCTGAGTCAAGTTTACCGAACGTTTACTTCAGCGATCTTTTTTCCCTCTTCCCTTAATTTCTCTACTAAGGAATTGCTAGTTACTATCGTAGCCATAGAGAAGTAAGATGTTGTAGGTGAAATGTCCCATTGGAAGAAGTCTGCGGAGAGATTGTTTCAAATTTTGATGGGGATGTATGAACTGGTCAACAAGAGGATAGAGTTCATGGAGAAGGAAAGAGACGATAAAAAATTTGACTATCGAGAGGAGCATTGCTAGTCTGAAGGAAAAAAATATTATCTTGTTGAAGAAACAATCTCATAAAGTCACATGGAGTGCCCAAGATGATGATTTACAGGGCTTCCCTGACCAAACAATGAACCTGCAAAATGTTGGCATTGAAGGTGCATCATTGAGTGTTGGAAAAGATCATGGAAAACAGGTAGCATCTGAAAATACTTCAAAGGTAGGCCCCTCTAGGGTATTTTAATTAAATATGAATTTTTGAGTCAATTTTGCAAACTTTATGGTCGATGTCAGTGTAAAATTATAGTGCCAAAATCCTGTGGAGGCAAGAAAACTTTTCTATGTACTAGAATTTTGAAGGAGTCAAAGTAACAGATGCATGTAAATGGTTCTAGCGATGAAACTAGCATTTTTAATATAAATATAGGTGTTCCGTTAAAAAAGATCACGTGGAAACTGTATTTTCCTACGATAATCATGTGGAAAATGTTTTTGAGAATAACAATCTATTAGATTAAAAGCAACTGAAATTTTCTAGTATTAGATTAAAAGCTGTTGAATTTTTCTAGTGTTGGAATATGACATTGTTTAACTATTTTATGTGTTTTTTCTAAATTTATTAATATAATTGTGAGTAAGATTTGTTATATTTAGTTATTCAAAATGAGCTTTTGACTATATAAATAGATTCAATAGTTTGAAAAATCTTTAAAATATCTAGATTAGGTAACTATTTAATTCAAACTTGTGATCCTAAAAAATCTCTGCTCAATTTTAAACAAAATTGACTAAAAAAATACCAAAAAAAACTTAAAAATATAAAAAAATTAAACTACTAATTACACTAAAACAAAATTGACTAAAAAAATACCAAAAAAGACTTAAAAATATAAAAAAATTAAACTACTAATTACACTAGAGCATATCAACATATTTTCCATATCAACTAATAGGTTTCGAAAAGTTAAATAACGCGCTTTTAAAATGTTTAAAATGCTATGGAAATGCTATATGTATATAAGAATAAAGATATAACTAGCTTAATAAAGAGTGTGAAGGTAGTGGCCACTTGGGGCCAAGCATACAATAAAAAGAATTTAAGTCCTTTTTTTTTTCATTTTTGATAAATATTAAGGTTTTATTAAATTTCCGATTATAAAGAAAGGTAAATTACAAATTCTAAAAATAGTGTTTTTTCTATAAAGAAGTGATATGGTAAATATTAAGATTTTATTAAGTTTCACATTATAAAGGGAGGTAAACTATAAATTTTAAAATAGTATTTTTTTAAGTGGTATTATTTTTTTATGTTATTGATTTTAATTTATATTATTAATGAGAAATAATAAAATTCTAAAAATCAAATGCAAATTTGTATATTAAAAATATCTAATTTAGAAAATAATTGATAAAAGGTTTTTAAAAGTCTTGATGGAAAAGTTACATAACAATAGTAGAAGTTTAGATCATTGCTCTTTAGGCTTTCTTCTAAGTCAATTTATAATACATATTTTAGCAAGCAGTCCCAAGTAAAAATGGTCTTTATCACCCATGATCAAGGAATAAGTTGAAAAGAGGTTTTGGCTCGGTGATATAGGTTTAAATTTCGTTTTAGAATTTGAAATTTCAACAGATAATTTAAATTATTTTATAATCACACTTGCATTAAAAGCAATATAAAAACTTAATTTAGGATTTATAAAATCTCTCAATCAAGAGTCCAAAATTCTTACTTATTTTTGTATGTGTTGATGGTGAAATCTCTTCACTATTTATATTTATCACCAAATCATCATGTAACTCTCATAGCACATGAAGTTTGAATTAGTTTTGAATTAGTTGGTTGAGGAAAGTCTAGTCTTTATCAAAGCTCACATTCAAGATTCAGATTTATCACCGAATCATCATGTAACTCTCATAACACATGAGGTTTTAATTAGTTGATTGAGAAAATTCTAATTTCTATCAAAACTAGCATTCAAGTTTTATGGAAAGAAATTAAAGATATAAAGTATTTTTAGGAAATTAAACTATTCCAAAAAACACACAATTTTTTGTGATAACATCTCACTAATTTTATATATTTTATTTTATTTTTCTAAAATTTATATTTTTCCCAACAAAATCTCTTAAAAATATATCTTAAAAAGTGAATGATATAAAAATAAAAGATATATATTTAAAATTGTTTTCTGGAAAAACATATGGCGAATGAGTTATTATTAATTTATAAACTCTTCTTTCAGTTTCAAATTTAACAAAATAAAATTAAATAATAATAAAAGAAAAATATAATTCAGTGCCGCGTTTATGAAAAATTCTTAAAGTTATTATCCCTGTCGTGGCCGTGGATAAACACAATCGATATTGCATTGACTTGGAATTAGTTTCTGGGTTCACTAAAAATCAAATTATTATTTTTAAAATGAAAATTAAGAAATAATTTTAATTATATTTTAAAATTATTGTATTTTATTTATCATTTTATGAGTAAAATAGCGGTACCAATTTATGTGTAATCATGACAATGCATTCGATTTATCTCACCTCATGCTTTGTGTAATGTTGTGTTGAACACTACAATGTGTTTGTCGATATTTGCATAGTGTGAGTGTGTTGACTGATATTTGCGCAGTGTGAGTGGGACTCATAAGTGATATGCTTTCGGATCATGTAAAAGCAATCAGAAGGTGTGGATGGATATTAATTTTCTAGGAAATTCAAAAGCAATGAAATGGTCTGACACACGTTCAGAAAGAGGGTATGATTCTAGAGAGGAGGTATAAAGTCTAATCCAAATATATATGAATTTTGCGAATAATTAATTTTTTTGTTTAAAGAATTTTCAAATTTTTGTTTAAGGAAATTTTTTTTTTCCTTAAGTTTATTTATTAGATACTTTCATGAAGTATTTGTGTTTTTTTCCAAAAAAAAAAAAAAACTACCATTAGATAATTTAAAACTAAGGATAGCTTATTTATCTCCAATTTACTAAAATGCATTTCATTTTTTACTACTATGCAAAAATTAGTTTTATATTTCGCTGTGAGATAGATTTTACAAATTTGTTGCATTTTTTACAAATAATACTCTAAATTATTAGAAATGTTAGTATGTAATTTTAGTGTTTTCTTGAATTATTTGTGGGCCAAATAAGTTTGGAACTAATTTTAAGCTGAAAATGAGTTTGACTCTTGTTTTTTTTTTGGCATTATCTAATTTGGTGATGGATTAACATAATCTAGCTATTTATCTATAAAAAAAGAAGATATTATATATAACTAAGACATATTTTGATGAAGTAATCATGAAAGTCATCATTATGCTCTTCAAGTCATGAATTTGTCAAGAACATGAGATCAAGAGTGGTGGAGCAAGGATGGAAACTCTGGCGTGACCAAATCCTGACACGAGGTAGGGTCTCTACAATACACCTGGTGCTACCACATCTGCACTAGGCTAGGCCCATTCCCAACCGGCATTTGACTACCTCTCTGTTCACTCCTTCCGTCCGATGAGCGTCTACCAAACTCCCCTCGACCATGACTGAACCCTACTGTTTATCGTTTGCTTGCAGCTGTTGGTCCCCTCCTATGATGGTTACTCCCAAAAACAGTGGCAGCTGGAGTAACCCCCAAAGCAACAATGGAGACTGAACTTATTGATTATTTGGAGGACCCCCTCGAGGGTACATCCATTTTTGGCAGGCATACAAGCACATAGGACTTCTTCCCTTTCAGCAGAGACTTAACTGAAGCCATTGCTCTGCTCCCGTCGCTCACGAGTCCAACCAGTGTGGTCATCGATCTGCCTGAATCATCGTCCTCCTGGCTTCCCTTCGACATTCCTCCATTGTCATTGATCTCCCTTCAACTTGCTGCCAAAGCCATCGACCCTGATCCTGCAACTAGCTCATCTGGACCCTCATCTCTCCAACCTACTACAGCCTCACATTACCCCTCTCAGTCACACCTCGGAGTGCCTTCACCCCATCTGACTCCTCCCACCACAACCACAGCTCATGTTCCCCCTTCTGGATGCTTCTTGAATGTTCCCCCTCTCCCGACGATTTCCCATCTAGCCCTGACCTTACTCCCCCAAACCCTAACCCTAATCTTGCTAACCCTACCTTCCACAGAGCTCAAGGGAGCGTTGAGGATGCGGTGCTAAGACCCATAAAGAGGTTAAGGTGTGTTAAACTAAAGGCACAAGAAGTAGTCATCGACTGGGAAGCAACCATGGACATGGCGGTGACAGTCCTGGTGGGAAGAGTAAGGGGACAGAACTACTCTGTGGCAAGATTAAAGCAATGGGTCGCGAAAATATGGGGCCAACATCTAGCACATTTTCCCTTCATTCAAACCTTCATACCGCTGGATTTCTTTGCAATTTGTGCTAGCAGAACATACAAACTGGGTATTGTCCTCCTTCTGGCATATTGTGCAAGCCCCTGTAATGCTAAGGAGGTGGAGTCCACTATTTGACCCAGACAAAGAACAGCTAGGGGCTGGGCCATTATGGGTATGCCTCCTTGGTCTGCCGCTTCAATTTTGGACCGAGGACATCTTCAGCCGAATTGGAAACATCCTCGGGACCTTTTAGACTATGATAGATCATACCTCAACACTGGGGTTATGCCCTATGCTCATATCCTGGTACATTTAGACATAGGAGGAGGGTTGTAGGAGAAAGTCACCCTACGCTAGAGGAACTACACTTGAACCCAATTCCTTGATTATGAGGGGGTCCCTTTTCGATGCAGACAGTGCCACAGAGTCGGCCACCTCTTCAAAGATTGTCCTCTTTTGGGGAAATCGAGAACTAGGAACAAAGGGAGGACAATTCCCTCAATGGACAATCGGACACAGGTGGATCACTTGGAGAATGCAGAGAATACAACCACGAAAGCAGCTGGATCTAGGCCGACCTCGGCAACACCGAAGAAGCATGGGAAAACACCTCTCTGACCTCCTTCACCACCACTAACCAGATTAAGGGCGGCAACTGGAGCCGCACTATCTTTGGGTATGTCAAATTCTAAACTTTTCTCTGCTACATTTACAATTTCTTCTATTTATATTGATATATCTAAGGGACTTCATCAGAGCTCCGTCACCTTAGCACCTCCCCCCAAGCACCTTGATTGTCCCTGGATTCCCCCTCCTCCCACAACCTCATGTACCCCCCATTCTTTTCTGGAGGAGGTGCCACCTAATGCGACTTCTGGAATTGATACCCTTCCCCATCGTTACTTGCGCTCACACTCTCAGTCTAGGGCCCCTGATTCTATTGGCATTGGGCTGGTACCTTCCCCCCCTCCTTCAAAGCTCCCTTGAGGTCGACCATCCTCCCTGTCAATAGCTAAATAGCAGGCAGGGATGGAGATTTCCACGGGATGACAACTTACTCTTGATAGGGTTCTTAGAGAATAAAAGTCCCTGGATTCATCTCCCCCATGAAAGTTCTTTCTTTCAACTGCAGAGGGATTGCTAGTCCCGAGAAAAAACTAGCTCTACGAAGGCTCCTCAAGAATGAACCGATTGATGTGGTCTTCCCATAAGAAACTCTGGGGTCTGCCGATGCCATATCCCACCTCCTGGAATCCATGCTTCCTGGATGGCATTTCCAATCCATAGATGTAAATGGTCCCTCTAGAGACATCGCCCTAGGATATAATCCTCACACGAAAAGATGATCAGCACCTGGGGTGGCATTGGATTCATAGTGGCCGACACCTTCTCTACAAAACTGGTACTGATGTTAGAGTGATAAATTTTTGTGGGCCTTGCCACCGTTGGGAGGACTTTTGGGAGCATCTTCTAGCATCTGATATCATGCATCCTGACAACATCATTCTGGGTGGGGAACTAAACTTTTCTATGGGATATTCAGAGTCATGGGGGCACCATGCCCAGGTCGACCCACTATCAGCCTTCTTTCAACACCTCCTGGACACCTGCAGTTATATTGACATCCCCTCTGCTAAGATTGTCCCGACTTAGAGGAACAGAAGATGTGGGGAGAATAGTCTTGCCAGAAGGCTCTATCGCTTCCTTACCAAGGAACGCTTCTTGGAGAGAGGCTTTAAATACCACCAGTGGGTCGGCTCGGGAGGATTATCTGACCATTTGTCGATATACCTTGATATTCGGGAAGTAATAAGCAAACCCCAAGCCCCCTTCAAATACAACTCCACCTGGTTGAAGGATATTACCTATACTCGTTTAGTTACTAAATATTGGAAGGCCCACCCACTTATTGATGGAAGGAACTTTATTGATGGATTCGTCAACAACCTAAAATAACTGAAGAAGTTATCAAAGATCTGGGCACATAACAAGAGGGTATAGGAAGAACAACACCTAAGGGATATTGAATTAGAGATTGCTGATATGGAGGATGAATACGGGGGACCCTCCATAACAAATGAACATAGGGACAAGCTCACTACATTAATATCTAAGAGGGAGAACATTCTTAAAGAAAGGGAGGAATCATGGAGATTGAGAAGCAAAGCAATATGGTTGAAGGAGGGATATGATAACACAAAATTCTTCCACAAATTTGCAAATGAAAGAAAGGCAAGAAACACTATCTGGAAATTGACTAATGACCAGGGTATTGAGGTGGATACCTTCCTACATCTAGCCTCTCTCGCCACCTCTCATTCTAAACAGGTCTATCAGGCTCCTCTGAATGCCACCCTTGCAGAGGTCATAAGAGTAGCACAACTCTTTCCTCAGTTTGTTGATTAGGAGAATGTTATGGACCTGAATAGAGAAGTCACTTTTGGGGATCTAGAGGCTACCCTGAAATGGTTAAGAAGGACAAGAGTCTTGGCCTAGATGGCTGGATGGTGGAGTTTTATTTGGCCTTTTTTGAAATTCTTGGCAAATATTTACTCAAGGTCATCAAGGATTGTAGGATATCTGGGTGAATGCGTGGGGCCATCAATTCCACCTTCATAACCCTCATCCCCAAGTCATAGAACCCATGAATCTTCAATTTTTCTCGGCCCATATCCCTATGCAACTCCATATACAAAATCATATCAAAAATAATTGCAAATCGCCTCCATCCCATTCTCTCCATGCATATCTTCTCAGAACAATTTTCCTTCCTACAAGATTGACAGATAAATGAAGCAATAGGAATGACCCAAGAAGTATTGCACTCAATACAGACAAAGAAGATCAAAGGTATGATTCTTAAAGCTGATCTATCTAATGCTTTTGATCGAGTAAGTTGGTTATATATCAGAATGCCCCTAACACATTTAGGATTTCCTGTGGGAGTCATAAAATAGATTATGTGTTGTATCACAAATATATCATTTAGTGTTCTAATAAATCGAGCTGCTTCTCCCTTCTTTGACTATGAAAGAGGTCTCAGGCAAGGATGTCCCTTATCCCCCCTACTCTTTTTACTCGTAATGGAAGGGCTCAGCAGACTTATCGACGATATTCATCTCAAAGGTAGGCTTATGGGAATAAGGATCACAGAAAGATGCATGATAACACACCTCCTCTTTGCGAAGATGTGTTGATCTTCCTCAATTGGGGAATTGGAGATCTGACTACTATACAACACTCTATCAACCTATTCCAAATTACAACTGGTATGGCTATAAATAACTCGAAATCCACTCTCACTCTATCTGACTGTTCCCCTCATGAGATTCAGTTTTCTCTACAAAGGTTCCCTTTCACCCTGTTATGGTTGGAGGAAGGTCTCAGGTACCTGGGATACAGGCTTGAAGCCGCTCAGCTACAAAATATCTGATTGGACATGGTTGATATCAAAACTAGAAAGGAGACTTAATATTTGGTATCATAAGTATCTTTCTAGGTCCAAAAGACTAGTGCTCATCAAATCCATTCTTGAGGCCACTCCGGTGTACTAGATGTCTCTAGCTTGGATACCAAGAGGAATCATAATAAGATTAGAAAATATTTGTTGCAGATTCCTTTGGAAAGGAAAACAAACAGGGAGGATATTTGCATGGGAAAAATGGGATTTGTTGTCCATCCCAAAAAATGGGGAGGTTGGGGTATTAAAAAATTGGAAGATTTCTCCTCAACATTGGCAGCCAAGCTAGGATGGCATCTAATCACAACTAACAGTCTTTGGACTAAAGTAGCCTCCGCTAAATACATAGATCCAATAAGACCGATGGATTGGCTGAGACATATAAGATGGAACAAAACAGGGATCTCGAATATTTGGAAAGAAGTACTAAATTCATTGTCACTGATCTGTGATGGGCTCACCTAGAGAATTCATGCTGACACATCTGTTCGCATTGGCCTTTACCCTTGGATTGGATGTGGGAATGCACATTTATTACCAGAAGGAATAAAACACCATCTCATTGAGTCTGGCATCACCCACATAAGCCACATTGCGAACATGGAGAGATCTACCTTCCTACATCAAGCTTGGAAATCTGCCCACAATCTACACATACCTCATCAATGACATCACCATTGGATAGATTACATGACGGCTTTAACTGAATCTCATATTAGAATCTTGGAAGGGGAGGATGAGATTATATGGGCACTTGCAAAAAATGGCCAGTATTCTCCCAAAGAGGGATATGTACACCTCGCTAATAGACATAGAAAACAACATATTGATATATGGTGGAAAGGTATGTGGAAGCTCAAAGCCCCTCCCTAGAACAAGACTTCTCATGTGGTCAATTTTGAAACAAAAAATCCCAACCAAAGATAACCTGATCAAGAGAGGACAACATGGGCCCTTCTAGTGCTGCCTATGCAAAGACAATATAGAAATGGTGGACCACATATTTCTTACCTGCCCCATCACTATTGACCTCTGGAATACCACTATCTCACACACCCATACTTTGAACTCATGGAGGGGTCAAGCTATCAGGGAGGTTTGGGCCAATTAGTGGGCAACAACATCCCCATCGAAAGCAAGGAACCGCCCCCTTCACTTTAGTTGGGAAATCTGGATTGCCCGAAATCACCTTATCTTTCTGGATACCGCCCCCCACTGGCCCTCCATATCAACCTGAATCTTGGCCAATTATAGTAATATACCTAATGATGAAGATAATACACCCCCCAAAAATATAATTCCTAAAACCATAGATCACACCCTACCTTAGGCTTTTTTTGATGGATCAGCACAAGAAACAGGATGTGGGGGAGGAGTCGTACTTTACTAAACTGACTCCCATCGCTACCGTATACAAATGGGACTTGGAGGAGGAACTAATAACTATGCAGAAGTCATGACAGCTAAGCATCTCATTCACTTTGCTATTGAAAAAAGCTGCAGGAATCTACAAGTGTTTGGGGACTCAAAAATTGTATGCAATTGGATAAACAAAACAACAATATGTCATGCTTACACTCTGCAGCACATATTAGATGAGGTCCATAGATATATATAATCTTTTCACAGTTTTGTATGTCGTCATATCTATAGGGAATGAAACACGCTCGCTGACCAACTTTCCAAAGAGGCAATGGTCCGGCCACATGACATTTGGATGATACAGGAACAAAGAGATGGGGAGCACTACCAATATTATCATCGTCCTTATATGGACCATGCTTCTCAAGCTCAACAGGATCCTGATACTACATGATATGTGACTTTATTTACTGTTAATATTTATCTTTGCTTATATATTTACAGCTACATGTTCAGAAAATTACTCTCTGTGTAGAGTAATCTAAAATTTGAGTAGAAAACATAACATATTTGACGAAAAAGTCTCCCTACATGGAGTACCTATACATATCTATTTCTCTATTTTTGATAGGCTTACAGCCTCTTAATATTAATGAAAATTACGATTTTTCCCAAGGGGAAAAAACTAAGACATATTTTTTTTATGTAATGTAAATTTTTTTTTTGTAAAGAAGCTTAAATGTTCTTATTTATTTTATTCTTTTGAAAGAAACTATTGATTTAATGGATATCTTGATTGATTTTGTTGAGTGCATATTTTGGAGCCTCTAGCTTTTTATTACATTTAAATGGACTTATTATTGTTCTTTTAGCTTAAAAGTGAATTAATAGTTATTTCTAATACACTATTAATGCATAGAATAGTAACAAGACACAAATTAAAAGTGATGTCTCTAGTATTGAAAGAGTTGTGTGCTATCACATTGCGCTGGGAGTAGCAGTTGGGTTTACTTATATAAGTAGACAAGAAGATAAGGATGTTGTGGATATGCTCATAGTAATTAAAACAAAAGCAATAACAATATAATTATGATTGGTTAGCTAAATTTAATTGTATGTTGTAAAGTAAACATAGACACGATTTGAATGACTTGTAATTGTAGAAAGAACTATTTCATTACAATTAGCCCTTTATTTCATTATTACAATTTAAAATGAAATTAATTATCACTCCCGAGAGAGAATGAGCATTGACTTATCATTATTATTATTATCCATGTTTTATAATCAACTTTTATTGCTTGAAATTTAGGGTAAAAATAGTTATTTTGATTCAATTTTTTTAAACCATTATTATTGATTCAAGTTTTATTATTTTTATAATTATATAAATTAAATTACAAATAAATATAAAAAATAATATATTCGTACATTACAATCAACTAACTTCTAGATGTTCCAACTTAGACATTTTTGTGGCTATATAAGACACTTCGTTTTACCACATTAAATACAAAGTTGAAATTGTTTTAATTCAATAACGTCATAATTTCACATTATGATTGTTATATTTCAAAAAATTTGTGATTTTGTAAAATGATTTGGTCCAAAGAATGTTAGCTATGAAATAACGAACTTAAAAAAGATGATTGGCTGAACATTAATACAATCAAACTAGACTCTTTAGGCACATAAAATTTATAAGTAAATCTTATACTCTATCCATTATTATGATTACATCTCTCTCAATCACCTTCAATGAAAACTTGGTTTTTTACTCTAGTTTAACTACATTTAAACTAAGCAAGAATTTCTACAATGTAACCCTTGTTGAAATATGAGAGTTAATTCATACTTTTCAAATTTCAATCATTAAACCAAATCCCAAAAACACTAACTATACAACTTTATTTACTAATAAATTACATTATTTACTAATAAATTACAGCCTTATAGTCTATATTTTTGGTTTTAAGTTACAGCCTTATTGTATTTTTCGTTCGTGTATCTCAAGAAACATACTGAATATTTGATTCTGTGTCAGATAAGAATTGCAAATTTGACATTTCGACAACTAATTACTACGAATTTTATACTTGGTCAAATAAGTGGTCTATGTTTATAAAACGGTAGTTGTAGTTAAGTTCCAAGGGCCATGTTTGTCGAGCGGTCAGGTGAGAAGGAATGAAATATTCAAAAATAAACCTTGATATAGTTGGTGCAGTTGAATCACATTTTGTTTGAACGGAATCGGAAGGAGGCATAGAAATAGAAAATAGTTAAAATGTAATTAAGTTGGAAATAGAAAATTTATTAATATTAAATATTGATAATATTGATGATTAATGTGGTATGTGAAATTTTAAGAAAGAAATTTAATTGTAATCTGTTAGGATCTTATTTCTCTTCTCAAAGAGAAGAGAAAAAAGCGGTATAGTTGGGCTGATTTGGTAAGTCAAGAAGATTGGAAGTGTGACAGATGTTAGAGAAATGAGAGCGGATCTGGGTAAGAGTTGGACACTCTAAAATAAAGTGCTTTTCATCCTCCACTTTCCTAGTATCGCAAAGTTGACAAATTCTATCATCCCCTGGAGTCTTGGGAGTAGACCACCGCCCGGTTTCACTCCGTAATTCATGAGAATTAGTTCTAATCTTAGTGATGTTCATCTTTTTCTTTGGTCAAAATAGAAAGATAATTCTGGTTCTCAAGAGTGGGGTTGATCACCTTCTTATAATATCTTAGCTTCCTTTTACCCTCCAGCTCTTTATCATTCTATAACTTATCCTTAAATTTGGAGGTGATGGTATCTTTGACATTATCCTTACTTCCCAGGATGATATCGTCATTTACCATCGAGTGGTTGAGCCAACGCTGAGCATCCTTATGCCACCCACGCTTGAGGCGAAGATGGTGGTTTTCACTAAAATTAAAAAGAAATTTAAGAAGCTTCTTAGATTCCATTTTGTAAAACCTTTTTTTACATAAACCATTTTGTTACTCATATATTAAAATTTCGTTTTTAAATATTCTATTGACTAAGAAAGTTGAAATTTTATTAAAAAAAAACTATATTATAAAAATTTTGGAAAAAAAAAATATTACAAAAAATACTATCGAAAACCACAACTCTAATCTACAAAAATTAATGCAAACTCAAGAACCACCAACTCTCATCAACAAAAAATAATGCAAACACCACCCAAACTAATTACGTATTTTTTTTAAAACCAACCTAATTATAATTATAATTATAATTATAATTATAATTATATATATATATATTTTGAATAAATTATTTTATTATTTAAAAACATAATTTTTTTAATAAAAATTTAGTTAAAAAAATTAAACTAATAAAATTATAAATATGGAAAAAAATATTTTATATTATTTTTCCAAATTCATTAAACACAACCATAAACTTTTACCAAATTTAAATTGATAATTAATTATAAAATTGCCTCACTTTTATGTATTTTTGTCTATTATTATAGATTTGAAAGTTACATTTTGTTAGGCCAAAGTTTATATCTATATCTATATCTATATATATATATATATATATATATATATATAATTTTGAATATGTAATGAAACAAAAAAAAAAGTATATATATATATATAGTTATATATAATTTTGACAATTATAAAATGGTATTTAAATTTGTTATTAATAATGAATTAGGATAGAATTTACTGCAAATTTATTCCAAACACCATAAATAAAGTATGTTATTAACCTTTATGAAGGTAAAATTAATTATGTATTGATGTAAGTTTATTTTATGATTCAAGTATATAAAAAATTTCTCAGATGAGTAAATTTATATCACTACGTATATATAGATTTAGATTAATGATTGTGAGGTTATTATAATGTTGGATTTTTTATTTTATTTTTGCTAGTTAATGTGAGTTTCGAGATGATGCACAATTAATATGTGGTTTGAGTAGCCTTGATCTAAGAGCATCTAATCTGTCAAAAGCATCCAGGTCTCGGTGTGGGCCACACTAGTCATTATCATGACTAGATTTTTCCCTATTGAGTTTTGATTAAATGGACTATACGCCACTAACTTCCTTAACAAAACGTCATATCAGAGTCTATTCTACTCATTAACATGATTGGATTTTTGCCTATTAAATTTTGAATCAGTGACCTTTACACCACTAACTTCCTTAACAAAACGTAATGTCACAACTTATTCTAAGCTCCCTAAATATAATGTTAATTTTTTTTAATTATAACTAATTGCAATTAATTATATCTTATCAAAAATAATTATTCCTAATTATTTTCAACAATAAACTATAATTTAGATATCATATTTAAATATGATACACCAAAATCAACCATATTAAAATAACATCAAAAAATAATTATATTTAATCAAATATAATCAAACACATTTAATCAATTAAACATTAACAATATCAAAATTATCTTATTATTTGAAATTATTACTATATTAAATAATATATTAATATTAAAATAAATAATATTAAAAAATATAAATATAAAGATGCGCGACACATGCTAGCTCAAAACGTCACCAACTTTTTTAATGTGATGGATCCCGAAAAATTTGATCAAAATTGCTTTTCTTGCAGAAGCATTCATTCTGAAATTCCCTTCAAACATATTCAAGTTAAATAAATAATGAACCAAAAAAAATTATCATATTGATTTATGGTATATAATATTAAAAATATCAAAATATTTTCAAATGTTTAATAAAAGTTATATATAATAAATATTTTGACATAATTTATATTTATAAAATGAAAAATTATGATAATTTTTTTTCTTGTGTTGGTTAGATTTATTATTAGATCTTTTATTTAATAACATGTAATTTTCACAATACATTAAGTGTAGATTAGTCGGTTTGAATAGAGTCTTTTGGGGAATTAAACCATCTTATGTAAGAAAAGACAATTATGTTCACTTCCATGAACTGCGATTTTAAGAATACCAAGAAATGGTATCTTTTCTAGCACTCACAAAATTAATAATCCACAATTTTTTTTGCTAATTCAATGATCCAAAGTTTATTGGAATGGATTGATATGTCAATCATAAAACATGCTTTCATGCTTTCTTTCAAATCAAATAATCATATCACACTTCACTTAGTGTTTTTAGATTCACAATTATGCTTGAAATTTCATTCATTAAACCAACTTTATACATTCATATGCTTAGAGGGATTCATTCTCTCTATTCACTCTCTATGGCCTGATTTCACATTCATTTGGCCATTAAATTTTAGGTTACAATGATTAAATACAAAGTTAGAATAAAAGTATTTTTTTCTACATCCATAAATCACTCCCAGTTTATTTCATAAAGCTCTCTTGATTTATTCGATAAATCTCTCATGTTTTTCAAGGTAAATTAGCTTTATCTTTATAGACAAAATCTTTCCTATCCATAGATATTTCTAAAACTATTCTATAGTAATTAAAATAACTAAGAATATTTACTATTAAGGAATTATAATTCCTTTACAATATTGAAACCCCTTTTGGAGCTTTATCTCCAAAAATCTTGATGACTTGGAAGCTCTAATGCTCTGTATCAGACTCCCAAGGTAGAAAAAATTTCATGGTTTCCTAACCATGAGTTGTTATTGCTGACATCCTAATTGTCATTGATCATCAACTTTACCATGTTGTTTTAATTTTCCTTCTTGAATTCCACTATAATTTGTCTTTGCCTTCCTTGCTGCAAACCAGTTGTTTTCACCATGTTGTTGCTCACTATTTCAAGTGAAAATTTTCCAAACAAAATATATAGCCATCCAAATATATTTTCAACCTCATTCCACACTTGTAATGTTGCTCTCTAAACTCTCTATCTCACTTCGACCTTTTGATCGAGCTTTGTCTCCATGATGTTGGCAAACTCTTCCTCCTTTGACTTTGTTGTATCCTCCTTCATAGCAACTTCTGAAAGTTGTTCACCCCCAATTTTTGTTCCACTTGCAATCAGTTTGAAAACTAATAATCACTTATGTCATACCTACATGCACACAACCAGTGTGAAAAATGAAAGTTGTCTTTGCCTTTGGCCCATCATTCCTTATGAGCATCCCATTCATGTATTTCTCCTCCTCTCTGCCGAGAACAAAACATTAACTCTCTTCTCCTCTATATTCTTCCTTCTTCATGAGAACTTCAAAGGCTTGTTCATCATCAATAACACTTGTATCCATAAGCAAACCATCAGGAAAAACATAAGGCTTTACAGCCTCATTTGATGTCTCAAACATCAATTCTCCACCAACAATGTTATCTTCTCCATGGATTTCCCCTTTCTCAAGTTCACCTTTCTGAACCGCCTCCTCAAACTCACTAGCTTTGAGTTCTTCCTTGATTCGAGTTGACTCAACTCCTGAATTTAACCAAGATCTTTTGCTTTCATGATGTTATTAAAATTTCAATTAAAATAGCATAAAGGAACATTAATGCACGTTGTAAAGACGAAGGAACATGACAATCATTAGCAACATAAAACTCAAGACATTGATAACGGAGTTCTTCCAGGAGGGACTACGTCTCTGGGTCCCGGTGTCAAGATGGTGTAGGCCACTGCATTAAGCGTTGTCAATAGTGATGATGTACATAAGAGGTGATGTCGCTATCATACAAGGAAAATTCCCTCACACAGGAGTGGCTCCAAGAGATGTTCTGCTATAGGAAATCTTAGTCAAAAGGACTCCTATCAGTATGACATAAACTCATGCATGATGATGATGAGCATCTCGCCAACATGGCATAAAAGGGATCTCAATGCTAACATACATGGCGACACATGAGTATCCCATCACATAACAAGAGATCTCAAACAAAACATGACGAATCATGACAACAAGTACATCCCACAATTGATTTCATGTCACATCAAGCAGGAACCATGAAACAAGTAAGAAAACAAGATCCCACATCAAACATCAAACAGGGATCTGTGCAGCACAATGCATCTCATAACAAAAGAAGTACATGACCACACTGCATATACCTTACATCCTGGGGCCATCTAAAGAAAAGGATGTCAAACTACTGAAGCTATTCGTACCATCAATCTCGCTGCGTTGAATCTCATGGAATGATTGCTCGCATGTTGAATGCTGACACCTGCACTCCACTTTGAAAAGTGGCCGAAAAATGAAATGATCAAATGTACAATCTGAATGCACCATAAGATTTGTGAAATCGAATAGTGCAAAATCAATTATCAAATTTCTGAATTCTTAGAAAATGAAAATCTGGGGTTTGAAGAATCTTTTAGATTACCCCTAGATTCCTTAAATATTTCCTCCTCCGAGTCATCTAAAGATTTGCTGCTCAGATCAGGAAACTGACTGCACCATCAGGTTCATGTCACTGAGAGGTGTAAGATCCACATAAAATTTTTCCAATTTGGACAATGCCAAAATCTCGCCCTCCTAGGAATTGGCTTAGTCATGGTTCCACCTGCCTCTTCTCTAGATCATGCTTCAACCTGCAAATTAATTAATCAAAAAATATGCCTTGATCTACATGCGCACTCCTCTACTCCTCCATGCCTAGATCACTTAAGAAAATGAGGGTTTAAATATAATTTCATCGGCAGATAAACCGATGGAATCAGTTTGGCGCGTTGGTAAATTTGGAATTTGGTTGGAGATAGGTCAGGAGATCAAATCCAGACCCTCTCAAATTAGGTGTGCATATATTTTTTTGACATATGGTTTATAACCATTAACCATGGAATCTTAATGGTGGCGTATTAAATAGTGTGCACTGTGTTTAGTCGGTGCATTAAATGGAGGTTCGTTCTTATGTGACATGGGATCGCCGCATGGTGGCGGGCTGACCCACATGGTTGGCATAGGATCGATACCTTCTGGCTTCTGTAACATTGGCATTAACATGGTGGCGGTGTTTGGGTGTGGGCCGGGTCCACCGAAGGTGGCCCGCGCACCCTTTATAACATATGTTATTAATACATGCGACTGGTGTGTGGGAGGGTTCGGCGGGGTAATGGTCGTCGACCCGATTTAAAATTAAATTTATGTTGTGAGGTTGAGGGAAGGTTGGCGGGGGTCATGGCCCATCGTTCCATAAAAATTTTGATTTTTTATTCTAATATAGTTTCGAGGTGGCGGAGGTGATGGACCGCCACCTCATATCTATCTATATATATATATATATATATATATATATATATATATATATATATATATATATATATATATATATATATATATATATTTGTGTTAAATAGGCAATTTTTTTTTCTTTTTGTCTAATATAGTGGATATTAGACAAATTAACGATCCAACAAATTCGCCTACTTTTGGGAGCTAGGTTTCATACCTCGGGGTCAGTCAAATTATAGGACACTTGAACCTGGCCCACAGTCCAACTTTGACCAAAACTTTGATTGGCTCGTTCTCCCTCATACGAGCTCGGATTGACGAACCGTTCACATCACTGCGATCAAGATGACAAGATCTATGCTTTTGACTTAGTTCGAAAGCATTCTGATCACTTTGATTTTTCAGCATCCATAAGCTCTCTTTGTCCTGTGTGTGTCCCTCGAGCCACCTAGATCAATCCTCCCCACTGAGGAGCTTTTGGTCCTCCAAAAGCATAAAAAGTTAATTTACAACTTCTCTATACCTTGTCTGCATCACCAGTGTCCTGGAATGTCTCTCTTCCATCTCCTTCACCTTTGTTTTTCGGAGCCTTAAGCGATGAGCCGACACTTGCAACCTCTGCAACCTATAGTACATTTTTGTTACAAATTACATGCTTTACTTTCATGACCAATTAATGACCCAAGCATCCCATACTTGCCACGAGTTTATAACACATACTCGGTGGTCCAGTTTACATCAAAATGGAAACAATACCCCAGCGACGAAAACAAGGCCAACATATCATTATTGCTACAACAAGTGATGGAAAACACATCATCACTACAACACATGATTTACAAAGATAAGGCCAAACACTATTTGCTTTGACAAGTGATGGAAACACAACATCACTTTCAGAGTGTAAAATGCAACACAAAATAAGATCAGACATCATTGTTTCTTAACAAGTGATGGAAAACACATCATCACTTTTACATTTTAAAATGCAACAAATGATTTACAAAAGCACGACCATGACAAGCTAACATATCTAGAAACCATTTTTCACTTATCAAGGTGAATGAGTCGCCTCCTTGTGGTGGTTTTGCTTGTCAAACAATCGTTTCAACTGGTTCATGCATTGACACTTTGTCTTTAAGGCACTGCTCTAGATGGAGCCTCCAACATGTTGCTCTTTGATGGCCACTTTTGTCGCTATGAATGCAATAGATATTCTTCCTCCAGATTTGCTTAACATGTTTCTTTGGCTGCTATTGAGTGGTTCTTTCACTCCTCATCCTATTGTGTGTTGTTATTTTTTTCCAACACTTAGAAAATGTATGGTTATGTAACCCACAAAAGGTACATGTTTTTCAATTCCATGATTTACATTCATCTTTAACAACATGATTATGAACATTCGAATATCAAAACTGGTTATACCTTTCCTTGCTATCTTTGATGTCATTATGGCGATGAGAGCTTGCCTCGACTCTTTCCCTGTGATGGGTACTGCCATGGGATGATGGGGATGTGTTCCCATCATTCTCTTTCCTCGCCGATTTCAATGATGTCATGGAAGAATATGACACCTTAGAGCATTCCCCTTTGGTGTATCTCAAGCCTTCAAATTGAGGTCTCTGCACAACCTCTATTGGTTGAGTTATGCCTTGGTTATTAATACCAAGTTCTTCTTCCTCCTTGTGCCTCGTCCTGGTAAGGAGCCTCATGTTTTTCCTTGTAATTGGGATCTCCAAATCTCCAACAGAAATCATACTATGTGAAGACAAAACCGAAAGGAAATCAACATCTTTTACCTCCACTATCGAGTTGGAAGGTACTAATGAGAGCTTCTCATCATCTGTTGTTGGTGGTTCGCTAGCTATCTCGGAGCATTCCCCAACTTCCTTTCTAACATACCCAAGTGACGGAGTAATTCCTCTACTTTGATGGGGTTGACAATGCCTTACCCATTAATGACCAAGCCTTTTCCTTCATACCCCATTTTCATCAAAAGTTTGGAGCCAATTCCTGTGGTATGATTTTCAAAAACAGCAAAATCATCATCAAGACACATACATGAATTTAGAGAATTACTTTTTACCTCACATGCGTCATGTTGCATCTTTTCTAAGGCCTCGTCCTTAGCTTGCAGCTATCGTAGCAAACTATGTTTCTCCTTTTTCTATTCATGTAGAAACATCTTCAATTCAACATTCTCTATTTGAAGATTCTATTTATTGTGTTTCAGTTCTTCCAGGGCATCTTCTGTGGCTCACAGCTGAAGCCGCAATCGCTCCTTTTCCTCTGTCTCCTTTTGTAGAGCTTCATACATTATTTCCACCCTTTTGGAAATTTTGAGCATGGTCTCATACATCTCTTTTTCATCCTTTGTCGCTGCACATTCCATTGTTCACACTTGCAATTCACATCCACACAAAGACCGCTCAGATACCAAACTTGATCCGAGTTGACTCAACCCTCGGATTGTACCAAGATCTTTTACTTTCATGATGTGATTAAAATTTCAATTAAAATATCACAAAGGAACATAAATGCATGTTGTAAAGATGAAGGAACATGACAATATACAACAACATAAAACTCAAGACCTTTATAATAGAGTTCTTCCAGAAGGGACTATGTCTCAGGCCCTGGTGTCAAGATGGTGTAGGCTGCTACATTAAGTGCTATCAATAATGATGATGTACATATGAGGTGACATTGCTATCATTCAAAGGAAAATGCCCTCGCACAGGAGTGGCTCCAAAATATGTTCTTCTATAGGAACTCTTAGTAAAAAACGACTCCTATCAGTATGACATAAACTCATGCATGATGATAATGACCATCCTGCCAACATGGCATAAAAGGGATCTCACTGCAAATATACATGGCGATGCATGAGTATCCCATCACATAACAACAAGGGATCTCAAACGAAACATGATGAGTCATGACAACAAGTACATCCCACAAATGATTTCTTGTCACATCAAGCAGGAATCACGAAACATGTAAGAAAACAAGATCCCACATCAAACATTAAATAGGGATCTATGTAGCACAATGTATCTCATAGCAAAATAAGTACATGACCACATTGCATATACCTCACATCCTGGGGCCATCTTAAGAAAAGGATGTCAAACTGCTGAAGTTGGTTGTACCATCAATCTCGCTGCATCGAATCTCATGGAATGACTGCTCACACGTTGAATGTTGACACCTATACTCCACTTTGAAAAGTGGCCAAAAAATGAATTGATCAAATGGACGATCTCAATGCACCATCATATTTGTGGCATTGAATAGTGAAAATCGACTATCAAATTTCTCAATTCTGACAAAATTAAAATAGGGGGTTTAAGGAATCATTTAGATTCCCCCTAAATTACTCAAAGATTCCCTCCTCTAGGTCATATGAAGATCTACTAATCAGACCAGGAAACTGACTATGCCATCAAGTTCGCATTGCTCGGAGGCGTAATATCGACATAAAATTTGTCCACTTTGGACAATGGCAAAATCTCACCCTCTTGGGAATTGGATCAGTCATGGTTCCGCCTGCAAATTAATTAATTAAAAAATACACCTCGATCTGCATGCACGCTCCTCTACTCCTTCATGCCTGGTGCACTTAAGAAAATGAGGGTTTAAATATAATTTCATCAGCAGATAAACTAATAGAATTGGTTTAGCGCGTTGGTAAATTTTGTATTTGGCTAGAGAGAGGTCGAGGGATCAAATCCCGACTCTCTTGAAAGGCGTGCATATATCTTTTTGGCATACAGTTTATAACCATTAACCATGGCATGTTAATGGTGGCGTATTAAATAGTGTGCAGTGTGGTTAGTTGGTGCATTAAATGGAGGTTCGTTGTTATGTGACATCGGGCCGCCGCATGGTGGCGGGCCAGTCCACGTGGTTGGCGCGGGCTCAATACCCGCTATCCTCTGTAACGTTGGCATTAACATGGTGGCGATGTTGGGGTGTGGGCGAGGTCAACCAGAGGTGGCCTTCCCACCCCTTATAACATATGTTATTAACACATGCAGTTGGTGTGTGGGAGGGTTCGGCGAGGTAATGGCCGTCGACCCAATTTAAAATTAAATTTATGTTGTGAGTTTAAGGGAAGGCTGGCAAGGGTCATCGACCGTCGATCCATAAAAATATTGATTTTTTATTGCAATATAGTTTCGGGGTGGTGGGGGTGGTGGCCTGCCACCTCATTTATATTTATATTTCTTTTTATTTTCTGTTAAATAGGCATTATTTTTATTTTGTCTAATATAGGGGATATTAAACAAATTAAAGATCCAAAACATTTTCCCGCTTTTAGGAGCTAAGTTTCATGCCCCGGGGTTGGTCAAATTGCAGGACACTTAAACCTGGCCCACAGTCCAACTTTGACCAAAACTTTGACTGGCTCGTTCTCCCTCATATGAGCTCGAATTAACGAACCATTCATACCATTGCGATCAGGATGACAAGATCTACGCTTTGGTATTAGTTCGAAAGAATTCTGATCACTTTTATTTTTGAGCTTCCACAAGCCCTCTTTGTCTTGTGTGTGTCCCTCGAGCCATCTGGATCAATCCTCCCCAATGAGGAGCTTTTTGTCTTCCAAAAGCATAAAAAAATAATCTACAACTTCTCTCTCTGGAAGTTCTTGCTTCCATCTCCTTCACCTTTGTTCTTCAAAGCCTTAAGCAATGAGCCGACACCTGCAACCTCTGCAACCTATAGTACATTTTTTTTGCAAATTACATGCTTGACTTTCATGACCAACTAATTACCCAAGCATCTCATACTTAGCACGAGTTTATAGCCCATAATCGGTGGTCAAGTATACATCAAAATGGAAACAATTTCCCAGTTATGAACAAGGCCAACATATCATTGCTGCTCCAACAAGTGATGGAAAACACATCATCACTGCAACACATGATTTAAAATGATAAGGCCAACCACTATTTGCTTTGACAAGTGATGGAAACACAACATCACTTTGAAAGTGTAAAATGTGACACAAAATAAGATCAGACATCATTGTTTATTAACAGGTGATGGAAAACACATCATCACTTTTACGTTTTAAAATGCAACAAACAATTTACAAAAGCACGACCATGACAAGCTAACATATCTAGAAACCATTTTTCATCTATCAAGGTGAATGGGTCACCTCCTTATGGTGGTTTTGCTTCTCGAACAACAATTTCATCTGGTTCATGCACCAACACTTTGTCTTTAAGGCACTGTTGTGGATGGAGCCTCAAACATGTGGCTTTTTGATGGCCACTTTTGTCGTAATGACTACAATAGGCCTTCTTCCTCCATATTTGCTTAACATGTTTCTTTGGCTACTGTTAAGTGGTTCTTTCATGCCTCATCCTGTTGTGTGCTGCTATTATTTTGCAACACTTATAAAATGAATGGTTATGTAACCCAAAAAAGGTACATGTTTTTCAATTCCATGATTTACGTTCATCTTTAACAACATGATTATGAACATTTGAATATCGAAACTACTTATACCTTTCCTTGTTGTTTCTGATGTCATTATGGCAATGAGAGCTTGCCTCGTCTCGTTCCCTGCAATGGGTACTGTCATGGGATGATGGGGATGGTGTATCTCAAGCCCGCAAATTGAGGTCTTTGCACAACATCTAATGGTTGAGTTATTCCTTGGTTATTAATACCAAGTTCTTCTCCCTCCTCGTGCCTCATCCTGGTAAGAAGCCTCATGTTTGTCCCTGTAATTGGGATCTCCAAATATCCAACAGAAATCATACTATGTGAAGATGAAACCAAAAGGAAATTAACATCTTTTACCTCCACTGTCGTGTTGGAAAGAACTATTGAGGGATTCTCTTCATCTGTCGTTGGTGGTTCACTAGCTGTCTCGGAGCACTCCCCAAATTCCTTTCTAACATACCCAAGTCTTGTCTGATAGGGTAATTCTTCTACTATGATGGGGTTGACAATGCCTTGCCCATTAATGCCCAAGCCTTTTCCTTCATACCCCATTTCCTTCAATAGCTATCAATTCTTGTGGTATGATTTTCAAAAATAGCGAAATCATCATCAAGACACATTCATGAATTTAGAGAATTACTTTTTACCTCACATGGGTCACGCTGCAGCTTTTCCAAGGCCTCTTCCTTAGCTTGCAACTATTGTAGAAAACTATGTTTCTCCTCTTTCTCTTCATGTAGAAGCATCTCCAATTCAACATTCTTTGTTTGAAGATTTTGTTTGTTGTGTTTCAGTCTTCTAGGGCATCTTCCTTGGCTCGCAGCTGAAGCTGCAATTGCTCCATTTCCTCTGTCTCTTTTTGTAGAGAGTCATACATTATTTCCACCCCTTTGGAAATTTTGAGCATGGTCTTGCACATCGCTTTTCCATCCTTTGTCGCTGCACCTTCCATTGTTCACACTTGCAATTCACATCCAGACAAAGACCGCAATGATACCAAACTTGATCCGAGTTGACTCAACTCACGGATTTAACCAAGATCTTTTGCTTTCGTGATGTGATTAAAATTGCAATTAAAATAGCATAAAGGAACATAAATGCATGTTTTAAAGACAAAGGAACATGACAATCATCAACAACATAAAACTCAAGATGTTGATAACAGAGTTCTTCCAGGAGGGACTACGTCTCTGGGCCCTGGTGTCAAGATGGTGTAGGTTGTTGCATTAAGTGCTATCAATAGTGATGATGTACATAGGAGGTGACATCGCTATCATTCAAGGAAAATGCCCTCACGTAGGAGTGGCTCCAAGACATGTTAAGCTATAGGAACTCTCAATAAAAAATGACTCCTATCAATATGACATAAACTCATGCATGATGATAATGACCATCCCGCCAACATGGCATAAAAGGGATCTCACTGCAAACATACATGACGACACATGAGTATCCCATCACATAACAACAATGGATATCAAACAAAACATGAAGAATCATGACAACAATACATCCCACAAATGATTCCTTGTCACATCAAGCAGGAATCATGAAACAAGTAAGAAAACAAGATCCCACATCAAACATCAAACAGGGATCTATGCAGCACAATGCATCTCATAGCAAAAGAAGTACTTGACCACACTACATATACCTCACATCCTGGGGCCATCTGAAGAAAAGGATGTCAAACTGTTGAAGCTGGTCGTACCATCAATCTCGCTGCCTTGCATCTCATGGAATGACTGCTCACACGTTGAGTGCTAACACCTGCACTCCACTTTGAAAAGTGGCTGAAAAATGAAATGATCAAATGAAAATCTCAATGCACCATTAGACTTGTGGCATCGAATAGTGAAAAATAGACTATCAAATTTCTCAATTTTGAGAAAATGAAAATATGGGGTTCAAGGAATATTTTAGATTCCCCCTGGATTCCTCAAAGATTCCCTCCTCTGGGTCATCTACAGATCTACTGCTCAGATCAAGAAACGGACTGCGCCATCAGGTTTGTGTTGCTGAGAGGTGTAAGATCGACATTAAATTTGTCCAATTTGAACAATGGAAAAATCTTGCCCTTTTGGGAATTGGCTCAGTGACGGTTTCGCCTGCAAATTAATTAATTAAAAAATACACCTCGATCCATGTGCATGCTCCTTTTCTCCTCCATGCCTAGCGCACTTAAGAAAATGAGCGTTTAAATATAATTTCATCAGCGGATAAACCAATAGAATTGGTTTGGCGCATTAGTAAATTTGGTATTTGGCTAGAGAGAGGTCGGGCGATCAAATCCCGACCCTCTTGAATTAGGTGTGCATATATTTTTTTTGCATACGGTTTATAACCATTAACCATGGCACGTTAATGGTGGCATATTAAATAGTGCACAGTGTGTTTAGTTGGCGCATAAAATGGAGGTTCATTGCTATGTGATATGTGGTCGCCGCATGGTGGCGGGCCGGCTTACATGGTTGGCACGGGCTCGATACCCGTTGGCCTCTGTAACATTGGCATTAACATGGTGGCGATGTTTGGGTGTGGGCTAGGTCAACTCGAGGTGGCCCGCCCACCCCTTATAACATATGTTATTAATACATGTGGTTGGTGTGTGGGAGGGTTCGACGGGGTAATGGCCACCAACCCAATCTAGTTCATGCACCGAAACTTTGTTTTTAAGGAATTTCTTTGGATGAAGCCTCAAACATGTAGCTTTTTGATGGCCACTTCTGTCGCAATGACTAGAATAGGTCTTCTTCCTCCAGATTTGCTTAACATGTTTCGTTTCCTGTTGTTTCGAGGTTCTTTAACGACTCATCCTGTTGTGTGCTACTATTCTTTTCCAACACTTAGAAAATGTATGGTTATGTAACCCATAAAAGGTACATGTTTTTCGATTCCATGATTTACGTTCATCTTTAACAACATGATTATGAACATTCAAATATCGAAACTGGTTATACCTTTCCTTGTTGTCTCTGATGTAATTATGGTGATGTGAGCTTGCCTCAGCTCCTTCCCTACAATGGGTACTGCCATGGGATGATGGGGATGTGTTGCCATCATTCTCTTTCCTTGACGATTTCGACTATATCTTGGAAGAATCTGACACCTTCGAGCATTCCCCTTTAGTGTATCTCAAGCCTACAAATTGAGATCTCTGCACAACCTCTAATGGTTGAGTTATGCCTTGGTTATTAATACCAAGTTCTTCTTCCTCCTCATGCCTCGTCTTGGTAAGGAGGCCTCATGTTTTTCCCAATAATCGAGATCTCCAAATCTCCAACAGAAATCATACTATGTGAAGAAGAAACTGAAAGGAAATCAATATCTTTTACCTCCACTGTCGAGTTGGAAAGAACTGATGAGGGCTTATCATCATATTTTGTTGGTTTTTTGCCAGTTTTCTCGCCGCATTCCCAACTTCCTTTCCGACATACCCAAGTCCTATCTGATGGGGTAATTCTTCTACTTTGATGATCTTAACAATGCCTTGGCCATTGATGCCTAAGACTTTTCCTTCGTACCTAATTTTCTTCAACAGTTTGGAGCCAATTCCTATGGTATGCTTTTCAAAAACAGTGAAATCATCATCAGGACACATACATGAATTTAGAGAATTACTTTTTACCTCACATGGGTTAGACTACAGCTTTTCCAAGGCCTCGTCCCTAGCTTGCAGATGTCGTAGCAAACTATGTTTTCCTCTTTCTCTTCATCTAGAAGCATCTTCAATTCAACATTCTCTGTTTGAAGATTCTGTTTGTTGTGTTTCAGTTCTTCTAGGGCCTCTTTTGTCGCTCGCAACTAAAGTTGCAATCACTCCTTTTCCTCTGTCTCTTTTTGTAGAACTTCATACATTATTTCAGCCCTTTTGGAAATTTTGAGCATCGTCTCGTACATCACTTTTTCATCCTCTATGGCTGCACATTCCATTGTTCATGCTTACAATTCACATCCATGCAAAGACCACTCTGATACCAAACTTGATCCATGTTGACTCAACTCTCGGATTTAACCAAGATCTTTTGCTTTCGTGATGTGATTAAAATTGCAATTAAAATAGCATAAAGGAACATAAATGCAGGGAAAATTTTAAGAACCCCCCCTAAATTTATAAATATAATAAATGGGCGAATCTCCATGGTATATAAGAAAAATGGAAGGCGATTTTCTCAGTAATATAATATGTATATATAATTTTTTGGCGAATCTCTCACCAGGCATGGCGAATATTTTACTCAATTATAAAATCTTGTAAGATCTTGGCGAGTCTTTCACTAAATAATAAAACTTTGTAAAGTCCTAGTGAATCTTAGCATATGCTACATGCTGGTTTAATTCCCCCATTTAAATAGGCTACATTCCAGGTGAATACCATGGGTCAATACCATGTGCCATTTTGGTGAATACCATGGGTCAATACCATGTGCCATTTTTATTTTTATTAATTCTAATATTAGGGTTAATAATGGTTTTTTGCATGGTATTAATAACAATCTAGTCTATGGTATTTGTCCCATAGTATTTTGGCCATAGGTTTCACCTAAATATAACCCATTTTTTGAGTGTTCGTAAATATAAGGTGACTTAGGGAGTAAATATAAAAAAATGTTTTATTTGTTTACCATACCTCTCATTTATTTATGTTTTTATTAATTTACCATACCTCTTTTACAAATATGGTATTTGGCCCATAGGATTTACTTAAATAAAACCTCTTTCTTGAGCCTTCTAAATAGAACGAGGTTTATGGACTAAATATAAAAAGAGGTTTTATTTATTTTTATTAATTTACCATACCTCTTTTACAAATATGGTATTTGGCCCATAGGATTTACTTAAATAAAACCTCTTTCTTGAGCCTTCTAAATAGAACGAGGTTTATGGACTAAATATAAAAAGAGGTTTTATTTATTTACGATACGTCTAGTTTATTTATATTTTTATTTATTTACCATACCTTTTGAGTAAGTATAAAAAGACGTTTTATTTATTTACCATACCTCCACTTTACTTATATTTTTATTTGTTTACACCCTTACATGTACATAAGGTGACTTATGGAGTAAATATAAAAAATGTTTTATTTATTTACCATACTTCTCATTTATTTATATTTTTATTAATTTACCATACTTCTTTTATAAATATGGTATTTGGCCCATAGGATTCACTTAAATAAAACCTATTCTTGAAAATGGGCGAATGGATTCACTTAAATAAAACCTATTCTTGAAAATGGGCGAATGGAAAGTTGTAAGTCCTAATTTCAAGGGCAAAATTTACCTTTTTTACCCTCTCCCTTAAAATAAGGTGGGCTATTTGAGGTGATTTGTAAAAATGTACTATGATACAAAATATTCGCCCACTAAAAATTTAAAACCCCTTAATTTCGCCAAAGGGCGAACATTCGCCCCTAAAATTATCCTTGATAAATGGATGCTATAAAGACGAAGGAACATGACAATCATTAGCAACATAAAACTCAAAACGTCGATAATGGAGTTTGTCCATAAGGGACTATGTCTCGGGCCCCGGTGTCAAGATGGTGTAGGTTGCTGCATTAAGTGCTATCAATAGTGATGATGTACATAAGAGGTGGTGTCACTATCATACAAAGAAAATGCCCTCACATAGGAGTGGCTCCAAGAATGTTCTGCTATACAAACTCTTAGTAAAAAAGGACTCCTATCAGTATGACATAAATTCATGCATGATGATAATGATCATCCCACCAACATGTTATAAAAGGCATCTCAATGCAAACATACATGGTGACACATGAGTATCCCATCACATAAAAACAAGGGATCTCAAGCAAAACATGACGAATCATGATATCAAGTACATCCCACATATGCTTCTGTGTCACATCAAGTAGGAATCATGAAGCAAGTAAGAAAACAAGATCCCACATCAAACATCAAATAGGGATCTATGTAGCACAATGCATCTCATAACAAAAGAAGTACATGACCACACTGCATATACCTCAAATCATGGGGCCATCTAAAGAAAATGATGTCAAACTGCTGAAGCTGGCCATATCATCAATCTCGCTGTGTCGAATCTCATGGAATGACTACTTGCATGTTGAATGCTGACACCTGCACTCCACTTTGAAAATTGGCCAAAAAATTAAATGATCAAATGGACAATATGGATGCACCATCAGATTTGTGGTGTCGAATAGTGTAAAAACGACTGTCAAATTTCTGAATTCTGAGAAAATGAAAATCTGGGGTTTAAGGAATATTTTAGATTACCCCTAGATTCCTCAAAGATTCCCTCCTCCGAGTCATCTGAAGATCTGCTACTCAGACCAGGAAACTGACTACGCCATCAAGTTCATGTTGCTGAGAGGTGTAAGATTGACATAAAATTTGTCCAATTTGGACAATGGAAAAATCTCACCCTCTTGGGAATCGGGTCAACGATGGTTCCACTTGCAAATTAATTAATTAAAAAATACGCCTCGATCTGCATGCACAGTCCTCTTCTCCTCCATTCCTGGCGCACATAAGAAAATGAGGGTTTAGATATAATTTCATCAGCAGATGAACCAATAGAATTTGTTTGGCACGTTGGTAAATTTGGTATTTGGTTAGAGAGAGGTCGAGGGATAAATCCCGACCCTCTTGAATTAGGCGTTCATATATTTTTTTGGCATATGGTTTATAACCGTTAACCATGGCACGTTAATTGTGGCGTATTAAATAGTGCGCGGTGTGTTTAGTTAACACATTAAATGGAGGTTCATTGTTAAGTGACATTGGGCCGCCGCATGGTGGTGGGCCAGCCCACGTGGTTGGCGCGGGCTCAATACCTGCCGGCCTCTGTAACATTGGCATTAACATGGTGGCAGTGTTGGGGTGTGGGTTGGGTCCACCGGGGGTGGCCCGTCCACCCGTTATAACATATGTTATTAATACATGCAGTTGGTGTGTAGGAGGGTTCGACGGGGTAATGGCCGCCGACCCATCTTAAAATCAAATTTATGTTGTGAGGTTAAGGGAAGGCTGGCAGGGGTCATGGCCCATTGGTCCATAGATTTTTTTATTTTTACTGTAATATAGTTTGGGGCTAGTGGGGGTGGTGGCCCGTCACCTCATTTATATTTTATTTTTTTATTTTTTTGTTAAATAAAGATTTTTTTTGTCTAATATAGGGAATATTAGACAAATTAACGATCCAACAAATTCGCCCACTTTTGGGAGCTAGGTTTCATGCCCCGAGGTTGGTCAAATTGAGGACACTTACACCTAGTCCACAATCCAACTTTGACCAAAACATTGACTGGCTCGTTCTCCCCCATACGAGCTCGGATTGATGAACCGTTCACACTACTGTGATCGGGATGGCAAGATCTACGCTTTGGTCTTAGTTCAAAAGAATGCTGATCACTTTGAATTTTGAGCTTCCATAAGCCCTTTTTGTCCTGTGTGTGTCCCTGGAGCCACCTGGATCAATCCTCCCCACCGAGGAGCTTTTGAACCGCCAAAAGCATAAAAAATTAATCAACAATTTCTCTGTAGCTTGTCTACATCACCAACATCCTGGAAGGTCTCGCTTCCATCTCCTTCACCTTTGTTGTTTCGAGCCTTGAGCAATGAGTCGACACCTGCAACCTATAGTACATTGTTTTTGCAAATTACATGCTTGACATTCATGACCAACTAATGACCCAAGCATCGCAAACTTGCCATGAGTTTATAACACATACTCGGTGATCAAGTTTACATCAAAATGGAAACAATACCCCATCTACGAAAACAAGGCCAACATATCATTGTTGCTCCAACAAGTGATGGAAAATACATCATCACTGCAACACATGACTTACAAAGATAAAGCCAGCCACTATTTTCTTTGACAAGCGATGGAAACACAACATCACTTTCAGAGTGTAAAATGCAACACAAAATAAGATCAGACATCATTGTTGCTAAACAAGTGATGGAAAACACATCATCACTTTTACATTTTAAAATGCAACAAATGATTTACAAAATCACTACCTCGACAAGCTAACATATTTAGAAACCATTTTCCACTTATGAAGGTGAATGGGTCACCACCTTGTGGTGGTTTTGTTTGTTGAACAATCGTTTCATCTGGTTCATGCACTGATACTTTGTCTTTAAGGCACTGCTCTGGATGAAGCCTCCAACATGTGGCTCTTTGATGGCCACTTCTATTGCAATGACGACAATAGGTGTTCTTCCTCCAGATTTTCTTAAAATGTTTCTTTGCCTGTTGTTGAGAGGTTCTTTCACACCTCATCCTATTGTGTGCTGCTATTCTTTTCCAACACTTGGAAAATGTATGGTTATGTAACCCACAAAAGGTACATGTTTTTCGATTCCATGATTTACGTTCATCTTTAACACCATGATTATGAACATTTGAATACTGAAATTGGTTATACCTTTCCTTGTTGTCTCTAATGTCATTATGGAGATGAGAGCTTGCCTCGACTTGTTCCCTACAATGGGTATTCCCATGGGATGATGGGGAGGTGTTCCCATCATTCTCTTTCCTCGACAATTTCGACGATGTCTTGGAAGAATCTGACACCTTCAGGCATTCCCCTTTGGTGTATCTCAATCCTAGAAATTGAGGGCTCTACACAACCTCTAATGGTTGAGTTATCCCTTGTTTATTAATACCAAGTTCTTCTTCCTCCTCGTGCCTCATCCTAGTAAGGAGCCTCATGTTTGTCCCCATAATTGGGATCTCCAAATCTCCAACAAAAATATTACTATCTGAAGATGAAACCGAAAGGAAATCAACATATGTTATCTCCACTGTCAAGTTGGAAAGAACTGATGAGGGCTTCTTATCATCTATTGTTGGTGGTTCGCTAGCTGTCTTGGCACATTCCCCAACTCCCTTTCTAACATACCCAAGTTCTGTCTGACGGGTTAATTCTTCTACTTTGATGGGGTTGACAATGCCTTGGCCATTAATTCCCAAGCCTTTTCCTTCATACCCCATTTTATTCAACAATTTGGATCCAATTCCTATTGTATGATTTTCAAAAACAGTGAAATCATCATCAAGACACATACATGAATTTAGAGAATTACTTTTTACCTCATATAGGTCACGCCACAGCTTTTCAAGGCCTCATCCTTAGCTTGCACTTGTCGTAGCAAACTATATTTCTCCTCTTTCTCTTCATGTAGAAGCATCTTCAGTTTATTGTTCTCTATTTAAAGATTTTATTTGTTGTGTTTCAATTCTTCCAAGGCCTCTTCTGTGGCTCGCAACTAAAACTGCAATCCATCCTTTTCCTCTATCTCTTTTTGTAGAGCTTCATACATTATTTCCACCCTTTTGTAAATTTTGAGCATGGTCTCGTACATCACTTTTTCATCCTCTGCCGCTACACATTCCATTGTTCTCGCTTTCAATTCACATCCATGCAAAAATCGCTCTGATACCAAACTTGATCTAGCTTGACTCAACTCCCAGATTTAACCAAGATCTTTTGCTTTCGTGATGTGATTAAAATTGCAATTAAAATAGCATAAAGGAACATAAATGCATGTTGTAAAGATGAAGGAACATGACAATCATCAGCAACATAAAACTCAAGAAGTTGATAACGGAGTTCATCCAGGAGGGACTACATCTCCAGGCCCCAATGTCAAGATGGTGTAGGTCGCTGCATTAAGTGCTATCAATAGTGATGATGCACATAAGAGGTGGTATCACTATCATACAAGAAAAACGCCCTCACGCAGGAGTGGCTCCAAGAGATGTTCCGCTATAGGAACTCTCTGTAAAAAATGACTCCTATCAGTATGACATAAACTTATGCATGATGATAATGAGCATCTTGCCAACATGGCATTAAAGGGATCTCAATGCAAACATACATGGTGACACATGAGTATCCCATCGCATAAAAACAAGGGATCTCAAACAAAACATGACGAATCATGACAACAAGTACATCCCACAAATGCTTCCATGTCACATCAAGCCAGAATCATGAAACAAGTAAGAAAACAAGATCCCACATCAAACATCAAACAAAGATCTATGCAACACAATGCATCTCATAGCAAAAGAAGTACATGACCACACTGCATATACCTCACATCCTAGGGCCATCTAAAGAAAAGGATGTCAAACTGCTAAAGTTGGTCCTATCATTAATCTCGCTGTGTCGAATCTCATGGAATGACTAATCGCACGTTGAATGTTGACACCTGGACTCCACTTTGAAAAGTGGCTAGAAAATGAATTGATCAAATGGACAATCTAAATGCATGGTCATATTTGAGGAATTGAATAGTGAAAAATCAACTGTCAAATTTTTGAATTCTGAGAAAATGAAAATCTGGGGTTTAAGGAATCTTTTAGGTTCCCCCTAACTTTTGCAATGATTCCCTCCTCCGGGTCATCTGAAGATCTGCTGCTCAGATCAGGAAACTGACTACGTCATCAGGTTCGTGTCGTTTAGAGGTGTAAGATCGACATAAAATTTGTCCAATTTGGAAAATGGAAAAATCTTGCCCTCTTGGGAATTGGCTCAGTCATGGTTCCACTTGCCTCTTCTCTGGATCATGGTTCCACCTGAAAATTAATTAATTTAAAAATACACCTCGATCTTTGTGCGCACTCCTCTACTCCTCCATTCCTGGGGCACTCAAGAAAATGAGGGTTTAAATATAATTTCATCGGTGGATAAACCAATGGAATTGGTTTGGCGTGTTGGTAAATTTGGTATTTGGTTGGATAGAGGTCGTGGGATCAAATCCCAACCCTCTCGAATTAGGTGTGCCTATATTTTTCTGGCATACGGTTTATAACCATTAACCATGGCACATTATTGGTGGCGTCCTAAATAATGCGTGGTTTGTTTAGATGGCACATTAAATGGAGGTTCGTTTTTATGTGACATGGGGCCACCACATGGCGGGGGGCCGATGCACATTGCTATACCTGTCGGGCTCCATAGCGTTGGCATTAACATGGTGGTGGGAGGGTTCGGAGGGGTAATGCTGGCCAACCCAATTTAAAATTAAATTTATGTTGTGAGGTTGAGGGAAGGCCGGTGGGGGTCATGGCCCGCCAGTCCATAAAAATTTTGATTTTTTATTGTAATATAGTTTGGGGGTGGTAGGGGTGGTGGCCTGCGACCTCATTTATATATAGATATATTATATATATATACTTTATTTTTCTGTTAAATACGCATTTTTTTTTTATTTTGTCTAATATAGGGGATATTAGACAAATTAATGATCCAACAAATTTGTCCGCTTTTGGGAGCTAGGTTTCATCCCCCAGGGTCGATCAAATTGTAGGATACTTAAACGTGGCCCACAGTCCAACTTTGACTGGATCGTTCTCCCTCATACGAGCTCGGATTGACGAATCATTTGCAACGCTGTGATTAGGATGACAATGTCTAAGCTTTGGTATTAGTTCAAAAGCATTCCGATCACTTTCATTTTGAGCTTCCACAAGTCTTCTCTGTCTTGTGTGTTTCCCTAGAGCCACCTGGATCATTCCTTCAACTTATGTCTGGATTTTTTCTCTGTTTCTTATCGTATAATCTTTCAACATGCTAGTTAACACTTTTCCTCAGGTTCCACCCATACATTTAGTTCTCCTCATTCTATTGTAGTAACTTTGTAAGCACATTCAACCGTGCTTTTATCTCAAAGAGTTACCTCTCATATTTTTCATCACTCATTTTCCTTATGCCAATTGCTTCAACATCTCTGTGGCTTTTTTTCGAATTCTTCAAATGACTTCCCATAGCCATATTCATCTTCCCCTTTCATCGGCTTCCCACTACCCACCATGACATGCAAATCACCTTTCCAGTAGCAAACCTCTTCTCTCCATCACACACCTCACCAAGTTTCTCCCTTGAGCTCATACTATTGGTATTCGTGGTCCCCTCCTATGGAAACCCTTTTGAGGACTCCTTGCTCTTAAGGTTTCTATAGTCACTCATTTTCCTCCATCATAGTTACACTAACTTTCAGAATTCTCACTGCATCCTCCTAAATTGTTGCTAAGTGTCATCAATATCCACAAATAAAAAAATAAAAATAAAAATAAAAATCAATTTACATGTCATTGTCTTAATTTCGTTCTAATTTTTTCTCCATTTTGTTGCGCAAAAGTCTTCTATTGTCTCTGGGTCTCCTACTTTTTCCTTCATACTACATGCAAAATATATTTTGTGCTCTGACACCACTTGATGCAGGGAAATTGACTTGATACCAATTGATGTAGGAAAATTAGTTGTTCCTTCTATGTTAAGAAAACCAAACAATGATATATGTTCTAGTAGTCACAAAACTAATAATCCACAATTTTGTGCTAATTCAATGATCCAAAGTTTATTGGAATGGATTGATATGTCAATCACGAAAAAGATTTCCATGCTTTCTTTGAAATCAAATAATAATATCACACTGCACATAGAATTCTTAAATTCACAATTATGTATGAAGTCTCATTCATTAAACTAGTTTTGTATGTTCATATGCTGAGAGGGATTCATTCTCTCTATTTTCTCTCTATGACTTGATTTCACATTCATTTGGCCATTAGGTTTGGGAGTAGGATTACATTGATTAAATACAAAGTTAGAATAAAAGTATTTTTTTCTACACCCATAAATCACTCTTGATTTATTCCATAAAACTCTGATTATTTATTCCATAAAGCTCTCATGGTTTTCAAGGTAAATTAGTTTATGCTTGATGCACAGTTTTTTTTTTGCTATCCATATTTTTTTCTAAAATTATTCTATAATAATTACAAGAACTAAAAAAATTATTTACTATTAAGGAATTATAATTCCTTTACAATATTGAAACCCTTCCTGGAACTTTTTTTGCAAAAAATTTGATGACTTGGAAGCTCTAATGCTTTTGCTTCACATCTTAATGATGCACGGCGCTTATAATAACATCTCACTCACTAAATTCATCTTTATCCTTTTAAAAATTATATAAATTTCTTTAGCTACACCAAAATATGTATATATATGTTTTTTTTTTTTTAATTTATTAAATATATATATAAAAGTTTGTTTTGAAAACCTTAAATGAAAAACACTGATATCTTAAAATTAAAAAAAATATATAACTAATTATTTTTATAAAATAATTAGTGTTCAACCTTGCGTTAACTATGAGCTTGACGTTTTTAATCTAAAATAAAATTATATTAATGTTAATAAAATATTATTAATTTATAAAGAAATCAATTTTATTTTAATTTAATAAAATTTTAAATATTTAAAATTTAATTTAAATAATTAGTATATGTAAATTCTTAATAATAATAATAATGAATTATTATAAAAATAAAAAGGCCTGCGCTGTTTCTTTTTCTGAAAAAAAAAATAAGACGAGTAATTTACCGGTAGGTAGGATTTTCTGCGCAAAAACATGTACATCACTTTTCACTTGGCGTGCTCTATACCTTCTTCAGGTTTGACCTTCCCAGCTGTGCCCCTCCATTCAGTCAGATTAGCATCCGCCTTGTCGTTGTCTTTCTTGTACGTGGAGAAACATCAGATAAGTTAATAAGTTGTTCATTTGATTAGAAATTTTTAATAATCAAATTTTTAAGTATTAGTATGGTAAATATGTTGTAATATCATATTTTGATTTTCATTTAATAATTTTTTTTTTATATAATTAAAAATAAAAATAATATAATTTAAAAATATAAATATTTTGATGTATTGTTTAAAATTTTGATTGTGCTAGTATATTTTTTTAAATTTAATAATTGTAAAATGAAATTAATGGTAAAAAGAAATTCGATTTTTTATAGTTGGTAAAATTGGAATTAAAATAAATATATGTTGTAATTTTAAATCAATATTAGAAATGTGGTATGATATTTTATGTATGGTTCTTAAAAATAAAACAATAGTTGCATTTGGGTGTATGTTTATCTAGCTTTTAATTGAGTACTAAGGAAATATTCAAAATTAATCCTTGATTTAGATGGCATGGTTGAATAGCTTTTTGTTTTAGTTGAATCTCACAGATAACTAAATGGGAAATAGAAAAAATGTTAAAAAATAATTAGGTTGGAAATAGAAATTTTATTAATATTAAATATAAGCAAATAATTTTGCTGGTTATATATTAAAATTTTATTGTTGGATAATGTTAAAATTTTATTAAAAAACCACTTCATAACCAAAATTAGAAAAAATATTTTAAAATTTTAAAATTATGTAAATTGTGTTATGTTTAGTAAATTATTTAATTAATGCACAAAGTAATGCAAAAAAAGCAAACTAATTACACATATTTTTTTAAAATCTAATACGTATTTGTATTTGTATTAGTATTTGTATTTGTATTTGTATTCATATTCATATTCATATTCATATTCATATCCATTAAATATTAAAATTTTATCTATTTTTCTTAATATAAATGTATTATGAAGTTTGTTTTATTATTATTATTTAAAAAAATATATTTTTTTGTTAAATTTAAAATTGAGTAAAAGTAATTTTAAATTAATAAACTTGTAAATATAAAAAGAATATTTCATAATATTACTCCAAATTAATTTTTTTTTAAATGATTTAAAAATGAATTTTTTCCAAATTTAGATTTATATTTTTTATAAAAAATATTTAGTAAATTCTAAGATATATAATTGTTTAACTTTTTGGAGATAGTAAATTATAATATATTTAAAAGTTGCATTTATCATTTGGTGTGAAAGTGACAAAAGTTTATATATGGTTTGGGATAGTGAAAATAGAGAATCTATCACTTCAATGTTAAAGGATAGTTTTGACAATTACAAAAAGATATTTAATGATAGTTTTGACAATTACAAAAAGATATTTAAAATCATTCCTAGCCATAAATAAGGGTAGACCATGCTCACGATGATAAAATAAATTAAATAAAATAAGTAATGTAACATACACACACACACATATATATATATATATATATATATATATATATATATATATATATATATATATATTCATATTCTTTTACTTGGACAACAGGAAAATAAATATGATACTAATGGAAACTAGGCTATTTTAATTGTTTACCAAGTGGATACAGAATTAGAGGAGTAAACACTAAGTTAATTAATATGTTGTACACAATTGGCTTACAATTTACTTATAACCCTTATCACTTGCATTATTCTCCCATGGGGAAATCCCAATTCATGATATGCTTATTAAATTGATTTGAAGTCCAGACCATGCATCATGAACAGGGATTGTCCTTCGGCTTGCAATTGTCAGAGCGATAGGGTGGCGGGTTACATGTGGTCTCGCTCTCGACTGTCGATCTACGGAAAGTGATCCAATGGTGCGAGAGGGATGGGGCTTATCCAACTAACGAGACACCCCATCGGGACGGTTGGCTAGTAATTCTTTTTGGTAGGCTGGAGATTCTTGCTGCTTCGTAGCTGTTTTCTCATGCGAACTATTCTACCTTCCCAGAACCCTTGATGTCGCGGCCATGGCGACCACTGCTCACTTGCTAATGCAAGGTATTTCGTTCCATTTACCTTTACTGAGTCCATGTTTTTCATGCTACGTAGGTAGGGTTTTTATATCTAGTACTTGACTGAGTTGATGGTTGATTGGTGGCCGCCCACGCTCAGGTACAGTTCGGGGGTATTCGGCACTATACTTCCCTAAAATATATTGCTTGCTAAAATCACTATACTTCCCTTATTTGCCTCCTGCTTATGAGCATATAATCTTTTGCAAACATGCTAATCTATGGGTACTCTGCACCTTCTCCCATACAATACTTCAAAGGTGCTAATGCCCAGTGATTCATGGTGCCCATTGTTATAGGAAAATTCCACCAAGTGGAGGTAGTCCTCCCACTTATGTGGTTGTTGCATCACAAACATATGTAACATGTCCTCTAACACCTTATTCACACGTTCGGTTTGTCCATCCGTTTGAGGATAATAAGTTGTACTAAATTGAATCTGGGTGCCGAGTGTTGAGAAGAGGATCTTCCAGAATGTAGACGTAAATTTTACATCTCTATCAGAAATTACCACCTTGGGTATTTCGTGCAAACTGAATATTTCCTTCATAAATATTTCGGCGATTTCCACCGTTTTATAAGTGGATTTCACAGGGTTGAAGTGAGTTGTTTTGCTCAATTTGTCCACCACCACCATAATTGAGTCGTGCTACTTTTTGGTGCGAGGCAAGCCGATGATAAAATCTAGAGATATGGTCTCCCACTTCCATTCGAGAATGGGCAATGGCTGCAATAGACCGACAGGGTGCTGATGTTCTGTCTTCACCAACTAGCACTCTAAACATTTGGATAAGTATTCAGTGACATCCTTCTTTAACCCAGGCCAAAAATACCCTTTCTTGATGGTTGACAACAATTTTTGGTAACCGGGGTGACCAGCATAAGGTTTCCTATGAAACTCATCCATTGTCACTTTTTTTACCATGATCAGGTTAGGAACATATAATCTATTTTTAAAGGTAAGGAGGTTGTCATGACTTATGTCAAAATCTAATTTTTCTCCCCTTAACAGAGTTGTTTCTGTTTGCTGCAATAGAAAAGTGTATTTCAGATCCTTGCATGAGGCTTCTTTTATGATTTCAGGGATGTTTGAGCGTACCTGACTGATTTGGATCTCGTAAACACCATGTACTTTTCTTCTCAAAGTGTCAGCCACTTGATTTTCCTTCCCTTTGAAATGCTTCATTTTGAAATCAAATTCACTTAAAAATGTTGTTCGTCAGGCCTGCCGAGCATTTAAGCTAGACTAATTGAAAAAATTAGTAAGGTTACTATGATCTGTCACCAAATTTAAGAGCATGCACTGCTGCTGTTAATTCAAGATCGTAAGCCGAATATCGCTGCTCATAATCCTTTAATTTTCGTGATTCATAAGCAATGACTTTCCCTTCTTGAGTTAATACACCACCAACACCTTATTTACTAGCATCCGTGCAAACCACGAAAGGTTTTTCCAGGTCAGCTACCTTTAACATGGGTGTAGTGGTAAGTAGGTGCTTTATTTTTTTCAAAATTTTGCTGACATTCGACAGTCCATTTGAAATCACGTCCCTTTTTTGGTAAAGAAGTCATGGAAAAAGAGATTTTTGAGAATCCTTCGATGAACCTACGGTAGTACCCGACCAAGCCTAGGAATGATCTGATATCCATGACATTCTTTGGTGTGGTCCATTCCATAATGGTTTTTATATTTTTCGGGTCTAGAACTATCGCCTCTGCTGATATAACGTGACCCAGGTACTAAATCTGGTCTTTAAACAAATCACACTTGTTGTACTTAGCATATAACTAGTTTTCCATAGTGTTTGCAACACAATCCTCAGATGTTCTTTATGCTCCTCTTGATTCTTGGAGTATATTAATATGTCATCGATAAAAGTCAGCACGAATTTATTGACATAGGGCTAGAAAATACCGTGCATCAAACTCATTAAAGTAGCTGGGCCATTTGTGAGGCCAAAGGGCAGCACCACAAACTTCTGATGAACATAACGAGTTTTGAATGTGGTCTTGCAGATGTCCTCATTCTTTATCCTTATTTGGTGGTAGCCAGACCTTAAATCAATCCTTGAGAAAAGCTTGGCTCCCTGCACTTGATCAAATAGGTCATCAATACATGGCAAAGGGTATTTGTTTTTTATCGTAAGTTTGTTCAACTAACAATAATCGATACATAATCTCAAGGTTCCATCTTTTTTTCATACAAATAATACGGGGGCTCCCCAAGGGGACATGCTGGGGTGGATATACTTTTTATCCAAAAGCTCTTGAAGTTGCATTTTGAGTTCTGTTAACTCAGGTATGCTCATTCGATAAGGAGCCCTAGATACCTGGGCTACTCCCGGAACTAATTCAATGGTGAAATCAATATCACGTTTAGGTGGCAATCCAGGAATGGATTCAGGAAATACATCAGTAAATTCCTGGATGACCAAATGTTTTCCAAGGAAGTCATTTTATTTTTGGACTTTGTAAATCCCACCTAAACAACATATATTTGGAATCCATTTCTGATAAATTTTCCTAGCTTACGCGCAGTGATAGGACGTAACTTGATATTGGTTTTGATTCCTTGGAGTTCCTTCCTTTGGCCTATCTCAGCAAGAAACCTGACAGTTTTCTGCTTGCAATCCACTAGTGACCAAAATTTTTCTAGCCAATCTATCCCAATTAGAATGTCATAAGAACCCAAAGGAAGTATATTAAGGTCAATGTAAATGGGTTTCCTTAGAATTGTTATGGGACAACATTCTGTTTCTACTCTTCTTTTTGTCCCAGTAGCTAATTCAACTACCAATGGTTTTGGACACTTATTACTCTGCAGTTGACACTTTTCTACCACCTTAGGACTGACATAGCTTAGGCTAGCACCGGGATCAAACAAAATAGAAACAGATTGCTTAGCGATCATACCTTCACATTTGATTATGGTGGGATGGTATTTTTGCTTGATGATCATCCAACACAGCATTAATTCTAGGCATGCTCCTCACTACTTCATCGACCGTGGATGCTTCTTGCATGTTTGATAACTATTTTTTTCTTGCTTTACACATACAATTTTTATAATAATGGGGTTCTCCGCATCCCCAACATTGCAACGGTACTTTTGACCGCTGATCATTAACTGATTTATTAGCTCCTTCTGATTATCTATTTTCAGAATATACAACTTTAGGTTGGTTCCTTACTAGAAATTTGTTGAAGGGTTTTTTCTGTACATTTATGTTATTAGCAAACTTTGCTGGCGTATTTGGGATCGGGTTTCTCCCTTTTCTGTTTACTCCTCCTTTAGGTCCCTCATTTTTCTATTTCATTTGCTAGTAGCAGATGCGGGCTTTCCGCATTGCATCATCCATTGATCTTGGGTAATCGAATTCAAGTTTTTCTTTCATAAAGTTGGGTAGACTACTGATGAAATGTTGAATTTTGGCCTTCTCTTCTTGCATATAAGGCACATAACGTAGCAGGGAGGTAAATCATTTTACATATTCATCCATGGTTAAAGTTCCCAACCTTAACTCATGAAATTCTTTTGCTTTTTCATCATAATAACGCCCAGTCAAGTACTAATCTTTGAAATGCCTTTGAAATTCTTTCTAAGTAACCTTTTCCTCATTGATTTTTCTTACTCTTTTGATTTCCTCCCACCAAAGGGTAGCCTTACCCCTCAACTGATAGACTACCAATCGTTCTTTCAGTTTATCAGTGTAATCATAAATCTAGAAGTATTTGCCCATATCAATTAACCAAGCCTCAGCCACCTCTTCAGATTCTCCTTCGAAGAGTGACAGTTTAATTTTCTTAAATTCTCCTTCTAATTCAAATTTCTGTCTTTTTGTTTTGTGCTGGTCAGAGACATTATCTGAGCACCCTTCTTCATCTTCTCCTTGTTTTTCTGCTGACTCAGCATTCTCTTCTCCATGTTGAGTTATTGGGGTCTTCTCTCTATCCTCTGCACTAGGGTCTGGATCTCTTTGTTTCTGCCGATTGGATAAACTTCAGAGAATTCTCTCCCGTTCCAATCGTAACCATTCATTATATGTCCTTAAATTGGTCATCTCAGCATGTAACTACTGAATGGTTTTGAGTAACACGACATTATCTTGTTGTGATTCCTCTCCTATTTGTATTCAATTGTCAGGGTTAGCATTCACAAAAGTTTATTTTGGCAGGTTTTGTGGTCCTAGGCTCCTCTGCATTGTGACCCTTTTTTGTGTTGCCGTGAGTCTCTATGTGCACATAAACATTTACTTAGTTAAGTTCTTAAGAAATCAATTTTTTCTTTTTCATGTATATATATCTCCCAAAGAGTCTTAGTGTGTGAACCTGAGCTCTGATACCATTTGTAACAACTACACACATATATATATATTATTTTAATCGCACAATAGGAAAATAAATATGATATTGATTGAAACAGGGTTATTTTAATTATTTACCAAGTGGATATGGAGTTACAGGAGTAAACACTAAGTTAATTAATATGTTGTACACAGGTGGCTGACAATTTACTTATAACCCTTATGGCTTGCATTAATCTCCAATGGGAAATATCCCAATTCACGATATGCCTATTAAATTGATCTGAAGGCGAGACCACGCGTCATGAACAAGGCCTGTCCTTCGGCCTGCAATTGTTAGAGCGACAGGGTGGCGGGTTACATGTTGTCTCACTCTTGACCGTCAATATGTGGAAAGTGATCCAATGGTGCGAGAGGGATCGGGCTTATCCAATTAACGAGACAACCCATCAAGCCTGTTGGCTAGTCATTCCCACTGGTAGGATGGAGATTCTTGCTGCTGTGCAGTTGTTTTCTCCTAAGAATTGTTCTACCTGCTTGGAACCCTTGATGCCACGACCATGGTGACCATTGCTCACTTGCTGATGCAAGGTATTTCTACATTTACCTTTACTCAGTCCGGTTTTTTCATGTTACCTAGGTAGGGTTTCTATATCTATTACTTGACTGAGTTGATGCATGACTGGTGGCCGCCCACGCTCAGGTACAGTTTGGGGGTATTTGGCTTTCATGGGATATGAATTGGTTCATTACAGCCTTATCAAAGGTAATAGATGTGAATCTATTATTATTCCAGTCAAATAGATATTATTTGTTTTGTATTCAAGAATTTTGAATTAAAGGGTTCATGGATTTTGTGACTAGATAGGTGGGATGCTAATGACGGGAGCTCTCCATGCACAGGTGGTTGTTTCACCCTTAGTTGTTCCTTTTGTTTTCTTTCTCCTCACTTTTTTCACCTTTAAATGATTGCTAACCAAAGGGTTTTCTTGCAGGTAAACCCCTTCAACACAATGCTTCTATTTGCAGTTGCATTGGTGTATGCCGAGTCCTCACTGCTTGTACTCTTCAGTCACTTCTAGGTTGGAATTTGCTCTCTAGTTTCCTACTGCTTCTGCTATGAAGTATTAAGCATGTATTTTACCTCGAGACCGAGGCTGAGGCACGACAATTGCTCTCTGGTTTTTATTTAGACATTTGTATAATAGTGAATTGGGTTTACCTGGCATACTCGAGGGTTTACTATAGCAAGACCCAGACTTATATTTATATGTTTGTCTTTTAAAAATTCTGAGAATGATTTGCAAGAGAAACAGGGTTTTGTTAGCAATTCTCATGGATTTCCAAATAGTTTTAGGGTCAGCCCAAAATATAGTTCTGTCATGTGTGTAGCTGATACGGTTACTACCGTAATGAACATATTTATATTTTCTTTAAGGAATTTGGGAAATTCATATATAATGTATGGTCCACCATTTATTGTTGTGTATATGAAATATCTCTTTTTTTCGTTATCAATTTCCTTGATTCAAATAACATTCATATAAATAGTTGATAGTCAATTAATAGATCTTAATCCAGTTTTTTCATATGAAAGGTCTAGCAATCCCAAAATTACAATGAGCATTATTATTCTAAGTTCTTGTTAAAAGTCATTCAAAGGGGTTGTTTTTCACTGTTTAAGAAAATGGCTTCTGCAATTTTAAGATTTGTATAATGTATCTATAGAATACCCGAAGGAATACATTTGCAATGCAATTCTCACATTTATAGTTACTGCTTAGGTTTACATTGTATTTATTTTTGGCATTTATACCTATCTTAGCGGTTCTATATTATGTATTGGTTCAGATATAAGATTTGAAAAGACTTTACTTGATTTATTTCAGATGGTAAAAATACTCTCTAAACTCTATATTTCTTGTTGGAAACACTATAATTCCTTTATTTTCCTCCTGCTTATGAGCATATAATCTTTTGCAAACATGCTAATTTACTTATTTATCTACTGCTTGTATATCTATACATATAATATTCCGAGAGAGTTATTTTACGTATTTGTCTACAATTTGAGAGTATATATATGATCATCAGAAATCTTGCTATTTTACTTATCTGTCTGTCGCTTGAGAATCTATGTATGATCTACTCTGTTTGAAAGCCTCTCCTCCCAGCCATGAGTGTGGTGATTACGTCTAGACTCTCTCCCAAGCACTTTCGTTTCCTTATAGTTAAGTAATGGTATATCAAGATACAGTCAGGTACCTTGGGCCTCAGGACTCCACGGTCCAGCCTCAAGTTTTGTACCTTTCCAGACTGTTCTTGAGCATTCTTCCCACTGGTTTATTCCACCCAGCTCTAGGAGAGATCTCTCAATATTTTTCTAACTCTATATTTCCCTTTCCAGGGCAACTGGAAACTGTTTTTTTATAACTGCTTCTTTAAATTATTGGAAATAGTTATTATTTTAATTAACATATCTCAATTCCTAATTATGAATTATTCAGGTAACCAATGTATACTCGCCTTCTAGCCTCAATAATTGTTATATTTAACAACATAATTTAAAAGTTTAAATGCAGTGAAACATAAAATTAAACTCAGTGACTAGAGTAATTTTCCACGTAGCCTCGTGTGTTACAAGTAAAATCTTCCTTGATACAAGTTTATGTTATCATTTAAGTATATAAAAGTTCTTTTTACATGACCAAATTTGTATCACTAAGTATAAATTGGTCAATGCTTTATGATATTATTTTAAAGTTGGATTTTTTTTTATTATAATTAATCATAATTAAGTATATGTCATCAAAATTAATGGTATTGGACTCTAAGTTTTCATTACTATGATATTTTCCCATGATATTTTTTTATAATGAAGCATTTGGTAAATTTAGATTTAAGATGAATCTAGGCATGTTTATAATATTTTAATCATGCAATATAGTTAAATATAATTATTAATAATGATATTAATTTCCTTCTACTAAAATTAGGTTAAATAAAATGACTATATATATATATATATATATATATATATATATATATAGTCATGACTTTACATCTACATATTATGATAGGCTTTCCTATTTACATTTTGAAATCCTAAAAATACAGGACAACTTTTCAACAACAATTTTTGATTTGGAGTGCATAAAAATAGATTCCCTAGGTAAATTTTAGGACTTCTAATGCACTGATCCTTCATTTCTGAAAAGACTCCACCTATCTTATCTTGGCCTTAGAATTCCAAAGTTAAAACAAATATTTTGGGATTCCAATGTTAAAGAAAGGGAAATCGTGAAGAGAAATTATTAAAAACAACCTAAACAGAGGCATTCTAAGGGATATCATAGTAACATAACATGGGATTATTGAGGAGCTAACTAGACATTTGTTTCGTTTTGGGATTTGCTACAACTTATGGAAGCTAATTGATTGAAGAATGATTTAAAAGGAAGAAAATCCATAGAATTTTCGGTGGAGAAGGCTTTAAAAGGGGTCAACGCCCCATCAATGACCTGATTCTGGCCATGTAGCGAGCATCATCACTGCACAAAAACAAGGTAGACTTGGAAACACCAATGCCTTCCAAAGTGGCACCGTTCAGCTCCATGGTCTTCTCTAGCATATCTTTCATAGATCGTTTATCGAAAGAAGGGAAACTTTTCTTCATGGCGTCATGTTGACAGTGTTGGAAATCCATCAATGAAATGGTTCTCCCTGATTTGAAGTCCCAATTAGACCTCACACCATTTGGAATAGGAGCCCCATCTGGAGGATTGGCTCAATCGCCATGTATCCTTATAGATTTTCCTTGGCTCTAACTGTCAGCAAAAGAGAGGAATGCAAATGTGCCTTCAAAAAGCAAGTGAATGTGCCTAGTGAGTGTTCGGTTGTAAGTGTGTCAAGGTTCTTCTACTATGGAGGGAGAAAAGGAAGTGAGCGTTTAAGAGAGAGCTAATAGTACCACCCCAGTAGAGACACACACAAACAAGAAGGATATGTCTAACATCTAGTGGATTAGTACACAAAGATGTAATGTTCATTACAACCAATCAACAAGAAAGATCTTTCTAATCTCTAGAGGAATAGTCCACAAGGATGTGACATCAATAGCAACTGTTATAGCACATTCTCAATATGATAAGTACCAAAATAACTAAAATAGGTCAACTAGTTTAGCACAGATGAAAGCAAATATGAATTACAAACATCCATAGAATAGTCTTACAAATATTTATAATCCATGCATGAAGAATGTGTGGGCCATGAGGCTTCTGATATTAGCTAAAAGTCCCAAGACACATGTACACAATGAACACAACTAGCTCTAGTAGGGAAGCATTGGAGTCATTACTTGCTCCCAAAAAGAACTAGCTTGCCTCTCTAATGCCTTGCGAGATGTACCAAGGTGAAAAGTCCTTTGCTCATACAATGAAGGTGTATATATAACCAATGGGGTGATGCTTAACCTCTTTGTGGCTCTTTGACTGCCCTCATGATTGTTTGACTTCCTATGACTTTTTGACTTTTCATGACTCTTCATATTTTGTACATGTCCTTTGGACTTCCACTTTACAACGCATTTTCGAAAAATAAATTAAATAATCCATAAGAATGATGTGGTATATGACGACTCACAACATGACATGGCATGGCACTGCTAACAAGGACTTATTGATGACATGGAAATGTTGAGCCATTCTTGCTACTCCTTTGTCTTGAATAATAGATGTGCAATGATTGATCTTCATGAGAGATATGCTTTGTTCTTTATATCCACCCTCCAAATGGTTTTGAATCAAATGGAGTCTCCATGCGGTCCTAATATTTGATATTTTTTTGTAATCGAGTCTTCCTTCATCTTGTCACCTAATGATCATCTTATCTCTTTGGCTCCATACATGTCTCTAGCATGTCCTCCATCTCCATATCCTTATTCATCATATTTACATAGCATGATAGCATTCATGCACCTACAATCCACTCCTGATAAGATGACATCAGTCTGATAAGCCCCTAGTCTAAGATGTTGCATGATGATACACTAACTGAGCTAGAACTAGGCGACAGACTGAGGGAGAGGAGTAGTGACTGCGTAATTGCAGAATTGAGGAACTCAAGGGTCAGGTTTGACCATTAAGACTGCACAATGAACAGTTCAGGTTTGGATTGAGAAAAAATATTGCATAGTTGGGGAGCTCAGGAAGCCACGCTGACGGCTTAAACACTGATTTTCCCATTACGCAATTCTGGAAGACAGAGGAGCCTAATTGATTTCATAATTGCATAGTTTAAGAGCTCAGGGCTGAGGATTAAGCCTTAAGACTATACAATTCACATTTCAACCTGGACTGTGGAGGAAAATTGCGTAGTTTTGAGGCTCAATGAGTCGGCTTGTAGGGTTTTTCACTGTTTCTGTCAACTACATATTTATGGGACGCAGAGAAGACTTGGTGATTGAATAGTTGTGCAATTCAAGATCTCATGGTTTGGGCTTCAATGCAGAGACTACGTAGTGCGCAGTTGGGAATAGGTTGGAAGGTTGAATTGCACAATTTTGGAGGTGAAGGTTCGAGCTGGAGCAGTAAAACTACGCAATACGAAGTCTTGGAAGACAAGAAATTTACATTGCGCAGTGTCAAGAGTCAGGGGTGGAGCTTTAGGGGTGAGACTATGCAATGCATGGTTCAAGAAGGCTGGATGAGGCTAAGTTGTTGGGATGTTTATGAAATTTGGCTTTGTGTGCAATCAATGAAACTGATGTGAATAGTGATAGGACTTGATTATGATCACACAAATAGAGTGCTTGATGACACAATATAGATCATACATAACATATTTACAACATATCTCCCTCAGTCTGACAACCTTTATGACAACTTACGACAACTGTGACACTAAAGATACACTTTGCAATAACTGTGATGACAGTTGTGTGATGGTGCTTAAAACTTTGTAAATGAGTGCAATGAAGGCTTACATGGTAAGATGAACTCACTTACATAAGGAAAACCTCTTGAAATCACTAAAACAAGCTTATGTACATTCTGCGAAACTTAACATGCTAGAAGACAAGAAGTGATAAAGTGAAAAAGAAACATATGATATGTGAATGACAATGCAAGAAACACAATCCAGAATGAAGATAACATGAAAACAACACTAATTAGAGCAAAAGAAAGCAAAAGTGATAGCTGAAAACATGAAAATGACACTCGTGAAAACAAAGGTGTGTGGAAGTGATAGTTTGCAAAAATCACGTAAATAAAAGTACAAATGCAGATAGAAGTGAGAAACTATCTATGTAAATGTACACTAACTACTGAGATGGATTGGACATTGCATAGGCATAATATTTATGGACCGTGCTATGCTTGTTCAAGATTGCATAAAATACTGCACTCATGATATTTTTGCGGACAGAGCTTGTGTGACAAAGTACCCACAACACTTCCAATCCAGTAAGGGAGCTCTAAAGCATCAACTAACCAAGAAGTAACTATGGAACACCCAATCGCAAGATCCATACTAGGCCCCAAAATTCGCATGTAGGTAAAATTTTCAAGGGCGTTTGTCACAATGACAACACTTAGCGACACACTCGTAGAACTCTAGCTTCTCTTCCTTGGTCAATTAATTGATACAAGGTTCATTTATTTAGGAAGTATTGATTCATCATTGAGATTATCATGGATTACCCACTTACCCCATGCATAAACATAGTCCCCTTCATTCCTTTACTTGGTTAAACCAAAACATAAGATCATCAATCACAAAATGTTTGAAATCAAGATAGGGTAATGAAGTTTGTGAGCTTTAGATTTTCAGAGTATAGTTTTTCATCTTTGTTTTTGCTCTGCTGCAAATGACGAGCCTCAGTATTGCAACAAGAATGTTGCAACTCCCAAGGCTACCAACTTTTATTATCAACCTGGATTCATACAAACATAAGAGGTATCAACACTATATGTGCTGCATACAATGTGTCCTTACTTTGTTGTCATGATGTAATGGAGCGCATGTAATAAAATTAGATCCTAAACTAATTGTAGAAAATGAAATGCTTGAAATCAAAACCTTAACCTATTGCAAGAAAGAAAATGCAAGGAAAGAAAGCTATTCTAATTTCATAAAGTAAATTTCATGAATTAAATGTTAATCATTACATTTCAAAGAGTTTAGGTCCATTAACAAAGTTCATTGGATGTGGCAATCATCATTGTATTATCCATTTCATAAATTTGTCCATTAACCCAAATCACTAAGATGTTTTGCATGGGTAAAAAGGCTAGTCTTGAGTGCTGTTTATCCCTTCTCAACCATTGATTTAGAGCCTAGGGGTAATTATTCAACCCTAAGGGAACATAACCAATCTTTTTGAGAAAATCTGAGCAAGTATATACATGTGGAAGAGTACTACAGGAAAGTACATGATGTTACAAATTTAATACAAGAAGTTATAAATCATCAAATGACCAAGTAAATCAAATCCAAATTGGATGGGACAAATTTTTCTATTGACTAGGATGTATTAGGTCTCCATTGGAAACACTCAAAAATACCTCTGTTATCCCATGCTAAAAAATAGAAGAAAATTACTAGTCTAAAATCTAGAAATTCGAGAACTATTGAGCTAGTGAATCTATCAAATGCATAACCTATTCAAGTGCAAATGAAATGGGGTTTGTTATTAACTAGAATATTTTTTGATCTAATACAAGTGGAATTAACTTAATTGAATCTCGTTAGCATGTTATACAAAATAATAGAAATTTATTGTTATTTGCCACATGGGAGTTCCACAAATCCATATTTGGGAATAAGAAAACTAATCCAAGTAGCGCAATGATTACTATGGACTTACAAAGATATTCAATTGATGAAATGATGCTTGCGATCCTAAGAAATAACTTACTTCAACCACTTAACCCAATCCCACAACAAGAAATCATCAATACTAAATGCAGAAATAGAAAAAAACAAGAACAAGAGATGCATGTGAATAAGAAGATAAAGGTAGAAAAGTAAATGATAAAAAGGGCTCTGAGTCTCCTGGGATGGCTAAGCCCAAGGAAAATCAGAGTCCTATTGAGGAGACAAATATTTATAGGTTGAACATTGCACCAACCTTTATTATTTCCATCAATATAATTACATCCTTGCAAGAAATGAAAGTGGTGCTGCAAAAATACGAGTTCTCTCCCCAAGAAGACTAAGAAAAATCAACCCCTAGAAGGAAATTCGACTTGGTACTTATACAAAATGTTTATGAATCATTCCCCATGAAAGGAGGAAGCCTTTCCCCAACAAAATCCCTTAATTAGTGGATATGTTTCCCAATACTAGGAATCTGCATTAAATGACAGGGAACACATTTCTAATTTTTCTCAATCATTGGAGCTCGAGAATCTATGCAATTATTTCATAATATCTTCTTGATTTATTATTTAATATTGATCCTCCTGTAGTAGGGAGCAAGTCCGTAAATTATCTCCTCCTCCAAATCTTCATAATTTGCCCAATATTCTCACAAGATTCCACAAATATAAATAATATTAGGCACAAATATGCAATTATCCATAAACCTTCCTAATGAACATATTAAAGTTAAAAATACATTATCTAGTGCAAAATTAGAGGTTTAATGTGCTCAAGGATGGTCAGATGGACCTTAATTTATGTCTAATATAGAGGCGTATCATACCCCTTGCTGAAAGTGTTTCTCATCCTTTGAGAAACTTAGTGACCTCATTGTGCCTCATTCATCGCCCTGGTGACCTCTCTGTTGTGAATTCCTCAGTACTTTCTCTTAAGAATCTTGGTTGTAGGTTCGGCAAGCTCAAGAAAAAAAATGTAGTTGTCCTTTTCGTGATTATTTAACAGTCTTTCAAGAAAAAAAACATAACTTTATTATTTTCAAGTGAAATCTATTGGTTTGTAGATCCATTTCATTCATATCCTCTCCCTTGAAACCTTAATTCCATTTTCACTCATTTTTCCAAAAGTGCTTATGCATAGAAAAATCACAGTGTTTCTCAAGACCATTAGCCTGCCTTATTCCCGTTATTCTAGATGGGTTATTGAATATTTTTGAGTTTGGAAAGCTATTCCACATCCTTTTCCAACCTCCTTCTACATTGTTCCACCATTTTGACACCTCTGAAACCTTCAAAATGACTTTAGATGAGAACTAGGACATTTTGTAGTAATTCCTATAGTAACTACAGGAAACCATGTAGTAATTCCTATACTAACTATAGGAAACCCTGTAGCAACCTTTTTAAACCTATTTTGAGCATAAATGATAGTCTCAGCCTAGGGTAGGCCCTCAACTTGACTTCCATGCCTTTCTCTCCTTTCTATAACATATTTTATGCCTTGGAAAAAATCTATAAAGATATTAGATACCTCTTGGAAAGAATCTTTTCATTACTGCAGTTTGAGTTCTATTTTGATGGTGAATGCCTTCTTGGCCTTTGTTGCCTTATTCTTCTCTTTTGTGGCCTATATGATTGCCTAATGGCCTTGGATTCTGCCTTCTTGTAGCAGTCATTTCTTATATTTCAGGGACTTCTAACTATATGGGAGTGATGAGAAATGATGTAGAGGGTTTGGAGGATGATGCTAGGGCTCAGAGGGAGGAGTGTGGGTTTGTGAAAATGGAGAGGAAGTGATTTGTGTGTTTTTCTAAAGAAATTTTCAGGGTGAGACAGAGTGTAGCATTTGCTCTTGAAAAATATAATATTTTTCTTATGAAATCGAATGGATGAATGATGGATAGATAGTGGATATATATTGGACGTGAAGTGTATGGAGGGCTTGGATTTTTCTGGTGTCTTGGCCTTTGCACAAATTTCCTCTTTTAGTTGTTGTCCCCATTTCTCGAAATCATCACCCTTCCTAATTTGGTTTTACCACATTGCATGTGTAAAGGAGTTAGTTGTATTAACTAGTTGAAGGTGGTCTAGATTGCTAACCTATCCTTAGCTTATAAAACCTCATCTCTCATGCATTGACAACTAATTTCTAACTATAATATGCTCAAAAGAAGAGGTCAAGAATATTGCATACCTATACCTATCTAATGGTTGTTGGAAAGTCATGCATGTTGCTATTGAGTTGATAATTGACCCATGGTCCTCTGGAGGTGTTTTCTTCTGCACGGGTATTCATAGCTTGGTCATTTTAAAACTTTCTCTTCCAGTTACCGTGAGCAAGCTATCTTAGTCAAATCCGCCCTTCTTGGAGTGTTGGGTTGGGCCATGGGTGATGTTCACATTCCCCGCACTTTTAAAAACTATCATACCCCTTACCAACACTTCATTTCACCTTCCTTGCCTTCCTATAGCCTTGACCTAGTTTCCTATAGAAAACCAGGACATCATGTAGTAACTACAAGAAACCCTGTAGCAGCATGTTTAAACCCATATCTCCCAAACAGTATACTGGATTGACCTGAAATTTTTTGAGCATGTTTCCATCATCCTTATGCACCTCCCCATAAAAAAAAATTGGCCAATGGATGCATGAATGTCGAGAAAAATGAAAAATGGTTGTACGTGATGGAGGTCAATTTCTCGAAAAATATGCACGGGAATTTGTTGAAATTTCTTGGCCATGTTACCATCATCCATATGAATTTCCCCATGAATCATCTTTTAAAATGGATGCACAAATACAAGAAAAATAAAAAATTGTTGTAGGTGATGGAGGTCATGTAAAAATTTAGGGGCTAATATTCGCAGGTGGGCTAATTTTCCACATTTTTTCCAAAAACAATATTTGCCAATTTTTGTTTCTTCTAAAATTGATTTGCCCAAATTTTAGAATATAACATTATTTTACTTTAAATATCGAATTTTTTTTGTATAAAATAATATAAAAGAATTATAAATATAAACATTTTTATAAAAGTATTATAAAACATTTTACATTTTGCATATTAGGGGCTATACGATTCACCAAGGTGTCTAGACTTTAAGTTAAACTCCAATCCTTAAAAATTTCCCTGATGGAGGTCAATTTATCGAAAAATGTGCACTGGGATTTGCTAAAATTGCTTGGGCATGTTACTATCATCCATATGTATCTCCCCATGAAACAACTTGTCAAACGGATGTATGTTTTTCAAGATATGACAAAAATAATTTTCTGCTCTATTTATTTTTGTTTCATGTAGAAACTATCTTCCTGTAGTATTTCGGGATAACAAAGAAAATGAGTGGTAAAATCTTGGGAATGATGATTGGATGGTGGAAATATATGATGGTGATGGATTGGCATGGCATTGGTCCTATTGGAGCATTTGAGAAAATGTGGAGAAAGGCAAAATTTGACTTCTTTTGGCTAGGCTTGTGATCAAGTTTTATTTTGGCGGCTAACTTTTTTTTATTGTTTCAAGAGGTTGGAGAGAACGTGCATTCATGAGAGAGAGATACATGGACCAAAGATTTTTATTTTTTCTTCTAGGGCTACTAGCCGCCTCAATGAGGTTTTCAACTAGTAGGTCTTCCTAGGCGCCTCAAAGGAGGTTTTCACCTAGGATCTTTTATTTTTGTCATTTTTCCTCTTCTTTCCAACCTATTTATTGCCTCATGGAGGTTTTCAATCAATGAGCCAATATCAGGTGCCTCAAAGGAGGTTTTCACCTGAGATTTTTTTCCTCTTATTTTCATTTTTAATTTCCCTTCCTATCTTACTCTACTTGAAAAAACAAAATCATTTTCAAGTGTTGGAATAATTCAAATGTAGCCACTTGCATAACTAGATGATAGATAAAATCATGTGTAGGCTCAAAACATATTCTTTGACATTTACTTGAATTCAAGAGACCAAATTCTTTGACTTTGATGATATCAGGCACAATTGAAGAAGAGAGTATTATTGCAACTTAGTGACTATCTCAAACCTTATTTCATTATAGTTGTGATTCCCCTAGTCCACTTTCTAATTTGGATAATCTTGGATGTCTTCTTCTTCCATGAAATTCAGATCTTCTTCCTTTTGTTGATTATGCTCTTGAACACATAGAGGATCTGATGGTAAACATGAGGGAATTTTCTCAATCTCTGATTCTGATGTTTGCTCTTCATCAAGTGAAACCCATGATCCTTTGGTCTTCTCATTTGAATCTTCTTCTTCTAGATGTGGTCCTTCAATGACATCAATAGAATCTGTTTTTTTCAGTGCCTTTCTTGATCTAAGATGAATACCATTTAGATCAAGAGGAGATGTTTGGAAGTGTTGTGCCTTAGCATTGTAAGTGGGCTGAGCTAATTCCTTGTGTGTGTTCAGAAATGGTCGTATAGGTAATTAAGTGGGAGTGGATATTTGAGATGGATGTGGTTGGGCTTGTGGTTGTGGTGGATGTGGATAGTAGGGATAACATGGAGTTGTGTATGGAGGATACTGAGGAAAATATTGAGGATATTATGGATGGCTTCCATGTAGAAATTTGATGGTAGGTTAACTCGATAATGCAATATAAATCAAATCAGAATGCTATAACCTACTTCTAATATCAATTTGTGGAAGCTTAAAGATCGAGCTGAACAATATAACCAGAAGAAGAAGAATCAATGGCACAATACACATGAAAATACTTTGGGGAAAGCCTCAGCTAAAAACCCCACACTATTGTATTATCATACATGGTGGAAATACATACGAATTATACAAAGCCTTACCTCTCACAACTACCCAACTCTCAGTACAATCCTCACAGATGCTCACATGCAATATTGGATTCTCTCCAACCTTACTCTCTACCCTCCAAGCTCATATTTCCTTTTGTTGTTCCTTGTGCGTTATTTTCCTATTACCAAGTGGAAAAAGAAGCCTTCAAAATTGTGCAATCCTCAAGGATGAATCCTTGACTGCATGCATGAGTTTTATCATTGAGAAAACACATGCAACGGATAGTACATTGTCCTTGAACATTAATCTCGACTGGGTCTTTCTCAGAATAGACATGCATGAGTTTTTGATGAGGGAATCTTTAGTTAACTAGAGTAGCACTAGTTGGGTGCATTAATGCATCAATTGACTGTTAACTCACTATTAGTTCCTCAAACAGTTTGGAACTAATTTAACTGGACTTAACTCAGTAAACTGAGTTAACTAATTACAACTCAAATATAACTCAATCTTATCTCCTTAATTTAAGGGATAACTCTTGCATGACTTCAGAAAGAATTTTAACTTGAATTTCTCCAACTAATTAATTTAAAATAAATTAATTAATTATTTCCAAGTAGCTATTAAGACTAAATTCGATCTTAATTCACAATTTAATTCAAGGACAAATTAAATTGGAATATTCTTGTTGGCATATTTCAACACTCCCTCTCAACAAGAAAGGGATTATCTGCCACACCGATCTTGTCTGTATGGAACTCGAATTTACACTTTGATAACGCCTATGTCAAAATGTCAGCATGTTGCTCCTATGTCGAAATATACTGCAGCAACATGATCCTCTCGACTTGTGAAAAGCCATAGGCAACAAATCTTGCCTTATTCTTCTCCAAACTATCGCCAACAGCTTGCTTTACCTTGTAAAGCCAACGAGAACTCACAACTGACTAGTTCTCTGGTCTCAGAACCACGTCCCAAACACTGTTACGAACTATGGAGTCATACTCCTCCACCATAGCATCAACCCAAATCGGTTGCTGCACTACTTCCTCAAAGGAGTATGGCTCAGTCTCAACACATTCCCTAGCAAGGGCCATTTATCTAGTGTACCTCTCAGGTGACCTCCTCTGTCTGTGTTGAGAATATGACGCTGCCACATTCTCTCTCGCATCCTCCAACAATTTGTCAACTTCTCTTATGTGCTTCTGTCCATCTCTGAAAGACTCTACTTGAGTGGATGTCTCCACTCTTATAACCTCTACATGCAGCTGCTCCACATCAGTCTGAGGCTCCTCCTCCTTAGGAACCAATAGTTCCTCCACATCCTGTAGTTGGAGCTCCCTCTCAATGGAAACTTGCATGGCCCTCTACTCATCAAACTTGAGATCTCTGCGAACCACTTTCCTCCAACTGGTAGGCAAGTACACTTGATAGTTGTGAGGTGTATCAATGTACCCCACAAATATCCCAACCACTACTGTCAGCTCAAGCTTCTTCCTTGCATCCTTTGTCACATGGAAATATACCGATGAGCCAAAGATCCTGAAGTGACCCACATCTGGTCTCTTACTGCAGAAAGGTTCCTCTGGTGTCTTCATCCCATGTATGCGATGCAAGCTTCTATTCTGCAAATAGACTGTGTTGCATGCCTCATCTCACAAGTGAAGTGGTAGGCCTTGGTCATGCAACATTGCCTGTGTTGCCCCTACAATAGTTATGTTATTCCTCTCAGCCACCCCATTCTGTTGTGGGTTATGAGGTGGCATCAACTCTCATTTAATTCCTTCTACTGCATAGAAGTCCTTAAGCTCTTGAGAGACATATTCTCCACCGTTGTCGCTTCTCAAGGCCTTGATCTTCTTCCTTGAATTTTTCTCGACCAAAGGTTTGAACTCACAAAACTTTTTTAAAGTTTGTTCCTTCTTCTTCATGAAATAAATCAAGCATTTACGAGAATAATCATCAATGAAAATCACATAATACCTTTGCTTCACTATGGATGCCGTCGAGAATGGTCCACACAAATCAGTATGAACTCATTCTAAGATAACCTATGCTTAACTGTCTCAATCACGAAAGGAAGACTTGGTGTATTTTCCTAAGGTACAACCTTTTCATGTGTCAACTTGCTCAAGTTTACCTTTGGGAAGTCTTTTAGATATCTCTTGCATTATCTTCAAAGCCCCATGATGCAAATGGCCCAACTGCCTGTGCCACAACTCGCCAATGTCTTGGCTTTGCACCAATTATGTTTCGTACTCAATGTTGCACAATCATCTACCTCTAGTTTATAAAGATTCTTCACTCGAATGCCTATCCTCTTGGTCTGACCTGTGGATATGTGTCTTAGGAACACCTTTCCTTTACTGTAGACAACATCGTAGCCTTTGTCCTCCAACATCACAACTGATACCAAGTTATTCTTCAGTCCAGGCACATACATCACATCTGTCAAGGTGAGAGGAGCTCCATGCTCCCTTTGAAAAGCAACCATGCCCACTCCTAAAACACTATGCCTTATGTCGTCACCCATATCTATGCGCATCTTGAGGTCTTTCTCCTCCAAGGTACTAAATAAATTTTTATCGCAGTCATGTGGAATGAGGCTCACTTGTCAAGATACCAGACATAACCCATCATTGATGAGACCATGCATGCAATGAGGGTAAATTCCATTTCGAACTGAGAGGCTAATGCCTCACATTTTGATCCTTCCGAGGATACCTTCATGGACTTCTTCACTGGGAAATTAGTTGCATAATGTCCTATCTTGTGACAATTAAAGCATCTTACTTTAGACATGTCACCCTTCTTCCCTCCATGAGAAGAATTTGATTTGAAATGGGAAGCCTTCCCCTTCCCTTCCCTTTCCTTACCTGCTAAGGCCAGATTTTCTTCATCATCATTCTTGGATGAAGAACCAACTTGTGTGCTCCTCTTGATCTCCTCCTACATAAGATCCGACCACAGTCATTCCCAATCCAATAGTTTCTCCCTTCCATTCATAGAGTCTCGGTATCTATTCCAACTCTTTGGAAGGCAAAGGAGAGTGAGGCTCACCATATCATCATTGACAGTAGTTATTCCCACATTTCCAAGCTCATCTCTACAGGTGGTGAGCTTTTTCAGATATGTGGAAATAGTATCGCCCTTCTCCATCTTGATTCTTCGAAGCTTATCCTTGAGCGCCAATTTCCTCTGGCCTCTACTATTCTAGTAGAGGCCCTTCAATGTCTTCCACATTGAAAATCGAGTATCCTTCCTATGGAGACTTGAGACAATACAGTCTCGAACTCCCTCAAGGATGATCTGTCTCGCCTTCGTCACATACTTCTTCCATTAAGCCAACTCTTGTGCATTAGTTGAAGCTGGCTTTGGGATTTCTTGATCAACGAATTCCTTCAAGCCATTGTCTTCTAATACAACCTCCATTATATCTTTCCATGCTATGTAATTCGAGCTACCTTCCAACGCATACTCGAGTCTTAAGCCATGCCATTGGCCAACCTTGAAGTATGATATGAATTTGATTTGCACCTGCAACCTCAAACTTCAAACTTCGAATTCTCTTCTCAGTATACTGTTCACAGCTCCAATACCATGTAGAAAATTTGATGGTAGGTTAACCCGATAATGCAATACAAATAAAAGCATAATACTATAACGTACATCTACTATCAATTTTCGGAAGCTTAAATATCGAGCTAAACAATATAACTAGAAGAAGAAGAATCAATGACACAATAAACATGAAAATACTTTGGGGAAAGCCTCAGCTAAAAACCCCACACTATTGTATTATCATACATGGTGGAAATACATACGAATTATACAAGAAATTAGCTCTCATAGATGCTCATAGGAAATCTTGGCTTCTCTCGAGCCTTCTTCTCTACCATCCAAGCTGCTATTTCCTTGTGCTATTCCTTGTGGATGATTTGCCTATTACCAAGTGGAAAAACAAGCCTTCAAAACTGCGTAGTCCTCAAGGATGAACCCTTGACTACATGCATGAGTTTTCTCCAAGAGAAAACACATGCAATTGATAGTACATTGTCCTTGAACATTAATCTCAACTGGGTCTTTCTCATAATAGACATGCATGAGTTTCTAATGAGGGAATCTTCAGTTAACTAGAGTAGCATTAGTTGAGTGCATTAATGCATCAACTGGCTGTTAACTCACTATTAGTTCCTCAAACAGTTTGGAACTAATTTAACTGGACTTAACTTAGTAAACTGAGTTAACTAATTACAATTCAAGTATAACTCAATCTTATCTCCTTAATTTAAGGGATAACTCTTGCATGACTTTAGAAAGACTTTTAACTTGAATTTGTCCAACTAATTAATTTAAAATAAATTAATTGATTATTTCCAAGTAGTTGTTAAGACTAAATTCGATTTTGATTCACAATTTAATTTAAGGACAAATTAAAATGGAATATTCTTGTTGCCATATTTCAACATTCCATAAGTTCCTTATCAACCTTGTTTCCAAGATTGGGTTTGGGGTTGAAATGGCCAAGGTTTCCAACGAAAGGGTGTGTTCCAATTACTTTGATATGGATGTGCATAAGCTTGAAATTGTGAATTAGGCTTTTGCATCATATCAGGTTGAATAGGTTGTCATGGTCCTCTTAGAGCTACATAACATAACTGCATTGGAAATTGACTTGCTCCATTGTCCTCTTGGTAAAATTCATTCAACCTTGGTAATGAGGGGCAATATTTATGTGATTCTGCATGGAAACACAAATATCGCCATCTTCTTTTTCCTCATCTTGAATTCTTAACATTTCTACTTGTTCACTTAGATTGCTAAGAATTTTTGTTTTAAAGTTATCAAGCAAATTTCCAAGTTTAGCTTGACTTAACAATCTCGATTTTGATTGACCTACTCTTTCCCTTCCTCTTCATATGTGTTTGTGTGTTTCACAAATTTCTTCAAATGATAATTTGTATACATCACCTATACTCATGAGATCAAGGAGATCAATCCATTCATCCCTAATTGTTCTAAGTGATGTTTTTTAGTGTGTTGGATCCTAAATGATGTAGTTTTTCCCTCTTAACATTATACATGAACCTCTTTATTAGATCCTCAAGGCTCTCATATTCTTTTTTATTAATTCTAAATATTTCTTCTTTAATATCATGATATTTATATTTTTTTCTAGAAATATATTTTTCATATCATTCCATGATCTTACTGAACTAGTCCCTAAACTCATGAACCATTTAAGAGCTATATCCTTCAATGTTTCCGCAAAAAAATATCAATTTTTGAGTGCTTAATAAGTAACCATAAGATCTTCAAACAAATTCAAGTTCAAAGAGAAAGGTTTATGGATCCTCTGACCTTAAACCATGAAATTTTCAAAGAAAAGATGGAGGAATGTTCTTCATGTGCAAACTAACATCAGTATATTGAATGGGAAATCTAAGAGGATCTTCTTCACTGTAATCATCTCCATCCATTTCTTTTGCCTTCTCTGTCACCTCTTCTTCTTATACCGGCAAAAAGGAATGGTTATGTGGCTCTTATTGCACCATGTGATCAAATGGGGGGTAAGTGTTGGACAAGTAATTATTATTTTTTTTAATAAGAATGATAATGCAATGTAATTTTTCTATTCTTCAAATGAAATATGCCTAATGCAATTTTTTTTGTAGAACGTAAAAAGAAATGAATCAAACAGGGAAGAAAAAAATGTAGACTTTGACACCTCCCTGGCAACGGCACCAAAAAGTGATCAACCTTGGTATTGTAACAAGAATGTTGCAACTCCCAAGGAAACCAACTTTAATTATCAACCCGGGGTTCATACAAACTTAAGAGTTATCGACACTATATGTGCATCATACGATGTGTCTTTAATTTGCTGCCATGATCTAATGGAGTGAATGTAATAAAATCAGATCCTAAACTAATTGCAGAAAATGAAATGCTCGAAATGGAAACCTTAACCTATTTCAACAAAGAAAATATAAGGAAAGAAACCTATTCTAATTACATAAAGTAAATCTCATGAAGTAAATTTCAATCATTACATTTCAAAGATTTGAGGTCCATAAACAGAGTTCATTGGATGTGGCAATCATCATTGTATTATCCATTTCATAAATTTGTCCTTTAACCCAAATCGCTGAGATGTTTTGCAAGGGTAAAAAGGCTAGTCCTAGGTGTTATAGACATTTTTGTGCCTTACAGCATGAAGCATGAAATGTCAATAATCTAAGGGATCCAAAGTCCCTAAACATGTTGTTCCTACCCCTAGAGGAACAAGGTCAGCAAACCACAGCACTGAATATCAGTTCTCCACCTGAAAACACTCAAAAACAAGCTAATTCTGGATCATGTCAACTGCTCCACTGAGCATCTGCGCTGAATGTCAGGTGCTCCACTGTGTACCTGCGCTGAATGTCAACTGCAAAGAAGGCTACCTGCGCTGGGCGAGTTTGGCCAAGTGGCACAGTCATTCCTCAAGGTGTCAATGCCCAGGAAGCTTCCAAAATGACACTTGGATCAGAGAATTCGACTGGTGATGAGTAAGAGGGTCTAGATCTCCAAGTGGAAGCAAGAACCTCCAAGTGGACTCAAGAATTGAAGAATAACTGAAGTGGGAGAGGACACTAGTCAGCTTCATGCCAGCCTCAAGCTGACTCATCCTTTCTCCAAAACTCCTATATATAGAGCTCTCTCATGAGGTCTAAGGAGGCTGGAATCTTGTGAATGTAAGGAAGTGCTGTTGGTTTGAGTATAGAACTATTGGGTGATTTGCTTTGAAGGAGGTGAAGAGGAGATTTCTTTTTGTTGGGAGGTGATGCTGGATTGGGCCTTTTATGGTTGTATCACTTCCTGAACTTTACTTCTTCCATTAATAAAGCATTTGAGGTTCTTCTATATACATGTGTTTCAATGATGTGTTGCTATACTTGTATATTTGATTTATTCTAATCCTTGAATCAATTATGAATGTATGCTTCTTGTAGTTTCCCTCTCTTGCCATTTTGCAGGATCTTGGTGTAGCTGGGCCAGTGAAAGAGCAACGAGCTGGGAGCAAGCAGCAAAGAGAGAAGATTGGATCAATCATTAGCGGAAGACATCGGTTAGTGGATCTCTTCCTCCCCTCTCTTACATCTCATAAAGAAGTAATCTTGAATAGCTTTGCTTTGATTGTTGCTGAGGTACTATCACCCTTAGAGTGGGATAGGGTCATTCCGTATTGGATACTTTTCCCAACAACACTAAATGGTGTTTATCCCTTATCAGCCATTGATTTAGAACCCAATGGTCATGATTCAACCCTACAAGCCAAAACCAATCTTTTTGAGCAAATTTGGGCAAGTATATACACACCAGAAGAGTACTACAGGAACATATAATTCATCGAATGACAAAGAAAATCAAATCCAAATTGGATGGGAAAAATTATGTTATTGACTAGGATGTATTAGCTCTCCATTACAAGTGGAATCACTCAAAAATACCTCTTTTAACCCATGTTAAAAATTAGCAGAAAATTACTAGTCTAAAATCTAGAAATTCGAGAACTAGTGAGCTAGTAAATCTATCAAATTTATTAACTAGAAATTTGCTTTAATATAGTTTGAGTAGAATCAACTCGATTGAATCTCGCTAGCATGTTCTAAAAAATAGCAGAAATTTATTGTTATTTACCACAAGGGACTTCTCGAAATCTAGATTTGGGAATAAGCAAACTAACCCAAGTAGCTCAATGATTACTATGACTTTCCAAATCTATTCCAATGATTAAATTATTCTTATGAGCCTTCAAAAGAACTTACTTCAACCATTTAACCCAATCCTACAACACGAAATCATCAATACTAAATGCAGAAATAGAAAAAAACAAAAACAAGAGATGCATGTGAATAATAAGTGAATGGAAGAAAAGAAAATGATACAAAAGCGATTTGAGGCTCCTGGGATGGACAAGCTCAAGAAAACTTACAGTACTACGAAGGACACAAATATTTAGAAGTTGAACATTGCACCAATCTTTATTATTTCAATCAATACAATTACATCTTTGCAAGAAATGAAAGTGGAGCTAGAAAAATATGAGTTCTCTCCATAATAAGACTAAGAAAAATCAACCCCTAGAGGAAAATTCGCCTTGGTACTTATAAAAAATTATTAAGAAGAATTACCCATGAAAGGAGGAATATTTCCTCACCAAAATCCTATAATTAGTGGATCTGGTTCCCAATACTAGGAATCTGCATTAAATGACAAGGAACACATTCCTAATTTTTCTCAATCATTGAAGCTCCAGAATCTGTGTAATTATTTCAAAATATCTTCTGGATTTATTATTTCATATTGATCCTCTTTTAGTTGGGAGCAAGTCCCTAAATTATATCCTCCTCCAAATATTCATAATCTGCGCAATATTCTCATAATATTCCACAAAAATAAATAATATTATGCACAAATATGAAATTATGCATAAACCTTCCTAATGAACATATTAAAATTAAAAATAAATTATATAATGAATAAAGAGATGTTTAATGTGCTGAAGGATGGCCAGATTGGCCTTAATTTATGTCTAATTTAGAGGCCCATTAGCAAGTAGGCTTGAGCATATCCCGGTAGAGTCACTATAGGAACACAAACATTGATCTACTGCCAGCAATCCTAGACGGTACGCAGACGGAGTTGCTAGCTTCACCACTCTGCATAGGAAGCCTTTCTCTTCTTTCACCTTTATTTATATATTTAAATAAGATTGTGCATAGGAACTTATTCATTTTATGGGGGGAAGAGAGATCCTGACTTATTGAGAGCAGAAGAGGTTGTCCCTTCAGAGAAGCATATATAAGACTTGCAATATTGGTTTGATTGTTTATATTTTCCCCGTGTCCTTCTCTACTTGATTAGATCAATCGGAAAACATCGAAACATAAAAACTCGAGTATAGGGATGAGGTTTTCGAAATAGAGATGGAGATCATGGTTTGACACATGGCTTTCCTAACGTGAGGATCATATTTTTCATTGGAACATCATCAACCAAAAGGTGTAACCAAGACAAGGAAGAAGGACAGAGAGTTAGAAAAATGTTGCACTGTCACAAAGTCCTCTTCTGTTTTTCCACATTATATTACGAGCCCAAATAGGACACCCTTCATGCAAAGTCTTATTGATAGAACAAAAGGAAAAGATACGACATTATAAGAAAGAAAAACCAAAGCACAAGAAAAAAGAGGCTAAACCAAAGAATGATGCAAGAAAAAAGTAAGAAAACACAATAAAGGCTAAGGAGAACAAGTGTGAGATAAGTGAAAGAGGGGGGAATCTAGAATGTAGCTAGTCCTACTCCTAACCTAAATATCTAGAAGGTTAGGGTCATGTATAATGAAATTTCCAATTTAACCACTGTAGTTTTTCCTGGCCTGCATCCAAAAAATATAAGAGAAATTAAAAAAGATATAAAGTGATGTGCAACATAAAAGATAAGAACTTGAATAGCTTGCACAAAAATTTAAAGGTCTTTCATGTGAGCAGAAGGGATGTGTCACAACCACTACTTATAACTAGTTCGCATTCTCACCTTTTTGATGGAAACCATAATCAAACAAAACTCAAAGACTTGTTGTGAATGCACCTTCTTCTATGTCATCCTGTTTAGCAGGCATGAGAAAAAGACCGAAACCTGTTATTTGGAATGGATATATCCAACTAATATTTCTCCAACCATTTGACGATTTGATCATGAAATTAAAAGTAATCCTCTTGAAAACCCTGAAAACTTTGAAATAATGGATCTTCAATTAAATGTGTGGAATCAAGATGAGATTATCGTGAGGGAAAATAGATATGATCATATTCAACAGACATGCCAAGATAATGAGGACCTAACATAACCATCAGTAATGGTTGAAGTTCCTCAATTGCTCAGAAAATATGAGAATGGTGGGATGTTGAACCATGAGGATCAAAGGATGTAAAACAACTGTCATTGAATATACTGGTGGGAAATTGGTGAAATGAATGACAGTTAATATCATGATCAGATGGACCATTTTTGGCATGAGATTCTGGGTTATGAAATAACAAAGATAAATTAGTTTGAAAATATTCACAAATTCTTTGAATTGTAGAATCATCTTCTTCACATGAAAAATGACACATTGTATTGGCATTCTAATCATCGAAAAGAGTGAAAAGGAATCTCAGTACAAAAAACACATGAGATTGGTCAAAATATTGTGAAAAAATAAGAATTTAGTTCACACAATAACTCATGCATTCATTCACACTCAAGAGGATTTTTGGTGCAATGAAGAACAAGATTTACGATATGATATTCACAAGGAAAACTAGGAGCCGCTTATCATGAAATAAATATGATAGATATAATTCCTTTGGCCAAAGATGATCTTTGAGGTGATCAACTTCATAGTTCCATGACTTTAAGAGAGATACACATTCCAAACCTAAGTTTGATCCAAGATATTTGCATGAAGATGAATCAATTGAAGAAGACCCTTTAATCTAATCAGAAGTGAAATATTGAAAATTTGAAAAATGATATCTCAAATACAAAAATATTTTAAAAATAAATTTACCTCAAGTGAACCCATCCAAAGAGAAGGGTTGTACGAGAGAAACCATATTTGACTTAGTTCGTGGGGCTTACTAGAGTCATGAGATCCTAACATAACCATCAACAGAAGTTGAAGTGTCTTGACTTGCTAACAAATCTTGGAGCCTTTAAAGATTGTAAAATCACATTTCAAATATTGAACTAGATCGGGCATGGTGTGAGGATATCTACTACTACTTGTTTCAATAAGACCACTGCTCACTGGATGACAGTCATCTTTGTCACTGATTTGACTGTATTAATTTTCAACTTCAACAACCAGATTACTAAATTTGAAAGATTCTTCTTATCACAAATCTAAAGATGTATGGATCGAGGAAATTTCATCAGTAAGCTCATTTGAATAGTTGTTTTCATGCAAGAGAAGAGATAACGATGGATCGAATGAGTACTCAATGATTTGATTGTTTTCATTTTCATCATGGATAGTTTCACCACTCTGTGTCAATTGAGAAGTTAACTCATTGGATGAAAAACTTGAAGAGCATGGAGTATCTTCATCACAAATAGATGCAATGCAAATGATAGAGCACAAGGGATAGTGAGATGAAGAGGAATATTTGATAAGGATGTTTTATTTAACGAAATCAGATTCTAGATATAAATCAAAATCTTCATGAGAAACTGAAAGATCAACCGATATACCTAAGCATTCATGATCCCATAAGTCAACAGAGCGATCATCATCATAATGATTGTTTCCCAAGGCTACGGATTGATGGAAATAATTGATTTCATTTTACTCACTACCGAGATTAGAAAATTGAAAATCATCTAAGAATGGAAGTGCATCATCTTGACATGTGGGAATTTGAAAAAGGGAAGAGAGATCAAGAGTCTCTTCACTTTACTCCTCCTCTACCAGTGTAATGTGATTGCCTTGTATCTTATCGCGATTTGAAACAACAACTCGAAAATTCGGAGAGCATGAAGAGCTACTTTGTGGAGCATATTTATGAAGCAGATCATGATATTCAGAGTCATAATATGTAGATGATAAAGGATGAAAAATGTCCCTTACAGAAGTTACACTTTCAATGGAACCATATTCAATATTGTTTTTGAGAGTTCTAATGTCATATTTAGGAATGAAATAATTAGCCCCCACCCTATGCTCCATGTGCCATTATAGGCGTTTTTCCATTAGATTTGAATCATAAAAAGTGGAAGGAGGATGAAGAGATGGATTAGGAATTTTATTTGGATATTCCCAAACTTTTTTACCATTGCGCGATGAAACCCTCATTGGAACTAGAAAAGTAGGAGGACAAGGAAAATAGGTAGTAAATTCCTCCTTTGAAATTAGAGGTGTCTCATAATTCACAAGAGTTGGGGAAGTAGAAACATCAGGGTGTGTAGGTTCACCATGCAAAGAAATGTGAACCAAATGCTCAAACTTGTGCTTAAATAAATCCCAATCTCTAGGAAATTCATAACAAAGGTGAAGGAATCTATTAGAGAAATCTTCAATTGATTCGTTAGGTTTCATTCTTAGCTGATTGATTCTTTTATAAATGTCTCGATAATCATAACTATTGAAGGCTTGATAAAGCTCCTGGAGGAAATGATGAAAAGAATGGATGGAAGTAGATGGTAAGGTGTGACACCATCGATTAGCATGACCTTCAAGGGTGAGGAAGAAAGCCACACAAGGAAATTATTCATCATTGATTTCATAGTATTCACAAAATTTAAGAAAATTAGAAATGTGCTCGGTTATGGATGTTCCATCCTCACAATCAAACTTCAATTGGAACAAGTGGTAAAGAGGTTCATCAGAGATTAAAATTTTAGCAGGGGAATAGGTTAGAAAAACACCCAGGGAGTATGGTTTCAGGATGAGCCATTAAAAATAAGAGATTCAAAATAGACTCAATGGGCACAACTTGTTGTTTGTCCTCCTTCTAGTGTTATTTTGTTAACAGTGTTGGAAATTTGTCAACCAAGGGGTTCTCCCCAATATGAAGTCCCAATTAGACCTAACACCATTTGGAATATGAGCCTCATCCATAGTATCAGCCCGATTGTCATGTATTCTTATAGATTTTCCTTGGCTCTAACTGTTAGTGAGAGAGAGGAACACAAATGTGCCTTCTAAAAGCAAGTGAGTATCCCTGGTGAGTGTTCAATTGTAAGTGTGTCAAGGTTCTTCTACTCTGGAGGGAGAAAAGAAAGTGAGCCTCTAAGAGAGAGGTAATATTATCACCCTAGTAGAGACACACGCAACCAAGAAGGATCTGACTAACATCCAACAGAATAGTCCACAAAGATGTGACAGTAATAACAATCAATCAACAAGAAATATTCATCTAATATCCAGTGGAATAGTCCACAAGGATGTGACAACAATAGAAACCATTACAACACATTATTAGTATGATAAGTACCAAAATAATTGAAATAGTTCAACTAATTTAGCACAGATGAAAGCAAACATGAATTACAAATATCCACCCAATATTCTTACAAATATTCATAATCCATGCATGAAGAACATGCTAGCCATGAGGCTTGTGATGTTAATTAAAAGTTCTAAGACACATGTATACAATGAACACCACTAGCTCTAGTAGTGGAGCATTGGAGCCACCACATGCTCCCCAAAAGAACTAGCTTGTATCTTTAATGCCTTGTGGGAGGATCCAATATGAAAATTCCTTTGCTCACATAATTAGGGTGTATATATAACCAATGGGGTGATGTTTCTCCTCCTTGTGGCTCTTTGACTACGCTCATGAATTTTTGACTTTTCCTGAGTCTTCATGTTATGTATAAGTCCTTTGGACTTCCACTTTAAAATCCATTTTTGAATAATAAATTACATAATCCACAAAAATGATGTGGCATATGATGACTCATGACATGACATGGCATGACACTACTGACAAGGACTTCTTGGTGACATGGAAATGTCGATCCATTCTTGCTACTCCTTTGTCTTAAACAATATATGTGAAATGCTTCATCTTCATGAGAGATATAATTTTTTCTTCATATCCACCCTCCAAAGGGTTGTGAATTAGATGGAGTCTTCATGCGGTCCTAATATTTGATCTTCTATTTTAATCTAGTGTTCCTTCATCTTCTCTGCTGATGATCATCTTATCTTTTTAGCTCCATATGTGTATTTAGAATGTCCTCCTTCTCCATCTATTTCTTCATCATATTTCCATTACATGATAGATTTCATGCATTTGTGATCCACTCAATTGCATAGTTCTTAGAGGAAGAGAATACTTGGTGATTGCGCAGTGGCAAAGTTCAAGAGATCAAGGTTTGGGATTGAGCTCAGAAACTATGCATTGCATAGTTAGGGACAAACTCGAGGGTTGAATTACACAATTTTGGAGGCCAAGGCTCGGGCTTGACCATTCAAAATTTGTAGTGTGTATTCCTAGAAGGAAGGAGTTGCACATTGCGTAGTGTCAAGAGCTAGGGTTGTAGTTTGAGGGGTGGGACACCACAATGCATAGTTCAGGAAGGCCGGAGGAGGCTAAGTTGCGGGGAATTTGATGAAATTTCGCTAAGTGTCGGATTAGTGAAACTTTTGTGAATAGTGATAGGACTTGACTATGATCACACACTTAGAGTGTTTTAAAACAAAACATATCTCATATGAAACATATTAACAACGTACTTCCCTCAGTGAAGTAACCTTTACGACAACTTATGACAAGTGCGACACTAAAGATATAATTTTCGACGACCATGACGACACTTGTGTGACAATGCTTAAAACTTTGGAAATGAGTGCAACAAAGGTTTACATGGTGAGAGTGACTCATCTGCACAAGGAGAACCTCTTAAAACCACAAAACAAGCTTATGTACATTGTGCGACCCTTAACATGGTAGAAGACGACAAGTGTTAAAGTGTGAAAAGCACTTGTGATATCTGAATGACTTTGAAAGAAACACATGCCATAGTGAAGATATCATGAAAATTACACTAGTTAGAGTGAAAGTGAGAAAAATCAACAACCAAAAACATGAAAATGACACTCACGAAAAAAAAGGTGTGCAAAAATGATAATTTGCAAGACTCAGTGAAATAGAGGTACAAACATAGCTAGAAGTGAGAAAATATCGATGACAGTGTGCATTGACTATTGACATGGATTGGACATCGCATAGGCGTAGTCTTGATCAACCATGCTATGCACGTTCAAGCTTGCATAAAATAATGCACTCACGAACTTGCTACAGACTAAGCATGTGTGAGAAAGTACCCTTGACACTTTCAATCCAAGAAGGGAGCTCAAAAGCATCAAATAACCAAAAAGTGACTATGGAACAACTGAGAACAGGATCTGCAGTAGGCTCCAAATTTCACGTGAAGGAAAAAATTTGGAGAGTGATTGTTGGAACGAGAACACGTCAATGAACATGGGTGTCGACATGCTCACTCAAGAAATGTAGTTCACCTGAATTCCATGTGGTGTTAGATTGATGGCCATCAACTTCATAATCCCCAACATAGTGTTATTTGATGCCATATAGGAAGGCCCATTGGACATCACTATCACTGACTCCATGATCAATTTCATGAGAATGGAGCTTCTCGTTTTGGTGCCTGTCATCGCCCAAGCCACATGCTTCGTGCACAGATATGCCCCCCACACAGTCACCGACATGACCCTTCCAAAATCGTCGAGAGTCATGTCATCCAAGGAAGAGAAAAACTCACCCAGGATCCTGACGTTGTTGAAAATTATGTTGAGACACCTGCACGTAGTCCACCAGGGCAAATACATCCACTTGCTTCGACACATCGTTGTGGAAATAGCAGGAATTCAAATAAAGGGATTTAGCTAAATGATTTCCTAGGTTGCCTTGAATGTTTACAATTATTATTTGTGCTCCATTCTCCATGAATAGCTTGGCACTCACCTATATGATTTTGGTGGCTCCTCCTGTGATCAAAGTGACCTTGTCGTCTAGCCTCAAATATGAAATCCAACAAAAAGAACCATCAAACTTATTCTTAGTTATCAGTAAATTACTATAACCATGAAATTTTAGTGAAGAATCACCTCATATTGTGTACCACCTTTGCAAAGCCCAACGATGGATATGCAAAAAAGTGTGGAGCGTGAAAAATATATTTCTAGTGTCTTCATCATCATGGCATGTCAATGTGTCTCCACCAATCCACTTTAATTTTCTGACCACCTATGAGAACCTTCATAGCACTAGAGCTTTTTTACTAAATATTACATACTTTACTATTTTGACAATCTATGAGAAACTTCAAGCACTACCTTTTGTGCTATGTATTACAAAAATATTATAGCACATGTATGCACATGGAAACCTTATTTCAAAATTTAAAAAAAAGAAAGGAAAATTGTGAGCAGTGGGTCTTGTTTCTTTCTTTATTTCATTTTAGGTGGAAAGTAGTCCTTATTAGTCCCTACCATCTAGCAATGGCATGGGACTATAGTAATAAAAATCCTATTATAAGCATTAGTTGGCCCATAATTAACCTAAAGTTTTTGAGTTTTTAGTCCCTGCAAGTTTTTTGCTGTGTAACTTTTACGGTTCAATGGATTTCACCATCTTATTTGGCCTCTTCCTGAGGCGGGGAGGCCAAAACCATAGGTTAGGTTGATCGATTTAATTTCTATTTTGAAACTGCTAAATTAATGCTAGCATTAATTTAAAACATTAAATGTTATGTGAATGCTTTTCAAATCCAAGCAGAGTGTTTAGTTAGTTGGGTGGGTGTCTAAGTCATTTATAGTGGCTGAAGTCGCCACATGTGAATGCATGTTGCTTCCGTGTCTACAGTGGTGTCTATGGAAGATGGAAGCTGGTGAGAACTAGAGGATTGAACTAGATGATTCTCTAGCTGGAGACAACAGTAGGATAAGACCTGTGTTTCTAGCTATGTTTCTTAACTGTGTTTCTTATTTTTCTTCATGAGGAAAACCAATCAAGGGTACAAGAGAGAACAAGAGAGATCTAGAACCAAGAGAAGTCAGGTTATGTGTTTCTTCAAGTTCTTCAGGAGGAAAGCCAACCGAGGGAACAAGAGAGATCTGGAACTATGTTTCTTGAGGTTTTACCATCCATCGTTGCTGCCCTGAGCACCCTACCTTTTAGGCTCCCTTGAGGGAGCAGAGGAGCGAGGATCATGCTCAGGTAGGGGGTAACTTTACAAGTGGAAAAGGGTGAGAGGCTAGTGATAAAGGGTGGTGAATTGGAAAATAAGAGAATTCAGAGAGCGAGAAGGCTTTAGATCACCTGTGGTACTGACATAATAGGATACATTGAAATGGGATATGAAATTAATACTACATTGATCTATGGCAGGTGTAATACCTTCGACAGAGAAGGCCTGGGATGAGATGACACCCCCAACTTTGAGGCATATATCTGAGCGATCTAAGGAAAGTTATTTTCTCTTTTACCAGAGAAGAACTACGCTTTTTGAGGAAAGAAAGAGATTTGGTCAAGGATGAACAAAGTAACCTTGTGATTAATTGTATATAGAGACCAAAGGTAGTATGTAACCTAGTGAAACTCTATACTATACGCCTTTGTCCCTGATGTTGCTAATTAGAATGCAAGGCTAGATGTTATAGCTCTTTGAGCACATCCTCCCTCAACCCATAAATCCCTGAATCTAGGCATTTGAATCTGGATCAGTTCCTATGATACTTGCGATGACCAACTTGCGAATCAGTTCCTATGACACCTGCAATGTGTGCATGGTCAGTGTCACCACGATCTAATTTTAATTTAATTTTACTTTATTTATTGTTTCTTTAATTATAACTTTCCCATACATTCTATCTATTCAAATGTATTCAAATGTAATTTAATTGCATAGCAATCAATCAAGCATCTAAGCTAGGAGTGTCGAATGCTTTTTTCTTGTGAATCATGGAGTCCAAAGAGAGTAAGCCTTTAATTGCATAGGATTTCAATAAAGCTGTGGTTTAAATGGTATGAGGATTGGTTTTATTAGTAAATTCATTTGTTCATTCATGTTCATGATTTGATGTGCTTTAAATGTTGTAAAATTTAATGGTTCTGAAGAGTACTTGTGGGGATGCATTTCAGGAACATGTGCCTTAATGTATAGGTTATCAAGATGTATTCCTAATTCTTTAGCTTAATTTTACATATACATGTGTAAAAGGTTTCTGATTCAAGTTCTTTGGACAGTAAGAGAGTTTTGAGCGAATTCTTGAAATGATTGTTTATTACCGCTAGTATGTGTTTTCATTCATGATGACTGGAATAAAAAATAAAAATTGAATCAGTAATCAATCAAATCATGTTTTGTTGTTTATCATAAAACCACATCACATGTTCTCATACACTTTTTTTCACAAACTCGTTGTAATGAGTTGCAATACACTTAATTTTGTCCACAACTCGTCATAAATAATGAAAATATTGGAACTCACTAGAAAACATGGAATCCAATATGACGATTGCCCTTTTAAACAATGCTGAAAACAGTTTGCTGACCTAACATCCCATGGAGGCAGTTCTTTGTTTTATCTTGGTAGTGGCTATTTAAGGGATCCATGGAAATATTTTAAAAAGTATGACCTATTGCTAAATTGTTTCCCTATTGATGAGACTACCTTGATGTTGCCATAACACTTTGTTTTCCTATGGCATAACACACACCATAGCAGAAACAATATATTGGTGATATTCTATCTAGATAAGTGAGGTGTCAAGTTATTGTAAGCCAAAGGGATGTAGTTTGTTGTTTGCTGCATGATTTATGTGGATGGGTACAAGAAATATACTGTTCTGATTGTGGTGTATCTATATAATCCATATTTCCACATATTCTGTTGGAGACAAACCCTGGTTCTATTTTCCTAATAGTTGCTCTTTTGGTTTTGTAGTATTACTATTATTTTCACAGTATTTTTCTTCTACGTTTTGTTGTCTGCATTTTTTAGGGGATGTGGAACAATGTTTTTCATAGTGCTACCATACATGAAAATGTACTCATGCATGCTCAAACTATTGTAGACACATTCTTGAGAGAAATGTAGTCATATGCCTTTATTTTTCAAGTTGTTTTGCTCACCTAGTTATTGCATTTTTTGAGATATGATTTTAATCAACTAGAATTCTAACTGTTGAAAAGTGTGCAACAAGAAATGCTTGTTGAGAATGCAACAAGATGATGGAGCTTAGTGGAAAGGAGTCGCCTTCACTAAGTGGGCCCGTAGGCAAATTATGGTGCAAAGTCTATTTTTGGATCACAGCAGGAGTGATCACAGCAGGAGTGATCAGAGTCTATTTTTAGACTGCTAGTCAAAAATAGAAAAGTCAAATATTATTGTCTCATAATAATATTTAGACTATAAACTTTATCTTATCCTCTTGAAGCACTTCAGTTTGAGCTATAGATGTGGCACATGCAGCTGTCAGAAGGAAATATGCTTTCTTTGTGAGTTAGTTGAGCTATTGCATGCAGGACATCAGTTAGAACTCATGTGGTTGAGTTATGTGGAGTTTGATGAGCAGTTAATGGAGTTGTGTTCAGTTTGACTTAGTTGAACTAGCTGTATTTAGTCTAACTGATCAATAGGCTAAGTGATGAGTTGTGTGAGTTAGTTATTAATTAATTCACTAATTATTAACTCATAATGACACTGAAGAATACATCAGTTAACTCAGTGCATGTACAGTTCAGTGGAGACAGGTGTTAGAGGTTGAGATTGCTATCAGTTGTGCATGAGATTGTGCACATGCATGGGATTGAGTTATGCCAATGATCTCTACGTAGTGTGGGCCAATACTAAGTGAAATATAGCTTGTGCTCACGTGATTTATAGTGTGGGTGATTTTCACAAGGCAAATAGGAGTTTGGATCAGCCATTCTCATTCATTCTCTTGCAGGATTGTGCAGTGGAGGCAGGCAAGCAGTGGAGGAGATTTGGAGATCAGATCTGAGCTGTATTGTGTGTAACAGGTGGAGATAGTACTGAGTACTTGTGAGGAGTATTGTACTATGTTTGTTACATGTTCTCAATCAATATAATATACAGATAGTTGGGGTTTTTAGCGAGATGCTTTCCCTAGGAAAATACTGTGTTGATATGTGTGATTGATGCTTCTATGTGCGCATGTTATTGTTTCTGCTTCTGTAAATTGATGATCAACGTAGAGGAGGTTATGTATTATGCATGTATTCCACAATAGTGTATAATCGGGATAATATCTGTGAATATGTGTCATATTATTCAAAATTTCTACATGGTATCGGAGCTGGTTGATTTGTAGAAAAAGTTCTACAGGATATCAAAGCGAGGATTTATCATCGGATCTATTATTTAGAAAGTGTTTACATTTTATTTCTTTAGGCAGAGTCTGTAATCGGGCCAGGTAGCCTCTGGATTCATCCTTCTTTTGGAAGGTGAGATATCCGGTGAATGCCCATATAGTCGATCTCTGTACAAGAAATACTTTGTTCTCACGAATTTTAGATCAGAAGCGGTTGAGTTTTGAGCTGGTGGAATGGTGCTCAAGGATAAACTTAGAAACATCAAATATGAGAATGGAGACAGTATGCCCCAGTATCTTACAAAGTTCACCCAATGCCGGGATGAGCTGGGAAGTGTGGGGGTAACTGTTGAGGATGAGGATATGGCGAGTCTATCACTCCTTGGCCTTCCTAAGAGTTGGCATAGCTACCAGGACTCGGTGAATGGAAGGGAGAAATTGCCAGGATGGGAGAGACTTTGGTCAGATCTTGTGCAAGAGGAGATTAGACGGCGCACCAGAGACAGTTCTTCATCTATGCATGATGAGGAGAACTGTGCCTTAACGAGTAAGGCGACGAAGGGGAAGGGGAAGGTTTCTCTTTCCGAATCTAGTTCTTCCAATGATGGGAAGAAGGTTGACAAGTCGAAGGTGAGATGCTTTCATTGTCATGAGTTGGGCCATTATGCTACTAATTGCCCAAAAAAGAAGTCCAAGAAGGGATCCGGGGAAGGATCTGAAGGTGAGGCAGCCTCACTTGCTTCACAGTTTGAGTTGGACTTCACACTCTTCACATGCATGGTTTCATCCATGGTGGGAAGTGGTTGGTTTCTTGAAAGTGGAGCTTCTTTCCACATGACTGGTGACAAAAGTTTGTTTAGTACTTTGGAGGAGAAAGATCTCTAGATACTCATAGCGATGGGTAATGATGAGAAGTATAGTGTCTCAGGTGTAGGCATGGTTATTTTTCAGAGGGAGCATGGAGCTCGCCTTACCTTGACCGATGTCAAGTATGTACCAGGACTGAAGAGAAACTTAGTGTCGATTGCGATGCTGGAAGACAGAGGCTATGGTGTAGTCTTCAGTAAGGGAAAGGTTTTCCTTAGACACATCATCACTAGACAGGTGAAGCAGATTGGTTCATGGGTCAAGAACCTGTATGCTCTTGAGGTTCAAGATGCATGCAAAGCCTTGAGCAACAAAGCAACTGATGGAGACTTGGTGGTTGAGAGGGAGCGTGTATTACCTCTCAACATGCAGAGCTAGAATAAGTCTCAGATGATTATGGAGGAGCCACGATTGGTGCAGCAACTTCAGGAGGTTGTGGAGCAGCCACAATAAGGGAATCTGAGAGGAGATCGAGTAGAGACATCTACCCATGCAGAGACCTCCAGTAGGGGGAAATTCGAGCCAGGTGGGCTGAGGGATCACATGCAGCCATACCTCCAGGTAGGAGGTGGCGTGATGTGGATTGATTGTCCCAAGGAGGAGGGGCAAGATCCTTGAGGTACCCAACCTCTTGGATGAGACCTTGCTATGGGAGCCCCGATGTGGAGTAGCAGAAACTGACTGATTGAGTAGAGACAGATGCGGATGGAGCAGCAAAGAGAGTGACAGTGCAGGGAAACCCAGGACAATGCATATCATGCAGACTATAGCACTGCGAAGAGGCACAAGTGTTTTGCACAGTGCTAGTTGGCACAGAGAAGTGTGCAATGGTGCAAGATGCATGGAGATGTTGCAGTAGCGCAGATGTCAGAGAGGGAGCACTTGTCAGCAGCAGGTAGAGCTTCAGCATCAGAGTATGTTCCTAGCCCAACAGAGTGGTCAGTTGGGAGTGTTTTTGTTCCAAGTGTTGTTGGAGCAAAGTGGACCAGGCAGATATGTTGCATGCAGAACATTCCAAAGTTACAGGATCAGGTTTGAGAGGAAGCCTTTCTTGTTGAGAGGGAGCCTTTCTTGTTGAGAGGGAGTGTTGAAAAGTGTGCAACAAGAAATGCTTGTTGAGAATTCAACAAGATTATAGAGCTTAGTGGAAAGGAGTCACCTTCACTAAGTGGGCCTACAGGCAAGTTATGGCGCAAAGTCTATTTTTGGATCACAAAAGGAGTGATCAGAGTCTATTTTTAGACTGCTAGTCAAAAATAGAAAAGTAAAATATTATTGTCTCATAATAATATTTAGACTATAAAATTTATCTTATCCTCTTGGAGCACTTCAGTTTGAGCTATAGATGTGGCACATGCAACTGTCAGAAGGAAATATGCTTTCTTTGTGAGTTAGTTGAGCTATCGCATGCAGGACATCAGTTAGAACTTATGTGGTTGAGTTCTGTGGAGTTGGATGAGCAGTTAATGGAGTTGTGTTCAGTTTGACTTAGTTGAACTAGTTGTATTTAGTCTAATTATTAACTCATAATGAAACTGAAGAATACATCAATTAACTCAGTGTATGTACAGTTCAGTGGAGACAGGTGTTAGAGGTTGAGATCGCTATCAGTTGTGCATGAGATTGTGCACATGCATGGGATTGAGTTATGCCAATGATCTCTGCGTAGTGTGGGCCAATACCAAGTGAAATATAGCTTGTGCTCACGTGATTTACAATGTGGGTGATTTTCACAAGGTAAATAGGAGTTTGGATCAGCCATTCTTATTCATTCTCTTGCAGGATTGTGCAGTGGAGGCAGGCAAGCAGTGGAGGAGATTTGGATATCAGATCTGAGCTGTATTGTGTGTAACAGGTGGAGATAGTACTGAGTACTTGTGAGGAGTATTGTACTATGTTTGTTACATGTTCTCAATCAATATAATATACAGATAGTTGGGGTTTTTAGCGAGTTTCTTTCCCCGGGAAAACACTGTGTTGATATGTGTGATTGATGCTTCTATGTGCACATGTGATTGTTTCTGCTTCTGTAAATTGATGATGAACGTAGAGCAAGTTATGTATTATGCATGTATTCCACAATAGTGTATAATCGGGATAATCTCTGTGAATATGTTTCATATTATTCAAAATTTCTACACTAACTTCTGGCACATTCTTTTACCAGGAATTCACCTGGGGTGGAAAGTTAACCCATATTCGGAAGGTGGAGCCTTATATTCTTTAGGGCTTATCATGTTTTTGTAAATTATATGATGCTTTTCAAAGTGACACATGGCAACCTTTTTTGGAGGCTTTGTTGTGGGATTCATAAACAATGAGCAAATTTTCCTTGTAACTCAGGCTACTGGTCTCTTTATTATGGCTGTAGGCAAGCATTCCAGAGTAGGTTTGGAACCTTTTTAGATAGATATGTTTATATTTTTTGAATAAGCATTATGGTTCAAATACTATCTGAACTTTGATTGTGATTAAACCAGACCATTGTTGGCAGAAAATTGTATATTAAGCTGTGATTTCTTCATGCAAAAACATAAGAAAACAACTAATTATGAACCACGGTACAAGTTCAACACATTGGGATCTGTCAATAAATCAAACTAAATGCTTAAAAACAACATTTTTTTACTTGTAATCTTCATATTAATGCTTTATTATAAAAGAGTAAATATTGTTCCTACATGTACTTGATGCACCATGGCTATGTAGCCTTCAGCTCTGTTCAAGCATAGGCTGCGAGCTAGATCAACATAATAATTGTAGTGCTCCTTGAATCAACATAATAACTATAAAAAAGGTGTTGTAGCTTTTACAGCCTTGAAAAACAAGGTTTGGATTCTTTAATCTGTCCTACCTATGTTTTTCACTGCACGATTCTAGCTTAACTTGGCCATGCAGATGTTTTTCCCGCATCCCAAGTTCTCACTAAAAAATCTCACCAGTTTGTTGAGATTCTCAAAAACACTAACTCTCGAGTTTTTAGGAAAAAAATTGCCTACTGTGGAAAAGTGCAGAAATGTATGAGAGCATAAAAAACAATTTAAGGAAAAACTCCCACAAAACTTGTCCATTTTATCTATTGTTTCTACACTTTGGAGTGAGGAGAGTCCTTCTACGAGTTTTAGAGGAGAGAACTTGGACTTTCATTTCCATCAAATAATCTTCCATTCCCAACTATCATTGACTATCTTCAGATTCACAGGTATGTTGAATTGTGTTTGCTCATTTTAAGTTGTTTTTTTAGATTTATGCAACCAACTGCACAATCAACTCCTACTTCTAGGTCTCGATTTGTAACATCATAATATGGACCAGGATCAAAATAATATACAGTCCCTTGAGTATCTTCTCCAGGATATGTAACTAAATATTGATCCATAACTGTAAGTGATGTCTCAACACTTGTCTTTTATGCTTCCTACCTTGTTCTGGCCCCGTAACTTAGCATAAACCTATGATATATCATTTCGGGTAGGGACTTTCTCCTCAATCTCCAACCAGGCGAAGGGAAGCTACTAAGATTGGTTCTCAACTTGGATCAAAAGAAGAAAGTATATGATGTTCCGGTCCTGCTATTGGTTCTGGATCAACTGCTTAAACCACTGAAGGATAAAGATCAACACACTGGGATCTATCAATAAATCAAACTAAATGCTTAAAAACAACATTTTTTACTTGTAATATTAATATTAATTGATCTGATAATGAGATCTAAGATAATTAATAAGGTATTACAGACTCATGTGCATGGATTTTTCTATGTTATTTTATGCAATGGATCGATAAGATTGCGAACTACACAGACAATGAAGTAGTAAACAAAACATAATAGACAACACATAACACAACAATTTTAATGAGGAGTTCACCCAATACTCCTAGGCTACATCTCCTGGGCCAGCCTTCAGTGGTGGCTTCTCTATTATTTCTTCAAAATAGAGTTTTACAACAGTGAGCTTGATTTGAGCCTCACACACAACAGATGCAACAACAAGAGCTTTGCTTGAACCTCTCAAGACTCTCTGAGTATACAAACTCCCTCAATGCTCTCTGTCTCTATCTCGGCACTACCTGCAATACTTCCTCCTTGCGTTTGCTCTCTGTCTATGGCTTTAAAGCCAATCTAGGCTTCACGTTCATTTCAGCTCCTCGGCTTCCAGTCTCTCGGGCCTCTGTCCCTCGAATCCCTCTTCCAGTGTTACACAATCATTGCATAGTGCCTAAAGGGGAGGTGGCCACCTATTCTGCAACGTAAAAGTGCCTCGGTCCCTTGAAATCCTTCGGAATCCAAAACACGGTCGTTTTCTGCTAACACAGGAAAATGCATTCACGACTGTGAAATTTCGCCAAAACAAAGTTCATTTCGGACTTCAAAAGTCTTTAAATACGGTCTATTCCTCTATCAGGTCTATCCTCAATCGCTATTGCAAGTCACTTCGGCCTTGCTCCAAGGTCCCCCTTTGTATTTTTGAAATACATTAAAACTGTGAAAAATGCATTAGAAATGGCTTTTCTCCAGACTTGAAACAATATATAATAGCCTTAAGGAACCCTTTCAGGTTTGGCTTATCACATCGGTGCTCATCCCTTGTATTTCATTTAATGAACGAAATATGCAAAATACATTGGAAATTCCTTTTCTGCGGATCTCAAATCTTATGCAATAATATTTATATAACTGTCGGGTCTAGTTCATCGGATCGCAGATGTGTATGTGTATATTCCCACTCCTCTATGTAGCCCCGATTGCGATACCGCGATGTGATTGATCACAATCACACATCGCGATAACCCCAGGCCGTTGTATGTGCTCTTATAATCTTTGATAGCGATCTTGCGATGCAATGTGGGTCATTGATCTGCGCGCTTGATCGACAATCCTAGTTGACTCCACTGGTCACCATCACAAGTGGTATTTAGTCTACACCAATATCCACTGTCTACTTGTGCCAATTGCAATTGTCGATCAGATTTGGACGGTTGATCGGCCATATCTGACATCTACTGTGCATTCATTACTCACACCTCCAATACTCTTTTTTTTCACAATTTTCTCTGGTTTTTGCCTCCCGATAGTGTTTTTCCACGATTCTAAGGGCTCTTGGCATGCAATTGTTTAGATCTTTGGCATGATTTTATGATATTTCAAGACTTAAAGAGTGTTCTTGGATCCATTTGGATCACGCCTTCCCACTGAAAAAGACTTTTGGACCACCAAAAGTTGGTTTTCAAGCATCACTTAAGTGAGGATATAGCTGCCTCACTTGCCCAATCTCTATCCATTTTGCATTGTTTAGTTTTGAACCTTTGAGCCTGATCCTAAGGTACTCCACATCCCCTCTGCGCATAGTCCTCACTTTCCTATCCAGAACTGTATCTTCCTGCAGCTTGTTGAGATATTCAGGAAACAAATCATCAATGGAAGGCAATTGACTTTGTTCTTCGGGTTCTTCAATTAATGAAGGTTCAAACAATCTTAAGTTTTTTGCATTTAGCACTGAATAGATGTGCATGTATGCTGGCAAAACAAGGCAGAAAGTGTTCGCACCAAATTTCTCAAGTACCTTAAAAGGCCCATACCTTATTGGCTTCAACTTCTTTCCTTCACCTTGCATTCTGTCTTTGTTGATATACAACCAGACTTGATCACCAACTTGGAAGCTGTTCTCCACCCGATGTTTATCATGCCTACCTTGTACTTGTCTTGGCTCTTTTCCATCTATTCCTACACTGCCTGGTGAATTCCTTGGATTTGTTCAATGAATCTGGTTGCTTTTCCACATCACTGTGTCCAGCAACTGCTATGTATTTTTCAAAGACAAAATCCAAGGGAGACCTTGGTATAAAACCAAAACAGGTCTCAAAAGGAGATCTCTATGTAGAAGAATGTTTATCACGGTTGAAAGCATGTTGCACATAACACAAATGTTCATCCCAAAGCCTGGGATGCTTGATACAATAACCCCTGAGCAACTGGATCACTTTCCTGTTGACTACCTCTGTTTGGCCATCTGTTTGTGGGTGAAAGGTAGTTCTCTTCTTCAGTCTGGTGTCCATCAATTCCCACAGACTTGACCAAAACTTCCCAACAAATCAGGAGTCTCAATTAGATACTATGGAAGTGGGTAACCCAAAATGCACCCAGACATGCTGAAAGAACAACTTCGCTATTTGTTCAGCTATAATTTGCTTATTGCAAGGTATTAAAATACACATTTTGCTGCACTTGTCCACAATAACATATAAATAGTCATGTCCCTTTCTAAATTTTGGCAATCCCCCAATAAAGTCCATGGAAACACTTTCCCAAGGACGGCAAGGGATTGGTAGTGGAGTGTACAAGCCTAGTTTTCTATTGTTGGGCTTACTTTTAGCGCACATGGTACACCCTCTTACATATTTAGAAACTGTTTCATGCATTCTTGGCCAATAGCAGTATCTTTGCGGTTATGCAACTGTTTTACTTACACCAAAATGACCTGATATCAGAGAAATATATGCCTCCCTAATTATGTGAACTCTTTCTGTTTGTGGAATGCATAGCTTTCTCAAATGATACAAGAATTGGTCCTTAACATAGTAATCCAATTCTTCTACCTTTTTTCCATTACTTAAAGTTGCATATGCATCTTTAAAGTCTATATCTTGAGCATATTGTTCAATGTAGCTTTCATGTATTACTGATTTATTCTTAAGTAGAGTAAATGTATTTATGATTGGTCTGGACAACATATCTGCATCTTTATTCTGTATGCCCTTTTCATATCTGATGAATAAATGAAACTGCTATAGGAAACCCATCCGCCTATAGTGTCTTGATTGCTGGAATTTAGTTTGTGAGTGAAAATATTGAAGTGGCTGATGATCAGTATGTATAAGTGTTTCTTTGCCCATTAAGTAATGTTTCCACCTTTTTTACACTCTGTACTAATGCATACAATTCTTTATCATATGTGGGATAATTAACTACTACAGAATTAAAAGTCTCAAAATGGTAGCATATGGGTTTACCATGTTGCATCAACACTACTCCCATGGCATAGTCACTGGCATTTGTTTCGATCTCAAATGGTTGTTGAAGATTTCGCAATGCTAGTACTGGTGCTGTACTAATTTTTTCTTTCAAGGTGTCGAAGGCTTTCTGTTGTTTGCCTCCCCACTGAAACACCTTGTTCAATCCTGTTAAAACATGTAAGGGAGTTACAATTAAGGAAAAGTTAGCAATAAACTTTCTCCAATATTGTGTTGCTCCTAAGAAGCTTCTAACTTCTGTAGCAGACTTGGGTTTAGGCCAGTTTACAATGACTGCAACCTTAGAGGGATCTATCCTCAATTCACCACCCCCTACAATATGACCCAAATAATTCAAAGATGTTTTACCAAATTCACATTTTGATAATTTAACATAGAGATTTTCTTTTGTCAAAACATCTAGAGTCTACCTTACATTCTTCAAATGTTCTTCCCATGTTTTACTGAAAATAAGAATGTCATCCAAATATACAATTACAAAATCATCAATAAAAGGCCTGAGTACATCATTCATAACTCTCATGAAAGTGGCAGGAGCATTAGTTAAGCCAAAAGGCATAACTAGCCATTCATACAACCCTTTCTTTGTTTTGAAAGCAATCTTCCATGCATCTTGCCCTGCTACTCTAACCTGATGGTAACCACTACGCAAGTCCAAATTGGAAAATTAAATAGCTTCTTTCAACTGATCCAATAGATCATCAATGCGAGGAAGGGGATAATGATTCTTGATCATTATTTTAATCAGTGCTCAGTAACCAATTCACATCCTCCATGAGCCATCTTTCTTCCTCACCAACACGATTGGAGATCCGCATGGTGATGTGCTTGGTCTTATGAACCCTTTTTCGAGCAGCTCCTGTACCTACTTCTTGATCTCTATATTCTCTAAAGCGGATAACTTGTACATTCCAATGTTAGGCAGTGGAGCATCTTGCTGCAAATTAATATCATGTACAATTTCCCTTTTGGGTGACAGACCTTTAGGTTCTTGAAATAGGATATCATATTTTGAAACAACTTTTTCTAAATTAGCTTGTTGTTTAGCATCACAACCTTCAAATACATTGGTTTTATCAGGTTTCTTTTCCTTTACAACCATCAGTAAAAATTGCTTGCATGAATTTACAATTATTTTCATCTGCCCTGAGTTTGTGAGAATATAATTATTCTTGAGTTTATGAGTTCTTACAATATATTTGATTCCATCTTTAACGAGTTCATACTTATTTTAAGCTCTATAGAAAATGGCTTTTCTATCATACAAGTAAGGAATTCCTAAAACAATGTCACATATATCCAAGGGAATGATATCTAACTCAACCTCATCTACAAACACTGACCCAAAAGAAAACCTAAGTTTACATTGTCTAGCCACTTGTAGCTTTGCTTTATCACATACCCAACCTAATGGATATGGCTTCTTGTGAGGTGTGGTTAGTAATCCTAGCTTCTTTACAATGCTTCAGAAATTAAGTTTACTTGTGAGCCACTATCAAATAAAGTATCAATCTTTTGATGCTTGGAAATAACTCTAATATGAAAAATCTCATGTCTTTTTTTCTCATTTTCTTCACTATCAATAGTTTGTGTAGAATTACTAGTAAATGCTTCAGAATTTTTACCTTTTATACATGTGGCTACGATTGTTGTTTCATCACCTAATTCTGACCCCAAATCTTTCTGTATAGTAGCAACAATCTTCTTCTTCTTGCCATCGAACTTCTTGGGTTTCAACTTCGGAAGCAAAGACCAACAATTTTCATCATCAAGTCCATCCTTCTTGCAGTGAGTGCATGACGGTTTGGCCTTTTGTACAGCATTTGCCTTCCTCTCTTTCCATTTCTACTTCCTCTTTTCCTTGTTCTTGCTTGCAGTGGTTTATGATGATCCATCAATCTCTAGGTTTGAATTCTTGCCTCTAGCCTCTAGATGGGTAGCCTGGACAGATACCTCATCTATGCTAGTAGGGTTAAACATGAGAATGGTGTGCCTCAAATAGCTGTGTAGACCATCTATATACTCCAGCAAAGTTTTAGCTGAGTCTAAAGAAATGCATAGAATCAAAGCTATTTTTCTAAATTCTTGGGTGTACCTTTGTACACTTTTCCCTTTTACCTTTGTACATATAAGCTAGCGAATAGAATTGTTTTTTAATTGCAGAAACAAATTCACTCCAAACAGAAAGAATTTTACCATGCTTCTTCAAATCAACTTGTGTCTTGCCTTCCCACCACATCAAGGCAGTTCCTCAAAGGCGTAGGCTGGCCAGTTGAATTTTACTCTTGTCTGAATCAATGCTCTGCACCCTGCAATACACATCAATCTATCTAATCTAGTTATCTAGCTTCTCTGCATTTAATTCTCCATCATATATTGGCAAATCAAATTTAACATCTAATTTAATCAAAGATGTTTTCTTCTTTTTATTTTCATGGCTATCAGGACGTGTGGACAAAGGAGCCTCTTTTCCTTTCCCTTTGCCTTCAGAATGGCCATCTAGAAGATATTCTTCTATTCCTTTGTCTTTTTTGGAGGTTGAAGAATCTTCACTTCGACCTTTCTTGAATTCTCGATACATTTCTTCTACCATGGCTCTCATGGTCATGAAACTATCCATGAACTGAGAGTCTGATTCCAAGGGATTTTCTTCTGCCATTTTCCTCCTAGGATAGACTCTACCAATTTCTGGGTTAGTGTCAACCAGTTCTCCTTCTCCTAATTTGATCTTTGACCTAGTTATCATTTATCAATCTAGCAAAAGCTTGTATAACCTTAGTAAACCTAAAGCTCTTATACCACTTGATATGATTATGAGATCTAAGATAATTAATAAGTTATTATAGACTCATGTGCATGGATTTTTCTATGTTATTTTATGCAATGGATCAATAACATTGCGAAATACACAGACAATGAAGCAGTAAACAAAATATAATAGACAACACATAACACAAAAAAATTAATGAGGAGTTCACCTAATACTCTTGGGCTACATCTCCTGGTCTAGCCTTTAGTGGTGGCCTCTCTATTATGTCTTCAAAACATAGTTTTACAGTAGTGAGCTCAATTTCAGCTCACACACATCAGATGCAACAACAAGAGATTTGCTTGAACCTCTCAAGACTCTCTGAGTACACAGACTCCCTCAATGCTCTCTACCTCTGTCCTAGCTCTGTCTCGACACTGCCTGCAATAATGCCTCCTTGCATTTGCTCTCTGTCTGTGGCTTTAAAGCCAATCTAGGCTGCCTGTTCATTTCAGCTCCTTCGCTTTCAGTCTCTCGGGCCTCTGTCTGCTCGAATCCCTCTTCCAGTGTTAGAAAATCATTGCATAATGCCTAAAGGGGAGGTGGTCACCTATTTTGCAACATAAGAGTGCCTCGGTCCCTTGAAATCCTTTGGAATCCAAAACGCGGTCGTTTTCTGCTAACACAGGAAAATGCATTCACGACTATGAAATTCCGCCAAAACACAGTTCATTTCAGACTTCAAAAGTCCTTAAATATGATCTATTCCTCTATCAGGTCCATCCTCAATCGCTATCGCAAGTTGCTTCGGCCTTGCTCCAAGGTTCCCCTTTGTATTTTTGAAATACATTAGAACTGTGAAATGCATTATAAATGGCTTTTCTCCGAACTTGAAACAATATATAATAACCTTAAGGAACCCTTTCAAGTCCGGCTTATTGCATCGAAACTCACCCTTTGTATTTCGTTTAATGAACGAAATACACAAAATACATAGGAAATTCCTTTTCTGCGGATCTCAAATCTTATGCAATAATATATATACAACTGTCAGGTCCGGTTCATCGGATCACAGATGTGTATGTCTATATGCCCACTCCTTTGTGTAGCCCCGATTATGATACCACGATGCGATTGATCGCAATCACACATCGCGATAACCCCGGGCCGTTGTAAGTGCTCTTGTAATCTCCGATAGAAATCTTGCGATGCAACGTGGGTCGTCGATCAACACGCTTGATTGACGGTCCTAGTTGACTCCATTGGTCACCGTCGCAAGTGGTATGTAGTCTGCACTGATATCCATTGTCTGCCATTGCCGATTGCAATTTCTGATCAGATCTGGACCGTTGATCGGCCAGATTTGACAGCTGCTGTGAATTCATTGCTCACGCCTCTAATAATCTATTTTTTCATGGTTTTCTCTAGTTTTTGCCTCCCGATAGTGTTTTTCCCGCCATTCTAAGGGCTCTTCGCATGCGATTGTTTGGATCTTTGGCATGATTTTATGACATTTCAAGACTTAGAGAGTTTTCTTGGATCCATTTGGATCATTAATTCTTTATTATAAAATAGTAAATATTGTTCCTCCTTCATATTTCTAACCGGGCGAAGGGAAGTTACTAGGATTGGTTTTCAACCTAGATCAAAAGAAAAAAGTATATGATGTGTCGGTCCTACTACTTGTGCTGGAATTGTTCATGTTTCATATTAATGCTTTACTATAAAAGAGTAAATATTCTTCCTGCACGTACTTGATGCACCATGGCTATGTACCCTTCAGCTCTGTGCAAGCATAGGCTGCAAAGGCTACTGGCTGGATCAACATAATAACTGTAGTGCTCCCTGAATCAACATAATAATTGTAAAAAAGGTGTTGTAGCTTGTACAATCCATAAAATCAAGGTTTGGATTCTTTAATCTGTCCTACATATGTCTTTCAATGCATGATTCTAGCTTAACTTGGCCATGCAGATCTTGTGTTAGGAAATGAAATTAACATTTGTGTATAGGAGATTAGTTGGATCTGTGCCAACAAGATCTTGAAATCAAGTTCCCCACTCTACCATTTTTGTTTTGTATATTCATATATAATTGGCGTACATGCCAAACTATAGTTACTGTTTCTACATACTAAATGCATTGTCTTGCGTTTTCTTGAAGCTCCCCTTCAAGGCAAGGAGTTGCTATGATGCAGCCCTTCTTGTTTAACAATTTATTTGGTTTTAAGTGGGCAACCGGATGTGATTCAACTATAATTCACGTTGTGGAAGTATACATCACGTTTTTTAAATGAAGTACGACAAATCATTTTTCAGTTAAATAATAGTATAATGTTCTTTGAGCAAAAAAGTCAAAAAAAAATTAAATGAACTTAGACCTTCACATTGTATTCAACAATTTCGATTATATTTGTATATTTTTTCCTTTGGAGTCCATTTATATAATTCATCATATTGTTTAATCTATAGGTAAGAATGAGAGAGTTACTTTTAAAAATATAGATTTAGACCAAGGTGAGTATAAATTATGTGTTTTATGTTGAAGTAATTTTTTTAAGTTTAAGGTGAACTTAATCATTTTATAGATATTGAAATTATTTTTTGAAGTTAAAAGTAATAGGAATTATTTACATTATGCAAAAAAAGATTGCAACTTTTTTTATATGGCTTGTTTCAAAGGAAACATTCTCCTCGAGTAGTTAAATATCAACATGCTTATCTAAATAATTTAGATACGATAATAAACTAATATAAATAATAAAATAGCATAGTAAAATAAGATCCTATATTTATGCATGAAAATTATTATAATAAAAGAAAATTCATATTTCAAAATCTGGGCGCAAGTTTCCTATTATTGAAAATTGTTTGTTGAAAGGTGAATCAGAGTGAGGGTTTTTGTGCATATGTATCTAGGTTTTGAATCAGATGGTGTTCAGAGGAGGATGGATTAGGGTTCCCTCCCATCGTAATGTGGTAACAAACAAAGGGAAGGGATCCAAGGAGGGTTTCAACTTTTCAACTAAACATGCATTAGGTAATAGCCAAGGAGCGGTTGGAGCAAGTAATGAAGGTGGGAATGGTAAGAGAAGAGAAGAGGACAGAAGTACTGCAACGAATTAGGAATATTAGTATCAAAAATCAAAAGGAACCACCAGGAATTTACCATGTAAGCCCAAAACAATGGTAATCCAAACAACATTAATCACAGGACCTGAGACTTAGACCTTTAGGGATCACACATGATCACATGCTATTATCTGTAAGTTTATGGGCCTCTGGCCCACAGAAAAATTATTATGCGATTAGATCAAACACCATTGGAAATAGCAAATGGATATTGAGCTACATTTGGGGTCTAAATGGTATTTTACTATGGTCTTTGTGAATATGGAGGATAGATAATGAATCTTTGATGGCGATCCATACTTCTTTGCATCAACAGGACTATACATGTGCGGGTGCATGGAAAACTTCACTCCAAAAAAGGAGACTTTTACTAGAGTTCTAATTTGGGTTAGGATGTACTCATTACCCTTTGATTAATGGCTACCTATAACCCTAAAGCTCATAGGAGACACGTTACGAAAGTTTATTAATATATCGGATGCAATGCTACATAAAAGATATACATTGTATGATAATATATTTATGGAAATGGATTTTTCACGAGAACTTCCTGAACTAGTCAAACTAGAATTCAAGGATGAAATATGGTTACAATCAATACATTACAAGCAGATTCCCTTCAGGTGCAAATGTTTTCATTAAAATGGACACTAAATCTAAGAATTCCCTTTGAATAAATCTAAGGAACAGGGGAAAGAACAAAAAAAAAATGATGTTGAAGGTTTTATGAGACCAAACACAAGGGGGTGCGCTAACCGAAGACAACAACAAAGGAATCAAGGAGGTAGAATGGTTTTGAGGAATAGTTTTGGAGTCTTGTCAGAAGAAAATCCAGAGACTCATAGAAATGAAGAAGATAAAATTGAGGAGTAGGCATAAGGTAAAGAGGAAGAAATGCTACAATTGTAAGAATATTTTGTGAAAACTTGGATATACCAAATTTTTCTAAAGACTTCAAAGGATATGCTAAGATGACCCCAAGTGAAGTAGGTAAAGAGGACCCATATCTACATGAAATAGTGGAAAGGGAGGGGATTGACCTTTAGACTATAGTGGAACAAGTTGGGAAACAAAGATTAGAGACCATCCTAGCAGAGTAGATGGATAGGATCCAATAGCTATACCTGATGAGAGAAGAGGCTAAATTGTGAGGCCAAAAATGGTCACATGCAGACATAGGGGAGATGGGTGTTCAGGCTTTGGGATATCAAACAATATTAGCACCATGACACATCCATCAGAAAAGAGGGAGGAATTTGAACAATGTGGCTCTCTAGGAGTTAGGAGAAATGTTGATGAATTTAGGTAAGATGAGAGTGCTAAGCTCATAACCCAATCTCCATAATTAAAAATGAAAGTTATAACATGGAATTTAAGGGGCATAAATAGCCTCAGAAAACAAAGATTTCTTAAAAAAAAGATAAAAAGGGAACAATGATATCTTGTTTTTCGTCAACAAATGAAATGTTCAATAAAGAAGATTATGGAGGTAAGTATGAAATTAGGAAGGGGATTTATTTTCTTGCAGGTAGCAATGAAAGGTTCTACATGTAGTTTGGTGACTTGGTGGAACCCTCAGGTCCTTAATCTAATTGATGCAGAAGCCATTATATATTGCTTATCATTGGAAATGTAGGTCACAAAGGTCTCAGGGTTGCTAGTTTTCAAAAATGATTACAACCCTTAAAGGATAGAGGAGAATATCAGTTTTCTTCAAGATCTTAAGGAGCTTAGAAATAGAAAATGCCACCTCCCCTGGATTGTACAGGGAGACTTCAATATGATAACCTCCCTATCATAAAAGAAAGGAGGCCTAAGGTGCATATATAGAGATTTGGAATTGATATGGAAACAACCAATGGTAGTTTCATCTAGAGTAATAAATGCAAAGGGTAACAGTAAGTTGCATCAGGGTTAGATATATTTTTAATTTTGGAGGATTTGTTGATGAGTGGGTTAGATATGGAAGCCAATATCCTCCCCTGCGGAGGTTCATATCATTAGTCAATGATATTAATGATTGCTATGTTAGGTACCCCTAAAAATAGATCATTTAGATTTGAGGAATTTTGGATAGATAATGCCAATTTTATGGAAAATATCAAAAAATGATGGGAGGATCTGATCCCAATCAGGGACTTTACGCTGTATATATTACATGCCTGGTTATGATATATTAAATCTAAATTAAAATTGTGGAATAACATGGAATTTGATAACATATTTCAGGAAAAAAGAGACTTGGAACTGAAGATGGAAGCATTACAAATAATATTGAAGGAAGAAGGTTATCCAGAGGAAATAAGAAGAGCGGAGACAAATATTCTAAAAATTTGGGAGGAAAGGATCAGACAGGAAGAAATTTTATGGAGCTAGAAATATAGATTTATATAGCTCAGGGAAGAAGAGAAGAACAATAAATTCTTTCACCGATCAACAATTGAGCATATAAGCTCCAATCAAATCATTAGGTTTAAGGATGATAGGGGGAAATCATATGAACTGCTTCAGGATATTAAACAAGTATTGGTTTAGAATTTCCAAAATATTGGAGAGGAGCCTTAGATAGATAGGATGGAAAACATCCAAAAGATACTCAAGCACATTCTAAAGTTGATAATGGAAGAACATAACCAGAATTTAAATAAACTCATATTCATAGAAGAGGTGTCCCAGGAAATAAATGAGATGCCAAATGGTAAAGCCCCATGTCTAGATGGTTTTATGATTGAATTCCTAAAACCATGATGGGAAATAGTCAAGACCAATGTATTTGAGGTGGTAGTGACTTCCTAGAATTCTGCTACTATTGAAGGCTCTAAACTCTACATTTATCACTCTTATACCGAATTAGGACAAGGAAAATACCCCTAAGAAATTCAGGCCAATAGCTCTCTGTAATGTGTTTTACAAGATCATATCAGAAGTGGTAGCCAATAGGATGAAAACAATTCTTCCAACTTTGATCTGAAAAGAAAATTTTGAGTTGGTGGAGGGAAGGTAGTCCTGGATAATGTGATACATATGCACCTTGTCAGGCCCAAGTCAAGGGTCGACAATATGGAATTTGGCTTGGAGTAATAGAGAAACAATACACCAACATTGTTTTTGGGAGATGAGAAATGGAAAGGCAACCTTGTTTTGGAATGATCCCTGGAAAAGAGAACCTAATTTAAATAGGGATGAATGGCACCCCATCCAATTATTTACAAAGAATGAGTGTTGCAGAGAAATTCATTAGTTTTGTAAATAGGGACTAGAAATAAATAAGTGGTGAAGGTTGAACTTAATTTTATTTTAAGAGCCAAACTAGAATTACCAAGTGGTTCAGGGTTAGTAGAGGAATCAAGTAAGAGAATATTTGTATTCAATGAGGATAATGATCAATTAATACGGGGGAAAAAATAAGGAGGAGAATTCAATCTGTAGGAAGTGAAATTATATCTTAGCAATGGTAAAACTAGGACATATGACCTAGCTTGGAAAAAATTATTGGCATCAACACATTGGTAAAGAATTAAACTTTTCCTGTGGCTCATGTTGCACCAGAAAGTTCTCGATGAGCCACAGTATTACAGCAAGTATATTGCAACTCATAGGGAGACTAACTTTACTTTATCAACCGAGGTTGATACAAACTTCAAGGTGACAGTGCTATATGAACAATAGATGCAAGAATCTACTCTTGTCACTTCTCAGCTGGGGCAATAGACCATTAGGGTTTTTCAAACCAGTTTTATATTGACTAGAAGGAGGCTGACTACTGCCAATGAATGTAACGCTATCTATAATGCAGAAATTAAATGCTCGCCTATGTTAAGGAAATGAAAGTGTTGAATAGAAAGTGCTATGAAAATGACATGAAATCACCTAGCTAGGAATTAACACACATTACTTTGCATAAGAGACCTAATTTACCCTTGCATTCTATCATATAGTTATCTGGACCAAGTAAGCACATAAATGATCATAACATTTTTAAGATTGATGTATGCATGCATTAGCTAAATAATGTAGAAAAGAGTCTTTTGGTTTCCAATTTAGAAATTTAAATGTTAAACTAATCAAGCTGATCTTTTGCAGGGGAAGACAGTATGGGAAAAATGGTCAAAATTGGAATTGAGGGGTGTGGAGGTCAATTTGAAGGCCTACCCTAGGATATGGTCATTATTTCTTCCCAAAACAATCTAAAAGAGGCTGCTACAGGTTTTCCTGTAGTTGCTACAAGATTTCATGTAGTTACTTGAGGATGTCCTCATTTCCTACAAGAAACTTACTTGAAAGTTGTAGGAAGGTAGGGAAGGTCAAAGGAAGTGTGGAGTAGGTGGATGATGGTGGAATAAGTTATGGGGGAGGTGCAAACTATTATAAATCCTTAGTTTCCCAAGGTTGAGAAAGGAAACCAAATAGGTAACCACACACCAACTTTAGACTTGGAAGCTAGCCCTGCCAAATCAAAGAGGGTTCTCTCCAAAATCAACCTCATAGCCAATGGAAGTGACTCGAGAATACTATGGTTTTAAGCTAGTTATCATCTCAGTAGGGTTTTGATTTAGGCTTTCTTGGATATGAAGCAATAGGTTTAGGAAGCAGGCCAAATAGATCAAAATATCAATTCCAATCATTTAAATGAGGTAAGATAGATGTAATCAAGGACACAAATGGATCTGTCGTAGTAGTATGGTGATGAGGAAATCATATAGAATGAACTAAGTGAGAATACATGCATGAATTCACTTGTTTGGAAGATAAAAACACTTAAATGATAATCTCAAACAAAATAGAGAATTTCTGGCACTGAATTTTGTTTAAAACTTAAAAGATTAACATGAGAAGAAATATGGATAGTTTTAGAAACATCTAAATCAAATTCATAAGAATAACTGAAGAAAACAATGTCACTAACTAGAACACATGAATCCTAGAAAAATAGCTGCAACAGTATATTAATTCTGCCAAAAATCAAGTACACCAGTTCCAAAATGTCAGAGCTTCAAGTATCCAACCTTTTTCACTCTGAAATTCATGAAATATATACAACTAGATCATCCATGGACTAAGGGAGTCGATCTCAATCGTCTCACTAAAGATAGAAATGGTTACATTAAATTTGGCACTCCCTGCTAGGAATAGGGACTGAATTTCTAAAAATAAGGGTCAAATATTAACTCGTATCTCTTGAATCATGACATATATTACAAACCTGAAGGAAGTTTTTGTTGATTAGCTTGTTTTTGAGAGAAAAAATGTCTCCATTTTCATAGATTCATTTCCATCTCCTAGGAATATGTGCCGCAAAATCATGAAAAAAACAGGAAATCATTAAATGTTTAAATCTGTAAAACGAGGTTGTAATGATCCAGTGAAATATTCCAATCCATGACACCTATAAAGAAATTGAAAGAGGTTTTTTTATGTTTGGCTCATTCTTGAAAATAACTCCTTGGGTTTCTCACAACTCCTTTCCAATTGTTAGAAAAGCGCACCAAAAAACAATAACTATAACAGTAAAACAAATTCAAAATTTGATTTTTTGAACATAAGCCTCAAATGTCGTTGTATATCTCCCAGATCATAACACCCATGCATAATGTGAAGTAGGTTTTTGTTATTTTGTATGTGATTGACAAAAATGACTTTCACTTTTGTAAAATTCATGTCCATTACTTCATAAACTGATTTTGAAGTAAAATTGTCCCTGTGTGTAGCAAAGTACCTCAAAAGACCCATGAAATTTTCTGATGATACTTTTGATGATGACCTTGACCTTAGGAATGTGATGAGAGTAGCATATACATTATACATTTAGACATTGACTAAAAACCCCTTTCCAACCAAGGAGATGTCAAATTTAATTTTAAAATATTAATTTGACCTAAGACTATAACCAATAGTGAGAAGAGTAGTTTTTATCACTATGACTATAAGTCTCTAACACACACTACCCAAGGATCAACACAACTCTCCGGGATGGTTAGATTTGCTCAAGGTGGCTGTCCACAATGGGCTACATAATAGAAATCCAAATTTATGGTTGGTAGGGTTTGGTGAGACATGGAAAAGACTTACATGAGGCTAGTGGAATGATTTCTCCCTATAGATTAGCAATTCCTACAACAACACATATTCATTTCTTCATTTTATGCACAACTTTATGTAAATGTGGAAAATATGAGTTGAATTTAAAAAATTGATGTATTTATGGCTAGTGGGTCAACTCTATGGAATGGAATGCTTTATAATCTATAGAAAACTTAAGAAACCAAAATGACAATTGCAAGTGCTTCTAAGAAATCATGAACAATGACCTACTCAACAAGAAACCCTTACCTATGCAATAACCAAAAAATAACTTTGTTTTTGGGACTATGAGAGTGGGGCCTTCAAACCATGATCCCATGAGGGAGATGAGTATGAGGCCACTGTCACAATATTTTCTAAAGTATTTTCTTTCCCTACTGTAATAATGATCTACTTCTCCAACTAATGGAAGAAAAACTAACCAATCATTCAAAGACATTCAAATTAAATAAAAAGTAAATAATTTCAGCAGTTAATCTATGATTCTAATATAGGAATACATGTACAAAAAGAAGAGGAATCTCTACTGCTAGGGTTGGGCCCTAACCCATAAGCTTCAGCCCTCTGAGCCAACTTAGTGTTGGATCAAAGAAACCCTTTTCATGATCACCGAAATGTCAAAAATAACATGCGAGTAACAATCACAATATCTTAAGATCAAATTGCCTCTTGGCTACAATAAAAAGTTGAATCCTAATGACGACCTATACCTTCTTATTTATACAACTGAAGCTACCAACAACTTCCTTAAAATTAGGGAGGCTTGGCTCCCAAACTTGAAATTAACGTGTCTTCAACTATCACTTGTTTGGCTACCAATGAAGTCGGTGGGATTGGATACTTGTAACTACGAGCTGATGAGATCTGGTGGAGCAATCTTCGATTGATTGAGGAGTTAAGGAAGGAGACCCAATATCCTAAAATCCGTCTTTCTTGTCTACTTTGAGTTCCTGCACTTAAATTAGCCAAAGAATGCTCCAAATATTGAAATTAATGCACATTAGGAAACATGACATAACATCTCACCTTTACCCTTCTCACTATGCAAAATAATAAAATATGTAAATAAATGTGAGAAAAATTGATTTTAATAAGTTGGAGAGTGGAATTAAGGCCCATATAATTTACCTATTAATGAGCCTCATCATCACCCCCTACTGAAAGTGTTGGTCATCATCTGAGCAACTTAGTCTATGCCCATGTCTTTCATAGCTCTTGTGGCCTCTCTGACGTCCCAGACCTCTATTCATGGAGTTTCCTCTTCTAGATAAAATCCTTCATGCTTCTCTATTTCCTCCCACTACTTTCTTTCCTCTTCCTCCTTTCTACCTTCTATCATACCCAATAGCAAGGGTGGACTGAGTTTCAAACTAATCCAATTGATTTTCAGTCTCTGTAATACCTTCTTATATAGTGGGGTCCTCTCTAGTGCATCTCTCATTCTTTCAGGGGAATGATACTCTATGATCTTTAGGTTGTATGGTAGGGTGTTCCATCTCCTTTGGCATGCTTTTTGGATTTCATCCCCTAGAAATATCAAGGTGTCCTCAAAATGTGTGATTTCTTTCTCTTGTGTAGCTAGGTACCTTGTGCAAGCTGGAGATCATTGGCGATGATGTTGTGGTTGGTAATGACAGTCATAGAATTGATTTGTTCTTCTATAATGTAAAGGGGTTATTTTTCTTCTCTTTCCAACACCCTCTTCACCTCCTTAGCCCTGTCCTCCTCATGACTCATCCATGATGAAAGGTACAGTAGTTGTAAGTCCCCCAACTTTGCATTGGGGTCCCACACATTAAAGTTTTTTAAGGCCAAGTTGTGCAAGTAGACTTTAGATATATTGGCCTTATCCTCTCGGGTCCTTTTGTCACATAGCTCAATGAAATTCCTATAGTCTTGGAAAGGAATAGTCCCCCATTGTTTTAGTGTCATTATCTGAAATTACAACCATTGATCTTTGAGGTACAAGGCATATGATTTTGGTGACATCCTGCATTGGAATGCCTCCATGGAGAGGCTTTCCACGGTGGCCAATTAGCTCTCTTTTCCAAGTAATGATCTTCTTAGCCATGTGTTTTCTACCTCTATTTGGGATCTCATAACTTGTTCCCTATCTCTTATCCTACTCAAATCTCTGCCCATATCTAGTAGCTTCTCTTCTGTATGGCCCACATCCTCTACATTCTTTGATTTGGAAATTTTCATCCAATGATGTGTCCTTCCTCTCTCCTTATCAAGGTCAAAGAAGAGAGGGATGGCATATTTATGTGGTATTACTCTAACTCCCTCAATAAATCTATAATAAGAGTTCACATTGGGCTGTGGTCTAGGTTCCTGCAGCTCTTTGGATTCCTCCTTAGATGTATTTGGATAATCTACCTCCTCCTGCACTTGTGTTGCTGCTTCCTTGCCTTTCCTCTATCCTTGTTTCCCTCTCTGCTACTTTTTCTGTGTTTCTTGTAGTGCTGACAGAGTTTCCTGTAGGACTATCTAACTTTCTTGTAGAAGGATTTTTCATTTCCTAAATGGGGTCAAGGTTCCTTGCTTTGCTTTATTGATTTTGACCTGATCACAAGCCTCCTAACATACATGATGGGAGACTTTTCATAATGTTGTTTTTATGTGCCCTCTTCACCTTTTATTTATAGGGAAACTATCTTTTGTTTCTCTTTTGGTGAGTCCTCAATAATGATTGGAGTTTGGGTGGGTGTTTGTGGTTTCCCTTGTTTGATCCTAGTGCTCCTCCTTCTTTTGAAATATAGGGGAGTCTGCCTCTGTCTCTTCCCTTTTTATTTGATAGGTGTGCTTAGGGTAGTCAAGGAAGTAGTTGCCTCTCTCTTATTTGGTTAAATAGATAACCTTGGAGATTCCTCCATTTCCTTGGTGTGTTCATCAAGGCTTTCTTCTTTCTTTTGTTCTTTCTCTTCACCCTTCTCTTCTTCTCCTTCTTCATTTTCTCCTTATTCCTTTGTTTTCTCTGTTTCTACCTCCTCTTCCTCTTAAGGTTCTTCTTTTGCCTCCTCTTCAGCACTAGAGGTGTCCCTATCATATTCAAGGGCTTGTATTTCAATCACAATCTCTTTGTCCATGTCTTTGAATGTGGACCATTGAATGGGGATTCTAAGCTGGCTCAGGGCATCCTTTAGTATTAGCTTAATAAGTCCATGGTGAGCCAATTTCTGATGCTCTCCCTATTGGACTTTTAAACTCATGTATATTATTGATTGTAGCAAGAAGTAGGGTATATAGAGTCTTCTGTCATTGGGTATCCCCTCTCCAAATCTCAACTCCTAGAGAAGCCTAAATTGATAGCCATAGACTATACTGAGCCTCCCTTCACGAGAGATATATTTGAGAATATGATAGATTACCTCATTCCAAGGGTAGGGAATTATTTCCATTCTTGTCCCATTTTATCCTCAATTGGTTTTTCATCCCTTAAGAAGAATCTTTTCTTTGCAAAAGTGCTTGCAGCCTTATCCTCCATTCTCCATGGGATCCCTTGAGGAAGTGTAGTGATTCTGCCAATTACTTCATGAGTAATTGTAATTGACAGTCCTCTTACCACTGTGGTAACATTGATCCTAGCCTATGGGCTAAGTGCCATGGAAAAATCTTGAGCTACATTATCATCATACCCTGTGAGTAGCTCAAAGAATCCAAGCAAGTTATGTCTTCTGAATATTTCTACCACAGGGGGATGGAGGTGCATCTTGGATGTCTCTGTGGGTTACTTTTTGTTAAACCCTCCTGTCATGTTCCTTATCTGGTTGGCTAACTATAAGGAGTCTAGTAGGCTTAGCCTTAGCTTTTATGGTGACTGAGGGTGGTGGATGGTTGCAATTTCTCCCTATCTCGACACAACTTTCAAATTGTTCACAATTCTTTAAAATCCCCAAGGCCATTGTAATCACTTAAAAACCCAAATTTTTATGATCCTAGTTATCAATTCAAGTCATAATAGATATGGGACACCTTCCTTTCACTGTGATTCTTTGGATGAGGATAATTTCTGAGTAGCTAGACCTTATGCACCTCCTTTTAGCGTTCTTTGTGAATTTCCATTATTTCATGTACCTCCCTGGGTTTCACGTAGCTTTTGTTTCTTGCAGGGTGGCTGAAATAGGTTTTCCTCCTTCATGTCTCTCCAAGGTGGTCCTGTTCCTCTCTAATATCGAAAAGAACAAAATTGATCGGAATCTCGATTAGGGGTAAATTTTTTTCTTAAAAATCAAAGTTCTCAAAATCGGTCAAAACTTGAACAACCACATTCGTCTCACCGATATGATCCCAATGCAACTTGTTTCACTCAAAATAGAGTTTGTATGAGAAATATAGAGCATTCTGATCATTTTATCAAACAAGGAAAAATTTGGTACAAGTTGACTGGGATGCTGACTAGGCATCCGTACATCCTAGTCAGCAAAAATAATATTCTAGAGAATATTACTTGGAATATTATTGGAATATTCCCACAAGGGGCTCAAGTGTCGGCCTGATGTTTGTCTAGAGCATCTATGGTGGACCAATGAGAGGTTGACACGTGGCAAGCCCAAAGGCCGCCATGTTCCCTTCGAAATGTTGGGTAAAATTATTTACAGGTCGGTGGAGTCAAACCTGTGGCCTCATCTGCACAAGCCCCATGTATTACCTTTATTCCACACCATGTTACTTAACTAGATATCGACGTGATTTTTAATTAACAATGTAGTTGTTGGTGGTTAAGGGAGGAGAGGGCCAGCCCCCTCCACATGTGACCATATGCCATAATCGAGAGCCAGTGATAAACGCTAACCACGCCAACTTAATGCACTATGTGAGTTTAGTAGTAATTAACACATACTTAACCTTTAATTAATGGTGGTAGATTTTGCAAGTCCGATAAATTTGGAATTACTCCAATTTTGGGGGAGTTAACTGGTGTTTCTCCATATTTGGTGGAGTTTTCTTGGGAAATTTGAATAGGCCATAACTTGGCATATTTTGACCAATTTTTACTCATAGAGAGTCAATACTAGATGATTTGGATTCTATAAACATAGTACAATAGGTTTCAAAGGGAGAAAGGCACTTTTGTACATCATTTTTCTACATTGAAGTTTAAGGAAGCATAGGGCCACCAAGAGAGGAGGTGAAGCCTAGATCAGCTGAAGTCCAATTGCAGAGATTAGAAAGTATTTTTTGGGGGTTTTGGGTCTTCTAAATCCAATGGAGTAGGTTGCAAAGCCATTGGAGCATTGCAAGTGCAGGTAATCAGGGAATTGACCATTACTCCAAAGAGGGCCTAGCCATTGAAGTAGGTCTAAGGAGATGTAGCCCAGGGCGGGTGAAATCCTTTATCAGCTTTGTGTTATGAGTTTTTTTTTACTTCTCTACAATTTAATTGTTGTATATGTGTTTTAAACAACTAATTAATCTCATAAATTGGTCATAAAAGACACTCAATACTTGATACATTATCCTCCACATATTGGTTAATTTGAGAAAATCCTAAACATGTGTTTTTAATACTGATGAGGGAGCTTGCATAGCATTAACAAGTTTGCCCAAAATTTAGATCAAGTTTGTATCAGAGCATTGTTAACTCATTTTAACCCTGAGATGGTTTTCCAAGGTTAGCTAGAAACTTAGCAATTGGTTTTGTATTTTTGCACGGAGAATTTAACTATGTGCAAGTTTATGTGATGGCAGCTTCAACAAGTGATGTTTCTAATCCATCTTCCTTAGCAAGACTCTCTGATGAAGATATGTTGCAAGAGATTATCATCATGAGAGATATGGTGCAAGAGCTATATTAAGATAGGAAAGAGAACACTATACTTCAATAGGAGTTGATGGTCATGAAGGAGGAGAAGCAAGAGCTTCTTGAAAAGATGCATGAGATGGAGATTCAACTCCATGATGCCAAGGAAACCCTAGCTAGGTATGTGCACGAAAATGAGGTATGCAATTCAAGTTTATCTTCAATTTCCTCTCAAAATGAATGTTTTGGTGCTTTTGAAAGACAAACTAGAGGAATAGGGTCCAAATTATTGATGAAGATGGGCTATGAAGGTAAAGGTTAGGAAAACATGAACAAGGCATAGTTAAGCCTATTGTTGTTGTGGAAAGGCCTAGATATTTGGTCTTGGTTATGGACAACATGATGGAGAATGCTCCAAAGCCAAGGAGGCACATGAAGGTGTTCCAAGAAGGACTTTCATGACATGTTCATTACCTCAAGCTTGTGAAGTTTGTGTTCATGAGGAATGCAAAAGTTTTATACCCACTTTGCAAGAAGATGCTCATAAGCATGCAACTAGTGGAAATGGAAAACAAGAGGATATTGAAAGCTCTAAGGTCATTGAAACCATTGTTGATATGTTGAAGAGACCCACTACCTCATCAAATTGACCTCCTCAAGAAGCCGACAAAGGTGAATGCACAAGGTATAAATCTACCTTAATCAAGTTTCTTTTGATTATGATAAACATGGTAAATATTCACATAAGATTTAGAGAAAATTTACATGTTCCTTTTGTGGTTTGAATAACCATATTGTTTTGAGGTGCTGGAAGAGGGTATACATACATAGGAAACTTTCAAAACAAAATATATAGAAATCCAAAGGTCCATTGGATAATGGAAACCATGTCAAAAAGAAGATGCGATTATTTTGCACTCATTGCCATAAGCAGGGTCATCTTGTTGACAAGTGTTGGACTTTGCATCTAACAAGTCATCCACGACATTTGAAGAAGGTGGAGAGAGATTTTGGCAAAGAATGTAAAATAGGATTCCATAATTGATGTGGGTCAGGATGATACACATGATGAAGTGCAACTTAAAGAAGTGTCATTGAAATGGTTTGGAAAGAGATGGTTAGATTTCTTAACCAATCAAGGCCCTGGATTTTTTTTATAATTGATGCAATGTTTCTTTATTGATGCATTTCCTTGTTATTTGGATGCATTTATTTTCTCTTGAAAATATGCTACGTATTTCATGAAGCAAGATATTGGAAAAGTAGAATTGCGTTGACTCACTTAGATGCAGAAAAGATGGCAATTCCCAACTACAAATTTGTATGCATGTTGCATTCTTGAACTTGCATGTTTACGCCGGGAAGGTGTTCGAAGGTGGAGTATGTTGACTCACTTTATTGCAGCAAATGTGACCATTTCAGGTATTTAAGTACTCGTACATACCAATGGGATTCTTGTACTTGTGATTGTACTTGTGAGAGAGTTCAGAATTGTTATACATGTGTGAGAGTTTGTGTGTGTGAACAGTGGAATTTTTTATAGTTTCATTCTGCTTGAACATGCATGAGTGATTGAGTTGTGTTGGTTGACTACTTTGTTAACATGTATGTTGTCAACTTGAGAATGTTAATCATTTGCAAATGCACGAGTGTTGGCTTGTGTGGTCAATTGATTTTTTCATGTATGTTATATCAACTTGGAAGAGTTGATTTTGTCTCGAAAGATGAAAGGGAGATGTGACAAATTGTTTCATGAGAATGTGGAATTCTTGTTGTAAATCGTCAATTTGTTGTACATGATTTTTCTTGACCTCAAAATTAGTTGTTTGAAGAAGCATGTTTTGTCAACTTGTGTTTAGTTCATGGTTTATACACAAAGATGTAAGAGTACATGGCGATGTTCACATGATGTGACATTTGTTGCTTTGAAGAAGCAAAAGGAACAGGTCGTCAAGTTATATTCTTGCATGAGTGTTTTTCAAGGTTAATGTGTTGCTTGTGACAAGATGTCGCGGGATTTTCGAAGGTCCACGCTTGAGCAAGAGGCTTGTGATCAGCCTTAATTCTCAAATCATGACATGAGAAGAATGTTAATACTAGAGGATGATGGAATCAAGAAGCGAAAGTGGTCAAAAATGAAGAAAAAAAATTGTAGCCATTGTAGACCATTTGATGTGCTAATGCCAAGAAGCAAAAGATATGGTGAATGCATTCTTTTAGATGTGGAATTTGGAACCATTGAGGTAAAAGAATGGTCATTTATTTCCTTGTTATTACTAATATTGTAACTCATTGATGTGGTTCACTCAGATGGGCTTACCTTGGAAAATAAATTTCCAAGGAGAAGCTTGCATCGAATACATGTGTTGCAAAGGAGGAACATGATTCTCAGTGGGAAGGCCACCAGTCATCTTTCCAAGCACCGAGGGATCAATTTAGTACAGCAGAGTGTTTAATCAGCAAGCATCCATCAAGTGTTGGATTAGGTCAATAGAAAAAGGAGAAAATTTGTTGAACTGCCAAGCCATTTGCAAGGCAAGGCATGTCAGTGAACCCAAGTGGTTGTCATCGAGATTTTTCCAAGTAGAATAAATTGATAGAACTTGGGAAGGAGAAGAGTATTCAACTCTCATCAGATAACCATCTTTTGTGGGTCCAAAAGCCTGTTAGTGGGAAGGAGTGATCAGAAATCTGGATTAGGGGCAAAAATTTACTCAAAAATAAAAGTGCTCGGAATCACTCAAAACCTAAACAAACACATCCTTCTCAGTGATATGATACCAACGCAACTTGTTTCACTCAAAACAGAGTTTATATGAGAAAGATAGAGCATTCTGATCATTTTATCAAACATGAAAAATTTTGGTACAAGCTGAATGGGATGCTGACTAGGCATCAGTACAACCCAGTATGCAAAAATAATATTTTAGGGAATATTCCCATAAGTGGATCAATGGGGTTGTGACAAGTGTTAGCCTGATATTCGTCTAGAGCATCTGAGTGGACCAATGAGAGGCTAACACATGGCAAGCCCGGAGGCTACCACGTGCTCTCTCAAAGGTCATGTAAAAATATTTGTAGGTCGACGGAGTCAAACCCATGACCTCACCCACACAAGGCCCATGAATTATCATTATGCGACACTGTGTTACTTAAATAGATATGGGTGCAATTTTTATTTAACAATGTCATCATTGGCGGTTGGGGGAGGAGAGGGCTAGCCCTGCGAGCCAATGACCTCGGCATGTGACCATATACCATAACAAGGAGCCAACGATAAATTTTAACCATGCTAGCTTAATGCGTTAAGTGAGTTTAGTGGTAATTAACTCATACTTAAACTTCAATTAATGGCAGTTTAACTTTGCAGTAGTTTTGGCGGTCTGATAAATTCAACATTACTCCAATTTTGGTGGAGTTAACTACAGTTTCTCTAGATTTGGTGGAGTTTTCCCAGGGAAAACTAAAGAGGCCGTAAATTTGGCATATTTTAACCAAATTTGTCTCAGAAAGAGTCACTCTTAGATGATTTGGATGCTCTGAACACAATGGAATAGGTTGCAGAGTCAGAAAGGCACTTTTGTATGTGATTTTTCTACGTTGAAGTTTAAGGAAGCTTAGGGCCACCAGGAGAGGAGGTCAAGCCTAGATCAGCTGAAGTCAAATTCCAGAGCTTGCAAAGTAATTTTTGGGGTTTTTGGGTCTTATGAATCCAATGGAGTAGGTTTCAAAACCATTGGAGCACTTTAGGTTCATGTAATCAGAGAATTGACCATTAATCCAACGAGGGCCTAGCCTTTGAAGCAGGTCCAAGGAGATGTAGCCTATGAAAGGTGAACTCCTTTATCAGCTTTGTGTTATGAGTTGTTTTGTTTTACTTCTCTACAATTTACTTGTTGTATATGTGTTTTAAAGAACTAATTAATCTCATAAATGGCTCAGAAAAGACACTCAATACTTAACACATAGTCCTTCACATATTGGTTAATTTGAGACCATCCTAAACACGTTTTTTAAATACTTATGAGGGAGCTTGCATAGCATTAATAATTTTTCCCAACATTCAGATCAAAAATGGTGCATGAGAGTTCAGAATATTGTCTTTTTATGGTCGATTCCTTGGAGCACTGTATTTGCTGGCAGTGTACGAGATTTCCTCTTTGGTACCTTTGGCCCACCGTTAGCTGTCATGCAACATCTCCTCGTAATCATCACCCAGTCTCACACAAATTAACTCGACCACATTTTCAACTCATTCTCTTTTATTTGATGTTTCCACGTGTCAGGATGACTAGGAGTTCACTTTTTGTTTTCGAGTTGAGGCTCTCCAACTTAACTGGCCACCTACATCTTATAAAATCAACTTTTTCATATTCCTACACTTTTACTATATTGTACTTAAGGAAGAATTCATATGAGGTGTCATACAAGTGCCTTCCTTTGCTTGGTTGTTGTATGTTGGAGGGTGGCTCTGTTGTGCTTCTTTTTGTTTAGGTAAGTGATTTTCCTTGGTCATTTTATGTATATTTATTCATGTTGATGTAGTTATTGTTGCATGCAGGTGCTTGGTACCATTGTTGTCGCTGTTGAGATATGAATAGGAGTCATAGTGTTTGTAGGGGTGCTGGAGCTCTTTGCTTGTCTTGGTGATAAAGGAGAGTGCATGGAAAGTTTTATTGTGAGAGCACAGGCTGCTACTGGGTTTTCTGTAGTTACTACAGGAAACATGTAGTTGCCTTTTTCATCATTTTTTTTTTCTATTTTTTTCACTTGAAGGAGGAATGGGTGGTGATGTAGGAGTGGAAGTATGGAAATGGAGGAGATGGAGCGGTAGGTGAGTGAGGCCAATGATGGCATGGCCCTTGGACATTTTCTATTTTCTATATATTTTCCTGCTGAGTAGTTTTTTATGGACACAAAGGGTGGTATGGTCATGAGTTGGTGTTGGGTGAGAGGTGGTGAGGTGTATGTTCCCCTATTTCAACCCAGAATAGGTCTGCATAATAATTTCCCAACTGTAATTTCATTCCTGTAGAGTTTAAGGACATCCTGTAGTATTATAGGAATCTCCTATAGTAATCTACAAGAAACCTTGTAGAAGTCAGAAAATTGCCTGCAAACTAGTTTTTTATGCCTAGAAGTGAGGATGGATGATGGAGACATGGTAGGCATGGGAGATATGAAGTGAATGAAGGAAGAATGGGGTGTTTCTTCACTTACTATCCTCTGAACTTTGTGTTCTATGTTTCCTTTAAAAACCTACAAAAATCACATAATTTTATTAATAGGAAAGTTTGAGGTTGCTGCCATGTTATTTTATTTTATTTTTCTCCATTTTTTTGAAATACACACAGGTCACCTCAAAGGAGGTTTTCAACATGTCTGCTTGCTCTAGGAATGTCAAGGGATGCTTTCACCCAGTGATCTTTTTATTTTCTTTTTTTCACTCTTGGGCTACCTCAAGGACGTTTTCAACCCAAAATTTGGCCTCAGGTGCCTCATAGAGATTTCACCTAAGTCCCGTATTGTTTTTTTTCTCTTTGTTTTCATTTTTTTTCAAAAAAAATGAAACAATGTTCAAGAATTTGGTGAGCTGGAAGCTGAGACACTTCCAAGCACATTCACTTCCTTACTGATGGTACTGATGAACTCTTCCCTTGATAGAGGTATTTTATAGGCTTTTAATCTATATCCATTGACCATCAAGGGGATACCTTCTTCATCAATGTTCCTTACATGCATAGCCCCATTTTCATGCCACTTTTTTATCAGATATGGGCCCATCCACAGGGTCTTAAATTTTCCTTTGAAGTACTTCAACGTTGAGCCATATAGCAGAGCCTAATCACCTTCTTCAAAAAATTTGTCTTTGATGTTTTTTTCATGCCAAACATTTCTTTATACTTGAGTCACCCCTGTGTGTAGGAGGACCTACGTCCTAAATTCATCTAAACCATTGAGCTGAAGAAACCTCTCTTGATGTGCCCTTGTGTTGTGGGGAAAAGTATCCAACACGGAATGACCCTATCCCACTCTAAGGGTGATAGTTCCTTAGCAACAGCCGAAGCAAAGCTATCTAAGATTACTTCTTTATGACATGCAAAAGAGGAAAGGAAAAGATCCACTTACCGATGTCTTGCGCAAATGGTCGATCCAATCTTCTCTCTTTGCCGCTTGCTCCCAGCTCCTTGTCTTCTCACGGGCCCAGCTACACGAGATCCTACAAAAAAGACGAGAAAAGGAAACTACAAGAAGCATGCATTCATAATTGATTCAAGGATTAGCATAAATCAAATACGCAAGTAAGATAATACACCATTGAAACACATGCGAATAGAGGAACCTCAAATGCTTTATTAATGGAAGAAAGTAAGGTTCAGGCGGTGATACAACCATAAGAGGTCCAATCCAGCATCACCTTCCCGATGGAAAGAAATATCCTCTTCACCTCCCTCAAGCAATCACCCAATACTCCCAACTGTAAACCAACAGCAATTCTTTGCACAAAATTCCGGCCTCCAGATCCCATGGGATGAGATCCTTATATAGAGTTTTGGAGTGAAGATAAGTCAGCTTGATGTGTGACTGTTGTCCTCTTCAACCCCGGTTGTTCTTTAGTTCTTGAGTCCACTCAGAGATTCTACCTTCCACTTGGAGTTTTAGAACCTCTTTACTCATCATTAGGCGAATCTTCTGATCCAAGTGTCATTTTGGAAGCTTCCTGGGCACTGGCACATTGAGAAAAGATTCCTCCACATGTCAAAGTATGCCCAGCGCAGGTAGCCTTTGTTGCACTTGCTATGCAGCGCAGGTACACCATAGAGCTTTTGACATTCAGCGCAGATGCTTAGTGGAGCAGCTGCTTTGATCCAAAATTGACCTGTTTTTGAGTGTTTTTCAGTGGAGAACTGATCTGAAGTGCTGTGGTTTGCTGACCTTGTTCCTCTAGGGGTAGGAACAACAATGTTTAGGGACTTTGGATCCCTCAGATTATTGACATTTCATGCTCTATGCTGTAAGGCACAAAAATGTCTATAACAGTTGCCCCCTAAAGTATGAGGTCGTTTATCGGGTGAAATGCTTTATTAGGAGGATCCGAAGTTCATTCAATCGTCGGGAGGTGACCTGTAACAAAATACAATACAATACATTATTTTTCATACTGCTTTCATGATCTAGCTGATGCGGGCATTTCCCATGCTCAGCTTTATAAATACATTTTCTGTACATAAACAGACGATCGTCTGATAGTAGACTGATAATTCTCTGCTTAAATTATCATCCTTTTAGTAGGATGATCATCTGCTGCACATGTCTATGTCTTTATCTCCTGAATATATATCGTAGCCCAGATGGATGAAACTAGATCCGGGGTCTTCAAACTTGTCCGATCTTCACTCTAAGTACAGGTCGATCCATGTGAGAATTTCTTGGAGTCGAACATGGAAAGACATCGCTTGATTACCAGTCAATAATGTAAACTGTTAACAAGCGCGAGAGGAATCACCGATAATGATGATGACCCTCAAGGTACTACTGCACAATTCACGTGGCATGAATATAGGATTTGGCGTCGAACACCACGCAAAGTCTTCCGGTCGAAGGTCATTAATGTATACCTGTCGCCGGAAGTGAGAAACTTGCCATTGAGGCATGCAAGCTTCAAAGTACTGAGGGGGTGTCCCTAGATCAACTTCTTGGATAATGAGCTGATGTCGACAAGAAGCGATCTGTCAAAGGAGGGCCTTAATGAATCCCACATCAGTGACACGGAACGGAGCTAGTAATTGTGATGATTGGTGAAAACGATCTGTGAAATATGATTCAGGGTGGCGGTCATGAAAGGATGAAGATGATGTATGGCAGTGGATGGGACCCGGTTGACACTCTCTGAATGACATCTCTTGAACATATAACGACACTGATGTGATGGATCGGTAGCATTACCCCAAATGTGGATGGTATGGCGAGACCATGGTGAAGGGACCGGTGAATGAAAACAACCCAACCCGATGTTTTTACGGAGGCAAAAATGTCATGTTCAAGAGCGACTTGCTACCATTAAGCTCTGAGGTTCTCCCAATTTTTCCCCAGTCATTTCTGACCAGTACCTCTTTATTTTTGTCAAGCTTGAGGAGGATAACATATGCTTGTTCTATAACCTGCCCTTCGGGCAAGCCCATCGCTATGTTTTAACGAGCCTAGCGATAGGGAAACTCGTTCTCGTCTAATGACAAGTTTGTCGCTATTTAATGTTTTTAACGAGTCTAGCAACAAAGACAACTCGGTCCTTTTCATTTTTAGAGAGTCTAAAAAGGTACGTAAAGTTAACTCCAAAGGTCCTTTTTCGTCATCTAATCCCTTAAGTCCAAAAAAGTATAAAACAATACAGAAGGGATGAATGTTCGATAGCTTTATCGAGCCAAACTAGACAAGCGCTCGATCTTTTTGTGCAATAATCCCTCAGGTCCAAAAAAGATTAAAATCTAGAGGAGGGATAGCTCTTCCGGTCCCTTTAACGAGCTGGAAGGCCAAAACTCGGCAAACTTTTCATTTTTTACGAGTCAGTGAAAAGAGCTCAAAGAAGACTCGTATTTTGAGGAACGAGTGATAAACAGGGATAGCAGCAGATTCCAGGTACAGGTTGGAATTTTCCAATCAAGGCAGTGTCACAAGGATGGCTAGGTGAAATCACTCTTCGCAGCTGTCCCTCAAAATAGGTAAACAATCAAGTGGATGTGAATGATCAGCCAAATGAAAAGTGGAGGTGACGGTGCAAACACGACCAAGGCTTTTTATGGCTGATGAATTTACGGTCTCAAATGGTTATTTACCGGTTCATTTTTTCTGGATGAGCTTGAACTCTGGAGGAAGCTTGCTCACATGCTTATGTTTATTTTTTAACGAGCATGAATTCCGCGTTAAAACTGCTCGGTTTTGCGTTTATTTTTTAACGAGCATGAACTATGCGCTAAAACTGCTCGGTTTTGCGTTTATTTTTTAACGAGCATGAACTTTGCCAAAACTGCTCGTTTATTTTGCATGCCCCCAGCATCATAATAACGCATGTCAAAGGAGGGTGCCCCCCAAGCTTCATTGCATTCAACTTGGTGGTTGGAATGAAGGTTTACCTTTGAATTTTGAAAAGGGGATTTGTTTCATTTTTTAATGAGGTTGACATAGTAAAAGAACTATCCTCATGACTCCTTGTTTCATTTTTTAACGAGGTTGACACGAGATAAGAACCGTCCTCGGAGCCCACTGTATTTACAGTATTTCCATTAGGGCGATGATCCATGCTGACAAAATATTTAGGAATCTTCCGAATCCGTTGGATATAGAAGATTTCATATTGTAGGTTTCCACTGTGGCTACTTCCGCCAGATTACCCGCCGGCGGTAGGGCAAAAGTACCCATTAAGGCAGGGTCTTTTAGGAGACCTACTCCAATATTTTGGAGCGATTGATTACTTTCATGGATCATTGTTCTGCTTCCCGTAACTTGGGAACTGTTGGGGAGAAATGTTTGTTGGTCGACGATTGTAATTTTTCCTTGAAAAGGAAATACAATCCTCCTGAAGTAGGTCGACACAACTGCAGCCATGGCATATATCCAAGGCCTTCCCAGTAGGATGTTGTAATCGAGGTTTCCGTCGATTACTTCAACATCAACTTCTACTGTTTTGCCCCCCAGTTCAACTTGCAAGTTACTTAGAATCCCATATGGAGTGTATGATCGTCCATCAAATGCTTTTAATGTCGTTGACGATTTCGACAAGGGTGGTGAGCCTAAATTTTTCCAGCAACTCATCGACATAAGACATGTAGATGCCCCCTCATCAATAATTGTTCGATGAACAGTTTTGTTGAGGGCTTTCACTTGAATAAGGAAAGCTAGTTGAGCTGGTAACTGAGGGTCATATCCATTATGATCAAAGGCCACAAGATTGGAACCCATTGGGCCGATCCCACCTATGGCTAATAATAAAGCTTGCTCTTGGGAGGTGCAATTTTGCGCTACCTCAAGTGTCGACATAGCGGACGACGATTGAGCCAGGTCCTCTATTATATTATAATCCTGTGTTATTTTTTCACGAGGATTAAATGTCGATTTGTGTACTACTCCCTTTGGCGACTTTATCATTGGTTTAGGAACGATGGGTGGCTCAACTTTGGTCAAAGTTGTTGTTGAACTACTAGGTTGTTTATTTGCCTTGTTGTTCAACTACTTTGGATTCCTGTAATCTTTATTCCTTGTCAAAGCATTATTCTGCTGCTTTGAGGTAGACAACATAAGCACTTGGGATCGGGAAGCATTTTGATTAGCAACCAGATTTTGTCTTGGATTAGGAAACGGATCAGTCAATACTGCTGGGGTTTTTGAACTCTTGAAGAGTTTCTTAACTTCAGCTATATGTGGACAATCTTTCGTCCAATGATCCTCATCGCATATATGACACCCTGTCGGGGGTTTCCCTTTCCTTTTCTTTTTCTTCTTGCCCCCTGGTTGCTTCAGTTGTTTGCTCTTGTCGGTCGACATGGCATTTACTTCTGAGGCAAGAAGTTCCTCATTTGCATTTTGACTAGAGATTTTGCGTTTTCCAGTCACGCCATTACTGGCGTGAGAGTTAGTATTCGATTTAGGAGGGGGAGGAATTGAAAATTCAGGTCTAGGTGCGTCAGGTATTTTGTCGTAGAGCATGCCCGACTGAGTATATACTAAGTCTAAGTATTGAGCACGAGCAATGACTTGCTCCTCTGTTACGACTCCTCCCTTGGCCACATCTTCCGTTATAGCCGGAAGTAACGACTTTATAAACCATTCAGCTAACAGCTGATCGGGAACGTAAGTTTTCACCATCCTACGACGACGTCGCCACTCATGTATATGATCAGATATGTGAGTGGCCGTTGTCTGTTTGAAGTTGGTAAGGAGTTCTGTTCCCGTTTCATACCTTATCGGTAATTGAAAATGGGTTAAGAAAGTCGTGGCTAAGGAGCTGAAATTGTCGAAAGAGGCTCTTGGCAATTCAATGTACCATTTAGCCGTTGGACCTGTCAATGTCCTCTGGAAGAGGCGAAGTCTTATCGAATCATCGTTTAGAGTGTTCGATGAACACCACAGATGAAAATTCATGACGTGATTCGACGGGTCTTCACCTGGATTTCCATTGAATTTAGGAATGTCCGATGGAAGTTTATGTGGAATTGCTGGCCACCAAGGGGCATAAGCAATTGGATCATTCGTCAGCCGGTTTAGATCTGGTAATTCTAGAGTTGCTACAAAGGGCAACTGTTGGTTCAGGTTAGGCGAAGCATATCCAGGATAAGATGGTATCGCCTGAGCAATGGGTCTTTGCAGACCAGCATAATGCTGACAACTTTGACAAAGTTGATGGGCATAACCATTATAGCATGGTTGCCCATTACTTACAAAGACTTGTTGCTCAGGTCCTTGATATGATTGCTGGAATGGCGGTTGTTGAGATTGAACCTGCTCTGGTTGTTGGACCATTTGCTGTTGACCAATACTGGATGATTGACCAAGATGAGGAGTCACAGTACTTGTTTGAGCCTGAGTCGCTCCAGATAAGGAGGCACTACCCTGAGATTGTGATTGAGCCGCTGAGACAAGAGGTTGTTGTATTACAACAGGTAGCGCTTGTACTTGCGACGCATTCGCCATAGCAGGTGTGGTGGTAATATTCGACGCAGGGTGTACTGGTTGCATTGAATATACAACTCCTGGTTGTTGGGGCAGTATTGGTACCCAACCGCTGGATGTAATTCCAGTTTGACCTGAACCTTGTTGTAAACTCCCATATGGTTGTTCTCTGGGAGGGAACAATGAAAGAGCATACTGCCCTCCATATGGTGTAAATCTAGTACTTAAAGGGTAAATTGGCCTTTGAAGACACATTGGATCAGTTTGTTGAGTTTCAACATAAGAAGTACCAGATGATAATCCGGATGAAGAAATAGGAACTAACCATATTGTCGCCCCCAATTGGACTCCGGCTTGTTGTTGACAATTTGCCGGGACAGATGGTATACCAGCGAACATCGTTGGAGTAGTAGCAGGAGGTTCTGCTGCTGCTGTGTCAGACGACACAGTCCTAGATGTCGACGGTTGTTCAGACATATCTAGTCTATCCAAAAGATTTCCTAGCGATTCTACAAGAACTTACGATGCCAAAAGACTAACTTCGAAGATCAATGCAGGAATAGGAGGTATTATGTTCCGTTTAAAATGAATTTTATTATGACGACGCTTTTAGACACAACTTGCTTTTTCACTTTTTAAGAGTCGAGAAAAAGCTAAAGATGACTCTAGTCTCCTTCGATGTATTAACGAGCCCGAAGTGACAAATGCTCGGATGGACTTTTTCAGTTATAGAGTTTGAAAAAGGCCAAAAGAAACTACTCTGGAGTTCTAGGCAGAGGGTGTGCCAAACCTTTCGCGAAACCACAGAATACGTTTTACGATACGAGTGGTCGATCTTCGTGAATGTTGTGTTCACTGCATCGCGATCAGTAGGGTAGCCGACACGGCTTCCTATGGATAAAGGCTTTGTTCCTATAGGGGTCTCCCAATATACGCGACGGTACGCGGGAGCACAAGTCCGTATTAGTGCTATCGTCCCTCAGGAGGAATCACCCACCTTCGTAGAGATCGACAGTCACTATGTTTAACGACGCCAGAACACGTCTCTACCTAGACCTCTACTGTGTTTCGTTATGTTTCAAAGCGTTGTTATGTAAATTCAGTTCGTTTTAGGTTGATCTTGCTTATCAGTTTGCCTTTATGGATCACCACGTGATGTATGATACAACTCCTAAATGCAGTCTAAGAATGATAAGCAAGCTTTTTCAATTCTTTCAACTTATGAAAATCTTAACTACTGAGGGAAAAGAAAGACATCATCTTTTCAAACAGATCATAGAGCACACACTGATGCACTTTTCCTAAGTCGACATGCAAACTGTCAAAATGCACATGCACAATGCAAGTATTTCTTTTCTTCTTCCTTAATGTTGATGTATTACAAAAAGAAAGCTGTTGTATAATTTCGAATTCAATTTCAAGCGAAAGCAAACAAGTTTTTGTCCAATAATCAAAAGAACACCTTAAGATTCACTCGTTTCAACACAAGAAATACTGAAATCTGAACCATATAACGAAAGCAAATGCTCAAGCAGCTATGAACAGCAATAAACTAGCTCTTAGAATCACAACGACACTTTATCACAGGTCTAGATTCAAGAGGCCACAGCAAGACTAGTTCACTTTCGTTATGGGAAACTGTAAATGAATATAAGAAATACAACAAGAACAATCACAGTTTCTTCATACAACTGAGGTGGAATGATGGCAAAAAAAGATAGTTTCAGATGGGTATACAGGTTGACAACAGGCTGCAAAAACAATACTGAAAACTGGGCAACAGAAAGCAGGGAACCCCAGTTGCACAATGCAAAACTGGATCAGCGCAGGTAGAACACTGTCAATCTGACATTCAGCGCAGGTAGCCCCTTCGGGACCTGCGTTGCAGCGCAGGTAGCCTTCACTGCAGCTACACTGAAGAGAAAACTCTCGTTTCTCTTTGGTTCTGGGTCACAGATTGCTCAAAAATCAATGGTTTTTGGCCAAATCAGAGGCTATCAGTCAAGTATACACTAGAGGATGATTAAAGGAAGATGAACACTATCACAAAGAGCTAATAAGAGTCCTTGTGGATCAGCTCTTCAAATCATTAACATGCCCAGCACTGAGCTAGAGTAGCTGCCCTCTACTTTGCCTTCGAAGGATTCGAATGCAGTTCGATTCGATACTCCCTTTGTTTAGGAAATGAATAGCAAGAAACACAAGCTACCAACAAGACACGCTCCCCAGCGGAGTCGCCAGTCTGTTGTGGGGAAAAGTATCCAACACGGAATGACCCTATCCCACTCTAAGGGTTATAGTTCCTTAGCAACAGCCGAAGCAAAGCTATCTAAGATTACTTCTTTATGACATGCAAAAGAGGAAAGGAAAAGATCCACTTACCGATGTCTTGCACAAATGGTCGATCCAATCTTCTCTCTTTGGCACTTGCTCCCAGCTCCTTGTCTTCTCATGGGCCCAGCTACACAAGATCCTGCAAACAAGACGAGAAAAGGAAACTAAAAGAAGCATGCATTCATAATTGATTCAAGGATTAGCATAAATCAAATACGCAAGTAAGACAATACACCATTGAAACACATGCGAATAGAAGAACCTCAAATGCTTTATTAATGGAAGAAAGTAAGGTTCAGGCGGTGATACAACCATAAGAGGTTCAATCCAGCATCACCTTCCCGACGGAAAGAAATCTCCTCTTCACCTCCCTCAAGCAATCACCCAATACTCCCAACTGTAAACCAACAACAATTCTTTGCACAAAATTCCGGCCTCCAGATCCCATGGGATGAGATCCTTATATAGAGTTTTGGAGTGAAGATAAGTCAGCTTGATGTGTGACTGTTGTCCTCTTCAACCCCAGTTGTTCTTTAGTTCTTGAGTCCACTCGGAGATTCTACCTTCCACTTGGAGTTTTAGAACCTCTTTACTCATCATTAGGCGAATATTCTGATCCAAGTGTCATTTTGGAAGCTTCCTGGGCACTGGCACATTGAGAAAAGATTCCTCCACATATCAAAGTACGCCCAGCACAGGTAGCCTTTGTTGCACTTGCTATGCAGCGCAGGTACACCATAGAGCTTTTGACATTCAGCGCAGATGCTTAGTGGAGCAGCTGCTTTGATCCAAAATTGACCTGTTTTTGAGTGTTTTTCAGTGGAGAACTGATCTGAAGTGCTGTGGTTTGCTGACCTTATTCCTCTAGGGGTAGGAAAAACAATGTTTAGGGACTTTGGATCCCTCAGATTATTGACATTTCATGCTCTATGCTGTAAGGCACAAAAATGTCTATAACACCTTGTAACATCCAAATCCAATTGTGCTACCATTCTCAAAGTGTTGTACTCAAACTCGATGGAGATCAAAGCCTTCTTCCCATATACCAAATCATAAGGGATGAGGCCAATGGTTGTCTTCCAAGTTGTATTATAGGACCAAGTGGCCTCCATTAGTCTATCAACCCAATATTTTTTGATGTTTCTCACAAACTTTATAAAAATTCCTTCCAATGCTCTGTTGCTAACCTCTACTTGTCCATTGGTGTGAGGATGGTAAGAATTTGACTTCCTGTGCGTGATCTTATGTTGACTCTACAGATTCTCAATCAGGTCTAAGGTGAATTGAGTGCCCTGATCAGTGACTAGCTCTCTGGAGTACCCAAACTTGTAAAACACATTATCCATTAAGAACTCAACCCTTTCTCTTATATTTATACCATGACAGCCTTGGTTTTAGTCCACTTTTTCAAATAATAGGTGCACACAATTATGTACTTTTTCTACCCTAATGGTGAATCAATGGGCCAAATGAAATTCATGTGCCAATTTTCAAATGGATCAAGATTCACTTGAGGTTGCACAAGAATTTCATCCCTGGGAGTAGGTTTACCCATTCTTTGGCATTGGTCACATCGACTAGCATATCTTCTTGCATATTGGTGGAGAGTGGGCCAGTAATAGCCAGCTTGTAGTACCTTGAAGGATGTCCTCTTAGCTACAAAGTGACCTCCATAAGGCCCATCATGACAGGCCAAAAGGATGTCAAAGACTTCCTCCTCCCTAACACATCTCCTGATAATTTGATCTAGGCCTAGCTTGAAGATATTTCCCCTAATCCAAGTGAATGGTGCGCTCTTTCTTATAATTATGTTATTTTCCTTGGAGGACATATTTGGAGGGAACTGTGCAACCACTATGTAGTTGCTTATGTCAGCAAACGATGGTGAGAGAATTGAAATTGAAAATAAATTCTCATCTGGCAGCTGATCATCAACCATTCCTTCCTCACCTACAAGCAAAGAAAGTCTAGATAAAAAATATGTAACTACATTTTCTCTACCAGGCTTATCAATGATAGTTAGAAAAAACCATTGTAATAAAAACAACCATCTAATAATTATGGCATTCACATCAGGATTTTTCATCAAATATTTAATAGCAGCATGGTCAGTATGTACAAAGTTCTGGTAACCAGTGATGTAATGTGTACATTTATTCAAGGAATGGACAACAATTAGGAGCTCTTTTTCAGTCATGATATAGTTTAATTCAACCTTGGACAGATTTTTGCTGCTGAAATAAATGGCATAAGGTAACTTGCAATCTATCTAGCCTAGAGCTGCTCCTATAGCTTTTTTATCGGCATCAACATGGATGTGGAAAGGAAGAGCCCAATTTGGTCCTCGGAGTATAGGTATAGTAGTCAACTTTTCCTTTAGGGTTTCTAGGGCCTCTTGGAATCTTTCTTACCAAAAAAGTTTAGAGTGCCTGGACAATAGTCCAAACAAAGGTGAGGTGACTTTGCTGAAGTCCTTTATGAATCTCCTATACTATCCATCTAAACCCAAGAAACTTTTGACATCTCTCTTCTTCTGAGCAGTAGGGAACCTCTTTATGATAACAATTTTATTTGGGTCCACTTGCAATCCTTCATTGAATATTGAGTGACCTTGAAAAATCCCTGTATTCATCAGTAACTCACACTTCTCAGGAATAAGGGATAATTTCATTTCAATGCATTTGTTTAATACTTTCCCCAAGTTAGAGAGAGCCTCCAGGAAATCACACCCATAGGGAGTGAAATCATCCATATAAATTGCTACAGAGTCATGGACTAGCTCCATAAAGATGCTCAAGATTGCCCTCTGAAATGTGGCAGGGGCATTACATAAATCAAAAGGAAGGACCCTATAAGAAAAGGTACCCCAAGGACAAGTGAAGGTGGTTTTATATTGGTCCTCTGGGATGATATGGACTTGGTTGTAACCACTGAATCCATCCAAGAAAGAGAAGAACTTCTTTCCTGAAAGACCATGAAATACTTTATCAATGAAAGGTAGAGGGAAATGGTATTTTTTGGTGGCTTTGTTTAGCTCTATGTAGTCCACATCGATTCTCCATTTTCCATTCTTCTTTGGGACCAAAACCAGAGGAGACACCCACTCACTATTTGAGATGGGTTAAATGAACCCTGCATCCAACAACTTCTACAATTCTTCTTTAATGATAGCTTTTAGGGCTGGGTTTATTCTTCTCTAAGGTTGGCGCACTGGCTTGCAATCTTCCTTGATGTAAATGTGGTGAGTACACACCGAAGGGTGCACTCCCTTCATTTCCTTATAACTCGAGGCAAACGCATCCATATGATCTCTTAGCATGTCACATAATTCCTTTTACTGATGTGAAACAAGTGAGGGGTTAATTTTCAATGTTCTTTTTGGACCAAATTTTATCATCTTTACATGAGTAGGAATCGATTCAGCTAGGCACAAATCATTCCAATGGTTATCTTCATCTTTCTTTACTAACTCATCAAGAGACATGGTGTTGGAGGGCTCATTCTAGAGGATTTTATCAATCAAGTCATCTTCATCAAGTTGCCCCCCTCCTATAGTAGCATCTAGTGTATAGATAGGGTAAGAGGTGGTAGAGTAGAATTCATCTTCCTCCTCCTCTTCCAACCATAAAGGTAAGCCATGCTCTAGAGATGGTTGAGCAGGAGGGTACAAGACCAATTATTTGGACAAATGCCCATTTTTAATGGTCATATTCCTAGCCTTGCAACTTATGTAAGCATCAACAGTGGCTAACCATGTCCTTCCAAGGATGAGAGGATAACCATTGAACTTGGTCTTAGGTTAGAGAACTAAGAAGTTAGTAGGGTATTCCCAGGAATCAATGGAGACCATCACATCCTAAACAACTCCCTAAGGATATACTATGGATCTATCTGCAATCTACAAGACTATTGTGGTCTTCCTTAATGATCCTTGGAGTTTCAGTTTAAGCACAGTCTCCTTAGTTATCTCATTTATGGCAGCCCCAAGATCAATCAAGGTATGGGGTACAATGATACCATCGATGTGCACATCTACCATAGGACTTCTAGGGTCTAGATACTTCAAGAAAATCACTCAGCCCAACATTAAATTAGATAGCTATCCAATGAAATTAATGTTAGGGGTGTCTTTATTTCTCCTCCTAGTTTGTTCGAAGTGTTTATCCTTGATTAAATTGGTATATATGGGGACATCCTTGACAGATTGGAGGAGTGGGATTTTAACACAATTATTTCAATTCACCCAAAATTTCAGTCTCTTCTAGGGTGTGCTGGATAGGATGCATTAATCTCTCAGGAAAATGAAGTGGATTGGCTTGAGGAACACTCTCCTCCCTTTCCTCTTCAAGCTCCTCATGTGGAGATGGAGGTTGATTATATGGAAGCACTCGTCTAGACCTAAGTTTGATTTCTTGAATTTCCACAACATATGCAGGGTATGATGTCTCTCCACTATAGACCTATTGTGCATTTTTGTTGTTCGGGTTTGAATTTGGCTAAGCAGGCATATGAAGTTACTTAGGACGAGGAGGGTGAAGGAGCTGTGGTGGAGGAAGTAAGGTTTGAGATTGGTTGTATGGGGGCCTCCACCCCTATGATGGTGTATTCCACTAAGGTTGTGGGGGAGAATATGGCTGAAATAATTGATTGGCGGGTTGGGAATGGTATTGAGGTGCAAAATACTAGGAGAAGGTGTGGACAATGAAGTATGAGAAGGAGGACACCAAGGGCGAATGGATGCATTTTGGTTAGGGTTGTAATATGAATAGGAAGTCCCTTACATGCCTTGCTGGTATGGTCAAGGTCCTTGAGGCCTCCTTTGGTTGATATAGAAGAGTTGTTCGCTTACACCTTCAGTTCATTTATACACAGCTTTCCATCTAGGCAAAGAAGGGCACATTTCTGTGGAGTGGTTCTCCTCACAAAATGAGAAAATCTCTATAATATTCAATGGACATTCATTTCTAGGGTTCCTCGTGGTGCATCTAGGGAAAAAGACAACCAAGGATCTTTCTGCTTCCTCCTGCTTCGTCTGGATCTGCATGGTGTCCATTTCCAGAGCAAGGGTATGCAATATTTTACTCTTAAATTCTTCCAACATGTTCCCAATTTCACTTTTGATTGATGTGTTGGAGGAGGATGAATTGTAAAATGCTTGACTAGCCCTACCCTTCTTTGTGGCTGCCCTAGAATTATTTTTGAAAACTGTCTTGATATCATCATAGGATAACTGGTAGATGTCCCCTCCTAACAACACGTTTAGTGTTTCTAGGAGATCTTCCCTTATCCCTCTAAGAAGGACTAGATTGAGTGATTCAGGATCGAGGGTGCATATGTCCCTTTTGTAGCTGACTTGGAACCTTTCCTCATAATCTTCCAAAAACTCATCATGTCCCAAGGTCATTCTAAATATTTCCTCTTTGGTGTCTTTCGACCTACAATAATCCATGTACTTGTTGTAGAAGGCTTGTTTCATTTGAGCCTATCTAGTGATGTTGTCCCTAGGTAAACCCATGAAGCAGCGCAAGGCTGCATCCTTAAGGCTGGATGGGAACAACTTCAACTTCTTGTTGTTAGAGGTATAATAATAAGCTCTACATATGAATAGAAACTCAGAAAAAAGGGTATCAGGGTCCTCTGAGGTTAAGGCATGGAAGTGAGGAAGGGAAGAGGGGCTTATGTTTTTCATCGTAGCATCTCCATTAGTTTCTCTAATGGGAAAAGCACCCTCAGTTCTGTTTTCATCTCCATTTTTGTTTTCAATCCCATTTCTATTTTCATCCATGGTGTAGGTTGGTGGAATGGTTTCTTCTTCTTCTTCCCCAATAGGCTCTTCAAAGATCGTTGGTTGTTCATCTAATGGTCCTTTTAGCTCACAACCACTAAAGAAGAGGGAAGGTTGGCTGTTAGATGGTGTGGGGGTACTTGGCAAAAAATTTCCAAAGTTGTCTCTACTCCTATGAGACATGAAAGAAATTTGTTTTTTTTTTATCGTTTTTTCATAACTACTTCCAAAATGGAAATAAAGTAGAATTTAAAACTATTTACTGAATGGAACTACTTTCAAAATGGAAAGAAAGAAAAAATTGTAATTATTTGTTGAATGAAAAACAAAAGGAAAGTAGGAATTGCATCTATTTAATGAATGTTAAATGGAAAGGAAAGAAAAAATCACATCTACTTAGACACCTCCCTGGCAACGATGCCAAAAAGTGATGAGCCCTAGTATTGCAGCAAGATGTTGCAACTCCTAGGGTGACCAACTTTACTTTATCAACCTGGGGTTCGTACAAACTTAGAGGTGACTGTGCTATATGCACATCAGATGCAACATTCTATTGTTGTCACTTCTCAATTGGGGCGATAAACCACTACGGATTTTCAAACAAGTCTTTTATTAACTAGAAGGAGGCTAACTACTGACAGTGAATGTAAAGCTATCTTTAATGCAGAAAGTAAATGCTTGCCTATGTTAAGGAAATGAAAGTGTTGAATAGAAAGTGCTATGAAAATGACATGAAATCACCTATCTAGGAATTAACACATGTTACTTTGCAGAAGAGACCTAATTTACCCTTGCATTCTATCATCTAGTTATCTGGACTAAGTAAGCACATAAATGATCCTAACATTGCTAAGATTGATGTATGCATGCATTAGCTAAATATTGCAGAAAAGAGTCTTTTGGTTTCCAATTTAGAAATGTAAATGTTAAACTAATCAAGTTGATCTTTTGCATGGGAGGAAAGTATGGGAAAACTAGTCAAAAATGGCATTGAGGGGTATGGAGGTCACCAACACCTCCTTGCCTTCAACAAGCAACAGCTTTGAAATCCTGCTCCAACCGGAGGTTCATATTTTAGATAATTAGAAACAACCTGAAGCCATTCCTAAGACTTCCGCCCATTCTTCTCCATCAAGCTCAAAGAAAGCCCTCACTTCTAAGCAACCCGCGGACACCAAAATGACCTCTCCCAGTAACATGCAGAAAAGGACTGCTCAAGTTATCGAGGTAGATAGCACTCAGATGCAGCTCACGATTGTATATGATACAGAGGCAGAGAAGGAAACAGTACAACACATGGAAGAGGAACCGGAGAGCTTCGACATCGGAGATCTAGATATACTGGGACTTGAACAGGCTTGTAAGAAAAAGGAATATGACAAAATTCCTAAGCGACAGCTAGATAACTTAGAAGTAATTATCTCAAGAGCACAGAAGAAAAGATCATTAGGCGTCCAAACTGGTAGTCAGTGGGATGGAAGAAATATTTTCAAAGACAATAAGAAACGAGGATGGAAAACCGATCTTCAGAGAACCATCTTCATAGGGGAGACGCTAGTGGAATCTGGAAGATACTCCAAGCTCACCAAATACTATAATCCCCTTCCGAATCGTGAATCATGAAGCTCATCTCATGGAACATCAGAGGGATCAACAGCCTGGGGAAGGGACGATTAACAAAGAACATGCTACAACAGGAAAATCCTCAAATTCTCTTCTTGCAGGAGACCAAGTGTAATTCCACAACGTTGGATCAGATCTTTGCCAAAGCGTGGCCAGGAAGGAAAGAAGTGGCAGTGGAAGCCATGGGAGCATCAGGAGGGCTAGCCATCATTTAGGATGATAGAGCTATAACACTTACCAACATACATGCCAGCAAGCACTTTATTCAAGCCAAGTTTCATTTAACAGGGACAAATTTTCATGGACACTTAACTAATGTCAACTTCCTCCAGGAAGCAACAAACAAAGTAGACACACTGAACACCCTAACTCAGATCAACTCAGAAAGATCCCACCCACTTTGGATCACAGGAGGGGACTTCAACATGATTACAAGATTGGAGGAAAAAAGAGGAGGACGGATCAAGCTATACTGTGAAAGCACGCACTTCAAAAGCTACATTCATAACAACAGGCTTATAGATATGGAATTCGACAATGGCATTTATACTTGGAACAATAAGCATGCAGATGCCCACCAAATTGCATCTCGGTTAAACAGATTCCTGATCTCTGATAACGCAATACATCTTGGTGGGGATCTCTTGGCCTCTATATTGCCACTCTGTGGCTCGGACCATTGGCCTATTAGGCTTCATTGGCAAAGACCGGGAGACAATGTTCGTAGGCCCTTTCGCTTTGAAGCCTTTTGGCTGAATCACCCCGATTTTCATAACCTGATAACAGAGACATGGAGAAATTTCACACCACCAGAAGGCACAAAAATGTACAAGCTCCAACAAAAGCTAAAACATATCAAGGAAAAAATAAAACAGTGGAATCGCTTTACCTTCGGCAATATCTTTCAGGCGCAAAACACTCTTGAACAAGAAATGCAAAAATTACAGCAGAGAATCATAGCTGAAGGCAGATCTGAAACCATAGCAGAACAAGAACATCAACTACAAATGTAGATCTCAGAAAGAGCAAGACAGGTAGAGATTCTTTGGAGACAAAAATCGAGGATCCGATGGCTTAAAGAGGGCGAACGCAATACAAAGTTCTTCCACCATACCACTATCCAACGGAGAATGCACAACAGCATTACTCTCCTCCAAAATCGACAAGGGGAACATCTAGAGAAGCATGAAGATATAGAACAGGAACTCCTCACCCACTTTCGGAGGGTGCATCAGGAAATGGAGACTGATCGGCTGCTAGCTATAGAGAAGATCATCAAGATTATTCCTAAGATCATAACTGAGGAACACAATCAAATACTCCTCAGGCCTATTTCTTTACAGGAAGTGGAGACAGCTATGCGACAGCTCAAAGTTGGGAAAGCACCCGGACCAGACGGCTTCACTTCAGACTTCTTTCACAACTTCTGGGATCTAATCAAGGAGGAAGTCTGGAAAGTAGTCGAGAAGTCCAGAGTTAACAGATGGATGTTTCCATCCTTGAATGCCACCTTCATTGCCCTCATCCCTAAGGAGGAGAACAACCAGACTTCGGATAAATTCCAACCTAGTGCACTATGCAATGCATTATATAAAATTGTCTCCAAAGTGATCGCCACACGCCTCAAGCCCCTGCTTCCTCTTCTTATATCACCGGAGCAATTAGGTTATGTGGAAGGAAGGCAGATCACTGATGGCATAATTCTCACTCATGAAATCATTCACTCCCTAAAGCAAACCAAAAAGGCAGGTATGCTCCTAAAAATCGACCTCTCAAAAGCTTTTGATACTTTAAGCTGGAAATATATTCAAAAAATACTGCTACCCTTTGGCTTTACCCCCCCTTGGGTAAGATGGATTATGAGTCTCATCACTTCTACCTTTTTCTCAATTCTTGTCAACGGAACCCCCTCCACCCCCTTCCACCCATCCAGAGGTATCCGACAAGGGGACCCTCTCTCACCCTTTCTATTTGTTATTATGGCGGAAGGTATTGGACGTTACATCAAAGATGCCCTTCAAAACCAGCAATTGCATGGCCTTTCTTTCCAGAATACCCATGCTTTCACCCACCAACAATTTGTGGATGTCAATATGTTATTTGGTCATCGTTCGGTCTAGGAAGCCTGTAAGCTAAAATCAATTTTATCTGACTTTTCAGATGCCTCTGGCTCCTGCATTGACAAATCAAAATCTCAAGTCTTCTTCTTTCACACATCTCCCATCACTCAAGCCTCCATAGCCAGAATTCTGGGCTTCTCAATTGCATCTCTGCCCTCCAAATACCTGGGAGCTCCAATGGCAGCCTCTACCTTAAAGCACTCATCGTGGAAAATTCTCCTAGAAAAGTTGGAAGCCCATATCTCTTCATGGACCTTCAAAGCTCTCAATATGGCGAGTCGCCTAGTTCTAATCAAGGCAGTGCTACAATCTATGCCGCTCTACCTCTTCACGATCCTGGAAGCACCCAAATGGGTTCTTAAAGCAATCAAAAATCTTCAATGGGATTTTTTATGGGGGAATACGAAACAAAAGAGAAAATGGGCTATGGTAAAGTGGGAAACAGTTTGTCACCCAAAATCCTCTTGAGGCACTGGATTACGGGATCCTTAGCACATCAACGAGTTCATGGGAGCACGCATCTGGTGGAGATGGCTCTCGAACCCATATACTCCTTGGGAAATCCTCTAGACAGCTAAGTATGTTCATGATAGACTAGTGGATGATTTAATTCGGCTCAAAGAAGTTGGAACAGGCTCTCTAATTTGGAATGCTGCCAAACAACATAAAGATCTAATCCAACAACATAGTTTTTTGGAAATCAAGAATGGAGATAATGCGAGGTTTTGGGAGGACTCCTGGCTGCAAAGACCAAAATTGAAGGACCTACTCACGCCCCACCAGCTTCAGGATTGAGTAGAGCAACTGACGATCAAAGTAAATCAACTTTGGGAGGAAGTTCGCAACCAAGGTTATAGGCAATGGTTATGCTCGAACCTCATTCTTGGGCAAGCCACACAATCCATCAGAGATAGCCTGGATACGGAACTCTCAAACAGGAAAATTCACCAATCAGATAAGAAAGATATCATCAGATGGGGTTATGAAACGAGAGGTACCTTCACTTCCTGGGAAGCATATCATATAATACTAAGGGACCATACTGTCAAGGAGAACCTCTGGCACAAAGTTTGGGAACCACCAATTTGGCCAAAATCTCAACCTTTCTCTGGTTGTTGTACCAAAATAAAATCCTTACTTGGGATAATCTAAGGAAATGGAGTTTTCACGGACCTTCCATCTGCCCAAATTGTGAACAGGTAGAAGAAACTAAGGAACATCTTCTAAACTCGTGTCTGTTAGAAACCTGACTTTGAGAGAAGGTTAGCTTCAGATGTCAAAGAGATGGACGAAATAAGGAGAATTCAACCAGCACTATTCGTTCTTGGGCACCTCACCCTTATAAAAGCAAAATCTTAAACGCCTTATGGAAGCTAATACCAGGTTTCCTCATGTGGACAATCTGGAAAGAGAGAAATAGCCACATCTTCAAAGACCATTCCTCTCCCATAGAAGTTCTATGGATCAATATATGTCAAAACATACAAGAAACCTTGATGCTCCAAACATGGCTTGATGATGATTTCCCATCCACACCACAAGAACAAAATATATGGCTGAACTGGAACCTTCAGTGGAACCATGAGCAGGTACACCTAAGGAAAATCCCTCCCTCTAGAGATACACCTGACAAATGGACTCCACCCCCACCACACATGGTACTGCTCAACTTTGATGGAGCGTCAAAGGGAAATGCAGGTAAAGCAAGATTTGGGGGAATATTTAGAAATCACAAGGGCAATGTTCTCCAAACATTCATGGGGTCAATAGGTTGGGATACAAACAACTTAGCCGAATTAGAAGAAATTTGGCAAGGACTTCTCCTGGCTCAGAACAATAGATTCTTCCCACTCATAATTAAAGGGGGCTCTCAGATCTTAATTAACATGATCAACTAGATCTTACAGGGAACTCCAGCACATAAAGTGGGTAGCAGTTGGAGATTGGCGGAAAGGCTGGAACAGATTCAACAGCAGCTACTCATTCATAGAGCAGTTACCATCAGGCACACTCGTCGGAATGGTAACAAATTAGCAGACCTCCTATCAAACATTAGCGTTGAAAGTGGTAAGACTCTTCATGTAGGAGCTCTTGGCACTATAGCCAATACTCGTCAATTGCAGGATTTCAATGATCTAGTGCAAAAGGAAAGGGCAAATGCAGAGTAAACGCACCCAGATGAAGGTGTCAACAACGACATTTAAATGACAAGACAGATCGCCGGTGGGTTGGGAAGCCATCTGGCTAAGTGCTTCATCCTGAGAGCTCACCGCAGATGGATTAAAAACACCTTGTAGGTGACATTTATTGACTCTGAAAGCTGTGACGAGCTCACCTCCTTCAACACCATGGCCCCTACAAACCGTTTTGTTACTCCTCCCCTTCTCCATGGTATTTTTCCTCCGCAAGCGGCTGAACCATGTTTCAGAATTGTGACAGGCAGTTGCTACCTAATTCTCCCTTGTCAGGATTTTGGTAATGGTTTTCATTTTTTGCATTCTCATCATTGTCTTCTTGATTGTGGTTCGCCCACCCCTGCTCCTGCTCATCGTCGCATTTATTCCAATTCTTCCGCTGTCAATTCAGCCATGGCTCGCCTCAGGCACCGCATGCACAGTAGGCATGGAGGTTCGCGTGGAGGTTTTAACCGCCCGCGAGCTTCTACTAGTTCCACCTCTAACTCCCCGGACTCAACTATTGAATTGCCCAACTTTCTCTTTAACCCCACCCATAGCTACCCGAATACCAAAAGTGGGAGAGGTTGGCAAGACAATGTTGTCCACACTGTGGATCTTCCACTCCCTCCTCTTTCTGGCCCTCACAGCACACAATGTTTTTTCTGTAGTTCACTAAACGAGCCTACAATCACTACTACCATCACAATTTATTTCAAGGAAGAGTCTGCGACACAAGCTACTCTGTCCAGTCGTGGGAACAAGAAGAATAGGGAAGAAATAGGTAGTCATGGGATCAGCAACAAGCAGTAAGGTGAAAGCAGTAAGGCTCTGCATGACAAAGATAAAGTTGGGGACGCTGGTAAGTAACAGATGGATGCTGAAGGCACTGTAGATGCTCCAATTGTTCAAGGTCACGACGCGTCTGAAGGGGATGACGATTGGTATTAGTTTTCCCGCCGGATTGAGGAAGAGTGAGCTACGGAGGAACCACCAGCCTAGCACATGGCCTCATGCAAAGGTCTCTGGCTCCCAGGTGGATTCGTCTCACTTTTTATGGTTTTTGGTTTCTCGCAAAGGTGTCCGGATTCCAGGCGGATATGTTTCTATGATTCGTGGTTTTGTGGTCTGGATGTGTTCTGTCTTCATGCCAAGTGTCTTGAATTCTCTGGTTGACTCTTTGCCAGGTGGAAATGGCATACCGTTACTTGGTTATGTCCCTGTCTTTTTGGTTCAGGATTGCATTCCTCTTTTTTCATTTTGGAAAACCAAGGTCTACTTTGAAATAGTTATTCTGGTTCAATGGTTGTTTTCCCCCATGACAAGGGTAGTCTTCAAAGCTTCTTGGACTGGTTTCCCCTCTGTTGGGGCAATCCAATACCAACAGTTGCATTTTGTGATGATGACTGATGCTTAACATCTCTGAGATCAGGTTTCTCTGTAACTTTTTTTGTATTATATTAATAGATCAGTACTACTTAGAAAAAAAAAAAAAACCTATGTTTAATACAATTAACAATTAAGACACAAACATATCAATTTAAGATGATATTATCTAATTACAACTGAAAAATTGACTGTGACAGTGCACCCTAAGTCAGTCAGCTTGTAGATAACTATTGTCTTGCGCCTATACCGAGGTCGTTAGTTTACTTACCATTCATGTTATCTTATATAAAGACAACGATTTGTTGGGCTCTTTGTTTTGTGGGGGTAGTCGACTAAGAAGAACGCGACAAGTTTTACTGACAAGATTTCTTAGACATCAATTCCTCTTCTATCCCTTTCATATATGTTGATACGATTAGAGACAACTTGTCTATTGTTGCATTCGGCACTACTACACGGAGGGGGACTTTAAGACAATTTTTTAAGAGAAAAAAAATATTTTGTCTTCAAAATTTCAATATGAGGCGATAGTAAAAAAATGTAAAGGTAAAGGATTAGGGGTCTGTCCACTGGCATTCACTGAGTGGTTGGTTTACCATGGTTGTGAAGCAGATCGGGGTTCGTGTGAAGAACCTGTATAAGCTAGATGTGGAAGAATGTGCTACATTAAGCACTAAGGTGGAGAAAGTGAAGGTCACGATGTCGATGAACTTTGGCACAAAATACTTGGTCATTTGTATCATGGTACCTCGAATATTATAGAACAAATAACCACTCGCCTCTCTAAAGGAGCACTTCAACAATTGGATATATGCAAAGGATGTACATTACAAAAGTACATAAAATCCACATTCCATGATCAGGACAACAAAGCACATGCAGTCCTAGAAAGGATCCACTATGATGTTTATGGACCTTTATCGACAACCTACACTGTCAGACACAAATATTTTGTCACTTTTATTGATGACTTCTCACGGAAGTGTTGGATCTTCTTCACGTGGAATAAAGATTAGACATTCTCCGAGTTCGTAGAATTCAAGACACTAGTTGAAAACGAAGCTAGCAAGAAGGTGAAGTCTCTGTTGTAGAGGCTGCAACACCCTCCAAAATTTTGGCCTACACTTAAATTTCAGAGCCTACTATGGATATTGTGATCAATCGTTCCTTAGTAACTTATTGGTAAGTTGATGATCTCAAGCTCCCCTTTTCGATCTTAAGAGTCATTTATGAATCTATCTTTACATAGAATGTGTCATCTTTGGGCATGGGGGTAATCACTTGTCATGCAAAGGGAGGTTTGTTTTTCTTCAAAGGGAAATATTTATGAGAATGAGACATGTTTAACACTCGTTTCACACACTCTTACACAAGTGTCGTCTTTATCCTCCCAAAGTCTATAATCGAAGCCGCACTTGCCGTAAGCTACCAAAAAGGTTGTTGCATTAAGTGAAGTATGTGTTATATGTTCTTGATGGTCTATGTTGTATTGATATGTTTCCAAGTGTGTGATCGTAGTGAAGTTTTATCACTATTCACATAAGTTCCACTGATCCCACACTTAGCTAAATTTCGGAGTTTCCTTAGCAACCTAGCCTCATCCAACTTTCCTGAACTACACACTTCACATATGTAACCCTCAAGCTTTTCCGTTGCTTGTTCAAACCGTGCAATGCATAGAAATCCCAACCTCCCTTACCATTCAAAAATGCGCAGTGGTTTCCTCCAGTGTCCTTCCCTCAGCCGGAACCCACTGTCTCCAAAAACTGTGTAGTTTTGTCCCTTGACTACCCAGTCTGCCTTGCATCCTGAAATTGCATAGATTTGTCCTCCCAGGGCCTCATCCCAAGTAGTGCCTTACATCCTAAAACTGTGTAAATGTGTCCTCCCAAGGCTTCATCCCGCAACAGTCACTACCCATTGAAACTACACAATTATGTCTCTCACGGGCCACGAAGAAATATGACATAATAGATGACTCTCAAGGAGCTGAGGAGAAAAATAAGCAGACCAAGAAACCCAAGGTATGATAGAATATTAGGACCGCATGAAGACTCCATCTGATGCATAACCCTTTGGAGGCTACGTATGGAAAACAAAGCATGTCTTTTGAAATACACCTCTTAATGTAGCTTAAAAGTTTGCTTATCATTGTCGTATCGTTCCGTCTTCAATGACATTCATGGTTGCAAGAACTGAAAGTCATTCCATGTGTTTGATCTACGTGTCTTGCTCCCTTTCACTTGTTTATTACATAGCTTAGAAGATGAAGAATATTACCACTTGTTTATTTAAGCTACTGAGGTTGTGACCAACATGATCTTATGACTAACCAGGCACGATGCAAGGAATCCTAAGTGGGATGAAAGATGTTTGATGATATGTATGTAGTTAGTACACTCTTATGCATTACTCCTTTGCATTAATCCTTGCTTTGTATCTTGCATGTACCCTCACCTCTTGTTAGATTTGGCTACCTGTTGCCAATAGTCTCTTAGCTCTTTCTTGAAAAAGCAGGTGAAGGAATTTCCTTCAACCTGATTTCTTCAAGGCTCTTCATAGAAATTATAGAGCTAAGAGAAGGAGATGTGGAATCTCACTATCAAACTCTTGAAAATACTTTGCATGTTCGAATATATCCAAATAATTAAGCTACAACTCAACAACATTGTCAATCTTGGAAGACTCAAGAAAGATCACATCTCTAGATATTATAAACTTCTTATTCACTTCATCATGGAGATGGTATGCTTTGGAGGTATGAGTACCCAAAGAAGATACATTTGTGATTCCTTGGACTGAGTTTTTTTATTTGTTCCTTAAGTATGAAGGCATAATATGAGGAACCAAAAACCCTGAGATGCCTCACCGAAGGAATGTGGCCATACCACATTTCATAGGGAGTCTTGTTTCTAATATAAAGAGTTGGACACCTATTATTTATATACACAACACATAGAACCACATCAGCCCAAAACCTTATGAACTTAACATGTGAACTATGCCAAGTTCATAGTGAAAGTAATACATTCCAATGAACTATGTGTTGAAAAATGCAGCAAGAAATTCCCAATTTGATTTTTGCTTGATTAAATTGAAAAAATTCAAATTTCCACATCAATAGATAACTTGGATGATGTTAACTTGTGTGACATGGCTTGTGTCACCTAGTTTACTCAATAAATTCGAGTTGGAAGAGTTAGAGTTCAGTTCTACATATGCGATTGCTAACTTGTGGCAATAAAGGTCAATTATCTCAGGTTGTTGTTAGTTAAACTAGTTCTAACTTTTGGAGGAACTAGTGGAAGGTCATTTAAGCAGTGGGACTTCAGTCAAACTCGATGATCATCAAGTTAACTGATCAATCAACCCAAAATAGTTGGGGCATGAAGAGAAGTCAAGTCCCCTAAAATTGGTGGAGATTCGAAGGCAGTTTTAATTTCTTGTAGCTCACACAGTTGCAAGAACTTGCTATAACCATAGTGGAGGAGGTAGCTTGATTAGGAACTTCTTGTGAAATTAGAGAGCGAATGATTGTTGGTAGCATTAATAGCCTACCAACAATTTGTTTTGCACCACACTTCAATGTTTTGGGCATGGTTTTTGAGGGTGGATATTTTTTTTTTATGCTTTTTGGTCATGCATGTCCTCACTAAGTATCTTGGGAGGTCTGTAATAGTTCCTTTCATGCACATCCTCACTAAATATCTTTTGGGATGTCTGTACTAGGTCCTTGTAAATTTCTGTTTGCCAAGGCTTAACTACTTATGATCTTAGGTGCTCACAATAATTCAACAGTTTATGGCACTTTCCAAATCACCATTCCTGAAAGGATCCAACAAAACAACTTCAGAGGAAGATGAGAAGGGGAAACTCTTATTGGAACTAGCCTAGAACTAGTGGAATTGGTTGGTCCCAATGGTTTTACAGTTGTACTAGTCTAGTTTAGTCGTTCAGATTGGATAAGGTTGGTCTTGTATTGCACTGACCTTAAAACACAAAATTCACTAATTCTCTAATAAACTGACCAATTCTGAAGAATGTAGTGCAACATAGCTAATGACCATCAAATAATAACTTTTTAATAAAAAATACTGAAAAGGAAAAAAAGAATTATTAACTCGAGGGCCCTATAAAACCTAACCCTAGTAATTAATGGTAATATTTAATTTTTTAAGTTAAAGTAAAAGTTGACATTCTCCTTATCTTTCCTTTTTGAAATGTTAGCCCATAAATCAAACACATGCCCTTGTTTCTCTAGTTTGGAAACCCTTGGATGTTTTTGACAATGAACTCCTCCCAACCACTACTTTAACCATCTACTGAATGCCTTTGATTGGTATGTGTAAATTATTTTGATAGATTCCTGGAGAGGTGTGAAATCTAATTTTGCATGACATGATACAAACACCAAATTTAACCCGTGGTAGCCAAAATTTTAGCCTTACAACTCTCTCATCCAATATTAGATACTTCACTAATTATTCAATGGGTAATCTACTTAACAATATATTAAATATTAGAAGCATTCATATTAATATAAAAAATAAGAATAGTATTTAATATTAAGTTACAATGCAGGTAACTGCTAAGTTGACATATTCTTTGCCTTGGAAAGTGAATAGTCAGCTTGAATTAATGTCCGATGTTAGTTTTAAAACAATTAAGATAAAATTGTTTAAGAGAACTCACATAGATCTATAAGTGCTAAGATGATAAATATGATGCAAAAATTTACTCAAAAGTTCACATTGTAAAAGAGGTTTTCACTTATAGTAATATGACCCCATTCCTCCCTTGATAGATCCAAGGTTAGTATATTTGTCCCAATATAATAAATGTGTTTCTCTTTTATATTATTAAATTAGGTTGCTTCAATAATCATGTCCTTTGTTAAGGGGAGATTGTCTTAAAGTAAGTGTTGTCATAAGTAGTGTGATAGAAGTAACAATGGGAAACTATATCTATATATTTTTTTATACATGTGAAAAAGTAATCCCTAATTTACTTATGTCCATGGTAGTGAAAATCTATTTTTTATAGTGGTAGCTCAATTATTTGTCATGTTAGTATGAGTAGTGCTACCTTATGGTCATTGTATTATGTTTAGTAGATATAGTAATAAATGGTGTAATTTAAAAAATTTACTTCAGACTACATTTACATCACAATGTGATACTCTATAATTGTACCAAAACTTAGCAGTGAAGACATGACAAGTAACTAGATGTATTGAACATATTTTAATGCTTATCATTGTGTCTTTGAATAATATTTATAGTGCTAGCTAAATTGGGTAGTATTGACTTACTTTTGCGATTCACATAGATATCATCATAACTCGTTGGTTTTGATACTTGATTATTTGAAAATAAATGCTAGTTAAATTAGGTAGTATTGACTTAGTTTTCCAATGCTAGTTAAATTATTAACTCGGTTAATGCTATCTTAGAGAACATGTGTAGTATTTCATCTTTTACATGCTCCATGTACCCATTTCGATTTCATGTTTTTCAGAGTTATTTTGCAGCCAATGCACCCAGGTTCGTTTTGCCAAGGTCGATGTGCAAAGGTTTGATTTCATTTTTACACGCTCGATGTACTCATTTTTTATTTAATATTTTTGAGGTTCAATTTTGTAGGTTAGGGTTTCCCTAAGTATGATTTCCTCATTTTAAATGAATTAAATCGAACAAGGAACCAATGTTCGATTTAAATACCAATTTATTTCCAATTGCGTACACAATCGGTTCTAAATTATTCTAATATGGCGATTCCACACTTAGATTCTCAAAGCCACTTGTAGAAACACATTGATCTACATTAACTCGCGATCATATTTTTGCACTAATGAATTCATCTGTCGACAATGGTGATGGCCAATTAAATGATTAGTAAATATTGTCAAAATATTCACTTTATAATATGGTTCACATTGTCAAGGTTAACATTTATACATTTAAGAAAAAAATAAAAATAAACATGTAACAAGATTCTTAACCATAAACATTTATCCTCATTCTTGTAAATAAGCTTTGTTACAATATCATAAGCCAATATCATGACTCAATAATACCACATACCCTAAAACCCATAAATCGTGTTTATATAACATTTTTTAATTAATCAATTAAATTAAAAAAATTTAAAAGACATAACTACTTTTAAGACAAATCTCAATCTTTGTTTTATAACTACTATTAGGAATATTCTAAAATATTTTGTGGAGATTTAATCCTTACTATCCAATTAATAATCATTGATAATTAAATTAAAACTGTAAGAGCTTTATTCCAAAATAAAGAAGCTAGACAATATTTTTTTTTTAAATGGTGATGTGAATATTGTATTAAATCAAAATTTACCCCTGGATCAGACCTGTACGACCAGTACAACACCTGAGTACAATGAAAATCCTTTGAGGTCAACAATACATGTAATTTCATGATGGTCTTATTCTCAATATCTATTAGTTGTTTTACTATCCTAAAGGGTCACAAGGCCTTTGGAGGTGTAGATTCTACTAAAGATATGTAGATACAAACAAAATTTACACTGCATATCAGACTCATTGTTAAGGAATAGTTGCAATGGAAAGAATACCATTCCTCATTAGGACTTCCATTCCTCATTAGGACTCCTTCATCCAAGTTTACACCTTTATTGGTGAGAGCATATGGAGTAGAATTGTTCATTCTCAACTCATAAAATAAAAGAAGCTAATAGGTCATAAGGCTAATTTCATATTCCTAATTCCATCAGTAATGCATTACAACTTGCAGTCCTTACTCAAATATCCATGAACAAGGTGATGGATAACCAATCTCCCAACACCATCAAATATTCAATGTTTGCTTCTTTGGTCAGAAGGTTAACCCTTGCAGCAATCCATATGCCTCTATTGCATCTTTTGCTCATTTCCCTAACCCCCAACTGTATTCAAATTCAATTTTTCCATTGGGGTTGAGAATAACCGAGCTTGCTCTTGCCACCCTTGGATTATGCTTTGAAGCACCATTAATCCTCCATTTCTTCATTTCATCTTGATCTAGCCTCAACTTCCACCATTAATCTTGAGTGGGTATTCTTACTATTTGGAAAACCAAGGAGGAGGATAAGAAGTTATTTTTTTCACTGAGAATCCACATCTCCCCAGAATTCTTCCAATATTCAAAGCATAGCACTCGAGCTCTTAAGGCCAAAGAGTAAGGATGATACCACTTCTCCTTTAAAAAGTTGTATTTCTAAACTATCCAAACCACCTATCAATAAATTTGTTATATTATTGTTATTTTATATATGAATTTTAATATGTCCCCTTGGGGTAGCTCAATTGGCAATGGCGTGGAAATGAAGTCTCACTAAACTAGAAGTCTTGGGCTCAAATCCTGTGCTATCCTTTGGACTTAAATCTTGTGCTATCTCGAAATTGGCGTGAGAAGTTGGACATGATGAAGATGTAATCCTACTATATGATTTTTATTAAACATTAATATAAATATATAATATATTTAATATGAAAGATGGTTTTAAACTTGATTAGGTGGATTATAACTTATATATCTATATATATATATATGATAAAAATAATAAATAAACAATTTTTTAAATTGTTTTAAAATCTATTATTATATTTAAATGCATATATACATACACAAATATTATAATAATAAAATTAAGGTCATGAAGTATGAAAAAAGGTATTTTATTCCAAATAAAAAAAAAGAGTTAACATATACGTTATTTAGTCAAATTTCACTAATACAATCAATTGAGAATAAGTATCTTTAGCAAAATGACCCAGAATCAAACCAAACAAAAAACATATAAATTATTTAAACAAACCTACAAATTATTTAAAATAATTTTAAAAAGCTACAATATTTGAATAGTCTTATATTGTAGTAAATAAATTATAAAAAAAATGTATCAATACCTCATTCAAATAATTGTGAAGCTAAATTTATCCCATTGAAACAATACTTTAATTGATTAAATAATTTATTGAAATTGAATTATAGGCTTTTTAGTATATAAAAAATATAAAAAATGAAAATAAATTATAATCAATATGTAAATTCCATTTCTTTATTATTGTACACCTTAATATATTAAGGTACCTCACTTGTGTATTTAAGTGTAGCTTGGAAAGGTTCACGCATAAATCATAAACCCTGGATTATGTCACTTCCAAGATGACACCAAAATGTGAATTCAAATCCAAGGAATGGAAAGGCTCATGCATAAATCATAACATTAACATTAAGGAACGGGAATGGCCAGTTACAAATAAATAATGGGCATTAATATATGACTAGTGAAATGGATCAATTTCAAGGGCCTGTAATGCCCACTTCAGCTTTATGAGTCTCTCAAGGATAAGAAGAGGCCTAACAAGACGTAGTCTGCTTCTAAGATTTTATTCGAGTTATGACATGGCTGTATCCTGGGAGCCTCTGGTAATGTTGTCTATATATAACTAGATTATTACCTCCTGGATTCCTCAATAACCGGAGCAGGAAAGTGCTTTTGTTTTTGAAAAAACAGTTGAGTTTTTTTGTGACATTTTTTGTGGAAAAGTTACAAACTGTGGATATTTGATCGGGTCGTAGTGATGGAGAAGAGGACGAGCCCTGACAGAAGATTTGACATGAGAAGGGGCACCAAGGTGGGCACCAAGGTCTGGAAAAAAGGACCTACCAGAGGCAAGGGAGGTCCTGAGAATGTGACCTGCGAGTACAGGGGCGTGAGGCAGCGGACGTGGGGCAAATGGGTGGCCGAAATATGGGAACCCAAGAAACGAACCAGGCTCTGGCTCGGCTCCTTCGCTACAGCACAAGAAGCAGCCATGGCTTATGACGTGGTCGCTTGGAGATTATACGGCCCCGACGCGCATGTCAATCTTCCTGATAAATACGACAGAGATTCCTTCTACACCCCTTCCTCTTCTCAGAACTCTCATCTGCTCGCCCATCATGCATCTTGGTATTTTCAGAGAGGCCCCCGGGATTGGAACCCACAACCTGATAGATTTTCAGTCCGCCCCACATTTACTAGTTCTTTCACTCTGCCCTGTTCCTCCACTTTTACCCAACGTGCCAGCTGTATCGATCTCAACGTGCTGCCCAACGTGCACCATATTCACCATGGCTTTGCAAGATCACTCATGACTCATTGGTTTGATACCTTAATTACTTTGGTTTTGCCAATTTGTATTCAAAAGTATATACATGAACATAGAGGGTTTCAAGGAACAAAGAGGGTTTCTGCAAGGAACAGAGGAACGAAAAATATTGAGAAATGTTTGCAGATTCATGAAGATGGTGACAGTGCCACACCAATGTCACTTTGTTTCTGTTGTGCTAAGAGATGGCTAGAGAATCGCCTTGATTTGTTCCAGAGGGATTCTCCAGACGGCACGAGAAATTGGGCTTTTGGGAGGAATTGATGGAATAGAATCCAGCAGTGGGCCTGGTGGAACTACTCCATTCCCTGCCTGATTCCTGCCATGACTTTCCATTACGAATCCACTGGAAAATGGTGCTGCATCTTCATCAACCAAACCTTCCTCCACACTGCAATGAACCAACACCTTTTCTTCTACAACCAAACCTTCCTCCTCATTTGCCCCATTGCAATGGAGGGTTTGTCGAGAAAATGGAGAGACAAACATCAATGTTTGAAAGCCTCGAGACTAGGGTATCTGTGATGGGAATTAGGGGCATGAGGCCCAACGGCAGCAGAGTACATACTCATTTATTCATGGGTGGTTAGAGATAGATATTAAGACCCTCATTCTTATGAAAAGTGGGAGACATGGGCAGGAAACAACAAGAAACAGCGGGCTAGGCCATCTTAAAATGGAAACAAGACAGCGGAAACCACCGAAACTTTTTTGGTGTAGAGGCCGAAAATCTTTTTGGCGATAAATTGTTTTAGTTTTTATATGCTGGGGATTTCACTGTTATTTTGCAAAGGAACTCGAAGCTGAGCTAGAAGTTTCAAGGAAGACACCGAAGGCTTTATTTTCCATAGGTATTTTCCTTTCAATTTGATGTATTTCCCTTGCAAAGATGTTGGCATTGGTATTATTTTCCTTACGTAGCTGTATTCATTGGTATAGCTGTAGGAATTGGGATTATTTTCATGGTATAGATGTAGGCATTGGGATTATTTTCAGGGTATATTTGGGTTTGTGAGTATAATTTAACGTGTTTTCCAACTAGGGAAAGTACCTTTGAATTATATTAGTGCATGAACATGGAACCCCAACCTAAGTTGAATTAATTGGTCTCTAGCAGAGTCTATATATTGCATTCATGTTCATCAATAACATATTATTAGATTTTATTAGAAATTTGAATTGTCTCTCTCGTTCATTAGTTAATTTCTTAGTGGTTTTATTATCTCTTGTTTCTTGTTTTGCAAGTAACTATCTAGTATTTTTTCACACTTATATCTTTCTATTATAGTTTTATCTTGGCTAAGAAACTCATCTTGGTACCATTTCCAAGAAGCTCATATGAATTGACTATCCCAACCTTAGATGAATCAAATAATGATTTGTTACTAGATGTATCTATCATTTTAGCATGGTGTATTTTTATGGAGGTGATTTTCCTCATTTTATTTGTAGATAATATGTGTTTTTTAACCTCTCAACGAATCTTTATCTTTGAAATTAATCATTGGTATCATTAGGTCTTTGTAGCAATTGCCTCTGAATTTCAGATAGATTTTCTAGCAACAATGCATTCAATTCTAACGGTCTTTCTCTCTCTTGGATTATCCTTTCATTATCTATCATGTAGCTTTAGAATATTTCTTTTAGGATCCTCACTATTTCTGCAACATTTAGGAGTGTTTCTACTTTAGGATCCTCATCATTTCTACAAGATTTAGGGGGTTTTCTACATTCATCCTCTCTTGATATTCCTCATATTTGACATGGTTGGTTTGTTCAAGAGGACATCATACCATATTGGGTTTTTCTTTTGATGTTGGTTCCACTTTTTTCACTCAATTATATTTTCCTTTTAGTGTTGTAATGCAAAAAATTCAATAATTAGTTGTAAATTAGCATCACAATTTAAATTAATAATGGAGTATAACCTTTTATATGCAATTGTGTCTTATAACATGATAGTGTTGCACCCTAACCCAACATACAACATTGTAACAATCCTAGTTCCTTTGGGTGTGTTTTGAGAAATGAGGTCATCCTTTTATGAAAATGCACTCCCCATTGGCTCATTGCTATATAATTCAACTTCTGTGCAATAAATGGCCACATTGTGTCACTTGATATCTACCATTCTAGGAGATGCACTGGGATGATCTTTTGCTTGGATATGTGATCATGTGTTTGGCACTAGACTCTAATTCTTTAGCATGAAATAGGTCCATATCACACACAACTTGCTTTTACCAGCAAGATAAAATCACATATAATATGGAAATTTTCTTTATCAACAATATAGGGAATGGTCCTTGTAAGTCCAATTGCAAATTTTGTAATCTATTGCTCAAAGTCAGTATTCTGTCTACAAGTTTGGTTCTTCTTGAATCCCCTTTACTATGAACATTCATATCATTCAAAATAGTATAACACTCAACTACCTCTCCATATTCTACAGGATTTTATGTGAGGAGAATACTTTCAGAATGATCTGTCCCATCCAAAACCGTAGCATCCTTCTCGATGACACACACATGGTCTCCAAGTGGGACATGCAGTGACAAATATTTAGTCTTTGATGTCACATCAATTTCTATAAGCTCAAGATTTTTCACTAGGGTATCATATTCTGGTCCCTCGGCATGTTCAAGCCTCTTCAATGGATTATCCAAGGAAAGTTGTTGATTGCACACATCCTTGTCTTCTAGAAGAGATTCATTCATACTTAAACAAGAGGATATATTGTAACTTTTTCTAAGTTCCTGAACTTTTGGATGGAATACTGGAGTCTTGGCCAAATCAGGTGCTTAAACAAGGAGATATATTGTATCCCTCTGTAACCTCAGGGATCCTCAACGGAGTATCAAAATGGGAAGGTTCCTGCTTTCTCACCACAATTCGTATATTTTCTCGAACTTTGAAATTTTGGGTCTCTCTAGCTTCCTGGCCATTGTTTCCCTCAATTTTGGTAGGGTCAATGAATCACTCATGTTTTTCATTGTTTTCCATATCAAACAATTGTTCTCTAATTGGACTTGCATCAGTTATGCCATCAACAATAAAAATGTTTTCCTGGCATGCTCCATATTCAACTTCATTCTTTTCCACAGCTATATTATATCCCTCTGTAACCTCAAGGGTCTTCAAAGGATTATCCAATTGGTAAAGATCCTACTTGTCATATATTTCAACATTTATTTATGTAATGATCCTAACTAGTGCCCACAAACTTTTCTTCGCAGATTTCTATTACATTATTCTATACAAAATGGAAGACCAGGTATTTATGTTGCTTTTGGTATTTGTATTATTTATGTTGTTGATTTAGTTAGAGGTTGGATTTGTTTTTAGAAATAACTTTAAAATGATACTTCAAAAGTTTGTTTGTGACTAGTTAAATGCTTGTTGGAACACTCTGATAAGCTTGCCTCAAAGTGTTGGACAAATCTTCAATGCTCACTCAACACATTGGTAGAGTTTTGTTCAGGGTTTTGAACCTAGTTCTCAATTTTTTTCATATCTAATTCCTACAGAAGCACTAAACACTACCTTGAAACAACAAAAAAACAAAAGTACAAACAATCAAGTGATCAAAGAGCCAAAAAATACACTGAAAAACTACATATTCATAGATTCACTCCCTAGGTTTATTCATTGGTCATGTTCTCTTGAAAAATAAGTAATACCCAAGTTAAAAATTGCAGTCTTATTGTTTAAAAAACATGGTGCATTCAGGGAAATAGCACATCGTCATCTGAATATTCAGATGAATGGGAAACAAGACCTACTCTAGGTACAGATGAATACTTCAATGAAATGATATATTGCAGTTGCAAAATGTGCCAAAATAGGAAACTAAAGAAGCAAAGGCTTGTTGGTATCCATAGATTGGAACATGGAGTTTATATAGAAGAGGTACATTATAATTAACAAATTGTTATTCTTATAATAAATAAATATGCACATTATTTAATACATTATTATTGATCATTTCATTTGATTTTTTTATTTATGAAAAGCCGCTTCCAGTTCCCAATATTCGTGAAGAACCAATGGATGATATTGATAATAACGACTCTCAAGATGAAGGACAAGACACATTTATGGAAGAAGCCACTTCGCACATAAATGAGGCTGGTGTCAATGACTTTATCCAAGACTTCTACACATCTTTTGAAGAAGTTGTTGATTCACCCCTAGCTATTTTGGCTAGGACACCTCTTTATGCAAATGTTGAATCTTCTATATTGGCGACACTTATGTTGTTGTTGAACTTGAAGGTTATACATGGACAGACAAACACATGCTTTACTGATATATTAAGGTTGGATTGATATTCCTATAAATTAATTCTCTAGATGTCTTAAAAGTTTTGAATATTGTGTATACTTATAAAAATCATTTGTTGCATTATGCAGACTTTTGGCAAACAAAATACTTCCAAAGGACAATAAGTTGCCTCATTCTCATAGAGAAGTATCTTCAATAATGAAAGACATTGGAATGGAGTACAAGACATATGATGCATGTCCAAATGACCATATATTGTACTATGAAAATAATGAAAATTTACAATAATGCCCAAAGTGTCACACAAATAGGTATCATCAAGATCAATTATCCAAGAAGGCTCCTTATAAAGTATTACGACACATTCCACTAAAGCCAAGGTTTGAGAGAATGTTCAAATGCAAGGAGTTGGAAAAATATATGGATCATCATGCACAAGGGAGGAGCCAAGATGGTGTCATGTGTATGGTTGCGGATAGTAAATATTGGAAAGATATTGAGGTAAAATGGCCACATTTAAGAAATGAGCTAAGGAATGCAAGAATTTCTCTAGCAATGGATGGCATAAATCCTTTTGGAGATCTTAGAAAAACATATTCTGTTTGGCCAGTTTTAATTATAAACAACAATCTCCCCCCTTGGATGGCAATGAAAAAGGAACATGCAATGTTAACTCTTATCATACCAGGTACTAGAATATGTGAATTCAATGTTTTCTTGAAGATTATATAAAAATATTTCAATTCAGTTAATCCTAATAAATAACTCTTTGTTCACTTAGGGAAATATCAAGTAAAGGATATGGATGTATACATGGAGCCCCTCATTGATGAGATTCATGAATTATGGGATGGTGTAAATATGTTTGATGTATCAAGACCTATCAATGATAGAAACTTCCTATTTCATGCGATTCTTATCCGGACAATTCATGATGCCCCAGGGCTCTCTATTTGTTGTGGTAATATAATATAAATTACATTTATAATTATTACGTTCATTTTAGCATTTACTAAATATGGGTTCCAATCTTATTTTAGGAATACAAACAAAGGGGAAACATGGTTGTCCATCATGTGGGCCAAAATTGTTGCATAGGCAGTCAAGGGATCTCAATAAAACTGTCTATGATGAGTATCGACAATTCTTACCACAAAATCATCGCTATCGAGTGCGTGATAAGCATATGTTCAATGGAAAGGAAGTGGAAATGAGGAAGCCAATAAAGATGAACCCTACTAGGTGGAAAGCGATGCATGACAAAAAAGAAGGGACAAGCTTTCCCCTAGGAATGAAAAGACTCTCTATTTTCTACAAATTAGAATATTATGAGAGCTTGCCAATAGCCCACCTATTTGATACTATGCACATTGGGAAATGTGTGGCAGAGTGCTTGTGGAAACATCTAAATGGAAATAACATTGAAGCACAAATAAAGTTAAGAAAGAACCTTTGAGTTGCCAATATCATGCCGAACATGTGGTTGCACGAAGACAACTCATATGTTCATGCTCCATGGACATTTACATCAAATGAGAAAGAAAACATCATTTCTACTATGAAAAGCATAAGATTTCCTTCTGGCTTTGGTACGACATTAAAAAACTTATTCACAAGAGATGGATCAGAGTTCTCAGGCCTAAAAACACATGATTGGCACAATTGGATAAAGGTAATGTTGTCACATGTTATATTTGTTGGAAACTTAATTATAAAATTGTATATCCTAGTGATAATATCAGTTCATGCATATTTGAACATGGTTATTTGTTAATAGACATGCTAGTATAGTGAAGAAATTAGTTCATGCATATTTGAACATGGTTATTTGTTAATGGTCATGCAGTATGTGTTGCCTGCAGCAATACAAAGTACTTTTGACCACAATGTCACTTTAACTATTTACAAATTATGTAAATATCTGAGGTATTTTTCAATCCATCACGCATACTCTTCCATTACTCTTATCATTTGAAGTGCAACATTGGTTATGCCTTTATATGATTTTCTACTTTTAGTTTACAAGAAATAACAAGTCTTTATTGTAATACTTGTAGGTGGGTATCATCTAAAGAGATACATCTGGATGACTTGAAGTATTGGAAGAGGAATGTTTCACTTTTGATGTGTGATATTCAAATTTCCTTCCCTCCAAGCTTCTTTAATTCTCAAGAGCACTACCTTGTACACCTAGTAGAAGAGATTGAACAGTGTGGTCCTATTCATATTCGAACAATGTGGCTCATGGAGAGATATATGAAGGTCTTGAAACAATTTGTGAGGCAAACGGCTCGACCAAAAGGGTCCATAGTTGAGGGGTACATGGTTTTCCAGGCCATGGTTCATTTGAGTGAGTACTTACCTCAATTGCATCTTGAAGCTCTGCGATTATGGAATTATAACCAATCTCAATCATTTGAAGGAGTCAAATTAGAGGGAGAAGGGACTTCAAATAGGATAAAAGGTATAAAAAAATGTTAGGAGTTATTTGTGTCTTAATTTTTATATTACATGGCTTTAAATAATTATTAATTCATTGAACGAAAAAAAAAATTCATTGTAGATGCGAAGGAGTGGGAGGCATTACATTTGTATGTTGCATACAATTCTGACTTTATGTTGGAATGGATGGAGAAGTACGCTGAAAAAAAGAAATTAGAAGATGAAAATGCATGGGCCGATATATATAATAGACATGGTGAAAACACTACTCGAGGATTGCCTGCAAGCCATAAAAGAAAGTGGCCAGAGAGATGCTCATGGAATTGGCTAAAGGCCAATATTGAACACGAGGCAACAAAAGGGAATAATAGAGTAACACAACAACAACTGAATTTCATTAAAGGATCCATAAATGGGGAGGTGATATATATTAATATATTGCATATATTTAATAAATTTTTTGTTAGATTTCATATCCTTGAATCTAATTAGTTGATATTTATATGAATTTAGGTAAGATATTACAAAGGAATGTGGAATTTTGGTCATCATTTTCGTGATGAAAAGAGAAAAACTTATGATTGTGGATTTTCAGCATCATTTGAGGTGGAATGTCATTCACATGCAAATGATAGACAACCAATCACAAGAACACTTCGCTACTATGGAGTGTTGGAGGACATTATCGAGCTTGATTTTATGTCTTTCAAGAAAGTTATTTTTCGTGTTGAATGGTACAAGCTTATTGAAGTGGGAGAAGAAAAAACTATCTTGCTCCATGATAATGGATTCCACATGATCAATACATCTAGGTTGGAAGCCATGTCTGAACCTTATGTGTTTCCAAGTCAACGTGACCAAAATTTTCTCATTCCAAATTTAGAACAACCTGGTTGGTCATTTGTGATTGATTATGATCCAAGAGGACAAAGAGTAACATTTGTTCAAGATGTAGAGGACCATGATTTACTTGAAGATGCAGAAGTTCCCCCTAAAGACATAGATGGCCAAGATGGAGATGATGAAGAATTTATTGTCAATGATGCATATCACCAAGATGAAGACCAAGACGAGTTTATTGAAGTTTCTGAAGGACATGAGCAATCGCATGGGCATCAAGTCCATGAAGATGATGAATTCATTGATTTTAATTTACCTGTAGTTGAAGGTGATGAACACTATGAAAATGATGGTATTAATTTATTTGTGGATTTAGGGTCTATTAATGATGGGGTATATATGCCATTATATGAGGAGATTTCATCCAAGAATGACATTTTATGATCACTATGTATACTTTAAGATAGTTTTAAGGATTCACTACAATATAATTTTTCTTTACAAGTTAGACATATGAGTTTTTAATTGTAATGAACATTAAGTAATTTTAATGTTTAATGTTTTACTTGTGAGGATGACATTTTTCGATCACTATGTTTACTTTAAGATGGTTATAAGGATTCATTGCAATATAATTTTTCTTTACAAGTTAAGTATTGAGTTTTTAATTGTAATGAACATCAAGTAATTTGAATGTTTAAGGTTTTACTTGGAAGACATATATATTTGGTGTTACCGATTCTATTTTCTTATCGGTTTTTTTATCAAGGTTTTCTTATTTTTATGTTATTATGTGTTTTCTTAAGAATGTACCCATGGGTGTTACCGATGCTACTATGGGGGATTCAATGACATCACTACTTTTATGGAAATGTTAACAAATGCACGAGGGCAAGACGCTGCTACGATGATGCATGAGATAAGCTTGAATATTATCTTTTATATGTTCAATTATCTTATATTCCTTATTATGTTATGCTAATTTATGTTTGTGGAATGCAGAAAATTGCTAAAGTCATTCCAACCCCTATAACACTTTATAATACATCTAAGGTAATGATAGTGGTAAAACTTGATCAATATTATTGTGCATTTAGTTAACTTATTTCACTATATATATTTATTAATATTTGTGTTTTTACTAAGCGTGCATTTTGTTGGCATGCAGGATTCATTTATGCCCCTCAATACAACCAATGTTGGCATGCAGGGATCATTAATGCCCCCACATACATCTAATGTTATGCAAAATGTAAGATTCAACCCTTTATTTGTGTGAGTTTGATTATGTTATTTGTTGAGAAATCTAGGGAATATATTTAATAAAGTTTTTGCACAACGATTCCATGATTTATTAGGTGTTATGAAGAGCTACACCATGCCTTCAAATGGATCAGCCCATCCGTTTTTTTCTTCTTGTACATACAATACTATTTTAACAAGTAACCCAAGCAATATATTATTCCAAAACATGATGTCAAGTTACTTTTCTAAGGTTTTTATGTAATCAAGAGGCCTTTTTAGGGTTTCTTAAATTCAAACCTTAGATCATACTCTTTTCCCTTTATGTCATTCTAGAGTTTATCCCATGCCCTAGAAATCAAATCATAGGGAACAAATACTTAAGATTAAGGTTTCTAAATACTAGGGTATTTCTTAAAATATAAACCCATAAATTCAACCCTACTACATCTTATGATGGACCCTTTAAAAGAAAATTATTATACATACCTCATGGACACCTATCTGTACTGATTAGTATTTAGTAAACAGCACTACATGGTAAATAGCAGAGGCCCCTTCATAAAAACCACTTACAGCCAGTACTCCCCTCCACTAACATCTTCTGGTTTCAACATACAGCTGTTACAAATCAAGGAGGACAGGAAGCTGTAAATCCATGTGGTCAACCAGAAATAGCCCAACTTATTCATCGTGATCCTGAAAGGTGTGCAAGTGTTTAGCTAATCCGAAATCAATATTTTGACAACCGTAAGGTTGGAGGTCCATTGTTGCTCAAATTCATCAATGTAGATATGTTGATGAGGGTATGACCAGAGCTTACTTATATTGAAGCATGTGAAGGGATTCAAGGGAGAAATGGTGACCAAATCTTTCATAATGTTGGGTCTTGAAGAATCTGGTAAAGAGATAAAGCAAACAATGAATGACACATGTGCTATGGGTGTTGATATCCTTACAATGGAACAGTATTTGCAGCCCATGGCTTTCAAAGAACGAAATTTGATTAGTATTGTTGATACAGGCTCTGGAAAAACAATGGCATATCCTTTACCTGTTATTCTTCATGTTAATATGAAACCTTATCTAGCTTCAGATTCTGAACCCTGAATGCGAGCATTCTTGCATTCATAGTTGCTGCATTATTATTTGCGGAAGCTTACGCACACCTTTCATGAAGAAAAGATTATGGTGCTATTACTACTGAGGAAGCTAACTCCACGACAATCTCGTGATTGTTTTGATTGACATCGCTGATTCTTTGGGTGATAGTCAATAATTTGGATGAATTTCCTGGCGATAGATTAGAATCTGGATAAATATGATGCCAAAAAGAAACTGCTTTGAGCACATTGTAGCTAAACTCCAATTCATGTGTAAATCACACCAGTTCTGGATCGAAGATTGTGAAAGCAGGTTTACTATGGAATAGTTTTTGGTGTTGAATCATTAGGTCTCAAAAGATACAGGCCTATAATATTGGTTAAGAGGTGCCTCAATTTCCACTGTTCTGGACCTGTAGCACTCAAAGGAAGACATAAATCATGCCAAGAATATTGTGGCCAATAAAGCTAGACAGGTGAGGAAAATCGCACACGTATAAACTTGTAATGTCAATAGAGAAGGGGTTAAAATATGTAGAGTGCCCCAATCCAGATCCACCGCATCTATTCAGCTACCACAGCTTTATCACACAGATCTTGTATATACAGCATGAAAGGGTATTCAGATTTATTTACGAAAAATAGAAATCAATCTTAGATGCCTTATAAAGTATTGATTTGGCCGTAGATTCAATGTGTGCAAGGTCAAGTTGCAGATTGGGTATGGGCATCTTTTAGAGCCCAGTTTTGATACAGAGACAACAACTCTGAGCGAAAATAAGGAAAATGCATTTGTCATGCTTCCCTCATCTTAGAGATGTTGCCCTCATCTTAGAGATGTTGACGTTGATGTTTTGTTGGCCAAAACATTATTGAGGTGGAGAAGCTTAAGAAGATTGGTTTCATTGTTTACTTCATTGATTCAAGGGCATTGATGTAACAACAACTATTAAGGAAAATGCCCCAAGTATTTGTGTTGTATATAAAATATCACAAGGCATGTTGGCTTCAGTTCACCCAGCTTCATCTACAACGTTCGAAACTGGCAGTTTAGAATATTTTAGAGATCATTCCAGTTGCAGTTCATATAGAAACAATTTGAGCTCTCTCAAGACAACTGTTTTCTCTAACAGCATGAGAGGTGGTCATGAAAATGACAACGTCTCATGTGATTATGAAATAGCATCTACATTAGAGAAAGTGAATGAACCTTTGTCACAGATCTAGAAAAACATTATGATTGAGCTAGAAGGTTAAGGCTTGAACACAAGCATACTCTAAGTATGTTTGCTGTAGCCCAGGAAGAATCACTAAATAAAAAAAGATCAAATCCAATGAACTAGCTCTCCAAAGGACAGAAGGGAGAAGGAAAGCATAGGAAGCACATGCATCTACTCATCAAGGATACAAAATATACTCAATAGAAGAAATTTAATTTGCCACAAATTTTTCATCTGAATCATTCAAGATAGGAGAGGGAGGTTGTTGCAGTCCACAAGGGAAGTTTGCAACATACCACAGTGGCCATCAAAGTTCTTAGAAGTGCAGCAGCTCAAGAAATACAACAGCAATTTCAACTTTTGCTACTTTTGCTTGGAGCTTGTCCTAAGCATGGGTGTTGGGTCTATGAATATATGGCAAATGATAGCCTAGAAGATTGTCTATACTGCAAAGGCAACAGTACTCCCTTTGCATGGTTTTCATGCTTCAGTGTTGCTTGGGAAGTGGCATTTACAGGATTTTTCATCATAGTGCCAAGCCAAAGTCGATTGTTCATCATGACTTGAAGCCTGCTAATATCTTGCTTGACCACAATTTATTAGCAAGATTGGTGATGTGAGTCTTGCTAGGCTTGTGCCTACAAACACTACAACCAGGGTAACAGAATACAAAGACACCATCCCTGCAGGTACATTTTGTTATATTGATCCAGAAAACTAAAGGACTGGTATCTGTGTACCCATGTCTGATTTCTATGCTCTGGGAATATTATTTCTACAATTGCAGATAGCAAAACCACCCATCACTCTGACACATGCAGTTGAAAGAGTAATTGAAAATGACTGATTTCAACAAATTCTGGACAGTAATGCTGGAGATTGGCCTCTTAAGGAGGCATTATAATTATTAATTAGCAATGTTAGGATTGAAATGTGCAGAGTTGTAGCGCATGGACATATCAGACTTGGAAAAAGATGTTCTGCCAGTACTAGAGAAATCCAAATCCCTGACTGATGGTGGAAGTTTTGTAAATGAGAGTTGTCTAACATAGGTGGCAGAGATTGCCTTATTAAGTTGATAAAGTTTCAAGGAAAAATTTAAACAGTTTCAGTTTTAAAAGGCAGAGGATCAGCAGTCAAGTGAATCAGTTCCAGATTTGGAGGAACAGCATCAGCATAATTCCAAATTTCCAGTGATTAAAGATTATCAGTCATAGAGTCATTTCGCTATTTGAGGACATTTCCAAATTTTCAGAGATTACATGAGAATATTCAGGCAGCATTAAGAGCATTCAAAGGATACAGTTGGTATATTATGCAGCAGATGTGAATTTGGTCCAGATTTGAAGGCATTCAGTTCTCAATTCTTTACACCTTCCTGGAACAAATCAGAAGTATTTTTTATTTTTAGCAGTGTTGAAAATATCGATATTGGCAAAATATCGTTGAGGGTCCTTAAAACATCTTATCGGCAATATCGGCGAAAATATCGGCAAACATAAAAAATCATTTTTTTCATATTTTTAAACATTAGCCGATATTTTCAAAACATGGCGATATTTAGCCGATATTTTCAAAACATGGCGATATTTAGCCAATATTTTCAAAATATGGCAATATTTAGCCGACATTTAGCCAAAGATTTTCAAAATATCGTGATATTTTCAAATGTGAAAATATCGCAATATTTACCTGCCGAAATATCGTTTGACTGAAAATATCGCGATATTTGCGATATTTCGCCGATATTATAACACTGATTTTTAGCATATCGTTAAATTTTTATTCCTGAAGATTATAACTGCTTCAAGATTATGCTTTGCTATATATTCTTTCTTTTTTATTGTAAAAGGGTTGGCTTTTGGGAACCCAAACTCTTGTATATTGTAACAGCCTGATATTTCAGAGTTTTTAATTAAAGATCTCTGGTTTTTGCTTCTGCCAGATTTTGTTTCATGTGTACGTGCTTTCCTGTGTCACATATTCTTTTCATCATATATTTTGCAATTGTATCAATTATTGGGAAGGGTTAGGTTGAGATTCGGCTTCTCTGACATCCCCAACAAGGTTATGTTCAATTCTGGGCAGATTAAGTAAACATATTGTTAATTTTGATCTCCTCTGCATCTCTAGATTATTGTTATTGCACAATTGAAATTTATATTTTGTTGAGTTAATGAAGGATCTTCTCACGCTTTTCAATCTTATCTGTTGATATAAGTGTTCGGATAGAGCATAAATGTTAGCTGATAGTCTCTAAAGTCTTCTACCCAGGCCTTCAAGTTGTTGATTAGTCTGTCATAGTTGGATGCTGGCACTTTGAATGGGTCTCTTAAAGGGAGGGTTTATTTGTTAAGTAGGGATTTGTGACTCATTAGCAACCACTCTTCCAAAAACCCCTAAATCTGACCATTATGCTTGATAGGCTGCTGTTCAGTGATGGGGAACAGCAAAAAGCCTCGTAACATTGAGGAAGCCCCCTCTGGTTCAAGGGCCAGCTTCAACCTAAAGCAGATTGAGTTGCTTGGCGCAGTCTCCAACCAATAAACTGCCTTCAAGAAATAGAAACAACAACGCCTATCAAGGAACTCTCAAAGAACATCCCAGCCCCTATGAAGCGATAAACTACTCATCATTAGCGGAGGATTATATTATCACTATTACTCTATAAATCAATGAAGCTTATTAAGCAAGCCATGTTAAATGAATAAAAAGGCAAATATGGGGCTTGGAAAAAAAAGGCAAGGGAGGGCACATTAAGCAACTAAGCGCTCCCTCTACAAAGGCACTCATGGACAATGAATTTCACATAACCTAGTGTAAGACTATGACACCTTTCATATAGTAAACCCCAAGCCATAATGCCTAGCACTTCTACCTATCATTTAAAAGGGTTGACTTAGAAACTATTCCTCCCTTTAGAGTTTGAAACATCTAATAGGGTCATGTGATAACCCTCCCATACCTAAGTATGGTAAATTGTGCATGATCATAAGCTAGTAAGACATTTAAATATGATGTTTGTGTGAAGTGTGACACCTTTCATGAAGTAAACCCCAACCCATAACACCTAGCACTTCTACCTATCATTTAAAAGGGTCGACTTAGGAACTATTCCTCCCTTTAGGGTATGAAACATCTAATAGGGTCATGTAATAACCCTCTCATACCTAAGTATAGGAAATTGTGCACAATCATAAGCTAGTAAGACATTTAAATATGATATTTGTGTGAAGTACTTTGATGGCTTTGACATTGAGTATGGTCCACCATGATGCATTTATGGTTCTTGAACCAATGATGTTGATCTCACTTGATTCTTTGAGTATGTGTTAGATGATTCTTCCAAGCACAGCCAAGATCCCTTAAGGGATGATATGATACTTCTCCAACTCTTCATAGATGATGTCCAACCATTTTGACGATGACATAGAGAATTTTGACAAAGGAAGTTGGGCACCTTTTGAGGGACGTTGACCTTGGAGGTGACTTGGCATAGTTGATGAGACCCTCCCTCAACCTCAAGAGCTTGGATGTTGGTGATCTAGGCTAGGACGTTGCTTGGAGATTAGTTATGCCCAGGAGATGACAGGCACTCTCAAGCTAACATTGTACCTTCTTCATGAAGAGATGATTGAGGATGATGATGACTTAGTATCCCTCTGAAGGTGATTTCACACCTTCTACCTGTTGAATTTTGTAGCTATGGTCGGTCTTCATAATTTATATTTTAGCCCTTGAAATATGTAGTGAAAATGTAAGACATGTTCTTCATGTCATTATTATTGATTAGCCCTTGAAAAGATATTTCAAAGCTCAAAAGAGAAGACTTTGAATTTTGAAATTTGATTTTTTGGCTCCAAACTTGTTAAGTAGGACTTCCTTCAAGTCAAGTCAACCCCAGTGAAGAGACACCCATTCGAACAGGCAGAACACTATCTACAGAGCACTCGACCTCCTCCACAAAGCAACATTCAATCTCTCTCACAAGACAAGATATATTCTGGGCATCACTAAGGATTTACGAGCATCACTAAGACTGTTGCAGGTCTTAAATTTTATTATTTGTTTGATTATGATAAATTTGATATGCTTATATTTGTGTTGTATGTAGATTACTTGGTCCTAACAGTTAGTTTAAAAAACTCTATCCCATGGTGCAATAAGAAACTGGCAAGTGAAGTTGACATGAAGGACATCAACCTCATGCGTTATTTCTTGGTCTTGGAGGTTTGGCTGAGTTGAGGTGAGCTGGTCCTCAAACACGGGTAAGTAAGCAATTGAGATTCTGAAGAAGTTTCAGATAATGGACAATAAACCCTAGGCTACTTTTATGATACATATTTTGAAGTTTTCAGTAGATTCAGATTCATATTTGGTTGATTCGTCAATGTACAAAAAGTAGATAGGTTCCCTAACATGTATGGTAGACTTTAGCAGTCAAATTGCTATGTGGATGAGATCCCTTGTCTCACAAACAAGGGGGGATCAGACACCAATTTAGTGTCCAACTTGGCTGTTAATATATGGTTGAGCTGAGGTTGCTGCAAATCTGCTGAAAAATGCATGTGCCATCCTTAGATGTGTTTTTTCTGTCCAATTCAGTTCAAAAATTATTTTCTGTCATAGCAATTTTGCAAATGGTTTTTATTATTCTGGATTGAAATGAAAAAGTAAACCTCTGGCTCATGTACTTGCTTTTACAGATCAATGTCTTACAATGTTTCCAGTTAGCCTGCTCTGTTTTCATTTATCAATTTCTTACGCTTTGTCGAGTTATTAGGCCGATAGGCCTTCCTATGCATCAACAATCGTCAACACTTTTACCCTGCTCCACTCGATCAAGTGAGACACTTTCAACCGTTGATTTGAAGTGTGACTTATTTTTCCAAATATCTGTTGAGTTTTTATTGCTTTTTCCCATTCTTTTATGTCACTCTTGAAGATATTTTTACTGCTTTTTCCAATTCTTTTATGTCACTCTTGGCCTCAGAGTTAATCGTTTCTTTGGATATTTTTACTACTTTTTCCCATTCTTTTATGTCACTCTTGGCCTCAGAGTTAATAGTTTCTTTGGTCTACCAGTTGTTGTTGTTGTTCCTCTTCCCTGGCTTTTGGCAAGCACTGTTCTTCTCCACTTTCACTACTCTGTTTGAAGAATGAAGAAACCAACCATTACAGGCCTGCAGGTTTATACACTTCAGTTATTGGTTCTTCATCATAAACTAATGTTTTCTCCATTCCCATTCCCATTGCATTTGTGGAGCTGCAGTTGCTCAGAAGGGTTGTTGAACTCTTCCTCTAGTGATTCTTCCTGATTCACTAATTGATAATATCAAAGGCATCATGGAGAGAAGAGAGTTAAAGTCTTCAGAGGGAAGAAGTTGCATGTAGAATTGCCATATGCTGATTAGGAATGCAGTTGGGTTTTTCTTGGAATTAACTATCTTCGCTATTGCGTTTTCACCTGCAAGTGATGTTTCAATTCAGGGGTTAAATTTTGCTAATTTCCATTTTACATGTTTAAATTTTGCAGTTTGTTTTCTATAACACACCAAGATTGATAATATAAACTTATTTTTACCATAAAATTTGGCAAAATTTTAAGTTTTAAGATCAATTTCGATTCTTAAACTTTTCCATATTTATCAAGGATATGAATACAATATTAACTTAAAATTTATCTACATTGTGTGCTTTACAGGTGCTTATGATCCACTGGATCCAAATAGTAACATAACGATCAAATGGGATATTGTGTCTTGGATTGCAGATGGATATGTTGCAAGTAATGCCCTTTCATCAAATAGGTCTTGAATTATAATTCCCTTTCCTCATTTTCCTAAAATAGATGTTGAGCTTTTCTGAATTTCATTCCTTGTAGCCTACAAGTTAAATTCTCAAAGCTTGACATGATGAAAAATTTCGAAAACCTTCAACTCATGTAGAGTTTATTTTGATATTGATGAAAATTTCTGATAAATTGTGTTGTATTGAATGGTATGTTTGATATTTTGAGTAAATACTTCACTCATTTTTAATTAGCTTTATGTCCCTGAAATTAAGTAAGCATTCACTAGAAACATTGGTACAATTTACTAAAAATTCCCTGAAAATCTTCATGCTAGAACTTATTTTACTCTTTGCTGAGTCTAATGAGCTTCCCTCTGTAGGTGGCCATGACCATGCACAATTTTCAGCAGTACCGCCATATACCAAGCTCCCCAGGATGGACTTTGGGTTGGCACTGGGAAAAAAAGGAGGTCATCTGGGCTGTGGTTGGTGGCCAGACAATAGAGCAAGGATATTGCTCCAAATGGAAAGCAGGTGTTCCACACTGTTGCAAGAAGGACCCCACCGTTGTTGATCTCTTACTAGGTGTGCCTTACAATCAACAATTTACTAATTGCTGCAAAGGTGGAGCATTGGCATCTTGGGCTCAGGATCCTCCAAATTCCATCGCATCCTTCCAAGTTAGTGTGGGAAATTCAGGGACCACTAACAAAACTGTCAAATTGCCAAAGAATTTCACTTTGAAGGCTCCAAGACCGGGTTATACTTGTGGCCCTACTAAGATTGTTAAACCCAACCTGTTCTTTAGTCCAGATCGCCGCAGAACCACTCAAGTTTTGAGTAATACACTATTATAATCCCTCATAATTTATATATTTGTGAATGTTATGTGTTTCACTCTGATCTAGCTAAGTCTTATATTTCAATTTCCCTTGTCCTTGTGTAGTGACATGGAATGTAACATGCACATATTCACAGTTCCTGACTCAGAAAATTTCAACATGCTGTGTCTCCTTATCATCATTCTATAATGATACTATAACACCATGCCCTACTTGCGCATGCGCTTGCCAGAACAACATAATTCAACCTGCTTGTATTGAGTATGATTCTTATTCCCTTGCAAATTCATTCAATTAATTTTAAATTTGCAGATTTGTGAAATATTTTAAAATCTGACCGATAGCAGCAACTTCTTTTTTCTTTCTGGTTCATTACATTCCAAAATATTTTCAACAATACGAAGTCATTTCTATCTTTATGGCAGATTGGTAAAATATTTTAAAATCCAATAAATATGTTATTAGGTTACTGTTAATAAGAGTTCAAAATATTCTTAAAATCTTCAATCAAATTAAATTCGGCAAAAAAACCCTGATCTTCTACCAAATCTAGATGCATCAGTTTCTAAACTGTGTTGTTAATTTGATGCAGTATCGATTCACCAGTTCATAAGTTGTCGGGGAGAAATTCTGCCACAAACACCTTATAGCCACCACTTCTACGGTGCACCCGTCATATGTGCCCGATCAAAGTACACTGGCATGTGAAGTTGAATTACAAAGAGTACTGGAGAGTGAATATCACAGTGACAAATTTCAATTACAAAATAAACTACACCGACTAGACATTAGTTGCATAGCATCCAAACTTTGATAATGTAACCCAAGTTTTCGGCTTCAACTATAAATCTTTAACTCCATATGGATCGATCAGTGAGTACATATTTCGAAAACATTTACTGTTATTGATTTTAAACACAGTTAATTTAACTATATCTATCAAATCAAATTTTTAGAATATTTTGGAATCTGCAATCAACCATACAGACTTCTGGTTAATTTTGATTAAAATATGAATTGATGCTATTCACCTGAAGCCTAACCTTATTTCAGATTTAGGGATATTTTAGAAATTTGATAGAAATGAATGAATTCATCTCATGTCCATCAAATTTCCAAGATCTTCTGAAATCTGCAAAACTTTTAATTGTAATCTGTATATGAATACTAATACTGTCAATTAAAACTACCTGCGCTTGATCTGGTTCGACGTCTTCTCGTCCAATCCAGCTGGGACACAGACCCAAACTTGGTTAGCTTTTCCGCTTTTCACCCGTCGGGTGACCAATAAATCACTATTGTTCGGGTTATTGGGAGGGAGGACAGTCAAACATTCAATGCACTCCGCTGGAGTCTGAATGTGCAGATCCTATCATCTTAAATATTTCCGTCATGTAATTCTCTCATCTTGGAATTTGAAACAGAGTTGGATCCTGTTATATTTATTTTGTTGCCCATAAATGTAATATTGGAGGGAAACTCGATTAATGGAAATAATTGATGTCGTCCATCATTCAATTTTGATGGCTTTCAAATTTTACAAGCGGTCCAGCCAAATCAAAGAAAAACGGAGGAGGTAGTGCAGGCTTTAGGGTTTACAGTGATAGTGCTCTGCTTCTTCCTGCCAGGTAAATATTGTGCTTCCGCTGGTTGGTTAAATTTTTTTTGTTGGTGAGTAGCCAGGCCAGCTAGCCTTTTCACTTGGTGGACTGTGTGGATTACATAGTACTTGGCCTTCGTTCCTTCTATTTTTAACAGTTCAAAATGCTGTTTAATTTCATTATTTTATCTCAGTGGTTGAGTTTACAAGTTTTTGCAGGGCATGAAATAGATATGCTGTGATTTGTCAGCTGCTTTGCACATCAATATATTATTTCTAGATGACCAGGTACGTGTAGACTGATACCTTACATCTAAATTAATTAGAGAAATTGGCCCTGATTCGTTTCACAGAGTTCTAACCAACCATATTCATTAATTAGAAGTGTTGAGAGTGGGGTATGTATGTTAGAAGGAAACATAGTAGTTGATAAACATCATGGGATCATGAGCATATCCATGAATGGCTCTTGGTATGCTATGAGAAAGAAGAATGTTTCATAGAATTTGTTTGCAGATATCTCTATTCATAGTATTCTCATTTCATCTACTCTACTAGATGTTAAATTGTTATTCTAAAGCACCTTATGATTGGACTGTACAAGAAACCTGACATTGTTGTATCTATTTTGTGATGCTATATGTTAATCATTAACAATATTTGATTTCATACATCTGATTCCAATGGTTTTCTATTTTTTCAGGTGTTTATTTATTTATTTATTTTTCTGGCAGAAAAAAATGGATAGGGCATGGGCATGTCGAGATCATGGAATCAAATAGATGGATGGGACTTATAGTGTTTTCAGTAGTAATTATCATCTGCTTCACCTGCCCACCAGCCAGGTAAATTGTTCAATATTTTACTTTTTTGTCTCTGGGTCTATGTTTTCATCCTTCGAGCGACCGATAAATGATTGTTGTTTGGGTTTTCTGAAGAGAGGGAGGGAACTTAAACATTCGATGAATTCCACCTCAGTCTGAATGTGCAAATATCTTAAATATTCTCATAAGTAATTCTCTCATCTCAGAAATTGAAACAGAGTATCAATACACATCTTGTGTCAGTAGGAGGACATGTTATATGTATTTTGTTATTAAAGCATGGTTTGAGTTTGACAGGCGGTAAGTTGTGACTTCCCATGCGCCTTCAAAATCTCAAAGGTGGAAAGCATTTTGGAGTGATTCTGCATAAGAGAGGTCCAATTCTTCTCTCCACATCATTCCTGAGACATCTGGTAGCTTTTTTTCCTTGACCTTTACTATGTTATAAAAAATCCCTATTTCTTTCAAGATGAGTTCTTCTCAAGCGAGCGTGTTCGAAGATATCTACATGGATATTTGGACATGGTCTTCAATTCTCTAAATTGGCAATTGGCTCCATGGTATGTTTGCATCTTCAAGATAGGTTTCTGAGCAAGATGAGCTCTTTGTTTCTCAAGGCATGCAGAGTTGTGTTTAGACTAGAAGCTATAAGGAGACTCACAATTTAAAGTAAGATACTTTAGTTGTTCATTAGGAATTACTCAATTATACTCTTTATTTATCTGTATGCTCCAAACCCTGCATTCTAGCACTTGCCTCATGAATTCATAAGTTACATTCTTTGTTTAGTGACTAGTCGATATATTCAAACTATCATTTGTGTATGCAAACTACTATGGAGGGCTCTCGATGTTCTCGGTGTTGCAGAGTCCCTTCGCCTGAAGCATCCACAGTTACAGGGGTATTGTCATTACATCATTCAATTTGATCCTCTGTACTTTACCTCCAACTGCTCTTCCCACTATAATTTAGCTTCTTGTATGCCAATTTACAGGGCATAGGTGACTTCCTTCCCTTCAGCATTTACCAAACAGCTCTCGTACACTGGCTTTGGAAAATGGTAAGTACGCCAACATAACTCTTGGCTGATAAATGTCTCGGAAAGCATGCAAGACCATAGAAAACATAGATGTAGAAATTGTAAAAGCTCATCGTATTATTGTTTCTTCCCTCATGCATTCAGGATTTGATCGCAAAAACAATAAGACCACAATGGCCAACACACAACTTATCTCAAGGCATGCAACGTTGTGTTTAGAGTAGAAGCTATAAGGAGACTCACAATTTAAAGTAAGCTACTTTAGCTGTTCATTAGGAATTACTCAATTATACTCTTTATTTATCTGTATGCTCCAAACCCTGCATTCTAGCACTTGCCTCATGAATTCGTAAGTTACATTTTTTGTTTAGTGACTAGTCGATATATTCAAACTATCGTTTGTGTATGCAGAATACTATGGAGGTCTCTCGATGTTCTCAGTGTTGCAGAGTCCCTTCACCTGAAGCATCTCCATTTACAGGGGTATTATCATTACATCATTCAATTTGATCCTCTGTACTTTACCTCCAGCTGCTCTTCCCACTATAATTTAGCTTCTTGTATGCCAATTTACAGGGCACAGGTGACTTCCTTCCCTTCAACATTTACCAAACAGCTCTCGTACACCGGCTTTGGACAATGGTAAGTACACCAGCATAACTCTTGGCTGATAAATGTCTCAGAAAGCATGCAAGACCATAGCAAACATAGATGTAGAAATTGTAAAAGCTCAATGTATTATTGTTTCTGCATCTAGGAGATGGCTTCAGCACTCCCTCATTGCCACTATGACATGATGTACTTTCTATCCCATTAACTATTACCAAACAACTCTCGTACACCGGCTTTGGAAAATGGTAAGTATGCTAGCATAACTCTTGGCTGATAAATGTCTCGGAAAGCATGCAAGACCATAGCAAACATAGATGTAGAAATTGTAAAAGCTCGCCATATTATTGTTTCTGCCCACATGCATTCAAGATTTGATTGCCAAAACAATAAGACCACAATAGCCAACACACAACTTATTTCAAGGCATGCAGCATTGCGTTTAGAGTAGAAGCTATAAGGAGACTCACGATTTAAGGTAAGCTACTTTAGCTGTTCATTAGGAATTACTCAATTATACTCTTTATTTGTCTGTATGCGCCAAACCCTGCATTCTAGCACTTACCTCATGAATTCATAAGTTACATTCTTTGTTTAGTGATTAGTCGATATATTCAAACTATCATTTGTGTATACAAACTACTATGGAGGGCTCTCGATATTCTCGGTGTTGCAGAGTCCCTTCGCCTGAAGCATCCACAATTACAGGGGTATTGTCATTACATCATTCAATTTTATCCTCCATACTTTACCTCCATGTTGGAGGGAATTGCTCCCCTAGGGCCTTTTGGGTTGAAACGCTAGCAGACTGAAAGTTGTCTATTCAAAGAAACATGCATTCATACAGCCATTATGCTATTATAAGCAAATTCTATGATAAGGGTACATACCTTTGGTCCTACGTTTGAGAAGGCCCTTAGGGTCCAAACCCTTCTTGGAGTTCCCTTCTTCTCTTTTATCCTGCAAAACAACCAATTCAAAGAACACAACAGTATATGGACAAAAACTTATAAAGAAACCATCTTCATGTTATAAAGAAAGGTAGTTAGTTATGAAATCCAAACAACCATTTAAATATGAATTATAAACATGAATATCATTAACATAAAGAAGATTCATTTCGGGAACCAAGACATGTGTTTCTTTTATTATAGACAAATAAAGTACATAAAAAAGGAATATTTTCACCCGAGTCACCTTCAGCAGGCTCCAAGCAAAGCTTCCTTCCGGATCCATTCCAGCCTCAAGCCTCTAACAAACTCCTTCCATGACTCTCTCCATGATGTCATAAGTGGTGGATGAACATCAACACACAAGGAAACAAAGGTTTCCAGTACAAAATGGGGGAAGTGCAGAAGGCACAAGGGACTTTAGACCTGGTCAAGGGAAAAATCTCAGCATAATAACCTTTCTCTCTCTTCTCTCCTCCCTTTGGCCTTCCCTTTGAGGTCTTTTTATACCTCTCCTAAAGTAGTTTTTTAGTTGGGAGTTGGTTGGGAACAGTTGGGCCACGGGCACTAACAGGTGATCAGCAGGTAAAACCCGCGATCTCCGCCCGAAAATAAGGAATTTTATATTTTTTTAAGTGTTTTAATACATACACGTGGGTTGGGTATACACAAACCCGCGTATACACGTGTTTAACTCAGGGCAATGTCACGTGTAAGGGATAAAACACTGTTTTTTAAATTTTAGGACTAGCTTTGGAAGGAGGGGTTGCCCTAGGCCATGAGTACAACATCACAAACCATAGGAGTGAGATTTGGAGCTATAACAGATGCCCCCTAATATATGAGGTCAGAAGGGGTACATGATGGCCGAAATATATTATGCAAGTACATGGAAAGGAAGTCTGTCAAAAACCGAGGAGGACTTCACCAGAATTCAACCTGCCAAGCCACCAAAGGAGATTAGAAAGAAACACTGTCTGAGGCGAGCATACCCATGCTCAGAAAAAGTAAGGCATGTCCGCATATCAAGTACAAGCGGATCCACTAAGTATACAAGTATAAATGACTGAAAGATACATAATGGATCATCTGATCATAATGAACAAGTACATGTCTGAATATCACATACAAGACTGTCAATGATGCTGAAAGATGCAACGGATCATTGATATCAAAGACTGATCCCAAAAGGTACCAACTGAACATGATGGAATAGGATGGTACTACACTGCAAAACTCAGGTGCCAGCACATAGAATGTCGCCATGACTCACTGCAACATATAAAGTGGAGTGGTATCAACTAGCAGCAACATGAGCAACTGTCAAGTGAACCAATGAATGCTGATACAACCTGAGGTCTTCACCGACCGCCGTGATACATTTCTACACCATCGGAATAAATGATCTGAAGTCGACCATGTGAGAAATCGTTTGATTACCGGTCATTGATGTATACTGTTAAAAAATGCGAGACTACTCACCGATAATGATAATGAGCGTCAAGGTACCCAGTACAATCTAACAAGTGTGAATAGATGAGCTGGAGTCGAACACCTGTAAGAATCTATCGATCAGGAGAAAATGATGGTTTCCCACTGTCGATAGTGAAGGATCTGCCACTAATGACTGCAAACCCCAAGGTACTACCAAATGGACTCTAGATCTTTGCCCCAGAGCAATGAGTCAGAGTCGATAGGGAAAGATCCGCTAGAAGGAAGGCATTAAGGCATCCTTCATCAATCTAGCGCGAGTGTAACCCGTAGGCCAATAATGTGGAAGGAATCAGACGAAAAAGATGTAGTAACCCAACCGAAGTACGTTTCTGGCGTACACAAGATGTGGCTAGCACACGACAGAAACCCTCTGAACCAACCAATAATGAAAGCTGACACAGAGGCGAGGTATCCACCAATAAGGTCAAATGGAAACCAAGGTACTGCACGAATCCCAATGTGTGATAATGTAAGCTGATGTCGAACACAAGGGAAACCACTTAGTCAAAGACCCATGATACTGATCGATGCTGAGCACAAGGTGACCTATCAATAATGAAAATAGGGCCAGGGTGCAGCTCTAGGCCTGTCCTCAGAGCAAGGTGTCGTCGTCGATAAGGACAAGACCTGCCAGCAAGAAGTCAATGGGGACCTTCTCAAACTGGCACGAGTAAAGGACCAATATAGCTGATGTGATGATAGACATGACACTGACAACCAGGGATGGCCGACTAAAAAGTGAGTCAAGAGACACTGTAGAAAGGCCGACTCAGGCTAACTTCCATTGAACAAAAGCACGACTCAATGTGACTATGTGGCAGCATATGATGACTCTGTATAAGTCCGTCATGCAGGAGGCATGAACGAACCCTCCATATGATTGGAAGAGATAACCAATCAGGGGAGAACTGACTCAATAACAAGGTTATGGCATACCTAAGTCAAACTAAATCCCGCCCAAATGGAGGAGAATTTGTTTTGAGTGCTTTGTTCAAGGGTGACACGACTGACTCTAGCTGCCAAAAATAAATGGAAATATTGTCTAGTTCCCGCTCTTTTTTGGAACATTTAATTTTTTTGTCTTTTTCTGTTAAGCTGGAAAAAGAATAAAATAATGCTATGGTATAGTGGAAAGAACGAGTGTCGGTGCAACAGATGATCTAGTTCCTGGGAATGGAACGTTCCTATGCTCAATGCAGGGAGGTGAAAACTGGTCAATGACACTCAAAGGTGTGTTCCTTCCATAGGTCAAGGTGTGTCAAGCTGCAGAAGTCAAAGGTATGCAAGGTTGATTTTGCAGTCGTCATGGTCAAAAGTTGGCTTAAACACGAGTCCAAGTGAAGCCGGCTCTAGGACAAAAGGTGCAAGTGGTCAACATGCAATGCAGTAGTACAACTCAACACAAAGGAGCCTCTAGGGTATAAGGCCAGAACAAAGCGTAGAAGCTAAGAAGAATGAGTCTTCAACGCATAAGTCATGGCGGGACTACAGAGGACTCCCGAGCCTACTCAATGGAGCAGCATGGGCAACAAATGTCAGTGAGGTGCTAACTACGATGCCCATGTAAAGGATGGCTCTACCATCGTGTCATGATTTAAAGAATCGGCGAGTGAAAATGGCTTACGAACCATAACACGATGGGATCGACCCTATGGCAGATGTATCGGAAAATGGACGCTAGTATGCATAATGCAACGGAAAAAATGGTGTCCCTAACCTATATGCCAGTGAGAAAACGATACCTGCCATGATGGGTCAGTAGTCATGGAACCGTCTCGAAACTGAAAAACGTCCAAAATGTCCTGAAAAACAAACCATTCTCGACAATCCAAGCTCCCAAGTTAAAATTCACATGAGGCCAAACAAAATAAAATTTTGAAAAATTTTTACATTTTCAAAACTTATAAAAAGCATTTTGGACTCTCCATTTTTACCATTTGAGTTTGAGAGCAAAGGTTTTGGAGCAAAAGGAGCAAACTTCCCACAGCCAGATTCAACCATTCAAATTCGTCAAAATCCTCCAGGTAACTCTTATACTTAGCTTGCAATTGATTGTGACAGGTTTTAAGATTTTTGATTGATGTTTCACTGTTGAAATTTTGTCAAAAATTTCCTCACTGCGTATACGCGGGTTGGTAATATTGAACCCGCGTACACGCGGGCCCTATACGCGACTGTGTGCACAGGGACCCGCATATACGCTGCGAACCATTTTTAAACAAAAACTAATGGTTTTAAATCGATTTTTCCTCAGGATTCCTGTCACGTGGTGCGAAAGAGAGCACGCAACAGTTGACAATGAAGTTATGAACAGTCCAGAAGCTTTAGATGCACTACGGGGATGCGGTTTGCTTAAATTTTTCAAATTGCCAAATATGAAAGTGAACATGCGTCTGCTTGAGATGCTCATTGATTATTGGGACGTCGAGGAGGAAGCCTTTATGATCGATCAGATGCCGCTCAGGGTAGAAGTGGAGGATATCTATTTTATCACGGGCCTTTCTCGAAGGGGAGAGGTAGTACATTCCTGGGGCAGGACATGGAGTAGCCTCACGATAGAGGACTATGTACAGATCTACTACCCGGGACATCCCAAGAAGGTTGGGAGCCAGATTTCCATCACACGTGTGGCGAGTTTATCACTTAGGATTATCCTGTTCACCATGGCTCGAGTGAACGGATCATCCTCGCTGCATCAGGCGTCACGGCTAAACATGAGCGTGGCAGTTGACTATCTCACTACTGTGTTCGACTGGTGTACTCCTCTTCTGGCCAACATGAAGAGCTAGCTCACTTCTATCTGGAGGGGACAGACCAAGAACTTTGGATATGGGACTATCTTGTGTACTTTCTTTTTCGAGAAGGTTCCCGCACTCTGCCCCAGGGTAGCAGTTTCCATCAGCACCCCACGCGATCCACGTATGGGCCGGTGGGTTGATCTGATGAAACGTCTGGGTGGTGGGGAGGTCCCAAGGACTGCCTTCGATGATGACTTCTTCACTTGGTGGGATCAACAGATCATCGTCGTGGATGACTACCCCTATGCTGGGCTAGATTTCCGAGGAGATCCTGATCTAAAGTTACCACCGAATGCAGCATGGGGCGACATTGCTAAGATTTTCGATTTTATGATTTTTTTGGATTTTTCAAATATAATGATGAATTTTGAAAAATATTTTTTGATGAGATTCAAATGACTTATATGATGATCATGTTCCAGACGTTGGTCCAGTACGACTAGATGGGTTCCCGTGGCATGGATGGCACGGCCGAGGAGCCGAAGAGGTGGCTGCTAATACAGAATGGACTCTAAACAGTGTCCAGCGACACTTGGCGAGACTGAGCTGCCGAGTACCGATGGCCGTCATAGAGGACCTTCCTGAGGATATGCAGCGTCATGTGGTTGGCATGCCACGTGACTGGGTTCGCACTTTTCGGTGTGTGGCCACTGCGATAGTTGCATACTTAGACGCTCATCCTGAGCCGAGGCATTAGATATGCCGGACATGATTATGGGCATTTGAGTCCCAATTTTGTATATTTTTGGACACACATATGTACACTCGAGACGCTTTATGATATATATATATATATATATATATATATACAGTTTGACTTTTTGATGCTTGATTTTATTATGATGAATGATTGATGTGCCAGTCTAATGCCTGATTAGCGATAGAATCAGCTAACCAATTATGAGATCTTGGAATGTGCAAATAATTAATATAAGTAAATGATCTTTGCAACAACCTCACCCTTAAATACTGGCGATATAAAGATGGATCCCGTACCCGATAAATGTTATTTAATTGAAACACTATCAATTGAGAATCAAGATACACTACCAACGAGTCGATCCCATGAGAGATTGCCTCGGATAATAAATTAATAACGGCAGTATATTCGGCCATATTATTTGAAGCAGGACCGATACACATGCCTCTTGATGCCATCAATTGACCAGTTGGATAATAGAGTACCCAAGTTGCGGAAGCGAGATTTCGAGTGTGCCGATTAGCACCATCGGCGAACCCAAAATAGACCAAATCATCCATCAACACCTGCCACAGCAGACCAAAAAGTGCTTATATCATAAAACTCTCGACAATATATGTACAAATATACATAAATTACAAAGAAGCCATTGCCTAGCCAAAACTAAGCAAAGTACTTCTTTAAGTAGAGCCCGTTTCGGGGCTCCGCCAGCTTGTTGCCTTCAAAGTCGATTAACTCATACAACCCTTTTTCTAAAACTCGTTTAATAATGAAAGGACCGTACCACATAGGTTTAAATTTTCCTACCCCCAAGATGTCTTTATCTTGGTCATAGACCAAGACAAGGTCACCTTCAGAAAAGACTCGAGGACAGACAGACTTATCATACTGCATTTTAACCCTTTTCTTATGAGCCTCATTCATCGTGGCGGCATCTTGATGCTGCTCATCGAGATGTTCCAAGTGAACTAGGTGCTCTTCAAGACTCGAAGTCTCAGGGAGGAGCTCAACAACTAACTTAAGAGATGGGATTTCACATTCAACTGGAAAGATAGATTCCATCCCATAAACCAACTAAAAAGGTGTAAAACCAGTAGTCGTTTTAACGGAGGTTCGGTATGCCCAAAGAGCCGAATACAACATAATGTGCCAATTGGACCGATTTTTATCGATTGTCCATTGGAGTATCGTCTTAAGAGTTTTATTGACTTCCTCGACCTGTCCATTGGCTTGAGGATAATAAGGGGACGAATGCTCCTGACGGAAACCTAATTTAAGAGCCAATTCGGACATCAGTTGATTCTTGAAATCACTGCCATGGTCAGTGACAATCTCTCTCGGGATACCGAATCTTGAGACAACCTGATTGAAAAGAAACAATGCTGACGTGTCACTATCATTCTTATAAGTAGGCATGGCCTTAGCCCACTTCATAAAGTAGTATACAGCCACGATAATGTACCTGTGATTCGCCGCTGAAGGCGGATTACAAGTCGTAAAATCAATACCCCACTTAGTAAAGGGACTGACAGTGACAACGGGAAAAATAGGAGCTGGATGCGCTCGCATCTTCCGAGTAAAGATTTGACACGGGTGACAGCGTTTAACCGCTTCCACACAGTCTTTAAAGAGTGAAGGCCATAAATAGTCGGCACGTAAGATGCGCTGGGCTGTAGCAAGCCCTGATAGATGACCACCACAAGCTCCACTGTGGTAGTCATTGAGCACTGACTCTACTTCCTCTAAGGTTAAACACCGTCGAAGGATTGAATCAACCCCTCGACGGTATAATGTGTCACCAATGATAACATAGTTTTTAGCCAGGTGACGTAATTTTCGACGTTCATCCTTGGAGAAAGTAGAGGGAAACTTCGAAGTCTGGAGATAGACAATGATATCTCCATACCAAGGGTCGAGTGAAGAGATGAGGAATAAATGTTTGTCGGGAAAACTTTCCTCATAAACAGTATCCTCTCCACAAGGTAGCTTAGAAATTAGCTCCGCGAAAACCATGGATTTCTTAGACTTTGTAGACAAGAACTCGAGATCAAATTCTTGCAAAATGACTATCCATCGATTATATTTTCCCCCAATCACTCGCCTACTGAGGACAAATTGAAATGGATTGACTGCCACTAAGACAAAATTTTTGCGCAGCAGAATATAATGACGGAGCTGTTGGGCAGCGTGGATAGCTGCCAAGGCCAACTTCTCAACTGGAGAATAGTGAATTTCAGGACCTATTAAGCCTCGGCTCAAATAATAAATCACATGCTCCATGAGAGCATTGTCCTCCTGAACGAGAACCATACCAGTGGTTGATTTTGCCGCCGCGAGATATAAAAGGAAGTCTCTACCATAATCCGGTGGACTTAAAAGCGGGGCAGAGACTAATGCCTTTTTCAAAGCATCAAATGACCGCTGCGCAAAGTCGTCCCACACAAATGGAATTCCTTTCTGTAGCAAACGCATGAACCCTTTAGTTATCTCGGCATAGTTTGCTATAAACCGTCTTAATAAATTAGCCTTCCCTTGAAGACTTTGAAGTTGACGAATTGAGGACGGGGGAGGCAACTGAACTATTTCCTCAACCTTGAAGGGATCTACCCGAATCCCTTCATTGGACACAATGAACCCTAACAACCGACCGGATGTAATCGCGAAAACGCACTTGTTGGGATTCAATCGGATTTTATAAAAACAACATCTCTCAAAAACCAATTGAAGATGACTAGGGTGATCAGTTCTCTTTCGAGAACAAGCAGCGAGATCATCCAAGTATGCCTCGATGACATGTTTGATGTCGTGGAAAGCATATGACATGGCCCGCTGAAAAGTGGCTCCAACATTTTTAAGACCAAAAGGCATCTTTCTATATGCAAAGGTACCCCAGGGACATATAAAGGTTGTCTTATGTTGATCTTCAGGACGGATAGAAATTTGATTATAACCCGAAAAACCATCCATGAAGGAAAAAATTTCATTACCCGCACACTCGTCAATAATCTGATCAATGAATGGCGTGGGGTAATTATCTTTCGGACAAGCCTTGTTTAGGTCCCTAAAATCGATGCATACTCGGATTGGTCCTTGCTTTTTATCCACGGGGACTGGATTAGAAACCCAATCAGTAAGAGGAACAGGGCATATAAAACCCGCCCTTAGCAGCTTCTCAACCTCAGCTTTGATAGCTTCTGCTTTCCTAGGGTTAACCGACCGAAGCCTTTGACGAATCGGTTTGTCGTTCTCATACGTCTTGATCTCATGTTGAACTATAGAAGGATCAATGCCAGGCATTTCCTCATAAGACCAAGCAAATACATCTCGAAATTCCTTAAATAGGTCGGTGTAAATTTGAATTTCTTCAGGGGAACACTCAATTCCGATGAAGAGATTCTCGATGAAGTTAGGGTCCCTAGAGATGTTTATAGGTATCGTTTTTGAAATCACCGACATATTACCTTTGGCACGAACGTGTGCTGGAGCCAAAGGGTTTGACATCGTACAAACATCACTAGTACAGAGCTCGGAGAATCTAGATTCTACTTCCTGCAATGGAGGAAGAAAGTATGGACGATGGTGTAAGTCTTCCCAAGGTCGATCTATACCCATCATTGCTTCGAGGATTGCTTCTTCAGAAGGTAAAACTGTGTCTAAGTAGTCCAAAGCAGAGGTAGAATCAAGGCTCCAAGCAGGGGCCACATCACCATCTAGCTCCTCTTCGGAAAAAGGAGCAGCGTGGTTTTCTGCAGAGTCCACGATAGACTGATATCTAAGCTCAGCTGCAGATATAGGAAATTCCATTCCATTTACTTGTCCTTCAACTAATGTGGTCGTAGGTGAAGGCAAGGTCCAAGGGTCTGAAAAATAACGAGTTCAGAAGAACTCTTCTCGAGAGGACTCCTTATATGATGAAATGGCATTGATTTTAGCGAAAGGAGAGGGAAGATCAAATGTACCCATCAATGAGGAATACATTCCCACTCCTAAATTCTCAGTAGGTGGGCAAGGGTTATCCACTAAAGGAACAGTAGAGTCAGAGCTTGCTTGAGGATCGACTGGACAATAGCCCAATTGATCAACCTTAATGATTTTCCCCTCATGAGGAAAGCAAATGACACGAAACAGAGTTGAAACAACGACGTCCATTTCGTATACCCAGTTCCTTCCTAATAGGAGATTATAATCCAGTTTAGCATCTATGACCTCTACTTCAATATTGACGACCTTCCCTCCAACACATAAAGGAAATGCCGGGATAATCCCATGCGGCTTATGAGAATGACCATCAAATGTAGTCAAGACGGTGGGTGAAGGAACAGCCGAAGGCGATCCAATGGCTTTCCAGCATGACATCGACATGACGCATGTGGAAGCTCCTTCATCTATAACGGTGCGAAAAATATTTATTTTCCAGTATGTAGACTTTATTTGGAAAGCCATATGATGAGGGAGTCGCTTTTTGACATTTAACATGTCAAAAGTGAGCACTAAAGAATTAGCTGGATCGATTGCCCCAATCGCGGAAAGTAAAGCACTCATCTGAGTGGGACACGACTGGAGAACCTCTAAAGCGGACATGGCGCATGGGCTCTGAGCCAGATCCTCCACAATGGAGTAATTCTCGGTGGCCCTAGCATTAGGATTAATCGTCGCGCGTTTAGCGGAAACTTTTTGTATCCGTGGTATAGTCTCGACAGGGGGTCGCTCAATATGAAGGTCAGTACTTCCGGGAACATCCTTGTCCTTGGAAGTTTCAGCTTCACCATAATCACATGACCGAGTAGCCACATGGACGTTAGAACCCATCATGAAAACATTCGATGATTTTTCCCCTTCCTGGTTGCCCCCTGCGGAGGTTCCAGGGTTTGAAGTCGCGCCAGCAAGAAGTTGTTGCCCTTGGGGAAACAGGTTAGTTAACACAGTTTGAGAACTAGAAGTCCCTTGCTATCCTAACAAGCGCTGAGCGTCTTCAATCTTAGGGCAGAGATGAGTTAAGTGGTCTCCACTGCACAACTTGCATGGAAACTTGACTTTCTTTCTCGGCTCATTTCTACCACCACCAGCGTTGTTGCCGGATTTATTTGCATCAGGCTTCCCATCTTGGTTCTTTTTCTTACCTCGTCCTTTCTTTTTCCCATTGGAATTTTGATTTCCTTTGGGGTTATCAAATTGGACGGAATTAATTGAAGAAGTTTGGGAAGCCGGGGATTAGACGATGTGACTTGGTTGTTAGAAGCAGTTTGTAAGGACAACTGCTGCAATTGATTCAACAAGTTCACGGTAGTTGTGTCTACTGACCCGACGATACCATCCGTGTGGGGACCTGGCTTCGACTAAGCAACATCAACCTTAGACCCAGGAGCATCTGGAAAGTATTTTTGTAGGATCCCAGACTGAGAGTAGATCAATTCTAATTGCTGGGCCCTAAAAATGGCTTGCTCCTCAGAATAGACCCCAGACATGGAGACATCCTTGGAGATCTCGGGTTGTAAAGATTTCAAAAACCACTCGAGACGGTACTCTGGAGGGATTTCGGCTTTAATGAGCCTCTTTCTCCGTCTCCATTCCTGAATATGGTCAGAAATGTGGGTTGCCTTATCCTGACGAAAGGTGGCCAGAAGTTCAGTTCCGGCATCATAGCGGACAAGCAACTGGAAATGATTTAAGAAAATATTGGTTAAGTCAGCGAAAGATGTAAAGCTGCCCCCTGGCAACTCTATATACCATTTGGCCACATTACCAGTCAAGGTGTGCTGAAATAGTCTCAACCTAATCGAGTCATCGATAAGGGAGTTAGATGAGCACCATAAATGGAATGTGGTTACATGGTCGCCTGGGTCTTCACCGCTCTTCCCTTCGAATTTTGGAATGTCCGAAGGGAGTTTGGTTGGGACCGGAGGCTAGGCCAGATTGTACTTGATTGGGTCATTTGTTAACTTAGTGAGATCTAGAAAGTTCAACGTTGCCAGAAACGGAAGCCTAGGAGGACCTTGGGGATTCCACCCAGACTAGGCAGAACTCCCAAAGTTCTGAAAAGATTGTCCTGGAATTTGGGAGGCACCAGGCTACCCGAAGTAACCAGTAGAACCGGCTGAACCAAAAGGCAAGCCTTGTGATCCAGCAAAATTCGGAGTTTGACCAACTCCGGCCGCAAAACCTCCATAACTAGCAAAGTTTACTCCTAAAGGATTGTAAGGAGTTGATAACCCCTGATAAGGATTCCAAGCCGAAGCTAGGGGAGGAATACTTTGAAACGAACTAACCATGGAGTACGACCTATTCCCTTGTTGGCCGATAAACGGATTCCCAGTTCCCGTGCCACTAATCCCAGGGTTATTCCAACCTTGGAAAGGATTGTTGCTTTGTCCTACAGAAGAAAAAGGCATGGATCCTATCGTCGGGCTGGAATGTGGTATATGACCACTTTCGAAAGGAAAACCCTGGAATGAAGCCGATCCGCCCATCATGGATGTAGCGGCACTAAACGGAACTGATGGAATACCCTGTGAGTGGGTGCCAAATGGGAATAATCCAGTACCAAAAGCATTGGTTTGGGCATTTCCACTCGAGGACGGAATGGAGGTAGACCCAACTAAAGATGTGCTAGCAAGAGATCCAAACAAGGAAGCAAAGGAGATGGAAATCGTTCCTCCTCCTTGCACCGATGTTGGAGTTTGCATAGTCATAGCACTTGTAGAAGCCATGCTTCCAGTAGTGGTCATCGATGGTAAGCGCGTAGCGTAACCTGGACTTGACGGTCTATGCGTCAGAGTCCCAACGTATTGCAATACGTCCGGATGACTAGATGGCAGTGGAGAATTCGGAGCTGCTAACGACTCTGAGAGTTCTTCTACCTCTATGCTATTCTCCGCTTGAAAGAGAACTCGAGAAAGGACTGGAGTGTCCCTCTCTTGTTCAGAAGTGCCAGGCCTTTCTTGGCCACTAATGCCCCCGAGAGGAGGATCAATCCCCGATGCGTCAACAGCTGTGGGACGAAACCCACCAGTAGTATTACCTCTGCGCCTTCTAGGAGAAGGCTCTAAACTTGGTGGTGAAAGACCACGAAGTCTTCGAGACCGTCTAGGAGATCGGTCAGCCACTTTGAATTTTTTGTTATGATCTAACTAAAGACTCAAAAAATTGAAAGCTAGGCCAACTAAGAGCACAGAGCACACACTATAAAGTCCCTAAAGATACAGCCAGTCAAAAAACTTCCAAGTATTTCTGCTCCGGGTGATTAAGGCCAGACACCAAAATAGGAGAAAGTGAAATTAAGGGGCCTTCCGAAGATAGTCTGGGATGATGAGGGCCCAGTCCTATCAACGAAGGTATCAGAGGAAGTTACGTTGACCTCCTAACAATAGCCTGCGCCGGTGCAAGCCCCCAAGCTTCGCAAGGGTGCCCTCCAGTAGTACTGTCGAGAGTGATGCAACGTCAACCTCAGGTGCCATGGGATTCCCCTCCGCAGCCACCTGTGTAGATCCCTAGGAGTAGCAACTATGGATACCAACTCGTCGCAGAAGCCAGGCGGAGCAGTCGTGAGGTAAGTTCGGACAAGTAGGACAGGGGGTATCTCTCTTCCCTGTCTTCGCAGACCCTCGTGCTTAACTCCCAGATCCGGAGCTTTCCTGGTCTTCCTAACGCTATTGGATTTTCTCTCGTTATTTAGACTCCTACGTTTGACGTTTATATGGCCTTGGAGAGTTAACTCTCCACTTGCCTAATCCAAGGCCCTAAAATCCTAAACTTGTTGGTGTAACTGACTAAAACAAAAAATTTCTAGTGAATTTTAGTTAGGGCTTGATTTTAAATTAGGCTGTGCTTTAAGTCACAAGGTAACGGAAGTGAAACTAGTGGTGTTTTTTGACGAAAAAGAAATTAATAAAAACTTAACTACATGCACATGCACTTTTTCGTTTTTTGATGAAGAGCAATTTCTATAGGGTTCAGAGGAACTTCTAATAAAACAAAATTTTCTTTTCTTTTCGTTAATTCACGCTTCACACTCACAAAAGCTAACAAAGCTATGTATGCCTAAAAATATATGCAAATCTATCCTAATGCAACAAATATATGCGGATGCAAGATTTTAAAACTACTCTAAAAACAAAAAATGAAAGTTGCTTGCTTATCAATCTTTATCTTGCCACTTAAAATGTCTAGATGGAATATGAGATGCTACAATTCATTTCGTCTAAACACTAAAAACAAGTTCTAAGACAAACATAAAGCACTTTCACTCACTAAAAGGAAACCAAATGAAAACCAAGTTCAAGAAAGAAAAACTAAGATTTTCTTCAAAAGCAAGAACAAAAAGAGTCTTTTCAAAAAATGCTCTCAACAACACTGAAACTTGTGATTGAAGAATAGGCAATCAAACACTTTTGCGAATCGACACCACTCAATGGATGAAAACTCAACAAAAATAAATGTGTTTAAAATCGCTCTTAACAAACAAAAGCAGCAGTGAAAGCTTTGGCAATGAAAACCAAAAAGATCAAAAAGACAAATTCCAAGAAAGTGTCAAACAACAACTTTCATGAAACAAAGAAGTGGATGGTCACAAAAAGCGATTTTTGTCAAGCAAACAAAAAGTCACCAAAAGCAAGGTTAACACAAAGATTGAGATCAATCTTCCTACCCTGATGAATCAGAGCAGCCAAGATTCCTAGCAAGAAATCTTGTGTGATTTAGCAAAAAACGATGACACTTGAAATCAACAAAAAACAAGAACAATACTTCTTATAATCAAAGAGAATTCAGAACAAGATGCTCGCTATAAAAACAAAGACTGATACTGGAAAGTGACTGTTTCAGACTGACTCAAACTACCAGACAAACCTTCAGAGACACAAAGATTTACAAATCTTGAAAATTGAAAGATATACGCGACTGTACTTATGTACAGAATGCGTGTATACGCTACTGTAACTAAGGAAACCTGCGTATACGCGGGTTCACTTAAAGAAACATGCGTACATACGCCTCTGTAACTAAGAAAAACAGCGTATATGAAAAGCTTCAAGAAAAATAAAAAAACAAACTAAAGAAACTGGCAAAGCTTAAAGTTCAAGAACAGACCAGACAGTAACAGCAAGCAGACAAGGTAGCTGAGCCCTGATTGGCTTGAAAAATACCCAAACTAGGAACAACAAGAGTGTTGTCCCCAGTGGAGTCGCCAATTCTGTTGGAGGGAATTGCTCCCCTAGGGCTTTTTGGGTTGAAACCCTAGCAGACTAAAAGTTTTCTATTCAAAGAAACATGCATTCATACAACCATTATGCTATTATAATCAAATTCTATGATAAGGGTACGTACCTTTGGTCCTACGTTTGAGAAGGCCCTTAGGGTCCAAACCCTTCTTGGAGTTCCCTTCTTCTCTCTTATCCTGCAAAACAACCAATTCAAAGAACATAGCAGTATATGGACAAAAACTTATAAAGAAACCATCTTCATGTTATAAAGAAAAGTAGTTAGTTATGAAATCCAAACAACCATTTACATATGAATTCTAAACATGAATATCATTAACATAAAGAAGATTCATTTCGGGAACCAAGACATGTGTTTCTTTTATTATAGACAAATAAAGTACATAAAAAAGGAATATTTTCACCTGAGTCACCTTCAACAGGCTCCAAGCAAAGCTTCCTTCCGGATCCGTTCCAACCTCAAGCCTCTAACAAACTCCTTCCATGACTCTCTCCATGATGTCATAAATGGTGGATGAACATCAACACACAAGGAAACAAAGGCTTCCAGTACAAAATGGGGGAAGTGCAGAAGGCACAAGGGACTTCAGACCTGGTCAAGGGAAAAATATCAGCATAATAACCTTTCTCGCGCTTCTCTCCTCCCTTTGGCCTTCCCTTTGAGGTCTTTTTATACCTCTCCCAAAGTAGTTTTTTAGTTGGGAGTTGGTTGGGAACAGTTGGGGCACAGGCACTAACAGGTGATCAGCAGGTAAAACCCGCGATCTTCGTCCGAAAATAAGGAATTTTATATTTTTTCAAGTGTTTTAATACATACACGTGGGTTGGGTATACACAAACCCGTGTATACATGCATTTAACTCAGGGCAATGTCGTGTATAAGGGATAAAACACTGTTTTTTTAAATTTTAGGACCAGGTCTGGAAGGAGGGGTTGCCCTAGGCCATGAGTACAGCATCACAAACCATAGGAGTGAGATTTAGAGCTATAACACTCCAGCTGCTCTTCCCACTATAATTTATCTTCCTGTATGCCAATTTACAGGGCACAGGTGACTTCCTTCCCTTCAGCATTTACCAAATAGCTCTCGTACACCAGCTTTAGAAAATGGTAAGTACACCATCATAACTCTTGGCTAATAAATGTCTCAGAAAGCATGCAAGACAGGGAAAATTTTAAGAACCCCCCCTAAATTTATAAATATAATAAATGGGCGAATCACCATGGTATATAGGAAAAATGGAAGGCGATTTTATCAATAATATAATATGTATATATAATTTTTTGGCGAATCTCTCACCAGGCATGGCGAATATTTTACTCAATTATAAAATCTTGTAAGATCTTGGCGAGTTTTTCACTAAATAATAAAACTTTGTAAAGTCCTAGTGAATCTTAGCATAGGCTACATGCTGGTTTAATTCCCCCATTTAAATAGGCTACATTCCAGGTGAATACCATGGGTCAATACCATGTGCCATTTTGGTGAATACCATGGGTCAATACCATGTGCCATTTTTATTTTTATTAATTCTAATATTAGGGTTAATAATGGTTTTTTGCATGGTATTAATAACAATCTAGTCCATGGTATTTGTCCCATAGTATTTTGGCCATAGGTTTCACCTAAATATAACCCATTTTTTGAGTGTTCACAAATATAAGGTGACTTATGGAGTAAATATAAAAAAATGTTTTATTTGTTTACCATACCTCTCGTTTATTTATATTTTTATTAATTTACCATACCTCTTTTACAAATATGGTATTTGGCCCATAGGATTCACTTAAATAAAATCTCTTTCTTGAGCCTTCATAAATAGAACGAGGATTATGGACTAAATATAAAAAGAGGTTTTATTTATTTACGATACGTCTAGTTTATTTATATTTTTATTTATTTACCATACCTTTTGAGTAAGTATAAAATGACATTTTATTTATTTACCATACCGCCACTTTACTTATATTTTTATTTGTTTACACCCTTACATGTATATAAGGTGACTTATGGAGTAAATATAAAAAATGTTTTATTTATTTACCATACCTCTCATTTATTTATATTTTTATTAATTTACCATACCTCTTTTATAAATATGGTATTTGGCCCATAGGATTCACTTAAATAAAACCTATTCTTGAAAATGGGCGAATGGATTCACTTAAATAAAACCTATTCTTGAAAATGGGCGAATGGAAGGTTGTAAGTCCTAATTTCAAGGGCTAAATTTACCTTTTTTACCCTCTCCCTTAAAATAAGGTGGGCTATTTGAGGTGATTTGTAAAAATGTACTATGATACAAAATATTCGCCCATTAAAAATTTAAAACCCCTTAATTTCGCCAAAGGGTGAACATTCGCCCCTAAAATTATCCTTGATGCAAGACCATAGCAAACATAGATGTAGAAATTGTAAAAGCACACCGTATTATTGTTTCTGCCCTCATGCATTCAAGATTTGATCACCAAAACAATAAGACCACAATGGCCAACCCACAACTTATCTCAAGGCATGCAGCATTGCGTTTAGAGTAATAGGTTTTTAGTTTTACCGTTTACAAGGGGTTGATATAGGTGCACCCAGTGGACAGTTAGAAAAATGTCCATATTCATTTGAATATTTTCAAGATTACAATGACCGTAGGGCTCACTAGAGGGGTCTTCCATGGTAGATAGTCCATGCCATGCTAGAATATGGACTCCTAAAAGGTGTGAACCCTGAGTTTAACCAATATAAATTCCAAATCATATAAGAAAATTCTTATTGGGCACAACATTCTTAACATTCTTTGCAATCACAGCACCTATGAAACCTGGTATCCAAAAACAGCATAATAAAACAGAGGAGAAAAAATATGGCTATCCAGATTGATATCAGGTAGCTTTTTATTTCGCATCTAGAGGGTACCTTAAACTTCTATTTTAAAAAAAATCTCACTTACATTGGATGTTTTCTTGATTTGCCCATTTTGTTATCCAATGCTTCTCGTCTCAAATCCCTCACTTTTTAGTCTGGTTGGTTCTTTCAGATTAATGCTTCTGCTTCTCTGTTTCAGCTTTAATGCTTCACCTGCTGCTTCTTTGTCTAGGGTATACCTGTTTGTATTCTTTATTTTTGTTCCTAGTCATTTCTGCATCTAGGAGATGGCTTCAGCACTCCCTCATTGCCACTATGACATGATGTACTTTCTATCCCATTAACTATTTTGGTCATCTTTTTTTTCGCATGCTTTGTAATACTAAGTACTTTTCCTGTCTATCAGCGGAAATCATGAAGTTCGATGCGTGCAAAGGAGTATGCTTCTGGATACCCTTGCAAAAGAATTGGCTCCAGGAACGATCAGATTCAATGCTAAAGTTGTTTCCATTCAACAGTCTATAGATTCTTCTTTAACTATAGTAAAACTGGGAGATGGAACGCTTATCAAATCTAAGGTAGCATCTTAAATCCAAACTTCTGACTCCCATTTGAAGTAGTAAAACTTGGGCGTAATTCTGACAAATTACCTAGCAGTTACGCTACAATAAGCCTTCTGAAGCTGAAGCAGAATAATTACATATGCTTGGAATGTAACAATGTAACAGAGTGCTGAGCCCCTCTAGAGACATCCTTCTATAGACTTTGATTCTCAAATGATATTTGAGGCATCCCTGTTCTCCTATGTTTTTTACCTGTTTTCTATGGAATGGGGATGAGAACAAGAATGCCACAAATATCATTTGATGCATCTCCAGTTTTGTGGGAATGGCTCATTGGATGTTGTTGGGACATCCCCTACATGAAGGGACCATTCTTAGGATATTCCCAGCAAGAAAGGCACTAGTCTGCCATTCCTGAAATTTGGTTCTATGTTGGAGCCATTGGTGAAATTCATTTGCTTGCCAATTCTTGCTGGAAGATAGAGTCATTAACCTTTGGCCCATTACAATGTCAACCTACAAAGACAATTAAAGCATTGGATAAAGATGCACCCTTTATACTACAACAAACCTTTCATAGGTTGTTTGAGACAAATAAAATGCAAGCTGAGTTGAGTTCACTGTTATATATCCATAAATAGAAGTTCCTCCTCAACTGTACATTGTATATATTATAACCACTGACATAATGATGGCATGATCTGGTGAGAAGCCTTCATTAACTGAATTACATTATGTTATATGGAATTGTCTTGATTTACTATTGAGTACTCACATGTCTGTTTAAGGTTAAAAAATTAGTAAACTGCATTCAAATGCATGCTAGTCACATTATTTTCTACTAGACAATTATATTACAGATAAGTAGGCATTGTGCTACTGGATAATTGTTCAACTTATAAATAATTACATGTAACCAGAAAATTTGGTTTCTCTAGTAGAGAACTATTTAGCAGAAAATGAAAATAGATTGCTAGTCTTTGCTTTCAGCTAGGACTAACATCCTTTGAGTTTTCTTCAATCTTCAAGACAAACTATTTCCACTGCTAAAACTTAAATAGATATAAGCTAGAGGGTAGGCAATATTTAGCTGGCAAGAGGCCAAGACTACTTTATGTAACCCAAATTATAATCATGAACAACTATAGCTTTTATTGAAACACTTGCATATAGGAAATGAAGCACATAAAGTTCCATCGTAAGTTGCACATATACATAATCAAAATGTTTGCTATTAAATAATTTAAGAATCAATACACATTTTAGCCTAGGAGACCATGACCATATACAATGATGAGAATAGAAAAATTATTTCCCAACTTAATATTCAACCTCAGTTTGATTTTCTTGTTTATAATCCAGGAAACCATGGTAAGAAGGCGTGTAGATCCAGAGGAGGAGCTCAGAATGATGGCTCAGGAACTCTGTGGTTATGTGGAAGCTTTTCTGAATAGTTTTGTTGCAAATGTTCCCAAAGTAAGACATCCATGTGGATGAGCACACAATACAACCATACAGAATCTCAGTGTTTATTCAGTCCATGATACTTGAATTGATGATTTGCAGGCTGTGGTGCTTTGTCAAGTTGAGAAAGCCAAGGATGAAATGCTGACCCAACTTTATAGCTCAGTCAGGTAAGGTTTAATGACAAAATGTGGTTAAGGTACGTCAATAATTAGTTTGATTATTTTCCCATTTCTGTATTTTGCCAGACTGATTTTGATTTTCACTTGAAATCAGGTCTCTTGGGACTTTACGAAAGTAGTGTTTTTTTTCATCCTCTGCAGGTGTAGTAGACACCTATTGATTAGAGCACAGTAGATTTGAGCTTTTGGGGTGCCTTTTCAACTTTTTGTTTAAAAAGGTCCTACATGGATTTAAACTTGGATCAATCCCAAGAGAACTTTTGACTTATCAATTCTATTTTCCCGTGTTGATATGTATGTAGTGTGGGCTCAATAGCAACACCTTTTAACCTCAATATCAATGACAATGGAGCAACTATGAGCCCTTTTTTGGTTCCTTTTTATCAGCACTCTGTTTTACTCATTTATGTCTCTTTATTTTGAATTTTAATTTAATTTAATTTTGAATTTATAGACAGACTATGTTATTGGTTGTTTTGATCAATACTGGTTTGCTTTTCCTACTTCTGTTGGCATTTTCCTCATTGAATTGGCGAGGGTTCTGTATTTTTCCACTTATATTTATTTGAATTTTAATTTAGTTTAATTTTGAATTTATAGACAGACTCTGTTATTGGTTGTTTTGATCAATACTAGTTTGCTTTTCCTGTTTCTGTTGGCATTTTCCTGATTGAATTGGCGAGGGTTCCATGTTTTTCCACTTCTATTTATTTGTTTCCTTCTTATTTACTAATTGGGATTTTGTTTGTTGCAGTATTCATGGGCAATGTGAAGTTATCATGTTTGATGTTACTGCACGATTGACTTACAAGAATGTCCCAACGTGGCACAGAGATCTTTGCAGGTATCTCTTTTGCAGAGGGGTTGGATCTCTAAGTAGAAATGAAGGTTCCTTAATTGTGTGGTGGCACAACTGCCTGAACCGATTAGCTAAATATCTTTTTGAATTTCAGGGTGTGTGAGAACATTCCTATTGTTCTTTGTGGAAACAAGGTTGATGTGAAGAATAGGCAAGTGAAAGCTAAGCAAGTTACTTTTCATAGAAAGAAGACTCTTCAGTACTATGAGATATCTTCAAAAAGTAACTACAACTTTGAGAAGCCATTCCTGTACTTGGCACGGAAGCTCTCAGGGTGAGCCTTTAATCTAGTTTCTGATGCTCCCTAATATGAATGTTATATTAAAAAATTTGCATTGATTCTATAATGGGTTATTTTTATAGGGATCCAAACCTTCATTTTGTGGAGTCACCTACTCTTGCTCCTCCTGAGGTTCAAATAGACCTTGCAACCCAACAGTAGTAAGTAGAATGCTATTTTCTTATTAATTTTTGTTAACTTTTATTGAAATAATTTGTTCCATTTCTAAAAGATTGAAAATTTGGCTTACAATCTTTTATGTTGTCAGGTACGAGGTAGAACTTGTAGCAGCTACGGCCCAACCCCTTTTAGATGACGATGAGGATGCTTTTGAATAGCTTTGTTAAGATGCTTTTGCATATTTAGGGATTGGTGGATTCAATTAGTTTTGTATCATTGGAGTTTGCTCTTGAGTTCCGACATTTAATTCTGATTTGTATTTGGGGCTTAGAATAGCATTATCGCATCTCTCTATATGTGATTTGGGTACTGTGCATATGTTTCCATCGGTGGAGTTGACTAAGCTATCTTAGTTCAACTCCATTATAGAGCTATTTTTATATGCTAAGACAGTTTTTTCCATTATATACTCTTGCACATTTTGCACAAGAACTTTTTGTACTCTTCAAATATTTCAAGAATGCTCAAGTTCATTTCATTGTGTACTATTGGGGGAAATGCTAGTTGTGATGATTGTTGCTTGTAATATATTATGGCTTGTTAAAACTTTCTTTGAAAATTATAGCTATGTCTAAGGATTTATTTTAACTCTGAAATTGGTTTACATAGTTGATAATTGTGGCTATCAAGCTTGCCTCGGTATTCTTGTGGGCATGTTGTCTGTCAAACACATAAAGGTATCACCATTTCATTAATTGGGCTCTCAATTGATTTCTGCATAAAGATTCACATTGTCTAAATCTAAAGTTGTTTCCATTCAACAGTCTACATATTCTTCTTTAACTATAGTAAAACTGGGAGATGGAACGCTTATCAAAGCTAAGGTAGCATCTTAAATCCAAACTTCTGACTCCCATTTGAAGTAGTAAAACTTGGGCGTAAATTTAGTAATGAATTGAATCCCCTCTTGCTAAACAAAGGTAATATTAATAACCCATATGTGCTGGTTTCTATCAGACAGGAATTTCTGTGGTGGTTTCTCTCATACACGAGTACTATTTGTGAACTTTGAATGTGAAACTACTTTGAAAGAACATTCAAAATGATTTTATTTATTTATTTTAAAATAATTTTTTATATTGTCTCTAGAGAGACAATAGTTTGAATTATGGACATATAGTCTCTATAGAGACAATATGTTTTTAATCTCAGGTATTGTCTCTAAAAAGACAAAAATACAATTGTCTCTAAAGAGACACAAATTAAGTTGTCTCTAGAGAGACAAATGAAATTGTCTCTAGAGAGACAAATAAAATTGTCTCTTAATAGAAAATAATTCTTGTCTTTATAGAGACAATAATAATATGTGTTCTATATTGTCTTTATAGAGACAAATTTTTGAGACATTATATTTTGCCACACGCGCTTAGAGACAATATTTAAGACAATACACAAGTTTCATTTTGCATTAAGTTAAGACAATTGATTCAAATATTGTCTTAAAACCCCCCTACATGTAGTGGTGATCTGTTTCCTTTGAAACATCGCAGTGGAAATAGCAGGCATTCGGAGCGAGGGATTTAACCAAACAATTTCCAAGGTCGTCTTGAATGTCTACAATTACTACTCGTGCTCCATTCTCCATGAATAACTTGGCGCTTTCCTCTCCTATTCCGCTAGCTCCTCCTGTGATCACAGCGACCTTGCCCTCCAACCTCAAATATCAAATCCAACAAAAGCCGCCATCAGAGTTATTCTTTGTTACCAATAAATAAGTATCGCCATGAAATTTCAGTGAAGAATTACCTCATATTGTCTGCTGCCTGTGCAAAGCACAATGGTGGATATACAGAATTTGGACGGGGCAAACAACAAATTTGTAGTGTCTTCATCATCGTGGCATGTCCATGAGTCTCCACCAACCCACTTTACTTTTCTGGCCATCTATGAGAACCTTCAAGCACTAGCTTCTGTAGTAGATAATACCTACTTTACTGTTCTGACGATCTATGAGAAACTTCATGCACTACTTCTGCACTAGGCATTATAAAAGTCTTATAGTGCATGTATTAAATTCTCATCAAAGGCATCACCTTGGCTGATCGCTACCGACTTCTACCTCTGGTGGTGGAAGGAGATTCGGAGATTGTCATTAAGATGACGTGAAAACTCCAGAATGGCACCCAGGTGGACAAGATAACCCCCAGCTGGATGCTCTCGGCAATCCTGAAGGACCTACAAGGCCACCTTAGCAACATTCAAGGTGCCACCTGTTAGCCTCCTATTGCAATAGGTTTCATATTTCATGATTGACTGTTTTACATGCCAAATATGTCATCTTTTCATGCTGCAAGGTTCCATATTTTCAAGAAGTTCCATTTTGAAAAATCATACCATTTTTGAAGAGTTTTACAGTTAAGGGAAAGCCAAACAGCTTAATCTTGGCTTCCCTAGGTTTAAATTGCTTGTTTTAGAAGATAGAGAATGAATATCTGTCCAAACAGCTTAAGCTTGGCAGATCAGTAGCTAGGTAGAGAAATGAAGGAGCCCAACTACTTAATCTGGGCCCTTGGAAGAGATAATGGTTGATTTTAGATAGGAGGGCAGTTAAAAGAAAAGAAGATAATCAGGGTCTGCAAGTCTAAGTGCACCCAATCAAATGGAAGAAAAAATGCTAGGTAAGTAGGCTGGGTAAGTAGTTTTGTGGTTGAAGAATCAAGCTATGTGATCCATTTCATGTTTTCAAGTGTTATATCTATTCAGATCACAATTATGAGGCAGTTTTTCATTTGGAGGAGCTCAAGCGAGGCATGTCTAACTCCCCCTTCTTCTTATTCCCCAAATCATTCACTAACCTCCCAAAAGAGGTCAAGATCTGCTTGATATCTCTTAAGTTTCATCATTTGTCGTATCATTGGCCTAAGTAAAGGTTTCGTTTGCTTAGGAGTACTCTTACTCACTCTATAAGTCATTTTTCCCTTTCAAGTGGCCTAAGATCTCTAAACTTAGCGCTTTCTTGTCATTTTCATATTAACTTCTAAAATTATTATGTAAATCCCTATCTATTTCCCCTTCCCCTTACTAAAAAGCACTAAATAGCTCCCCTATGTACATATTCCTATCCCCTGGCACTATAGCCCTATAACATCAGTTTGGGGAAATGCTAAGCTCATTTGGGGCTTGGCATTAGCCTTTCCGCGTTCGAACCTGGGATTGATTTAGCATTTGGTTAAATCAATAACCATACCCCCCCCCCTCTCTCACACATAAACCTTATAGCAGTATCCCCCACGTATACATTTTATTTGGGATTAATTTGATATTCGGTCAAATTAATAACCATCGGCACCCTCATAAAACCCATATAACCCACAAACCCAAAGTTTTTGAACCCCCGCCACATAAATAAATCAATGTAATATAGTGGGCCTCCATATGTTAACAACCCACCAGCTCCGTGCTCCGCCAGCCCTCCGATCCGCCCTCCCAGATCCAACGGCCCTCGACGATTTCGAAGCCACCCTGATGTCCGACGGTCAGCTTCCGATAGGCTAGCGGTTTCTCCACCGTACCAAAGATGCGTGTCTCCACGCGATTGCATTAGAGCCCCTCTGGCAAATACCGCCCCCGTATAGAAGGTGGTCCGATAAAACCACAAACCGCCTTCTGCCTCTCTCCCCTGGTGACAGCGCTACGTCACCTCCGCGTTAGCCCGCCACTGCTACGCGTCACTGCCACCGCATCTGCCTCCGTCCTTACCCCACCACTGTATCCTATGCCACATCACCCTGCCGTACCGGGACCCGCCGCTGACGTCATGCTAACATCATCACAGAAAAGGCGCAAAGGGAAAAAATCGCAGCAAAGGATGCTCGGAATGAGAAACATAGGCAGTTTTCATCACTAAGAAAAATTTCTGAAAATGGAGAGCTTCCTTGCTCGGCTACCTACAAAACCCAAAAAATTCGCGGGAGGCAACGCTGGAAATAGAGAACTAAAGAAAGGACAACACAGGTTGCATTCCTCTGCCATTATTTGACAGGATTTCTTCATGTATGTTCATATTCAATCGGCCAGCGCCGATAGCATTCTAGAGGCCACGAAAAGCATTTGCAATAGTTACTTTTGCCTTGAAAGGGCAGAAAAGGGGCGATTTGACAGTTTCTAGCATATCCAGGGAGAGAAAGTGGCCCAATTCAAGTGTTAAAGAGTATCAGAGGAAAGATAAAACCAAGATTAAATTAAAGAGTATCAGTGAAGCGGTAAAGAGTATCAGATCGACAATATCAAAGCAGGTGAACATTAAAGGCCTCCATCCAAGTGAAAGAAGCAGTAAAGGCCATTCAAAGCTTATCAGATCGAGATTAGTGCACATTAAAGCCACCTAAAAGCAGCAGAACCGCCTAAGAGGTACAGATAAAAGACAAGGCACAGTTATTGCAGAAACACTGCACTGAGCCACCAAGGACACCATATTAACTCATTTTGATGCAGCTGCCTCCAGCGCAGCTCAAATAAATATCTTCTTGCATTAATTTTAGGACAAGATTAGGTTAAAGAACTCATTTCCCTCAGATCTGTTTAAGATCTGCTGTAATAGATATTTTTGGATATTTTCTCTATATAAACCACCCTAATTCATTGTTTAAAGGGTTGGTTGGTTGATAATCCTCATTCTAGACTTGCGTTGTACATTTTGAGATCTCTATAATCAAAGACTGCTGGAATGATTTGGATGAAGAATTGACTGTTGTGTTATTAATGTCTAAAGAGTGACTGTGGAATTCCTGTGCTACTACATGGCTCAATAAGTGTTTTCTTACCTCTGTTTGCAGTTTATATATGTTCACGCCACCATCTAAATAGCAAGAAAGAAGAATAGCTTAGGTTTTGTTTGACTGCACTCTATGCTCAGTTCTTGTTATTTCTATATGTTTTCTTCAGAAACGGTTATGAATATGCATACTTAAATGATCATGTTTACCCTGTTCTTTCACATATGACTGTTATTTAGGAATTCTTGACTGCTCCTAGACAAACTTTCATTCACCTTCCCTCTCTGTCAGCTAATGAAAGATTCTTAGTTGCCTTTCATCTCTGACCTTCATTCCATCTTAATTCCAGCTTCATATTGTTCTATGTGTAGCTATCCTGCTCCGTATTCCTCTTGTGACAAAGAAAACGCAACAACAAGCCCTAATCCATGACTCCATGCCCAATGGTTTGAACTTCTCACTCTATGCATCCCAACTCTGCTTGAAAACATCATCCTTCCCACCAAAATCAAAACAAAACCCATGTACACCATAACTAGCCTAAAATCAACCCAAAACAAAGTTAAATCTTAAAGAGAGAGTCCTCTCTGACTGCAGGTAGGCTAGGACCTGCAGCCCAAAGATTGGTTTGTGGTTACCTCGGCCGTATCCCTTAAGGAGCCAAGGGACAACCTGAGTGATAACATCATTGGCAACTCCAATGGGGACCTTATTCAAAAAATTCCAAAAAAACAAGTTAGAAGCTGGCTCCCAAGAAGAAAACACATAATACTAGGTCAAATCCAGACCCAAATCCACCAGCTGTTTTTGAAAATCCCAATTTAATCTCTAGAAACCTTAGCAAACAAAAACAAGAAGAGTTTGCTGATTCTAGTCCTGAAACAGTTCAGCCAAGCTATTTTCCAACCCCTGTTAAAATTTTGTTTCGTTCAACCCCTACTTCCCCTTGTTCGTCATCCACCTCTCCAAGCACCTTTTCCACACCTCCATTCACTATGCATACTACCACTACAACCACTGTTATTACAACTCTTCCAGCTGTTCCAGTCATTCCACGTATCCCGGTAAATATGGCTAACAGATATGCACCTTTACAGTTACCTGCAAATCCACGGGCTATGCCTCAGGATTATCAAACCAAAATCACATACTTTGAAGGTACTGGTTCTGGCACAACCCTGCAACATACCAAGAAAATGCAGGACTATTTTGAGAGTTATGAAATAGATGATGATAGTGTAAGAATGAATATTTTTGTCCAAAGTTTAACAGGAGATGCAAGGCCTTGGTTTAGAGCTCTTCCTGCAAATTTCATAGCTGACCTAGAGGCCCTTTACCAAACATTTCTTAACAGATGGGAGAAGAAGAAGGACCCTCTGCACATATTATCCGAGTATGACACTATCAAAAGAGGCCCTCAAGAAGCTGTCTTAGACTATTGTGCGAGGTTTAACAATGTTTACAACGCTATTCCACAAAACCTTAGACCTCCACCTGATCTTGCTTTATACAAATCCCCTGATGGATTTGATTCATACATGGCTTATCAGTTAAGAGAAAGAGACCCTCAAACCTTAGCCGACATGCAGAATGTAGCTGTTAGTGTGGAGGCAAATTTGATTGCCAAGCGAAATAGAGCAAGAGCTGAGAGAAGAACCACTTTTAAGGATGAACCTTCAGCCTTTGAGCAAAAATTGGACAAAATCATCAAATGTATGGACAGCTTTGAAAATAGAATGGGAACTATTGAAAGAAAAGCCTCATGGGAAGGACAACAAAACAATCCTATCAGAAATCCAAACTTTAGAAAAAATCAAAACCCAAACGTTGGAAGGGCAAGTCCTGACCATGATATAAGACCTCCTTTTCATGAAAACTATGCTGAAGCATCCACATCTAGTGAGCAGATAGAGGACACTCACATAAACTTTATGGGTTTGAAGAGTGAACAACAAGTATTTCTAACCCAAGAAGACCAAGATGACCATGATACAAATCAATTTCAGACCAAGTCTGGAGAGTCATTTGACTTCAAACAAGGCTATGATTCAGCTGTCTACGAAGTCCATAAATAATACAAATTGAGAACAAGAACCACTGATGTGTCTGATCCCATCAAGCCAAAGGATGCCAAGCAGCCTAAGAAAGTAAAAGACAAAGCCGCTATCTCAGAACCTGCTGATAAGACAGACCCAAAATTAAAAGAAGTGACCATAGAGGATGTATCTGACATGCAACCCTATAATAACCAGCCTTTTGTATCCTTTCCCTCAAAAGACAATGTAAACAACACTCCTCAAAGCCTTCCCAAAACAGAACAATCTCAAGAAATCACTGATAACCAAGGGAAGATCACTGAAGATACAATTGAAAAGGGAAAATCTGCCAGTCACAATACTAAAACACAGTCAGAAAAACCTTTTGATTTAGAAAAAGAAATTGGTAAATTAAAGATATCTATTCCTCTCTCTGAGCTTACCAAACATGATGTGTACAAACAACAAATCAAAAGATCACTGCAAATGCCAGAGAACAGGGACGATGTTAATGTCTTAGATAATCAACCTGAATTACTTTCTGGTCCTGAAGTCAATGGTAAATCAGGACATGGAGCTGTTCTACCCTTTTATGTCAGTTTGCACATTCATGATAAAGTGTTGCACAATGCTATGTTTGATTCAGGTGCTTCACACAATCTAATGCCCAAAGCTGTAATGGAGAAGCTAAACCTTGATGTCACTAGACCCTACAAAGACTTATTCTCATTTGATTCTAGTCAGGTCAGGTGTTTAGGCTTGATCAAAGACCTTTGTGTGTCTTTAGTCGAATTTCCCAACAAAACGATCCTAATGGACGTGGTGGTTGCTGACATTCCACCAAAGTATGGCATGCTCTTATCAAGATCTTGGGGAGCAAAACTCCAAGGATCTCTCCAACTAGACCTCTCATATGCCACTATTTCAGTCTTTGGGCAACCAAAGAGACTGTATAGAGAAACACTGATGAAGTATGTGGTAAGTAGTGAGGAAAAACCCCAAAACTTTCCCATTTACTCAATCCATTCTGATATGGATTCCTTTATATTGTTCAATGATGATAGCTGCCCTCCCACTGATGAGAAGCCTTTGCCTTTAGAACAAGAAACATGCATCAATCAAGAGTCGGTTGCCCATACCCGTGAAACTGTTAAAACAATTAGTGCAACTAGCATACTAGAAGAACCACATGAAGCACAAAACCTAGGTCCGCCTAATCCTAAAATGACTGAAACTCTTAATACTAACCACAAGCAAGAAATCACATGGTATTTAGAGTTTGATGGTTCTGTTAATAAGCTCGGAGCAGGGGCGGGAATATGGATTCACAATACACATAACAGCCATGCAGAGGGTCATGCTTACAGACTAAACTTCAAATGCACCAACAACATGGCAGAGTATGAGGCTCTCCTTTTAGGCATTAAAATGCTCAAAGCTCTAGGAGCTGCAAAAGTGTCCATTCTAGGTGACTCTGATTTGATCATTCAACAGATGAAAGGTAACTTTTGTGGGGTCGTTAATATGCCATGATTATTGTCACTTGTGAACGTTTATTCCACCCATTTCCACCATTCTTCATCATGTCATTTATTATAATTTATCATTTAAATCCATTTTATAAATGATTTATGCTCTCATGGATGAATATTATTTATTCTCTTTTATTTTTAATAAATTGATTATTATGCATTATTTTACCAATGATAGTTCTAATAAGTTGGTTGTAACCTTATCTACCATTTTTAGCCTCCAAAGTAACTTCCAGATTGAAGATTTGATTTTTAAGTCAGCCAACTCAGAAATTCGCTGGTTTAAGGAGTGACAGTTTTGCGGTTAATATTCTGAACAAATGAAGACGAATTTGGAAAATCCGGAACATGGGTTTTGTCCAGAACGGGCCCAATTATCTTCATAAAGAACAGTTTGCCCAAATTCGGCTTGTACAGGGAGAAACACAGGGTTCTTTGAGCACGATTTTCTGAGATTTGCTGTTGCGGCCGCCCTCCAAATCTTAGCTGCAAACCTAAATCCGCCTTGTTCTTGTTGATCAATGGGTTAGAATCAACCTAAATTTGTAAGAGAAATCATGATTGTAATTATCCATGCTCTGATCTTCTTTATTTAAATGAAACCCAAGATCAGAGACGGGAGGGGGGAGGACGATTGTATTTCTACTTTCTGTTTACGGGCTGCACAGTTGGTTAAACTCAGACTATCGAGTCTCTTTGAGACTTAGTTTTGTTGTACTATCATTGATGCGTTGATATAATATATTTGGTGCTACTTTCTTCCTGCATCTGAAGTAAGTTACGGCGGTGCCATTGGAAGCTACGGGCCCGGCTCCAACGGACACTCGCTGATTGTATCATTACAGTTTGGCTTTGTGTGGTTTGTTTATTATTCTCAATAATCTGATATACTTACATGCTGTTCCATACTCGTTCATCAGTAGTTTTCCTTTTGTAAATCTTTGTAACAAGTTTACATCATATTTCCAGAATTAATCATATAACATTGTTCTAAGTTGTTCACTTCCGTTACAGAATTTATAAGTGGAATGTTTCAGCTACATATGGTTGGAGTAATGGACTACTGGTGATCATTTCAGATTATGTATATATATGATTGACGTTTCCTGTTTATGATGATTTGATGTTCCCTTTGATTAAACTGTCTATTTGTACAAAAGATTGCTCTTTCTTTGTATATAAGTTGATGCCAAGAATTGAGAGTGTTGAACTCGCGAGACTTAGTTTCTTTCTTGCTGTTTCATTTTACTACTGTCCATTTCATTTCATGCTGCTTTTTGCCATTTCCTTTTTCTTGCATTTATTGCTTTGGTGTGAGAGGAGGATCAAGGCTGTCGTGAGACACAGCAGACGCTATTATGCTCCCAGAACCATGATCCATACTCTAATTCTTTTTTCATCGATTTCTAGAGGACTGAGTTATTGCTACCATATCCTTGATTGATGGTTGTTTGAATGAATGATTTAGTTTAGAACATTTCAGTTTCTTGCTGTCCCAATTAGATTTCTTTTTCAAGCATTCATTTACTTGTGGGTTTTAAGCACTATATTGCAAAACATTACTCTTAAGTAAATAGCCGCCTCAGACAGAGTACACTCTTGAAATAAAAAGTCGTCCCTGGGTTGATAATTAATGTGAGGTAATTAGGGGTTTAAAAGACACCTTTTTATCGCTCCACAACTTTGTTACTAATGACAATAGGCTAAGAGCTTATAGGTCTGCTACCATAGAAATACTCAATTTCTTCACCGAATCCAACTTGCTAAGATTTCTAGAAGCCATAACATGCATGCTCATAGTCTAGCTACTTTTGCTAGCACTTGCAAGCTGCCCTTTGAGCCCAACCACCACTTTACTGCTGAGATAAAGCACAGGCCTGCTGTCCCTAACAATATCAAAGATTGGCAAGTGTTTGAGGATGATGCTCAAATCAACAATTTTCTTACCTTACAACAAGAATTCTCAAGCTCAAACATTGATGATGATGCCATGGATGACCCACAACAACGAGAGAGCCAAAATGAGCAAACTATAACAGCTGAAGCAGCAAATCAAATGCTGCACCCAACCATTTTTTATGAGAAAAGCATGCAAGAGCTGAAGCAAGTGCATTTAGATGAAATAGCTGAAGCAGAGGCCGAAGTGATTGATTTAAAAGACAATTTTCTACCTGCTGGCCTCACTCCATTAGAAGACATATTTGATTTAAACGATGTCCCCAAAAAGCCAAAGATGCAGCCCTTAAACGCTGTTGTGGAAGACTGTAATATTGGGACAGCAGAGAAGCCCAAAATGATTAAACTGTCCAAGTCTTTGCCTCTCGATCAAAAACCAAAATATGTTGATTTATTTAAAGAGTTTCAAGATGTACTTGCCTAGAGTTATGAGGACCTTAAGTCCTATGACACCTCAGTTATTCAACATACCATCCCTTTAAAGCCAAATCAAAAGCCCTTCAAACAGAAACTAAGGAGAATCAATGCTGTGCTTCTCCCTTTGATTGAGAAATAAGTGAAAAGAATGTTTGAGGCCGGTATCATAGCACCTATTAGATTTTCAGAATGGGTATCCAATCTTGTTCCCACAAGGAAGAAAACAGGGGAGATTAGACTATGTGTGGACTTAAGAAATCTGAACCAAGTCTCCCTTAAAGATCACTACCCACTGCCAAAAATGGACCACATTCTACAAAGAGTAGTGGGGTCTTCAAGAATTTCTTTGCTAGATGGCTTTTCAGGTTTTAATCAAATACTTGTTCACCCAGATGACCAAGACAAGACAGCCTTTACAACATCGTGGGGAACCTTTAAATATGTGAAAATTCCTTTTAGACTAAAAAATGCAGGTGCTACCTTTCAAAGGGCCATGGACATTGCATTTGACAAGGAAATCCATGATTTCCTAGTGGTTTACCTTGATGACCTTACTCCTTTCTCAAAATATGATCAAGAGCACCTAAAACATTTGAGACAAGTGTTCCTAACCTGTAGGAAATATGCCATTTCCTTAAATCCTAAGAAATCTCTCTTCGGCCTAAAAGAAAGCAAATTGCTAGGCCATATCATTTCAAAAGATGGAATTAGAATATATCCGGGAAGAATCCAAGCCATTTTGCAAATCCCTTATCCGAGAAACATCAAAGAATTGCAAGCATTCCTAGGAAAGATCAATTTCCTAAGGAGATTTATCCCAAACTTGGTCGAGCTGATACAAATGCTAAATAAAATGTTAAAGAAGGATTCCAAGGTAAAATGGACTTTAGAGGCCAAGCAAGCCTTTGAGGGCATAAAATTTGCCTTAACTCAAGCCCCAGTCCTCACAAGTCCTCAATTTGATAAAGATTTCATCATTTTTTCATTTGCATCTGAACACACCATTGCTGCTGTCCTTTTGTAGAAAGATGATCAGGGAAATGAAAAGCCGATTGCATTTTTCAGCCGAACGCTTAGAGATGCACCCTTGAAGTACCAAATCATGGAGAAGCAAGCATATGCCCTTGTTAAAGCAATCAAAGATTTCAGAATTTACATTTTATATTCACATGTGATTGCTTATGTGCCAAATGTTGTTGTAAAAGATATATTAACTTAAGAGGGCATAGAAGGCAAAAGAGGCAAATGGATTGCCAATATCCTTGAGTATGACATTGAGATAAAACCCACCAAGCTGATAAAGGGACAAGGTTTAGCCAAACTGATGTCCGAAACCAATTTTCAAGCCTTAGACATTAATCAACTGGACAATGAACAGGAGCTGGCGACTCCACAGATCAGTGAAGCTTCTTTGCAATCCCCATGGTATGTTGATATATGTTATATATTGTTAAACCTATGTGCTCCTCTAGGGTTGTCCAGAACCAAAAAGAGATTTTTAAAGATGAAAGCATCAAAGTTTTGTGTCTTAGATAGTGCCCTGTTTTGGAAAAATCATGAAGGAATATTGCTGAATTGTCTAACTATGGATGAAACTGATAGTGTCATGAAATAATTTCATGCAGGGGACTGTGGAGGACATTTATATTGGAATTCCACTGTTGATAAGATACTAAGGGTTGGTTTCTATTGGCCCTCTCTATTTGCTGATGTGAGAAAGTTTGTTGTTTCGTGCCACAAATGCCAAATCTTTGAAGGCAAAAGAAAGCTTCTGCCCTTGCCCCTTAAGCCCATTTCAACTGAGAAGCCTTTTCAACAATGGGGTCTTGACTTCATTGGAGAAATCCATCCATCCTCTTCTAGCCAGCATAAGTGGATTTTAACAGCCACAGATTACTTTACCAAGTGGATTGAAGCCATCCCATGTAGGCAAGCCAATGACTCCACCATCATCCAATTCCTTGAAACCAACATTTTGTCCAGATTTGGTTGTCCTGAGAAGATCATTACAGATAACGCTGCTGCCTTCAAATCCAAGAAAATGATCAATTTTTGCCACAAATTCCACATTACCTTAGGTCACTCCACAGCCTATTACCCTAAAGGGAATGGCTTGGCCGAATCATCCAACAAGAGTCTGATTAACATGATTAAGAAAGTCTTGGAGGAGAACAAGAAGAACTAGCACAAAAAGCTTGTAAATGCCCTATGGGCAGACATATTGTCAACCAAGAGATCCATTGGGATGAGCCCATATGAGTTAGTCTATGGCATGGAGGCCAAGTTTCCCTCTTCTTTGGGAATCCCTGTTATCAAATTGCTGCAAGAGATTTAGGCAAAGCCAAATGATATCCAAAGAAGAATAAACCAAACCATCCATTTGCAGCAAATAAGAGAGCAAGTGTACGACAGAGCTCAGATTTTACAAGAGAAGCTCAAGAAAATGTTTGACAACAGAACCAAGGCTGAAGATTTCTACATAGGCAACAAAGTCTTAAGATGGGATTCAAGAAGAGAGGACAAAGGAAAGCATGGCAAGTTTGATTTCCTGTGGAAAGGCCCCTTTATTATTTCTGTTGTTCAAGGCAACAACACATATTTTCTGAAGAGTTTGGATGGCAGCACAGCTGAAGAAGGCCCTGTCAATGGCCGAATGCTAAAGCACTATCATGATCCCTTTTGTTGAATGCAACATAGCTCTGTATACTATCTGTACATTAATATTTGTATTTTCAGCACTTTTTCTTATAGCAGGCCAATAAGAGGGAACAATGCAGCAAATTTTGAAGGAAAGATCAAAGAAAGCTCTATTTCAGATCTATGTTTTTGAAATAATTACAAAGAAGTTCTCAAGCAGATTTCAATATGTTTACAAGCACCCAAAAGGCAAGAAGTAGAGCTGTAATGTTTCTGCAATTTAGCTCAAAAGGATACTGCATATCAGCTTATAAGAATTTAGTCGAAGGCATTGAAAAGAAGGAGAATTTTAGTTTATAGCAACAAGTGAAGATCAAGGCATTCTGACCTGCTGTTCTTGGCTTTTCATCTTGAAAAACCATCCCCAAGTGGAGCCACTGTTAGCCTCCTATTGCAATAGGTTTCATATTTCATGATTGACTGTTTTACATGCCAAATATGTCATCTTTTCATGCTGCAAGGTTCCAAATTTTCAAGTAGTTCCATTTTGAAAAATCATACCATTTTTGAAGATTTTTACAGTTAAGGGAAAGCCAAACAACTTAATCTTGGCTTCCCTAGGTTTAAATTGCTTGTTTTAGAAGATAGAGAATGAATATCTGTCCAAACAGCTTAAGCTTGGGAGATCAGTAGCTAGGTAGAGAAATGGAGCCCAACTGCTTAATCTGGGCCCTTGGAAGAGATAAGGGTTGATTTTAGATAGGAGGGTAGTTAAAAGAAAAGAAGATAATCCGGGTCTGCAAGTCTAAGTGCACCCAATCAAATGGAAGAAAAAATGCTAGGTAAGTAGGTTGGGTAAGTAGTTTTGTGGTTGAAGAATCAAGCTATGTGATCCATTTCATGTTTTCAAGTGTTATATCTATTCAGATCACAATTATGAGGCAGTTTTTCATTTGGAGGAGCTCAAGCGAGGCATGTCTAACTCCCTCTTCTTCTTCTTCCCCAAATCATTCACTAACCTCCCCAAAGAGGTCAAGATCTGCTTGATATCTCTTAAGTTTCATCATTTGTCGTATCATTGGCCTAAGTAAAGGTTTCCTTTGCTTAGGAGTACTCTTATTCACTCTATAAGTCATTTTTCCCTTTCAAGTGGCCTAAGATCTCTAAACTTAGTGCTTTCTTGTCATTTTCATATTAACTTCTAAAATTATTATGTAAATCCCTATCTATTTCCCCTTCCCCTTACTAAAAAGCACTAAATAGCTCCCCTATGTACATATTCCCATCCCCTGGCACTATAGCCCTATAACATCAGTTTGGGGAAATGCTAAGCTCATTTGGGGCTTGGCATTAACCTTTCCACATTCGAACCTGGGATTGATTTAGCATTTGGTTAAATCAATAACCATACCCCACCCCTCTCTCACACATAAACCTTATAGCACTATCCCCCACGCATACATTTTATTTGGGATTAATTTGATATTTGGTTAAATTAATAACCATCGGCGCCCTCATAAAACCCATATAACCCACAAACCCAAAGTTTTTGAACCCCCGCCACATAAATAAATCAATGTAATATAGCGGGCCCCCGTATGTTAACAGCCCACCAGCTCCGCGCTTCGTCAGCCCTCCGATCCATCCTCCCAGATCCAACGACCCTCAGCGATTTCAGAGCCACCCAGACGTCCGACGGTTAGCTTCTGATAGGCTAGCGGTTTCTCCACCGTACCAAAGACGCGTGTCTCCACGCGATTGCATCGGAGCCCCTCTGACAAATACCGCCCCCGTACAGAAGGCGGTCCGATAAAACCACAAACTGCCTTCTGCCTCTCTCCCCTGACGAGAGCGCTACGTCACCTCCGTGTCAGCCCGCCACTGCTACGTGTCACTGCCACCGCATCTGCCTCCGTCCCTACCCTGCCACTGTATCCTATGCCACGTCACCCTGCCGTACCGGGACCCGCCATTGATGTCATGCTGACGTCATCGCAGAAAATGCACAAAGGGCGAAAATCGCAGCAAAGGATGCCCGGAATGAGAAACAGAGGCAGTTTTCGATGCGCGATTAGCGCTTAGTGCTAATCGTGCATCGCTAAGAAAAATTGCTCAAAATGGAGAGCTTCCTTGCTCGGCTACCTGCAAAACCCAAAAATTTCGCGGGAGGCAACACTGGAAACAGAGAACTAAAGAAAGGACAGCACAGTTGCATTCCTCCGCCATTATTTGACAGGATTTCTTCATGTATGTTCATATTCAATCGGCCAGCGCCGATAGCATTCTAGAGGCCACAAAAAGCATTTGTAGCAGTTACTTTTGCCTTGAAAGGGCAGAAAAGGGGCGATTTGACAGTTTCAAGCATATCCAGGGAGAGAAAGTGGCCCGATTCAAGTGTTAAAGAGTATCAGACGAAAGATAAAACCCAGATTAAATTAAAGAGTATCAGTGAAGTGGAAAAGAGTATCAGATCGGCAATATCAAAGAAGGTGAACATTAAAGGCCTCCATCCAAGTCAAAGAAGTAGTAAAGGCCATTCAAAGCTTATCAGATCGAGATTAGTGCACATTAAAGGCACCTAAAAGCAGCAAAACCGCCTAAGAGGTACAGATAAAAGACAAGGCACAGTTATTGCAGAAACACTGCACCGAGCCACCAAGGACACCATATTAACTCATTTTGATGCAGCTGCCTCCAGCGCAGCTCAAATAAATATCTTCTTACATTAATTTCAGGACAAGATTAGGTTAAAGAACTCATTTCCCTCAGAGCTATTTAAGATCTGCTGTAATAGATATTTTTGGATTTTTCTCTATATAAACCACCCTAATTCATTGTTTAAAGGGTTGGTTGGTTGATAATCCTCATTCTAGACTTGCGCTGTACATTTTGAGAGCTCTATAATCAAAGACTGCTGGAATTCTTTGGATGAAGAACTGACTGTTGTGTTATTAATGGCTAAAGAGTGACTGTGGAATTCCTGTGCTACTACATGGCTCAATAAGTGTTTTCTTACCTCTGTTTGCAGTTTATATATGTTCATGCCACCATCTAAATAGCAAAAAAGAAGAATAGCTTAGGTTTTGTTTGACTGCACTCTATGCTCAGTTCTTGTTATTTCTATATGTTTTCTTCAGAAACGGTTATGAATATGCATACTTAAATGATCATGTTTACCCTGTTTCTTTCACATATGACTGTGATTTAGGAATTCTTGAATGCTCCTAGAAAAACTTTCATTCACGTTCCTCTCTGTCAGCTAATGAAAGATTCTTAGTTGCCTTTCATCTCTGACCTTCATTCCATCTTAATTCCAGCTTCATATTGTTCTATGTGTAGCTATCCTGCTCCGTATTCCTCTTGTGACCAAGAAAACGCAACAGCAAGCCCTAATCCATGACTCCATGCCCAATGGTTTGAACTTCTCACTCTATGCCTCCCAACTCTGTTTGAAAACATCATCCTTCCCACCAAAATCAAAACAAAACCCATGTACACCATAACTAGCCTAAAATCAACCCAAAACAAAGTCAAATCTTAAAGAGAGAGCCCTCTCTAACTGCAGGTAGGCTAAGACCTGCAGCCCAAAGATTGGCTTGTGGTTTCCTCGGCCGTATCCCTTAAGGAGACAAGGGACAACCTGAGTGATAACACCACCTTTCAAGTGGTTCGAAGAGTAACAAATAAGTTGGCTGACGCCATGGCCAACACTGGTGTTCAGTTCAATCTTGAAGATTATCACATCCTTTGGCAAGACCTGGAGGAGGGGGAACTCAAAGCTAAGTGCAATACCATAAACAATGCGGACCATCGAGCCATGTAAACATGCAGAGCATGACAGTCATGGTTTTTTTCTTTGATTCTTCTATGTATGCATCTATATCGATAATTCTACTGGATGTAAGTGTTCTATTAAAAAAAACAGAGACATAATATTTGATGGGTCTTTAGACTAGACCTGCACAACTTTATAAAGGCAGACATAGGGAGGTCCCTTCGACTCCCACTCTACATTATGTATTCTACCCTATTCTATTAATATAAAGTCCCACTTAACCTTCACCAAAAAAAGAGTCTCAACATTAAAAAAAATCTTGAGAAATGGGCCTTGATAAAAGCTTCATTTCTTTTTAGGTGGATAGTAGTCCTTATTTTAACTGTTTATTTTTTTTAGGTGCACGACACGATGTGACTGAAGTATAGTTTGTGAAAGTATATATCACATTGTAGTACAACACATCACATTTTTAATTAAAGAATAGTATAATGTTCTTCCAGCACAAAAATAAAATGAACATAGACCTTCACATTGAATTCAACTATTTGGATTATATATTTTTCGCTTTGGAGACTATTTAAGAAATTTAATTCATCATTTTCTTTAGTCAAGACACAAGAATGATAGAGAGTTATTTTTTAAAATATATATTTAGATAGAGAGGTAAATTTTAAGGTGAAATTAAATTATTTGATTTATGTTCAAATTATTTGAAAATATTTAATTGAGTTGTAATTATTTTTGGATTACAAGTTTGTTTTTTTTATTTTTTTTGACAGAAGTCTGTTTTAAAGGAAACATTCTCCTCTACTAATTAAATATCATGATATTTATCCAAAAAGTTTAGATATACTAATTTGCCAACCAATATAAATAAAAAATAGAAAACTAAAATAATATCCTATATTTTTATGGATTTTTTTGGGTAAACTAAGAGTTTCTGGACCTTAGCTTTTGCAGAGCAAAGAATAGCTAGGGTTGGAAGATTGCAGGTGTTGATCTCCATGGTAGGGCGAGGAGGAGGGAGCTCTACTCCCTCCTACAAGCAAGCGGTTACCAGCCGTGGTAAGAAGCCTATGGAAGAAGTCAGAAGAGACGACGAGGGGAAAGAGAGCAGGGGAGAAGACAAGGATGGAGACAAACACTGTGAGAATAAAAGCACAAAAGACAAGGAAGAAAATGACAAGGAAAAGGGAGCAAAAACCAAGGCACAGAAAGGACCCTGTAAGCCCAAATCTGAGGTTACACCAAGGGTGGTCCTGAATGATCCTACACTGCAGGCACACAGGGACCACATGTGAACTTATGCTATCATTTGTAAATTCATGGGATTATGGCCCACTGAAAAAGATTTACAGACATGGATTAAATACCATTGGAAACCAAAAGGGAGCATTGACCTACATCTGGGGTCAAAAGGATTCTTTACAGTGGTCTTCACTAATATTGAGGATAAAGACAGAGTGTTTGAAGGAGGGCCCTACTTCTATGCAGCTGTTGGCCTCTATATGAGGCCATGGATGATGAACTTTGTCCCGGAGTGGGAGACTTTCACATCTTTTCCGGTTTGGGTAAGACTCAACTCCCTTCCTCTTGACTACTAGCAAATAGAATTGTTAACAGCTATAGGTAATAAATTAGGACGTTTTGTCAAGGCCTCAGAAGCCACTAGAAGAGGAAAATATACTTCCTTTGCATGAATCTGTGTGGAAATGGATCTCTCCGGAGCTCTACCGAATGAGTTGATCTTGGAAGTTTTGGATGAAGAATGGGTGCAAACAGTAGATTATGAACATATTCCATTTAGATGTCATAGATGTCATGAGCATGGACACCTATTCAGAGATTTCCCTCTCAGTAAAAATGAGAATAAGAGTAGAGCTTCCACTATGAAAGATTCGGAGAGCTTCCAAAAAGTGAGCCACAGAGGAAAAGGTGGCAAAAGGGGTCTTAGGCAACATCAAGCTGAAGGGCCTCAAGTTACGCAGAATAGGTTCTAGGTTCTTGAGGGGGGAGAAGAGGCAACAAAAGTAGATCAGGGCATAGAGGTAAATCCAGAGGATAAGGAGGTAGAGGAGGACAAAGACCAACCAAAGAACAACAACATACAGAAAGAGGCCATGATGAGCGATGTAGAACTGGATATGGACCAGGAAATGACCCAGAGTGAAATGGAAATGGAGGATCAGGAGCTGCAAGAGATTTTAGATAGAGAGCACCTAGATTTGGAAGGGTTCTTGAAACAAGGAACCATGGGAGGGTTAGATTTGTTACCTCAAGAAGAGTTCTCTAGAGTACAACAGTTGTACTTATGGAAAACCCAGGCTAGTGGGGTGGAAAGGCTAGGCAACACGGCAAAACAAGGCAATGAAGGTGTGAAATCTATAAAAATCACACCAGGATTAGCACCTCGAGGCCCAGGAAAGAAAAGAGGCAGAAAAAAGCAGAATGAGCTGCTGATGGAGTGTGGAAAGCTAATGATAGATTCAGGTAAGATGAAAGACCTAACCAGTTACTCTTTCACTAATCTTTAATGATGAAGTTTACTTCTTGGAACATCAGGGGTCTAGGTAGTAAAAGGAAGCAAAGATTACTTAGTAACATAATGAAACAAGAAGATCCAGATATTATATTTATCCAGGAAACTAAATGTTCTATACAAAAAATTAAAGAAATTCATAGTAAATGGCTCAGTCGTTTTGAGTTTCTAGAAGTCAAGGCAGAAAATACAGCAGGTGGCATTCTTACTCTTTGGAATCCCCTAAAGATTGGTATAATAGATGCTGAAGCCTCCAGAAATTATCTATCATTGGTAATGCAACCTGTGGGGGATAGGGAGATCTATCTAGTAACGAATGTTTATGGCCCTCAGAAAATGGATGACAAATTGAGACTCCTTGACTCCCTCATGGATCTCAGAGAGAGATATGCTGGGATTCCATGGATTCTTGGTGGGGACTTCAACATGATCAAATCACTATTGGAGAAAAAGGGGGGCACCAGAGCTCTCACCAAAGATGCCTTAGCTTTTCAATCTTTCTTGGACACTATGAAACTAGTTGACATTGATACAAGTAATGGTCACTTTACATGGAATAATAGGAGAGGAGGAGGGTCTCTGGTGGCCTCAAAGTTAGATAGATTCATCATATCATAGGACCTTATACTCAATGAAACTAGAATGGAAGCAAGGATTCTGCACTTTGGAGGCTCTGATCACTGGCCAATTCAACTAGAGATCAGGGGCATTGGTACTCCCAGGAATAGACCTTTCAAATTTGAGAATATCTGGCTCACCCATCCAGATTTTATCAACAATATTTCAAGTTGGTGGTCTGAAGATCTGCATATTCAGGGTACGAATATGTTCCCTCTTCACAAAATACTAAAATATATAAAGCTCAAGCTTAAAGAATGGAACAAAAAAGAGTTTGGCAATATTTTTGAAGGGAAAAAAGCTGTTGAAAGCAAACTGCAGATACTCAACCAATCCCTTATCCAGGTTGGCTTTGATAAAATCAGCAATGATAGAGCCACCATTCTTCAGCACGAGTGGGATAACTTATGCAAACAAGAGGAAATATTCTGGAGACAAAAATCTAGAGTGCAATGGTTAAAGGAAGGGGAAAGAAACACCAGATTTTTCCACAGATCAACCTTGGAAAACCGGGCTCATAATAGAATTTCCTCGATTAAGGATGAAGAAGGGCAACTAGTCAGTACCCATGAAGAAATTGAAGTTGTTTTAGTTCAACACTTTAGGGGTATTGCACAAGAAAGCATTCCAAACTAAGAGCCTTTCATTAAGGATATTATAAGACATATACCAAGACTAGTGTCCAGAGAGGATAATCTTAACCTCAACAAGCCAGTAACTGAAGAGGAAATCAGTGAAGTCATCAAGGAAATGCAGAATGGTAAAGCACCGGGTCCTGATGGTTTTAATGTGGACTTCTTTAAAGCATGCTGGAATATTGTTAAACAAGATATTCTGAATGTGGTAGAAGATTCCAGGGGGAATAGAACGATCCTGAAGGCCCTCAACACCTCCTTCATTTCTCTGATCCCTAAACAAGATAATGCTCTTACTCCTGATAAGTTTCGACCCATAGCATTGTGCAATGTGGTTTACAAGATTATATCCAAGGTTGTAGCTAATAGACTCAAACCTCTTCTCCCCACCCTAGTTTCTGGGGAGCAATCTGGCTATGTGGAAGGTAGACAAATTCTCAACAACATCATTCAAGCACAGGAGGTGGTGCACTCACTGACTAGCAACAGGAAGGCTGGAATGATCATGCAGCTGGACATAGCTAAAGCCTATGATAAGTTGAACTAGACCTATATCAGGAGGGTTCTTATTGCTTTTGGGTTTGATCATAATTGGGTTAGATGGGTCATGGCTTTGGTAACTTCTTCTAGCTTTTCAATTTTGGTAAATGGCTCTCCCTCAAAGATTTTTATTCCCTCAAGAGGCCTTAGGCAGGGAGATCCACTCTCTCCCTTTCTCTTTATACTCATGATGGAAGGTCTTGGTAGATCGATTAAGCAAGCAAAAGAAGAAGGCAAAATCAAGGGTCTTCAACTTTCTGAGAATGGATAGACTTTGACTCATCAATAATTTGTGGATGATACCATGTTGCAGGGAGTTCCTACAGTCAAAGAAGCTTTGGCATACAAACAACTTCTAAATGAATTTGGTTTGGCCACAGGTATGGAGGTTAATCTTTTCAAATCTAAAATCTTTTTCTTTAATACTAATATTGCTATACAAAGGAATATCTCCAAAATTCTAGGCTTTCAAAGAGATTCTCTTCCTTCGAAATATTTGGGAGTCCCCCTTACTGCTAAACCTCTTCATAAGAGTATCTGGGAACCAGTGATTAATAAGATGCAGGATAAAATCAGGAATTGGACCATCAGATCTTTAAACTTGGCAGGCAGGTTGGTGCTTACAAAGGCTGTTCTTCAATCTATCCCAGTTTTTATGCTTTTAGCACTCCCTATACCAAAAGAAGTATTACAACAATTCAGAACTATTCAAAGAGACTTCCTCTGGGGAAAAGGGGAGAAAAAAAGAAATGGGCCTTAGTTGCTTGGGAAAAGATTTGCAAACCCAAAATTCAAGGGGGTTTGGGTCTAGATGATCTAGAAGTTCTAAGGAAGGCTTTAGGAGCTAAGTTATGGTGGAGATGGGTCAAAGAACCAAAGGCCTAGTGGGCTAGTATCTGGACAGAAAAATATGCCAGTTCCTGGGACAACAACGATCATATAAGAATGTCTGGCAATATAAAGGGCTCACACATATGGAATAAGGCCTGGGAGAATAGAGCCTTAGTTCAAAAGAATAGCTTTTAGGAAATCAGAGAGGGGGATTTGGCACTTTTTTGGGAAGATAAATGGCAACAAGAACCAATACTGCTAAATGAGCAATTTTTGGACCTCAAAAGAGAGACAAATATCAAGGGATTATCACAGGTCAAAGATTTTTGGGACCAAAATAATAATGAAAGTAAATGGAGAAGGTGGAGAAATATGATTTACGAGGAAGATAACCCCTTGAAAACTAAAGCTGAGGCTCTCATGTGGATACTAGAACAAAGGAAGATCTTAGTGACTGGGGGGCATGACCAATTGAGGTGGGGCAACAACAATGAGGGTACCTTTAATCTTAAGGAAGCTAAGTGCAAAATCCTCGAGATGGACTCTCTTGCTCTAGATAGAATATGGCAGAATCTGTGGAGGCATCAAGGCTGGATGAAGATTAAGCTCTTCATGTGGCTTGTTTATCATAAGAGAATTCTGACTTGGGATAACATAAGAAAAAGGGGTGTGCTGGGGCCTTCCAGATGCCTACTCTATGAAGCCCAAGAAGAAACAATGGAACACCTCCTCAATAATTGTATCTTTACCTCTAGTTTGTGGGATTATTTTGCTAACATCTTCCAAAGGAGTGACAGGGACAGAGGGTGCATCTTCAATACCCTAACCAGGTGGAGAAATAATTACTCAAATAATGAAATTCTTGGTACTGCATGGGCTCTTACCCCTAGCTTCATTATTTGGAATGTCTAGAAAGAAAGGAATAAGAGAATTTTCAGAAATGAAAAAAGATCCCTTCAGTGTCTTTTGAAGCAGACTTTGACTCAACTTAAAGAGATGGTGGGTACCATAGTGCGAAACACCCCTAAAGATCAACCCTTAGATGCTGACTTGAAGATTCTGGGACTGTTGGGTATGCAGGGGCTTATGTTGCAGGGCCTGAACAGAAGGGTTTTGGCTATGGTTTCTAAGCAGGAATTCTGGCATCCTCCCCCTTTGGGCTTTCTGAAATATAACATAGATGGGGCTTCTAAAGGCAACCTGGGCAGTGCAGGATTTGGAGGGGTGTTAAGGGACGATACTGGTAACATCCTTTCCATCTTCCATGGACATTTAGGCAGGGCTACAAACAACATGGCAGAAGCCATGGCTATGGAGCAATGCTTAGATCTCCTGGTGCAAGATAACCAGCAGAATGTTATTATCGAAGCCGACTCTGAGATTATTATTAACACAGTAAAAAAATTAGTTGGGGCTCTGAGCTGGAGAAGGTTTCTAAACACTGGAGGCTGATCCAGGTCTTCCAAAGGATCCAGATCCACCTCAGAAGCCTACGCATGGTCAATTTTAACCATGTGCGAAGGCAGGCCAATAAACTGGCTGATCTATTGGCTAATCAAGGTGTGAAATGTACCAGGTATAGGGTTTCAATGAGCGGGCATAGGTTGCCTCAGGATAATTTCATGGATCAGTGTAACACCCAAGCAGTCGAGGATATGATGGTGTATCGCACCAAAACAATGGAAGCCCTGTCCAATAATTTGGTTGATTTATGAGGTGCAAGTTTTACCTTTCTCGTTTCTTTTTATGTTGCCAGGAGGAGTCTACTACCAGAGTAGTTGTTTGGAGGGAAGGGGTAGTACGTTGCTCAGGCTCACATACGGCGGCAAAAGCGAAAGGAGTAGCTGCCGGAACCCAGAATCCAATGACGAAATGTATAATCTTAATATGTTTTCAAACGTTACATTTCTGCTAGCGAAGTGGTTTCCGTATATCGGGGGCCTCTTGGGTGGGAAGCGGTTTTAAAATTTTGGGTGTGATCACACTCCTTGAGTGACACGTGGCTATGGGGTAGTTTTGTTCTTTTCCCTTATCGTGCGTTAAACATCTGCTCCTTTTCTTGGAGCGATATGATCCTCCACCATTGGATCAAGTCTAGCAAATCTACGGTTGTAAACTATCGAGCTTGTCTATGGGACCTCATGGCTAAAGGGCGGACTTCTAGACGGCGCAATATTCATCTCCACTGTTGTATCAATTCGGAGGGATCGACGGTCAGAATTCTGTCGCGTTCAATGGAACTTCCAAAAGGTTTTTTGGCAGGAGCCTTGGCTCTGCGAGGTACTCCACTGCAGTTGGTCGGGTTGCTTATGTGGCCTTCGTACTTGTTGCCTTTTCTGGGTGATGTAGATTTGTGGATTAGGGTTGGAGTTGTAGCACTTAACTCGTGACCACAGGTTTTCTTAAAAGCAGGGTTTTTTTAAAATCCTTGTTACCATGTGGATGGTTGTATTCTATGTAAAAACTTTTTTGTTTTAATGATTAAAAAGGTACGACTCTTGCTTCAGCAAAAAAAATATATCCTATATTTTTATATAGCAATTATTATAATAAAATAAAAATTATATTTCGAATTATGGGTGAAATTATTTATCATTGAGAGATTGGTTCATTGACTCCTTTTTCCCCTATTCATACATAGAAGGTTTTAGGCTATCTTTAAGGATGATAAAATTTGTTTTCTTTTTTCCTTCTAAGCCACATGAATTCTTCGTATGATACTTGATCTCAACGTTCTTAGTCACTTGAGAAACCATTATACTTATCCCAAAAATTGTAGATCATTCCAAACTTGCCTTCAATGATCCTAATTGTATGGAGAATGTCTTCACATTGATCCTCCTTATTTTTTAGAGCTTGAACAAGTAGAGTTTTGGCCAACCAACATGTTTCTTCTATTCTAAAGAACTTCACCTTTGAGGTTCTAGAGTATATTAGGCCTTTAACCCATCCATCCAATTCATCCAAGGTTCGAATTCAACTTAGATTTTTCCTTTTCTCCGTGACCCTCCTTTCCAATTCATCAATTTTCAAGTTATCCAACTTTTGGATCTATTTATGGATGAGCCTTGCAACCTCCATGGCATCTTTTATGACCCTAGACATATGCCTGAAATTCAAAAAGATCAGTACCCTTAAGGAGAAAATTTAAGGTTATTTTCCTTTCCCATTCATGGAGTTACCCACATTTATTTTCATTTTGAATAAGATGGCTAAGTAGCAAGGGAACTTGACCCCTTTGCAATTGACATAATGAAATTAAACCATTGAGATATGAAACCCAACATGGACATTGAAATTAGGAACCTTAAAAATTGAGGGCCTCCAAAAGAATGGAAAGAAACCACCTAATCCATGTAGAGTAGAGAAAATCCCACCCTCCTCACTTTGACCAAGATACTAGACATAAACCAAGCATAGATGCAAAAGAAAATAAGAAAATGACCTAAGACCTCATGCCACCAAGTCTCCAAAGAAGTTTTAGACCACTTTTACACCAGGGAGGTCATTCTTTTCCTTCTTGATACTTCTCAAATCATCTAAGTGATTTCATCCACCATTAAATATGTAACACCCACTCCTCCCAGGTCCACCCAAGCAACCAACTAGCCAGGGTAAACATGCGACGCGAAATGTCACTATAATGGATTCAACTTCCTTGTGACCTTAAGGAAATGGAATCGATGAAACATATAAAACAAACCCATCCACATCAGCAACAACAACCTGAGGAGACATGTCAGCCACTCAGAGATCCTATCCCTTAGCCCCGCTGATGTTTTAAGCCTTTTAACCCTTGGTCGCTCTCATGCTATAGGCATGACAACATCCAGAAGCCAAAGTAGCTCTCACAGGCCTATGTTCCAGCAAACCCTGGACTCTTTTCAGCAGACCTGTGCTAGTGTCCCCAAGATTTGAGTCACTTTTCTAGCCCAGAATCTTTCCCTTTGCCTAGAACTTGTTACAACCTCTAGAATCCATCAAATACATGATAACAAGATAAGAAAATCAAAATTCAACCTTGAGAATAGGCTTGAGCATCCCCAATAGGGACTGGCATTATGTCAAACACTTGGCATCAATGCAACCTACAGCTCTAGGATACAAGACAGAGCATGAATGGATGAAAGAACTTATGAAACACAACCAAAAGGATCACCACCTTCTCCATTGAACTCTTATAATATCAATTGGGTCTTGCATCCATCCATTTAACAACTACATGTAAATACATGAAATAACCATGACATGAACCAGTCATATAAACATGCTTATAACCAACATAAAACCATATAAATATCATATATGTGACGGCCATTAAATCCACATATAAAATAGTGCAAAAGTAAGAGAACTTAGCTTTTATTAATCTTATCCAAATCTGAACAAGTTCAGTACTTGCACGTACCACCTGACCATAAACATGGTTGAACAAAATCTCTCTTTGAATAAGTCACCCCCTTCCATATTCCAAGCATGAATGTGGGATCTCTTAGAACAACCAAACCTACAACAACCAAGGGAATCCAGAGGTTAAACCACCTCCACCCTCATCAAACCATGATAACACCAGACTAGGTGCTTTGATCACAACTGAACTGAACTTAGAATGCCATCCGAAATCCATCACTATCCTTGAGGAATTTTCCATCTCCTTGTCTCTCTGGCTTTCCTGTAATCTAGTCCTGGATCACTGAGCCCTAAACTGAGACCAAACTCTTGGGCTTTACCGAAATCCAACAAGGCTCACTAAGCCCTAAACCGAGACTCCACCCTCAGGCTTTACTATGTATCCTACCTAAACAAGTCAAGGGATTCCTAGGCCTTGGGAATGAAACTTGAGACCATCTTCGCCCCAGATTCTGAAATCCTTCTAGCAAACCAAAGCTAAAAATCGAGATAAACATCCCAACATACCATGGCATCTGGAAAAAGGAAAGGCTAGGCTGAAAACCACGGTCATAACCTGGAAAAACCATGCCAACAACAGAAAGAGAACCATACAACAACATTCAAACCCATGCATGTCCAAACGAGGTGGAAAATCACACATGCAAAAGGGTACCTGCAAGCATTCTTGTTGAAGCTACTTCATGTTTCTTTTCTTCTTTAATCGTTGCCTTCCTTTCATTTCCTTTGCTTGCTTTTCCTTCCGTACTCCAAAGCTAGAGTGCTCCAAGAAAACTCTAAGTGACCAAGAGTGAGAGAGAGTGAGAGAGAATAATGAGAGAGCTCCAAACTTGAACTGAAAAAAGGTTACCAACTGATCCTCAGAAGCCTTTTTATTAATGAGGCCTCTACTTTCTTCATTTTCCATTATTTTTCTTCAATTTCCTCCTCACATGCAACCTATGACTTTTCACCCTACTTTTCTCCTTTTTTCCTTTATTTTCATAAATAAATGTGCCAAAAATGCCTTTTTTTTCCTTTTAATGTCTTTTCCTTATCCTTTTCCAATTTTCCTTAGCCAAAACACACATCCAATGATGCCCACTAGGATATCTTTTCCCAACATCTAGCTTGGAATAAGTATCCCTTAACCGTGGTCTTATTTTTCCTTTATTAACTTTTATTACATGGAATTTTCATCAGGGCTATTACAAAATAACCATTAATCCAATATTGTTAGAGGAATCTTCATTTTGAACTACAATTTTATATTCCTCACCACAATTTCATCACGAGAGCACCCTTTGGTGCCACTCCATAAATCATTTCACCTTCCACTTGACAAAATGCACGTGAAATATATTTACAACCTCATATCCTTGATACAATTATTAATTTAGCATCAGTTAGGAGGGGGTTCATACTCCCTCCTATAACCTCACTCATCCTTACATTCTCATCCGTGAGAACTAGCTAATGGATGAGATGCCAGGTGTTAATGTAAGGAAAAGTGGTAATCGATCAACATGAAAAGTTGGTCATCTCCCAACTTATTGACACCCAATAAAAAGGTAATGATGCAATCATATTTGCTAATTTTATGAGATGTAATATACATATATCCTTTTAAGTTAAGCACACAATAATCGTTATTACCATCACTTGATAAACATTAATCTACCCAACTTTTATGAGATTTTTTTCACTATTATTCATGAAGATATTCCCATCACATAAACTATGATAATAACTTTATATTTATGATGGTGATAACTATATATCTACGATGATAATGGAGTATAACACATTTCACTTTAAAACAAGAAATTAATGTAGATCCATTTCAAGTCTAGATCTATCATGCTAAAGGGATCGGTTGCGTTAGGTCCCTATAATACTAGTGTATTCCATTATTATTATTTTCATTGTGCCCCTTATTATTATTTTTGTGCCCATGTTGTCCCAATATTGTTATTATTGTGCCCCATAAAAGCCCACTATTGTTATTCTTGTGCCATTACATTATTATTGTTATGTCGGCTCTGATTATATTGTGACCCCTTAGACTCCCATATATAGAAAGTAGGTCTTGTCATTTGTATCATCCAAGAATTTTTCATTTGTGTAATGTAAAGGAGGTTTCCCCCTAAAAGAAGCTACGTTTTAAGTTGTTGATCTATCTCTTTCTTCTATTTTATGAGCTGGTTGAATAACAATTGGTATCAGAGGTTTGCATTCTAGGGTTTCGCTGCTTCAAACACGTCATCATGGAATTTGATCTATAACGTTTATTCTATGAATATTCAGAAGCTAAAATTAAAACCCATTTGAGACAAAATCGTGATGAACCACATGAGCGAATTTCAGATCCTATACCGCTATATTTGAGGAGATATGAATTGAGGATATTAGGGTTTTTTGTAGGCTCACGAATTGGATCTCTAACATGACACCTTGGGAAAATCATCATAACTTTCTCTCCTAGCATCTGATTCAAATTTTGTGAAAAGTGATAGAAATAATATGAATTTTAGCTTGTTGGGTATATTTTTCAGAAGCTAAAGTCGAAATAGTGACATGTGGCACGTTGTACAACTTCGTTTTACTGAACTAGTCTATAATTAGGTCGTCGCGGGAGATTGGGCATAACGCTTTCTTTGGGAATCCAATTGTGATCAGACTTTCGGGGTTGGAAATAATATTCAAAGGGATATCACGGGCCACAATTTCAGAACTTGGAGATCCTAAATTACAAAGTTACAGGCATTTCAAGATCGAGCTCATACAAAAAAAATAAGTTTTTTTTTTTTTTAAATTTGCATAAGTCTTGTTTGAGAAAGTAATATGAAGTGATTCAAAGGGAATTGTGAAGAATAATTATTATTCATTGATGACCCGAAGAAATAAAATGGAAACACCTAGTAAGCAACATGAAATCTCGACTATGACACATGAAGAAGAGGAAGAAATGCAACATGATAGATCAAAATTACGAGACCAAGTGTAACAAATTTCGCTCTCACAAAAAGTAACTGAAGCTAAGATGGATGGTTTAAAAAATGGAATGGAAGCTAAGATGGATGGCACGGAAGCTAAAATGAATGGTATAGAAGCAAAACTTAAAGGCAACATGGAAGATTTGAAGATAGATTTGACAAAGTTGCTACAAAAAATGCTTACTAATGGTGAAAGGGTAGTAAAGGAAAATCATGATGAGAACAAAAGAAATGTTAGTCATGATTTCATAGACTCTAACATTGGATTGAAGACCCACCATGTTCCAAATATCGATATTAGGAATTTTGATGGCAAGGATCCCGTAACATGGTTACTACAGATGGAGCAATATTTCTATCTCCATAATGTGAAAAGCACACAAAAGGTACGCATTGCAACTTTATATTTGGAACCCAATCAATTTGTACGATATCGATGGCTTTGCTCTCGTAAACAAATTGTCACTTGGGAAATTTTTATGGAAGAAATGATAGCACATTATGAGGATACAAAAAGCAACACTTTTTTATCCAATTGATAAATCTCAAACAAAAGGGTTCAATGGTGGAGCGCATTGAGGACTTCCAAAAATTGAATATAAGGGTAAAAGATATTTCAGAGGAGCATAGGATTGATGTGTTCATAGGGATTTTAAAGTATAACATCCAACATGAGGTTCACCTTTGGGAACCTGATTCATTAGAGAAGGCATTCAGGTTGGAAAGAAAATTTCAAACCAAAATTATGGCAACAAGGAAGCCTACCACTCATAACTATAAAGATGGAAGTGTTGTTTCCCCTAGCCTTCCACAACCTACAAGGTTGACACCACAACAATTGGAAGAAAAAAGAACAAAAGGGCTTTGTTACAGTTGTGATAACCAATACACTAAAGTTCATGTGTGTTGAGAAGAAATTATTTTACATAGATTGTGAAGAGGAGGAAGCAAAGGAACAATAAACATCAATATAAGAGGACACACACCAAGAAAAAACTGTAGAGAAAGAAGAAATGAATCTGACCATATCTTGTAATGCATTGGCCGGAATTACCACTCCTCAAACTATCAATATAGAAGGACATATTAAGAAGAAAAAGGTAATAGTGTTGATTGATTCAGGCAGTACCCATAATTTTATTCATTGTAAGATAGCCAAGGAATTGAATTGCTTCCTATATCCAGCACCAGAGTGTCGAGTGATGGTTGCAATTGGAGGAACCATAAATTTCTCTGGAAAGTGCCATAATATCAAGCTATCCATGGGATAATATGTGTTGAATAGTCCAATGCTTTCCATTCCAATGGGTGGTGCTAACATTGTACTAGGAGTCCAATGGCTACAGTCTTTGAGTACGATAACTTTTAATTTTAAAGAACTTTTTTTGAAATTTGTTTCGGAAGGAAAGGAAGTTGAATTAAGGGGTATCACAGGGAAATCAGGAAAGATAATTAGCTCTAACGGCATGACAAATCTTCTAAAGAAAGAACAACGAGGCATAATCACACAATTATGTTAGCTACAGGTTCCCACATTAGAATCATCTATTTCTCCAGATCTCCAAAAATTCTTGGACAATCATTCTAGGGTATTTGAGACTCCCAAAGGCCTCCCACCTATTCATGATCATGATCATGCTATTCATTTGATTCCAGGAAGTGTTCCTCCAAACATCAGTCCTTACAGATATCCTTGTGCCCAAAAGAGTGAAATTGAATGTATGGTTGCAGAAATGCTAGAGGCTATTATAATTCAACTTAGTTAAAGTTCTTTCTCTGCTCCAGAAGTTTTGGTGCACAAGAAGGATGGATCATGGCACATGTGTCTGGATTATAGGGAGTTCAACAAGCTTACTATTAAATATAAATTCCCCATTCCTATCATTGATGAATTATTGGATGAATTGCATGAAGCAATTTACTTCACCAAGTTAGCCCTTCATTCAGGATATCATCGAATCAGAATGAATACTGAAGAAATTTTGAAAACAACATTTAGAACTCATGAAGGTCTTTATGAAATTTTGGTCATGCCTTTTGGCATTACCAATGCACCTTCTACATTTCAAGGTTTGATGAATTCCATTTTTAAACCCTTCAATAGAAAATTTGTGTTAGTATTTTTCGATGATATACTAATCTATAGCAAGTCCTGGAAGGATCGTGTTCAACATATTGACAAAGTGCTCAAATTGTTGGAGGAGAAACAAATATATGCAAAAGACTCCAAATGTTTATTTGGAGTACAAGAGGTGGAATGTTTGGGTCATATTGTATCTCATGAAGGTGTTAAGGTAGAGCCTAGAAAAATTAAAGCCATTAAGCAATGGAAAATCCCAACATCCATAAAGCATCTGCGAGGATTTCTCAGGTTGACAGGGTATTATCACAATTTTGTTAAGAATTATGGGAGAATAGCGGCACCTTTAACAACATTGTTGAAGAAAAATGCATTTTCTTGTACTCGAGAAGCAATGAAGGCCTTTGAACATCTTAGAGAGGCAATGTGCCAAGCACCGGTCTTAGCTATGCCAGACTTCACAAAAACATTTATTATGGAATGTGATGCATTAGGAAATGGAATTGGTGTTGTTTTAATGCAAGAAGAAAGACCCATTTCTTTCCAAAGTCGTCCAATCAAAGGAGAATATTTACAAAAATCTATTTATGAGAATGAAATGTTGGCAATATTACATGCACTTAAGAAACGACGACCTTACCTAATGGGAAGACAGTTCAAGGTAAAAATAGATCATGATAGTCTTAAATACTTTTTAGAACAAATATTATCTTCAGAAGAGCAACAAAAATGTGTCACAAAGATGTTGGTTTATGACTTTGAAATCATCTACAAAAAGGGGAAGCAAAATGTTGTTGCAGATGCACTCTCAAGAAATGATGAGGATGTGTAAGCATTTCTTTGTGCCATTTCAATTATCCAACCAGATTGGATAAAGGAAGTAAGAGATGAATGGAAGAATGAAAAAGAAGCGTGGGCACTCATTCAAAAGTTGCAGCAAGATCCCAGTACATCTGATACATTTAGAGGGAAAAATGATTTGTTATGGTACAAATATCACTTATACCTCTATAAGAATTCCCAACTCAAACAAAAAATTCTTAGGGAATTGCACACATCTCCCTTACGAGGGCATTTGGGATTTTTAAAAGCTTACCATAGGGTTAAGAAGGAATTTTTTTGGGATGGCCTTAAATTTGATATTCAAAAGTTTGTTGCAGAATATTTGGTTTGCCAACAAAATAAATTTCAGACAAGTAAGACCCCAGGTCTATTACAACCTTTATCCATTCCAGGTCAACGTTGCGAGGAGGTTTCAATGGATTTTATCACAGGCTTACCCAAGTCTGAAGGAAAGAGTGTCATCGTGGTGGTAGTTGATAGACTTACCAAGTATGCACACTTTTGTGCATTATATCATCCATTTAAAGCCAGTACATTTGCTAATGCATTTATGGAAACAAGTCAAAATCTACATGTAAATCCAAAGATTATTGTAAGTGACAGAGATCCTATTTTCACTGGAAATTTTTGGACAAAATTATTTTCTTGTCTGGGTACTCAGTTAGCTCATAGCTCATCTTATCATCCTCAATCTGATGGGAAAACTGAGATAGTGAACAAATGTTTGGAAGGATATCTCTTTTTCTTTGTATCTGATAAACAAACACAATGGGTCAAATGTTTTCCTCTCGCTGAATGATGGTATAACACTTCCTTCCATACTGCAGCAAAAATGACCCCATTTATGGTGCTTTATGGATATTCTCCACCATCTATCACATCATATTTAAGACAAAATTCTAAGGTTCAAGAAGTGGAAGATCACATCGATCATCAACAAAAAGTTCTTCAAATCTTAAAGGATAACCTCACTTTAGCGCAAAAGAGAATGAAACAATAGGTAGATCAACATTGCAATGAAAGAAGTTTTGATGTAGGTGACTGATATCTCTACGGCTATAACCATACAAACAAATGTCCCTCAAGCAAGCTGAGAAGGATAATAAATTATCACCAAATTATTATGGTTCGTACAAGGTGTTGCAAAAGATTGGTACTATGGCATACAAGTTGGAACTTCCTGCATCTTCCCGATTTCACCCAATTTTCCATGTTTCATGCTTAAATAAGGTTATAGGTGACAAGCTCCCAGTTCAAATGATGTTGCCAAAGCTTGAAGAGGAAGGAAAAATCATATTGGAACCTGAAGCAGTCACAGAAACAAGAACTTCATAGCTGCAAAATCGATCAATTTTAGAGTATCTTATCAAGTGGAAGAACTTACCCACTGAAGATTCCACATGGGAGCATGAGAATTTTATATAGAAGCATCCAGAACTATGCAAGTGTTGAGGAAAACACTTTTTTGAAGGAGAGCGGCATGTTAGGTCCCTATAATACTAGTTTATTCCCTTATTATTATTGTCATTGCACCCCTTATTGTTATTGTTGTGCCCATGTTGTCCCCATATTTTTATTATTGTGCCCTACAGAAGCCTACTATTGTTATTGTTGTGCCCTTACATTATTATTGTTATGTCGGCTTTGATTATATTGTGACTTCTTGGACTCCTATATATAGAAAGGAGGTATCGTCATTTGTATCATCTAAGAATTGTTCATTTGTGTAATGTAAAGAAGGTTTCCCCCCGAAGAGGCTACATTTTAAGTTGTTGATCTATCTCTTTCTTCTATTTTGTGAGTTGGTTGCATAACAGGTTAACAGTGCTAGAAACCACCAACATATAGGGGATATCCCCGATATGAGGTCCCAATTATACCTTACATTGTTTGGTGAAGGAGTCCCATCTGGAATATGCCTCCACTATTGTTTACTTAAAGATACACCTCAACTTTAGTTGTCAACACGAAAGAGAAGTGCAAACATCCTTTTGAATGAGCTAGCTAGTGCACCTTATGGATGTTCAATTGTAGATTTATCGAGGTTCTCTTACTGTGGAGGGGAAATTGAAGTAATCCTCTAAGAGAGAAGTAATAGAACTACCTTAATGGAGACACATGTAAAAGAGAAAGTTTTGTGCAACATCAAGCAAAATAGTTCACAAGGATGCGATGATCATTATAAACATAAAAACACAATTCAAAAAGAATAACTAAAGTCACTAAAATAATTCAATTACTCCAGCACTAATGAAGGAAAAAATGAACAATAAACATTCAAAGAATAGTATTATAAACATTCACAATCCATGCATGAAAATGTGTTGGCCTAGAAGGCTTCAATATTGAACAAAAGTCCCAATATACATAAATGCAATGAACACCACTAACTCGAATAGTGGAGCATTAGAGCCACTGCTTGCTCCCAAAAGTACTAACTCTAACTCTCTAATGCCTCGTGGGAGAATCCAAGGTTAAATGTCCTTTACATTAGGAATGAGGATCTATTTATAACTTGAGGAATGACCTTTCACATCCTCATGGCTCTTGAATATCTTACTTCTAATGACCTTTGGACTTCTACAACCTTTGGAATACCAAATGACTTTTGGAATTACATATGAATTTTGGTATTACATGTGTTTGGAGTTCCATGACACTTTAGCTCATACATGACTCCTGATTTTCCACTTATTTGTCTTTACAATGATTACAAAAATACATCATGACTTCCACATCATCATATGATGAGACTTGACATGTCACTATCTTGGATGACTGGGACTAATAGTGATTGACGACATGGACTTCCTCCAGTGGTGACATGGCTACCAATTGTATCTTCATTCTTCATTCAGCTTCAATCATTGATGTCCTCTACACTCCAAAGCATCTCTAATCAACTGGAGTCTATAGGGTTCTTTGATTATCAATATTCAAGCGTGTTCTTCATTCTTTCTCAACTTCCTTTGGTTTTTCTTCTTTCCCGATCTTCCTCATGTGTTCTTTCCATGTTTTTTCTAGAATACCTTCATTTGCAATCACCCATGACAAGCAATGATTGGCCTGAAAAATCTTATATTCTACCATGTTCCATGTATATTTTTTGTTCATGCCTTTCTGGTGCACTCAAGAGGGACAGGAGGGACTTCAGGGCACATGGGTTCACTTTGAAATGATGAAGGTCTGAACGGGGTAGGATTTGTGGCTTCGGCATGCACTCATGTCATCAAGAGAGGGAGGCAATTAAGGCAAGGTGCATGGCGCAAGTCCGACGGACGAAGGGGGGGCCTTCGAGCTTCCCAAGTGTGTTGTGCTCTCAAAGGAGAGATGGAGGGCACAAGGAACACTCCTGAAGGCTAAAGGATGAAGGCTTCAAGCCTTTGTGGTGCACTCATGTGCTCAAGAGGCCTAGGAGGGTGCAGGTCACACTCCTGAAGGTTGAAGGTTGAGGCTTCATGCCTTCAGAGTGTGCTCATGCAATCAAAGGGCCCAAGAGGGTACATGGAACATTAGGGAAGGCTTAAGGGAGGAGCTGAAGCCCTTCAGGGTGTGCCTATGCACTCAAGGAAGGTTTACTTCTTCAAGTTGAAGGAGTGCACTCAAGGGAGATTTAGTCTCTAGGAGGGCACAATTCGGAGTAAGGAAGGGGAAAGAGGGTTAAGGAGCGCGCCTTGCGCCCCTGGAGGGTGCATGGAACACTTATGAATAATGAAGGATTCCCCATTAAGGCTTCAAAGTATGTTCATGCGCTCTTGGCCTTAATAACTTTTCTTTGAAACTAAATATTTGTCTAAGTCTAGAATATGAGGCGAGGGGCGAATAGGATGAGTTTAGACATAGAACCATGTGTGACACATACCAACTCATCAAGAAAACTTATAAAAACTTTAAAAATGATGAATATATGTCAAAACACCACTTTATACACATTCCCCAAGTGTAACGAGTGTAGTGTGTGCGACTACAACCCAAAAGTGTCATTTTGCGACAAAAAATTTATTATGACCACAAAATGCACTAAAAGATTTCATGATCAATCCAAAAACACTTGAGACCATTCAAAGGAACTTGAAACACATAGAATAACATGAAACAACAATTGGTGATCAAAGCGACTCTATGTTTGATAGTGATAGTAGGCTCCAAAATTCAAATGTAGCAAAATTTTGGAGGGTGTTGTAGCAACGACAACACTTGGAGACACATTGGGTGGAATTTAGCTTCTATGTCTGTGAATAGATTCCAGTTAAGGGTTAGACCTTCAGGAAGTATTTATTTCCTTAATTTCCCTTTTTCAACCCAATTTTATACATAACATTTCACTTTTCTCAACTTGGTTGAAACACACAAAAGGCACACCATCTCACAATTGTTTCAAAACAGGAAAGGGTAATGTGAGTAATGAGTTTATGATATTCAGGGTATGAGTTTTCATCTTTGGTGTTTCTTCACTACCTAAAGGACTAGTCAATACCTCGACGAAGTCACTTCAAGAGCATAAACGTTGCTTCACTACCAGCGAGCATTGACACTATCCTGATGATGTTGCTTGCTTCACCTCTTTGCACAAGAACCCTTTCACTTCTTTCACTCTTTATTTATTTATTTTCATAGAATTGTGCATTGAAACTTATTATTTTCAACAACCAAAAGAGGGATCCAGACTTATTCAGAGTAGAGGAGGTTTCCCCTTCAGAGAAGTATTTTAAAACCTCTGATATTGGTTTGCTCACTTTAAATTTCCCCCTTATCCCTTCTCTACTAGACTGGACAAGTGTTAACACAAAAGTAGATTTTCAGGAAGCTGAGTAGTTTAGATACCGGCATAGGCACGAATAAAATAGGTTCCCTTAAGGTTGTCTTATTGGAAAAATCCTATTTTCCATCTCGCCTTAGCTCAACTTATGGAATTTTCCCAAACAAATAAAGAGAACAACATAAAGCCAAGCATTGCGGTTGTCACATTCATCTTTTATTACACTACAAAGCCTTTTGAGCCATGCACTTTACACAAAGGTCTTATTTATGTACACTGACTAGCCAACAAGACATGACAAGACATGACTTACATAACAAATGAACAACAGACACAAGAAAAAGAAAGAGAAACAAAACAATTGTACAAGAAGTGCACCTTGTAACTTATATTGAAAGTAATTCTTTAGATCCTGATGGCTTATGGGAACAGGGTCAATCCTCTTGTCTAATGATTTTAGTTTGAAAGAGTTGTGGTCGAGCTTTTCATTAACAATAAATGGCCCAATCCACAAAAGTTGGAACTTTGTATGTTTCCCCTTTTTTTTGTTGGGTTTATCCCACTTGAGAACTAGATCACCCACATCAAAGCTCTTTTCTCCCGTGTACTTCTTATCGAAAACACGCTTTACACAGTTCTGATGTACAACAAATCAGTCTTTGGCCTTACACCTTTCTTCCTCTATTTTAAGTAGCATATATGTCCTACTTTGAACCAGGAGGGAAGGTTTACCTTGTGACTCTTGAGAGAGTTGCAAAGTTGGAAGATACAAGTTCAAAATCAAGATAGCTTCTTTACTGTAAACAAGGAAGTATGGCGAGATTCTTAGGGAACTTTTTGGAGTTACATAGTCACCCCAAAGAGTATTGGTCAAATATTTATGCCAATTCCTTTGTTTAGAGAAGATGGTTTTCTTGATTATACGGATAAACTTCTTATTCATGAATTCATCCAAATCATTTCCCAGTGGATAATAATTAGATGCATGCTTGAATACAATTCAATTTTCTAATGTAAATTCATAAAGTTTTACTGATGAAAAATATGTCACAATATCAAAGACAAGTGACATACGATCGCCAAACCTGGTCATAATATTATGTTGCAAGAAGTTGATGACTTCCTAGTCATTTACTTGTCTGAAAGGAACTGCTTCTGACCACTCAGTGAAGTAATCTGTCATTATTAGGATATATGAGTGTTTCTTTGAAGAATGAGGGAAAATTTGTCCAATAACTTCAAGAACCCACTGTTGGAATGGTTCTTCATCTACCACTGGTAGTAATGAGGAAGGTGACCTCTGATCACGGTTGGCACATCTTTGACATGCTTGGAACTTGCGGAGATAAGCATGACCATATTTAAATAGAGTGGGTCAATAATATTTGACCCTCATAAATTTATTTTTTTTAGTGTCACATGCATAGTGGCCACATGTCAGTCCATCATGTAAATATTTCAAGACCTTCTTTGTATCCTCTATCTTAAGGCACCTTAGCAAGACTCCATTACGGTGATTCTCAAAAAGCACTCCATGAGCCAATTAGTAAGATATGGCTTTTTGTCAAATTTCCATTTTTTTCTTGTTCGATAAGTGTGAGGGGAAGGTTCCATGCTTCATAAATTATTGTAGATCAACATACCATGGTGTTGTAAACGTGGACTAAAGAACATGTTCAATATTATACATTTCGATCTCCTGCTCCCAACATAAATATCTTGTTCAGGTGCATCTCTTGCTTCAGTGACTAGTTTACATAGGCCATGACACTTTATGGTATGAACTAGTTTTCACTCCAGGTCATATTCTTAAAGACAGATCATCTAGTTAGCCCTCTTCTCACCTATCTCGAATTTCATGAATAATGTTCTTACTATTGGATAAGGTACACATATGATTGCATGAGATTTTAATATGTAGGGCCTAAAGTACTAAAATACCTTGTATATTGCATACACTTATTTGTCAATGGAAGGATAATTTAATTCGGGCCCCAGTAGAATATATAGGTCCCTCATTTCCTTTAATAACTTTCTAAGCCAACATGATCGCAATTGACAACTCTCAAGCAAATTTATAGAGCAGGAAATGTTTGCCATAATCGAGACTGAAAAATGTGGGTGCGTCGACAATAGCCTGCTTAATCTCAACAAAAGCATCCTTTTCCCATTTATCCAATTTATATACTACATATTTCTTAATAATCTCGTGTATGGGTTTGACTATTTGAGCATAATCGGAGATGAATTTTCTCAGGAAAATAATTTTTTCTAAGAAAGAATGCATGGCTTTCTTATTCACCAAGAGTGGGATCTACGTGATAGATTTGACCTCTAAGGATCAATATTGATTCTACTCTTTTCTATGATGTTTCCTAGTACAATTCCTTCGGACACACTAAAGATACTTTTCTTGGGATAAAGAGAAATCAAGTACTTTCAACACCGCTCGAAAATCTATTTTGATGACGTATGTGATCTAATATTTTCTTGGAGAACACAACAACATCATACAAATAAAAAATAATGCTCTGACCTATCATGCCATGAAAGGAAATGTCCATTTCTCTTTGGAAAGTCTCACCTACGTTTATAAGTCGAAATGGAATCCTCTTGAAATTGAATGTCCCTCATTTGGTCAAGAAGATAGTTTTCAGTTAGTCGGGTTCCACTAATAGCACTTGATTATAAATTTGGAATCCATATAGTAGTGAAAACATTTCAAACCCAGATATTGTCTGGAATATCTTCTCCATGGATGGAACAAGATAGTTATCCTTATCAAAAGCCCAAATAAGGTTGTAGAAATCTACACACAATATTATCTCTCCAGACTTATTTCTGAATGGGACGAGATTGGAAACCCACATGGAATGTATGAATTTAAATATGATCTGAGCATCCAACAACTTTCTCAATTCCTTTTGTATAAAGGGCTCCTGTGTTGGATGAGATTTCCATAGCTTTTGCTGGAATGGTTTCACCCCTTCTTTTATAGGGATGACATGTTGGATAATACGAGTGTCATAAGTCTTTAAATCATTGTATGTCTATGCAAACACATCACAATAATTTTTTAATAAGAAGATAAATGCCTATCATTCTTGTGGAGAACAACAAGTATTGAGGTTCACATACTTTGGAATTTTTGGATTTCCCAAATTGACTTGTTTAGATGCTAACTTTGAACTCTGAGTCTTTGTGTTGGTTGGCCCTCTAAATCAGTTTTGTAGGTCATATAATTTCTCCAGGGACACAACACCCTTAGGCATAGTGTTTCATTTCGTTGCATTAGACACCTCCTGTAGAGCTTGATCGTGCTCATCCTCCTCTATGAAAACATATTTGAATACGTTAGCATTAGCCATAAAGTGCAGTATATGTTGGTCATCACTGAAGACATATAAGTTAGTGACATTGTTTGACACATATGGTTTATATACAATTCCAATAGAAAAACCATATTTCAATGGTGACATCCTAGCGGCTGCATTTGCTAATGCATCTGATATAGCATTTTTAACTTTCGGAACAAAAACAATATTGGAAGATTTAAAATGATTGATAAAACACCATACCTCCTTCTGGTAGTTTTTAAGATGTGGTGAAACACAGTGTATAGTATCTTGTACCTGATGAGTGACCACCTATGAGTCACCAATTAGCTTCATAATTTCTACCTTTGAGTCAATATATTTATTTAATCTGAGTACGAGCACTTCATATTCAACAATATTATTGGTATACTCGAACTCTAGACAGAATGAAATGATATGATTCTTTTTGTGTGAGTCTATAAGAACAAAATTAGCTCCTAAATCGTCCTGCATATTTGAACCATCAAAATGTTAAGTCCAAAAATGGTGTGCTACTAAGCTACTTCCTATACTACTATTATGTACATATATATTACATGTTTCATTTGCACCAACTAGAGGAAAAGGAAGGAGCTCCAACTATGTATCTGGTGGAATGAGTGATGTTGTGCCTGATAACACCTGAGGTCAGTCTCAAGGAAGAAATTCCCAAAAATCAGATTAGCAAAAGAAAGCGGCTCATTGTGTCCCTCAAGTGGTGTCATGGTGTGTTTTATGTATGTCTCACTATTCACTCGAATATGGTTATTCTTGCCCTTATATTGAAACTATGAATGTGACCAATTCATTGGAAAATACCCTTGCAATTTGCTATATCAATCTCTTCTAAGAAAAATGACATAGGCTTTTAGTATGTCCACAATTATAATATTTATACATTGGTGAAATCGATCAATTGTTCATAATATGATAAGCACATTCTTAAGCTAACTTATCAATGGCCTGGACAAGAGATTTGTTTAGTTGAATAACTTGTGCATCAATTTTCTCACATTCTGAAATTATTTTCTTTGCTACAGATAATGGCAATACATTTACAGATGCTCCTAGTCGATTAAACAATTATGGACATTGTAATGGAAAATTTCAAACGTTAATAAAAATAGAGGGTAGAGAGTGTTAGCTTTTGTTGTTAAAGCATTCACTACATATTCAAGGTAACTGGAAGAGTTACTTGACACCTTTTGAGAAGAGGAAGTTTTATCACCTATTGAAAGTTATGTAAAGGTCTGGACAATAAGTTCATGTTGGGTTGCAATATTTGCGAGCTCATAGATAGAAATTTTGGCTTGCATCTTCTTCATATCTTCCAATATGTTATAATCAATTGTTTCACCAATAGCAGGCAATGATGAAGTGTCTAGAGGAGTGGCTTTATTCGACACTTCCGAAGTGTTGGAATTACCCTTACTATTGGAGGAAGTGTTCTTGGACTTAGTTGCATATCCATACTTACTTTGTGCATTCTAAGAAGGAATTATGGGTGGTGAGATTCTTCTTAGCAACTACTCTTTCAACTTCTGTCTTATTAATTCCTATTCAAAGATGGGCCCTTTTCTCCTTAAAATGTATCGACCATTTTTCCATGGCGTCATTCTATGGTATTTCTTTAGAAATATTCTTGCCATCAACAAATGCATTCACTGCATGTCCAACACTTTTACCTTCTTCAGTTGTCGCGGGTTCTTCTGTTTCTTCCGTTTTTTATGTTTTCTCATCTGCTAATAGAGTATCTACAATGTGTGCAAATAGAGTGTTGATGTTGTGATTCCACTGAGGGCACATATTTTATGAATGATATTCCTGATGGAAAGAATAGTAATTATCCATGCCAATACTTTCTATATTCATCACAACATTCGAGCTCTATGTAGACTTGATGGGATGATTGTTGTCATTAATATTATTCCTTCGAAAAGGCAAGGAGCTGGGAAGCTTTCTTCTAGTGGAAGTATCACTTGACCTTTTCTTTAGCTCTAAGATTTCATTGGTGAGTTTCTTCACCATCCTGGTTAATATTTCAATGTCTAATGACTCCTTTTCTTTAGCATTACTATAAGAAGGTTGTGACTTCCTACTAGTTTATTTGGAGACCTGTTATTCTTCGTCATTCGCAATAACTCCAATCACGTGTAACTCCTTCTCAACAATAATCACTTCTATGAAATTTTAATGCAAATGTCTCCTTTGTGGCTCTTTTAACAAATTGGAAAATGTTGGTGGGCAAGGCAGTTGGGTAATAATAAATGCTAATCAAATCATATGGTTATGTGCATAGGGTAAAGTTATTCAATATACGATTGAATTTTTTATTAAAATATTTCACTCTCTTTATCCCTCATCTTAATGTTTCTGATCTCCTTGAGTAACATGGTGGGAGCCTTATCGTCATCAAACTTCTCAAGAAATAAATTTTTAAACTCCCTCATAGTGTGGATTGAATTGATAGGTAGGTTATAGTACCATGTTGCTACTCTTCCTTCTAATGTATAAGGGAACAGTCTGCAGGAAACATCACCATACCTCACCTCCAACATTTATAGATGCATGTAAAAATCATCGAGGTAATATTCTTCCTTTGTCTTCTTATGTAGATCGTACTTTGAAAGAAACTTTTCTTGATGTCTTAGCATCTTATGTAAATTGTCTAGAGGAGAAAGAGGCCCTTAGGCCATCTAATCCAAATATTGATCTTCAATGCTCTCATCTTTGTGTTCTTCCTCCTTATCAGAATCTAAGGAATCTTCACCATCTAATCTGTCGAAAATATTGTCAGAAAGAGCAATTGTGTTTTCCTCATATCCTTCGTTAATGGGTGGAAGATGATCTTGATGTTCTATATTGTCTGCAGATTTTTCCAACTCCTCAAGAGTGGAAAAGACCAAATATTCCACTGTAGAAACCAAGATACCGGTACCAGTTGTCTCTTTCTTCTTTAGAAATGTGGAATATTATGCACTCCAGGAATTAATCTGATAACCTTTGTGAACCGATGGATTATAGGTCGCATTACCTAGATTTGCTCGTAATTGACCTCGAAAGTTGATTCCCAAATAGACTGAGAATATCCTCCTACTTCAGGAATCAAAATGGTGCTCATAATTTCACTACCTTGCATGAAGGAATAATTATTTAGGTGTGTGGAGTTATCAACCATAAAAAGCTAGCGTCCCTCCTAGCACCAAAATGTTGATGATGCTGGAAACCGCCAACATACATGCGATCTCCTCGATATAAGGTCCTAATTAGAGCTTATACCGTTTGGTGTAGGAGTCCCATCTGGAATATGGAATTTCTATCATTTACTTAAAGATATCTCTTGGATTTAGTTTTCAGCATGAGAGAGAAGTGAAAATGTCTTTCTGAATAAGCAAGCTAGTGCACCTTGTGGATGTTCAATTGTAGATGTATCAAGGTTCTCTTACTATGGAGGGGAAAATGAAGTGAATCTCTAAGAAAAATTAATAGTACTAACCTAATCGAGACATGCATAAAATATAAAGGTTCGTCTAACATCAAGCGAAATAGTTCACAGGGATGCGACAACCATTATAAACATAACAACATATTTTTAACAAGAAGCACTGAAGTTACCAAAATAGTTCAATTAATCTAGTATTGTTGAAAGAAAACATGAACCAAAAACATTTAAATAATAGTCTTCAAAACATTCACAATCCATGTTTGAAAATGTGTTGGTTTTGAAGGATTCAATATTAAGAAAAATTCCCAAGATACATAAATACAATGAACACCACTAGCTCCAATAGTGGAGCATTAGAGTCATTGCTTACTCTCAAAAAGTACTAACTCTATCTCTCTAATGCCTCATGGGAGAATCCAAGGTTAAAATTCCTTTGCATGGGGAATGAGGATCTATTTATAACTTGAGGAATGACCTTTCACATCCTCATGACTCTTGACTTTCTAACTTCTAGTGACCTTTGGACTTCTACAACCTTTGGAATTCCAAATGAATTTTGGAATTACATATGACTTTTGGTATTACATGTCTTTTGGAGTTCCATGACTCTTGGTCTTCCACTTATTTGTATTTACAATGATTACAACAGTACATCATGGCTTCCACATCATTGTATGATGAGACTTGACATGTCACTATCTTCGATGACTGAGACTAATAGTGACTAATGACATGTAATTTCTCCAGTGGTGAAATGGCTGCCAACTATATCTTCATTCTTTAGGAAACTTCAATCATTTATGTCCTCTACCCTCCAAAGGGTGTTTGATCAAATTGAGTCTCTGGGGTGCTTTGATCATTAAGATTCAACCGTGTTCTCCGTTCTTTTCGAGCTTCCTTTGTTTTTCTTCTTTCTCGATCTTCCTTGTGTGTGCTTTCCATGTTTTTTTTTGGAATACTTGCATCTGCAATCATTGATGACAAGAAACTACCAGCCTAAAAATATCCTATTCTACCATGTTACATGTGTATTTTTTTTCCATTCCTTTCTAGTGTGCTCAATAGGGACAAAATGGGCTTTAGGGTGCATGGAAATGCTTTCAAAGGCTGAAGGACTGAAGGGGGGAGGATTTGGGGTTTCGACATGTGCTCATGCGCTCAAGAGAGGGAGGCAGTCAAGGTAGGGTGCATGATCCAAGTTTGAAGGATGAAGGGGGATGATTCATGCTTCCCAAGTGTGATGTGCACTCAAGGGAGAGATGGAGGGCGTAGGGTAGACTCCTGAAGGCTCAAGGATGAAGGTTTCAGGCCTTCAGGGTGCGCTCATGCACTCGGAAGATGAAGGTGGAGGCTTCGTGCCTTCGAAGTGTGCTAATGTGCTCAAAGGGTCCAAGAGTGTGCATGGAACATTAGGGAAAGTTGAAGGGAGGAGATTAGGGCCTTCAAGGTGCACCTATGTGCTCAAGGAGGGCATACTGCTTTGAGTCGGAGGAGTGCACTAAAGCAATAATTAGTCTCTAGGAGAGAAGTGTTAAGAGTGAGGAAGGGGGAAGAGGGTTAATAAGTTTCCCTTGCACCCTTGGAGGGTGCATGGCACACTTCTGAACAATGAAAGATTCCCCATCAAGGCTTCAAAGTGTACTCATGCACTCTTAGCCTTAATGAGTTCACTTTGAAACGAAGGATTTGTTTAAGTATGGAATATGAGGCAAGGGGCTAACAGGATAAGTTTAGACATAGAACCACGTGTGACACATACCAACCCATCAAGAAAAATTATACAAACTTGATAAATGATGAATATACGTCAAAAATCCAGTTTATAGACATTCCCCAAGTGTAACGAGTGTAGTGTGTGTGACTGTGACCCAAAAAGGGTCATTTTGCGACAAAAAAGATGTTATGAGCATGAAATGCATTAAAATTTGTCCTGATCAACGTAGTGACACTTGAGACCATTCAAAGGCGTTTGAAACACATAGAATAACATGAAATGACAATTGGTGATCAAAGAAAATCTATATTCGACAGTGATGGTAGGTTCCAAAATTTAAATGTAGCAAAATTTTGGAGGGTCTTGTAGTAGGCACCAAGTACAGGATCAAATCCTTTGAGGTTTACAAATTTTCTAAAAAAAATCAATTTTAAAAATCTTCAACCTTGAGGGACTTATCCTTCTTTCGCTGTGGTAGATTTTTTGATTCAAGATGGATCTACATTGGTTATGTATATATGTATGTATGTATGTTATCATTAAAACATTCCAATGGTCTGCTACTCGATATGAGGGATATGTGCAATTCCTTCTATCCTTAAGATGGAACTGACACATGGTAATATATATATATATATATATATATATATATATATATAAGCCATGTGCCAATTCCATGCTAAGCATGGAAGGAATTACACATCTCCCTCATAGTCAGAGGATTACTATTAAAATGTTTGAAGCATGGGAGAGTTTTTTACTTTTAATATACACACACACACACACACACACACACGAAGTTGATGGTTGAAAACATAGTAACAGGGTGCTTAAGAAGAAAAACACATAGAAATGTGTCCATGTTCATACTCAGATGGATTTGATGATCCTCAAGCTACCATGCAATCTTGACAACCTAGAATTTTTAGAAAGGATGTGCATGTTTTAGAATGTGCATGTGATCCTATGTAGGAGACTGTGTGTTCTCTAGAACTTACATGTGTTCCTAAGTCAGAGTGTGAACATGCTTAACTGTGCACATGCTCTATAATGCACATATATTTCTAAGTAGGAGAATGCATGCATTCTACAATGTGTGTGCATTCCTAAAGCACACACATACATCAAGTGCATACATGTTCTTATTACAATAGCTGAAAATCTAGATAACCTACCATATTTTCACCTAAGGTTCATGCATATTCCCTTGATCATATTTATCGCCTCGAGACCCATACATACTAAAAGATGATAATGGTACATATATACCTATTTAGGGGCAAAGGATTCCCCTGAGAGGTGATTTATGGTGGTTCAAAGTCTCATTCTAAGTGCCAAAATCCTAGAAGCTTCCTTTGGGCCTAACACTTTGGTTTATTCCCCTAACCATATATAGGGTCTAAATACTCATAGTTAATGTTTAACATCTGATAATGGTGATTATCCCCATTTGGAGACTGAGGACACATTTTAAAGGTTCTTCATAGTGGTCCAACATATCATTACTAGTCCTAGATGCCTAGAAGCTTCCTTTAAGATGTAAGACACAAGATTCCTCTCTCAATCATGTCCAAGGACCCAAGATCCATAACCACTATTCAAAATATCCTAATGATTATCATATTTACACTTAGAAGCCAAAGATCTTCTTAATAGGTCATCTATGCTCTTTTGAGGTATCATATATGACTATTGATCCCTAAAAGAATGTTAAAACCTTAAGAGATCAAGTGTACTAGTTTGAGGCATCATGTTTGGCCTTGGATGCGTACAACATTTGTACATTGGTTAATGCTTGGGTTCCCCCCTTGGCTATATCAAGGTCATGAGACCCATACTTAATGCTAAAAAACTTGTCATGGCATAAAAATACTTTATTAAAGCCCAAGGATACCATCTAGAGGTCATTTGTGGTGCTTCAAGGTATTTCTCATTGCTCTAAATTCCTAAAATATTTATTTAGGTCCTATGGAATGTGACTTCTTCCCTAGATTGTATCCTTGACCCTAGGTAACATTCCTACTATTTAAAACAACCTAGATGAACTAACATTCCCAACCATAGGCTAACATATTCTTAGGATACCATGTGTGGTTGTTCAAGGCATCCTAAGTAGCCTTGCATGGATATGAGCTTCCTTTAGGGCCTAAGATTCATGTTTCATCACTTGACCATGCTTAGGGTCTCAATAGCCGTACCTAGTGTTCAAAATTGTAGTGGTACCTACATACCAGTTACATTCAGGATGCCATTAAGAGGTCATTGTTTTTGTTTAAGGGATTTCATTCTTAGCTTAAAAATTTAGAGGTTTTCTTTATGAATTAACTCTTAGGTTTCTTCCCTTAACCATATTTAAGGTCTAGGGCCTCTTAATTAATGTTAAAAACCTTAAAATGCTTACTATCTCCATTTGGAGAGCTAGAATTCCCTTAAAAGAATTGTTCTTTAGTTTAACATGCCATTGTTATCACCAAATGTTGAGAAGATTCCTTCCATAACTAAGGCATAAGCTTCCTCACTATGTCATGTACAAGGACATAAGGCCCATAGTTATTACTTATAATTCCATAATGATGCCCATATCAAAACATGAAGGAAAAATATCCCCTTCAAATATCATCTATGGTGTTTTGAGTTGTCATTCATGACCTTTGAGCTTTAGAAACTGCCTAAAACATTGAGAGGTTAGGTGTAGTGGTTTGAGGTGTCATGTTTGGCCTTGGATGCATAGAATCCTTGTAATTTATCTCAGGGTTGGGAATTAACATGATAATGCTCAAAACCTTGTGAGGGCATTAACATGCCTTTCTATAGGCCAAGGATACCTTCTAGAAGTAAAATGTGATAATTTGAGGCATTTTTCATGCCTCTTGATTCCTCAAATATTTATTTAAGAAATAAGGCATCTCCTTCTTCTTTAGATTGTTTATAGGGAATCAAGGCATATATTTATTGCTCAAAACCACCTATTGATGTTGGCATCCCAAATCATAAACCCATAATACCTTCATGAGGTCATGTTCATTTGTTTAAGGCATCTTTCTTGGCCTTGAATTACTAAAGGCTTCCTCTAGAGCCTAAGTTTCATGTTTTATCCCTTCACCATATTTTGGGCCCTAATACTCATACTCAATTCTCAAAAATGGTAATGGTACTTATATACCTAGTTATATACAAAGGCTACCCTTAAGGGGTAATTTGTAATGGTTTAAGGTGTCATTTTGGGCTATAAAAATCTAGAAGTGTCACTGCACCTCCACATGGTGTATAAATACAATGATTTTCTTTGATGATATAGAATAAATAATCCATTTCATTTAAAATTACTAAAATAATTATCAAATGTTTGATATTTTTTGTCCTTATTGCTCCAACATTCATCAGAATTATAACTTAGTCTTATGTTTTTCATACTACCAATGCACATTTAATGAATGGTTGGGGACACATCTCACCCTCTTGTGACCCACGAATGCCCCATCATGAGTCACATGCGTCCCATGATCTACTGCCATGGTCCAATATGTGGTACTACCATGTCAACAAAGTATTCATCACATTGTTGGGGTTTTTCATCTTGAAGCTTAATTATGCCTACTAATTCAATGATTGATTTACTTCCTTTTATTCTTGTCCATTCAAAATCACATTATTGTCATCCAATTGATAACATAGAAAAGTAGTAATATTTTTTGTAGGTACAAGTTGGTTGGCATGACATAGAAAGAGCACAGAATGGATGGATAGCAAAGATGTGAAGCATAGACATATAAGACACAAATTATATAGATATATACGATAAGATAAGATGGTTATACATTAATGTCGATACAAAATTTGAGTGCCTAAGTGGCTAGTATAAGAATAAAATCTAGAAAGTGAGAACATGAAGGTAACGTATAGCATCAACAAAAAAATTACAACCTCAATAATTGGAGGTCACTCTCAGAGGAATATGTACATTATAGGAAGTCCAAGAAACATAAAGTGGAAATAGGTAGTGACTTACAATCTATTGGATATCAATCAATATGGTCTCCTAGCATCAAATACATATTGAAAACAATGATCATGATGTATTAATCTTCTATTTTGGCCTAACAATATATGTAGTACCACGTTAGTTATACAACAACCCAAGTGATATGATTGCTAGTTCGTACTATTGCCACCTAGAGTTACCAGCTTGTTTGGATCAAGGTATGAATTCCATGGAATTATAAGAGTCCATTAATCCCCCACTACATGAACTTATTTAAGTGATATTAGTTTTTCCAAATGGGAATTGGAAGCAGAACTTACAAAAACCCAATAATCATCCCGTGGATCCCCTTTTAACTATAATCCGAGTATTTTTATTTTAAACTGAAATGCTTTGAAAAACAAGCTAAAACATTGATATTTACCTTCCTAATCAGCGTGCTCGTCGTACCCAAAAGTCAATGCACCAATCTTTGGTGACCGTTGATCTGGAGTTGTGAGATCTGACGATTGTTGGAGATTTCGGCTGGGACAATAGACCAGGGTTTAACCGCCCAATAAACGGTTTTCTTCCCCTCCACCTTCCTACATGTCAGTGGTTCAATGGGATCAGATGTCGGACCTTCAAAACCACTTACAACTTTTAATGTGCTTGATAACCATCCATTGTAGCAAAACTGCTTTGTAATCCAATGTTTGCGATATGTTGCGATCTAACGGCCACGATTGAATCGGCCAATCACAAGTCGCGATGCCCACTGTATAGAATCCTTCCACTTCAAAGTGCCAATCCGATATCGGTCTTACGGACACGATAAAGTATAGATCCTGGTCTATAGATGTTTCAAGTTTGAATTCCAAATCTGACTATGTTTTGTGCTCATTTTTGGTGTAAATTGGTTTTTTCAATTATGGGACCAAAACCATATAATAAACTCCGCCGACCCGATAAAGGTGATTCGACGGTTAGGATTTAAGCAGATCAAACAATGATATTTAAAGAAAAGGCCTTAGACTTCTATAAAGCCCATGATTTAGACATGAAACACAGAATAACAAAGGAAATAACACTCTGTCCTGATCACAAAGAATTTGAAAGCACATAAGGGTTTCCACAAGTTCGATAACTAGTCATCCACACAATATGATTCATTCACAATAAAATACTTACAGTGTCTCGGCCTTGGGCCTGATTACAACAAAATAAAGACCTCTATCTCAAAACCCAATCCACACACTATTCCTGCTCTCGCTCCACTCAATCCTCTCTGATCATTACATTTTCCCTTTCTTTTTATCAATCGAATATCACTCTAACTGTATCTAACAACTCAATCCCTATTTTAATCAATCTAACAGCAAATCTTCTAATTCCTAGCTCTATCTCACACCTATGCTAACAACTCATCTTTGAGCCTAAAATAAGACAATTTCTAACTTATTACAATAATGAAATACAACTCATTTCTTGAGAGATCAAACCCTCTCAGTAAAACTGCCTTTTGACCAATCAGGTCAATGAAATCCAACTTGTTTAGCCACAACATGTGAACAAACTTTCACATTGTTGGCTAAGTTCGGATGCTCCTACATCAGACTCTCGGGGAAGAAAAGAATCATCCTTCAAACTTTCAGGACTTACTCCATACTTCTGTAATTCTGTTGTTGTCAACCAGCTAGCATCCTCCACTGGTTGTCCTTTCCATTTGACTAGATATTGGAAATAAGTCTATCCTCTGGTTCTTTTGGATACTCTTTTCTCCAAAATAGCTTCCACTTCCTTCTTAGCTGTCTTTGGCATTTGTTCTTCCCAGTTCACAGTTTGAACTTCATCTCTTGCAGTTTCCTCCTGTAGCTCTGTCTCTACCTCTTTGTATGGATATAAATCTGCAACATTAAAAATGGATGATATTCCAACCCCTTCTAGCAACTCAATTTCATAGGCATTGGCTAAAAACTTTCTTACAATTCTACATGGTCCTATCTTTTTCATTTTCAGTTTATTGTAAGTTTTAGCAGGAAATCTTTCTTTCTTTAAATGCACCATCACTAAATCTCCCACTCGGAATTCTTTCTCTCTTCTTTTCAGACCTACCCTCTGTTTGTATTTGTGGTTGCTTTCCTGCAATTTTCCTTTGACATCTTCTTGTAGTCTCTGTATCTGTTCTACAAAATCTTCAGCTTTTGCACTTCTGGTCTCTTGCTTTCCAAAATTCTTGAGCTCATACACACCTCTTGGATTCATTCCAAAACAATATGAAATGGACTCATTCCAGTACTTCGGTTTGGAGTATCATTATAAGCAAACTCAGCTTGAGCTAGTGCTAAATCCCATTGTTTAGGGTTTTGATACACTAAACTTCTCAATATATTCCCCAAGCTCCTGTTTACTACTTCGGTCTGTCCATCTGTTTGAGGATGGTATGCTAAACTAAAAATGAGGTTAGCTCCTATTTTCTTCCAAAGAGTTCTCCATAAATGCCATACAAACTTTATATCTCGATCAGACACAATACTTATAGGTAACCCATGTAATCTTACAATTTCAGAAAAGAATAAATTAGCTATGTTTGTTGCATCACTAGTCTTCCTACATGCAATGAAATGTGACATTTTGGAGAATCTATCTTCTACAACATAAATGGAGTCATTCCCTCTTTGGGTTTTTGGTAATCCCAAAACAAAATCCATGCTAACTGCATCCCACAGTCGGTCTGCTATTGGCAATCACTGATACAATCTTGCATTATGACTCCTTCCTTTTCCATGCTGACATATCCTGCAGTTCTCAACAAATTTCTTAACATTAGTCTGCATCTTTGGCCAGTAATAAAAAGCATTCACCTGACTAAAGGTTTTATCTTGTCCAAAGTGACCAAATAATCCTCCACTGTGTTTCTCCTTTATTATGTTTTCCATCGTGGAACATTTGGGAATACAAAAGTTGTTGCTTTTAAACAATAGGCCTCCTTGAATGAGATAGTCCAACCACTGACTTCTGTTATGACTTATTGGATTCTGAATTGTTGTATAGATATCTTTGAAATCTACATCATCCTTTTACATTTCAATCATTTCCTCAAACCCTAAAACACCCACTTTGAATTCTTGCACAATAAAACTTACCCTGCTCAATGCATTTGCTACTTTATTTGACTTACCACTCTTGTGCTTTATTACAAAAGTAAAGCTTTGCATAAATTCTACCCACTTGGCATGTTTCTGATTCAGCTTTGGCTGGTTATTGATGAACTGTAAGGCATGATTGTCTGAATACAATATGAATTCTTTTGGCAACAAATAATGTCTCCATTTTTTGAAGGCTTGCACAATAACATAAAACTCTTTATCATAAGAAGAATATTTCTTCTTTGCATCATTCAATTTCTCACTGAAGTATGCTATCGGTCTTTGCTCCTGACTTAGAACTGCACCAACTGCAACTCCACTAGCATTTTTTTCTACTTGAAAGACTTTTTCAAAATCAGGCAAAGCTAAAATTTGTTCCTCTATGATTTTCTTCTTCAGCAAATTAAAATTTATGTCTGTTGCTTCTGTCTCCACTTGAATGGTTGATTGATCACTTGATTGATTCAAGAATTAGTGCACAAATCTAACTAAAGCTTTTGATAAACTTTCTGTAAAAACTTGCAAGACCATGGAAGCTTCTTACCTCAAATATATTTCTGGGAGTAGTCCAGTTCCAAATTGCTTGGACTTTCTCTGGATCCATCTTCAAGCCTTCTTTAGAAGCTACAAATCCCACGTAAACCAGTTCTTCCTTTACGAAACTACATTTCTTCAAATTTATCAGTAGTTTCTCTTTCTACAGAGTTCTTAGAACCAACTTAAGATGTTCTAAATGTTCTTATTTACTTTTACTAAAAACTAGAATATCATCAAGATAAACAATAACAAACTTGCCTCCATACTCCTTCAAGACTTCATTCATTAATCTGATGAACGTGCTAGGTGCATTAGTGAGTCCAAAAGGCATCACTAACCACTCATACAACCCACTTTTGTTTTAAATGCAGTCTTCCACTCATCACCTTCTCAAATTCTTATTTGATGATATCCATTCTTTAAATCTATTTTAGTAAGGTATTTTGATCCACTCAAACAGTCCATTAAATCATCCATGCATGGCAAAGGAAATATGTACTTGATTGTGATCTTGTTGATGGCTTTGGAATCTATGCACATGTGCCATTCTCCTCCTTTCTTTGGACTGAGTACTGTTGGTACAACACATGGACTAAGACTTTCTCTGATTAGCCCCTTATCCATCAGCTCCTGCACTTGTCTTCCAACTTCTGCGTTCTCTTGAGGAGTTAATCTGTATGCTGCTTTATTTGGAAAACTTGCTCTTGGTATTAGGCCAATGATGATTAATACTCCTGATCAGTGGCAACACATTCGGAAACTCATCTACAATAGTGTCAGCAAAATCATCTAACAAAATTTTAACTTATTCAAGAAAATCATCCAAGTTTGTGGAAGTCAAAATTACCTTTGGTCTTCCCACAATAGAAAAATGCAACTCCTCATTCTTCACTACTTCCTGCAGTAGCTCCTTTCCACTTATCAGCATAATACTACTTCCAGGTGTTCCTTTGTCAGCATTGTCCTTCAATGGTAGCAATGTGTGTTTAGTTCCATCCTTCTCCAGAGTATAAGTGTTTCTCCTTCCATCATGAATAGCTTTTCGATCAAATTGCCACGGTCTTCCCAACAATACATGGCATACATCCATGGGCATTACATCACATAATATCACATCTTTATACGTACCAATTTGAATCTCTACATTGCATTGTGCAGTCACAATAATCTGATGTCCCTTCTGTAACCATGATACCTTGTAAGGAGTAGGGTGCATGGTCTTTGCTAGTCCGAGCTTATGTACCATCTCTGTAGAAACAAGATTGTCAGTGCTTCCATTGCTAATTATTACTTTACAACACTTACCTTTAGATTTACAAGTAGTTCTAAACAAATTCTTCCTTTGTCTTGGTTCTCCAATCTCCTGCTCTGCCCTAAGAAAAGTCCTTCTCAATAACAGTGATTCACCTTCTTCAGGGGGTTTTTCCTTTTCCATAAGTCGAGGTGGTTCTGGCTTTGCCTCAGCCACATTCGCATTCCTCTGACTTGCTGGTTTATTATGAGGACAGTCCCATGACATATGTCCCCATTCTCTGTTATGAAACTAGCTCAAGAATAGATAGAAAAGATAGATCAACGCCTTAGAATTTAGCCTCTTCGAGCGGGCAACCTCATTTACATTACATAAATGAACAATTCTTGGATGATTCAAATGACAAAACCTCCTTTCTATATATAGGAGTCTAAGGAGTCACAATATAACCCAACCGACCTAACAATAATAATATAAAGCCACAAAAATAACAATAGAGGGATTCTATGGGGCACAGTAATAACAATATGGGGATAATAGGGGCACAACAATATTAATAAGGGATGCAACTACAATAGTAATGGGGTAATCACTAGTATTATAGGGACCCAACATGCCCCTCTCCTTCAAAAAAAGTGTTGTCCTCAACACTTGAGTAGTTCTGGATGCTTCTGTATAAAATTCTCATCCTCCCATGTGGAATCTTCAGCGGATAAGTTCTTCCACTTGATAAGATACTCTGAAATTGATCGATTTCGTAGCTTTCGAGTTCTTGTTTCTGTGACTGCTTCCAGTTCCAATATAATTTTTCCTTCCTCGTCAAGTTCTGGAAATATTGTTTAAACTGGGAGCTTGTCGCCTATAACTTTATTTAAACATGAAACATGGAAAACTGGGTGCAATCGAGAAGCTGCAGGAAGCTCCAATTTGTATGCCATAGTACCAATCTTTTGCAACACCTTGTACAAACCATAATACTTTGGTGATAATTTATTATCCTTCTTAGCTTGCTTGAGGGACATTTGCTTATATGGTTGTAGCCGTAGGAATACCCAATCACCTACATCAAAACTTCTTTCACTGCGATGTTGATCTGCCTGTTGTTTCATTCTATTATGTGCCAACACGAGGTTATCCTTTAAGAGTTGGAGGACTTGTTTTGATGTTCGATGTGATGTTCCACTGCTTGAACCTTAGAATTTTCTCTTAAATATGATGTGATGGATGGTGGCTGATATCCATAAAGTGCCATAAATGGGGTCATTTTTGTTGTTGTATGGAAGGAAGTGTTATACCACCATTCAGCCAGAGGCAACCATTTGACCCATTGTGTCTGTTTATCAGATACAAAGCAACGAAGATATCCTTCCAAACATTTTTTTACTATCTCAGTTTGCCCATCAGATTGAGGATGATAAGATGAGCTATGAGCTAACTGAGTACCAAGACAAGAAAATAATTCTGTCCAAAAATTTCCAGTGAAAATGGGATCTCTGTCACTTACAATAATCTTTGGGTTTCCATGTAGCTTTTGAATTGTTTCCATAAATGCAGTAGAAACTGTACTGGCTTTAAATGGATGTGATAATGCACAAAAGTGTGCATACTTGGTAAGTCTGTCAACTACCACCATGATGACACTCTTTCCCTCAGACTTGGGTAAACCTGTGATAAAATCCATTGAAACCTCCTCCCAACGTTGGCTTGGAATGGATAAAGGTTGTAATAGACCCGGTGTCTTAATTGTTTCAACTTTATTTTGTTGGCAAACCAAACATTCCGCCACAAACTTTTGAATATCTGATTTAAGGCCATCCCAAAAAAATTCCTTCTTAACCCTGTGGTAAGTTTTTAAAAATCCTGAGTGCCCTCCTAAGGGAGAAGTGTGCAATTCCATAAGAATCTTTTGTTTTAGTTGGGAATTCTTACAGAGGTATAAGCGATCTTTGTACCATAACGAATCATTTTGCCAGCTAAATGTATCAGACGTACTGGAATCTTGTTGTAACTTTCGAATAAGTGCCCACACTTCTTCATCATTCTTCCATTCCTCCCTTGCTTCGTTTATCCAATCTGGTTGGATAATAGAAATGGTGCACAACAATGCTTCCACATCCTCATCCTTTCTTGAGAGTGCATCTGCCACCACATTTTGCTTCCCTTTTTTGTAGATGATTTCAAAGTCATAACCCAACATCTTTGTGACCCACTTTTGTTGCTCTTCAGAGGATAATCTTTGTTCTAAAAAGTATTTAAGGCTATCATGATCCATTTTTACCTTGAAGTGTCTTCCCATTAGGTAGGGTCGCCATTTCTTAAGTGCATGGAGTATTGCCAACATTTCCTTCTCATAAATAGCTTTGTGTAAAAACTTTCCCTTGATTGGACGACTTTCAAAAGCAATGGGTCTTTCATCTTGCATTAAAACAGCACCAATTCCATTTCCTGAAGCATCACATTCCACAATAAAGGTTTTTGTGAAGTCCGGTGTAGCTAAGACCGGTGCTTGGCACATTGCCTCTTTAAGATGTTCAAAGGCCTTTGTTGCTTCTGGAGTCCATGAAAATGCATCTTTCTTCAATAATGTTGTTAGAGGTGCTGCTATTCTCCCATAATTCTTAACAAACTTGCGATAATACCCTGTCAACCCGAGAAATCCTCGCAGATGCTTTATGGATGTGGGGATTTTCCATTCCTTAATGGCTTTAATTTTGCTAGGGTCTACCTTAACTCCTTCATGAGATACAATATGACCCAGATATTCCACCTCTTGTACTCCAAAGAAACATTTGGATCTTTTTGCATATAATTGTTTCTCCTCCAATAGTTGTAGCACCCTGTCAACATGTTCAACATGATCCTTCCAAGACTTGCTGTAGATTAGTATATCATCAAAAAATACTAACACAAATTTTCTAAGGAATGGTTTGAAAATTGAATTCATCAAACCTTGAAATGTTGAAGGTGCATTGGTAAGGCCAAAAGGCATGACCAAAAATTCATAATGACCCTCATGAGTTCTAAATGCTGTTTTCGGAATGTCTTCAGTCTTCATTCTGATTTGATGATATCCTGAACGAAGATCCAACTTGGTGAAGTAAATTGATCCATGCAATTCATCCAGTAATTCATCAATGACAGGAATGGGAAACTTATCTTTAATAGTGAGCTTGTTGAGCTCCCTATAATCCGGACACATGCGCCATGATCCATCCTTCTTGTGCACCAATACTACTGGAGCAGAGAAAGAACTTTGACTCGGTTGAATTATACCAGCCTCTAGCATTTCTGCAACCATACGTTCAATTTCACTCTTTTGGGCATAGGGATATCTGTACGGCCTGATGTTTGGAGGAACACTTCCTGGAATCAGATGAATAGCATGATCATGATCACGAATAGGTGGGAGACCTTTGGGAGTCTCAAATACCTTGGAATGATTGTCCAAGACTTTTTGGAGATCTGGAGAAATAGATGATTCCAATGTGGAAACATCTAGCGAACATAATTGTGCAATTACACCTCTTTGTTCCTTTTTTAGAAGCTTTGTCATACCATTAGAGCTGATTATCTTTCCTGTTTCCCTGCAATACCCCTTAATTCAACTTCCTTTCCTTCCACAGAAAATTTCATGAAAAGTTCTTGAAAATTAAAAGCTATTGTACCCAAGGATTGTAGCCATTGGACTCCTAGTACAACATCAGCACCTCCCATTGGAATGGAAAGCATTGGGCTAGTCAATACATATTCTCCCATGGATAGCTTGATATTATGGCACTTTCCAAGCAATTTATTGTTCCTCCATTTGCAACCATCACTTGACACTCTGGTGCTGGATATAAGAAGCAATTCAATTCTTTTGCTACCTTACAATGAATAAAATTGTGGGTACTTCCTGAATCAATCAACACTATTACCTTTTTCTTCTTGATTTGTCCTTCTATCTTGATGGTTTGAGGAGTGGTAATTCCCGCCAATGCATTACAAGATATGGTCGGATTTATTTCTTCTTCATCTAGGCTTTTTCCTGGAGTATATCCTCTTCTTTTGACCTTTCTTGCTCCTTTTCTTCTTCCTCTTCACAATCTATGTAGAATAATTTCTTCTCAGCACACTTATGACCTTTAGTGTATTTGCTATCACAACTGTAACAAAGCCCTTTTGCTCTTTTTTCTTCCAATTGTTGTGGTGTCAACCTTATAGGTTGTGGAAGACTAGGGGCAACAACACTTCCATCTTTATAGTTGTGAGTGGTATGCTTCCTGGTTGCCATAATTTTGCTTTCCATTTTTCTTGCTAACCTGAATGCCTTCTCTAATGAATCAGGTTCCCAAAGGCGAACATCATGTTGGATATTATCCTTTAAAGACCCTATGAACACATCAATCCTATGCTCCTCTGGAATATCTTTTACCCTTATGTTCAATTTTTGGAACTCCTCAATGTGCTCCATTATTGAACCCTTTTGTTTGAGACTTATCAATTGGCTAAAAAAAGTGTTGCTTTTTGTATCCTCATAATGTGCTATCAATTCTTCCGTAAAAATTGCCCAAGTGATAATTTGTTTACGAGAGCAAAGCCATTGATACCATACAAACTGATTTGGTTCCAAATATAAAGTTGCCATACGTACCTTTTGTGTGTTTTGCACATTATTGAGATCGAAAAATTGCTCCATCTGTAATATCCATGTGGCGGGATCCTTGCCATCAAACTTCCTCATATCGATTTTTGGAATATGGTGGGTTTTCGATCCAACATTAGAGTCTATGAAATCATGATTAACATTTCTTTTGTTTGCATCATGAGTTTCCTTTACTACCTTTTCACCATTGGTAAGTATTTCTTGTAGAAAATTTGTCAAATCTATCTTCAAATTTGCCATGCCTGTCTTCAAATTTGTGTTCAAATCTATCTTCAAGTTGTCCATCTTAGCTTCAATGCCATTCATCTTAGCTTCCACGCCATTTATCTTAGCTTCTGTTACCTTTTGTGACAGTGACATTTGTTGCACTTGTTCTTGTAATTTTGATATATCATGTAGCATTTCTTCCTCTTCTTCATGAGTCATGCTAGAGCTTTCAGGTTCCTTACTAGGTGTTTGCATTTTCTTTCCTCGGGGCATCAGTTACCGATAATAATGCTCTACTATGCCTTTTGAATTCCTTCAAAATAAATTTTCAAACCAAGCTTAAGCAAAAATTTAAGAAAATCTACACACCTTTTTTCACTTTGTAGGAGCTCGATATTGCCTCTGATGTATCTCTGTACTTTCCGATCATCCAGTTTTGAATTTGTGACCTACAGTAGCCCTTTGTGTCCTCTTTCCAATGCCACAAGTCTAACCCAAATTGGATTCTCCAAGTAAGAGTTATGTGAAATCTCCCACAATGACTTGATTATAGACTAGTTCAGTAGAGAAAACTTGTATGACGTGCCACGAGTCACTGTTTCGACCTTTGGATCTGAAAAATGCATACAAGAAACTACAGTCCATCCTCTTTCTGTACCTTCTTATGAAATTTCAATCTGATCCCTAAAGAGAAAGTTATGACGATTTTCCCCAGGTCACCTGTTTGGAATGTAATTCAGGAGTCTGCAAAAAGACCAACTTCCTCAGATCATATCTCCGCAAATATAGCAAGAAAAGCTCTGAAATTCAGACCCGAGGTTCAACACGATTTCTTCTCAAATGGATTTTTTTGCAACTTCTGAAACGTCACAGAAAAAAAGTTATAGCGAAAATGCCACGATGACCTGTTTGGAGCAGCGAAACCCTAGAATCCAAAGCTCTGATACCAAATGTTATGAAACCAGCTCAAGAAAAGATAGAAAAGATAGATCAACGCCTTAGAATTTAGCCTCTTCGAGGGGGCAAACTCCTTTACATTACATAAATGAACAATTCTTGGATGATTCAAATGACAAAACCTCCTTTCTATATATAGGAGTCTAAGGAGTCACAATATAGCCCAACCGACCTAACAACAATAATATAAAGCCACAAAAATAACAATAGAGGGATTCTATGGGACACAGTAATAACAATATGGAGATAATAGGGGCACAACAATATTAATAAGGGATGCAACTACAATAGTAATGGGGTAATTACTAGTATTATAGGGACCCAACATTCTCCACATGTATAACACCGAACATCACTTCCTCACCCTCTTCCTCTGGGCACACACCTTCCTCTGTTACATTCTCCCCTCTGTGGTGGTCTACTACTTGAGCTTTCTGCTTCATGCTGATGCTATTGTCCCCTTGTTTTGGTAGTTCCCCTACCTCTTACTGAGCTTCTTCCTCTATTCCTTTGACTCTGTTTCCTCAATATCTTCTCTTCTGCCTTCAAACTTGCTTGATAGGCATCTTCAATAGTCTTCAGACTTAACAAGCTAATTTCATCTTGTATGTCATACCTTAAGCCATTGATATATCTAGCTACCTTTTCCATATCATCCTCTACATGCCCTGCTCTAATACTCAATCTATAAAAATCTTCTATATATTCTTTAACAGACATTCCCTTTTGCCTTAAATTTTGTAACTGTTTAAAAAGATTTAACTGATAATCTTTAGGCAAAAACTTAGCTTTCATTTTACTTACCATTTTGTCCCATTGCTTGATCTTGGACTTTCCTTTCCTCGTTCTTGATGTCTGTACCTCGTCCCAACAGAAAGTTGCATGACCCCTTAATCTAGTAACTGAAAACATCACCATCTTCTTGTCTTCAACCTCTTCATAGTCAAAGTACATGTCTAAGGATCTGATCCAATCCATTAGCTCATTTTCATTTAGACTCCCTTCATACATAGGGATTTCCACCTTTGGTTTTCCTCCTACTTTCGCCAACATCTTGATGACTTTGGTAGTTTCATTGTCTTTGTCTACTTCCTCCTCAGAAGATTCTTCTTAGGAAATATCATCTCCTTCATCAAGTGCTCTTCTCTGGGCAGTCTCAATCGTCTCCATTCTCATACACAGACTCTGGACCTCTTCCAGTAGAACTGCATTTGCTTCAGGTCTTCCTCAACCAATTCTAGCTCCTCTCCGTGGCACCATTTTTGCTTTAAACAACCAGAGCTTCTGCTCCGATACCACAAATGACGCAGGCAAAAGCAAAACTTACAAAAACCAAATAATCACCCTGCGAATCCCCTTTTAACTATAATCTGACTATTTTTCTTTTAAACTGAAATGCTTTGAAAAACAAGCCGCAACATTGATATTTACTTTCCTAATCATTGCACTCGTCATACTTAAATGCCAACGCACCGATCTTGATGACCGTTGATCTAGAGCTATGAGATCTAACGGTTGTCGGAGATTTCGGGCAGGACAATAGACCAAGGTTTAACCCCGTGATAAATGGTTTTCTTCCCCTCTACCTTGCTACTTGTCAACGATTCAATGGGAATGGATGTTGGACCTTCAAAACCACTTACAACTTTTAACGTGCCCGATAACCATCCACTGTAGCAAAACTACTTCATAATCCAACGATTGCAATATGTCGTGATCTAATGGCCACAATTGAATCGGCCAATCGCAAGTCACGATGCCCACTATTTAGACTCCTTCCACTTCAAAGTGTCGATCTGATATCAGTCTTATGGACCCGATAAAGTATAGATCCTCGTCTATGGATGTTTCAAGTCCGGATTCCAAATCCGACTATGTTTTGCGCTCATTTTTGGTGTAAACTGGGTTTTCCACTTACAGGACCAAAATAAACTTCGTTGACCTAATAAATGTGATCCGACGGTTAGGATTTAAGTGGATCAAACAATGATATTTAAAGAAAATGCCTCGGACTTCTATAAAACCCATGATTTAGACATGAAACATAGAATAACAAAGGAAATAACACTCTGTCTCAATCACAAAGAATTTGAAAGAACATAAGGGTTTCCATAGGTTCAATATCCAGTCATCCACACAATATGATTCATTCACAATAAAATACTTACAGAGTCTCGGCCTTGGGCCTGATTACAAAAAAATAAATACCTCTATCTCAAAACCCAATCCACACACTATTCCTACTCTCGCTCCACTCAATCCTTTCCGCTCATTACATTTTTCCTTTCTTTTTATCAATCGAATATCACTCTAACTGTATCTAACAACTCAATCCATATTTTAATGAATCTAACAACAAATCTTCTAATTCCTAGCTCTATCTCACACCTATGCTAACAACTCATCTTTGAGCCTAAAATAAGACAATTTCTAACTTATTACAATAATGAAATACAACTCATTTCTTAAGAGATCAAACCCTCTTAGTAAAACTACCTTTTGACCAATCAGGTCAATGAATTCCAACTTGTTTAACCACAACATGTGAACAAACTTTCACATTGCTGGCTAAGTCCAGATGCTCCTGTAATAGAATTGATAGGGTTTTATCCAAATATAGGATATATATCATTATAGTTTTCTTTCATGACAACTCATGATGATTATATACCTACTTTTATTAATTCTACCCATCACAACCTAATCCTATACCCCAATCACTTATTCTACAACACATCATCAACCATTGACCATGATCTAAGTGGAGAATGATGACCACCCACATCTTCAAGTGTATCAATGGTTCTTTATCTTCATGGCACATTTCTATAATTTTTGGATCCCAATCTTCCAGGGCCATTTTGAGGCCCTAAATGATGTTTTTTGGAAACTTAGAGGGGCAAGGATTGTCATGGAATTCCTTGGGCCTAGTCAAAAGTTTTAATCCTCATATAGTTTTGTTAACAATATTTTGTGACTCAAATGAATATTGTATGCAAAAAAATTTCCCCTGGGAAGTTGATGTACCAACTAACCACCTCGGAACCAACAAACCTTTTGGTGTTTCATCTTCTGGGGTTAGATTTATGAACCTTTAAGTTTATTTATTTATGTTAAAATGCCATTATTTTAGCCTCTTCTAATATCTTTTGTGAATGTGAGAAACATCCATCTCTCTATGTTCAAGGATAACTATTACCATTATATCCAGTTTGTGTTCCACAATATCTGCTATTTCATTTATTAATAGAAGTTTTGTTTTCAATATATCACTAAGATTTTTATTATATTTCATTGCTTATGTTTCACTTACTTTGCTACCTTTAATTTCCCTCCGTTTACAACCCAAATTAGTGGTATCAGAGCAATATGTTCCTTTTTATTTCTTGATTCATGTCTTCAACAATGTCATGGTACAGAGATTTGGGTCTTAATGTAGTTTCACTTGGGAATAATCGCTCTTGCTAACCCAAGTAGCATACCATGGGGGCAGAAAATATATATGATAGAGTGAGAGATCCTATCAATTTGTTTCTTGGGGAAGAAGTCACGCAGCAAAGGAATGAGATGGTGAACATTTTTTCCTAGATCCTTTGACAACTTCCAACAATAGTGAAGTCCCCTTCAAACAATTATTTTTTGGAGGAGAAACATTATTCAAGGTACAAATTAACTTTGATATCCACATAATTGAAGGCTAAATATATGTAAATATTTTAGAGAAATGGTTTAATCTATTAGAGGACTATTAATTCTATCCAAAAATATTTTAACAATAAAAATAATCATTTTTAAACTCTTAAAATCCCTTGCCCATGTCAAATATTGGTGGGAAGTTTACGGTGAGAGTCAGAATGAAGATGAATCTAAAATATTTAAGGCATGACCCACTCAGAATCTTTTTTCGATGCCCTTGAGGAGGAATTCTACTTTATAGGGAGCTATGATGAATATTACATGATAGTGACAACTCTGTGATAGGAGAGAGACCAAATGGTGCCAGAGTACACTAATATTCTCCATACCTTGTGTTCAAAGCTAGGTATCAAAGACTTTGAGTGGAACCTAGTTTTGAAATACCGTAGTGGTATACATAGGTACAACCAAACAGAGATGGAATTCTTTAGCATCTCCTCATTAGGAGTTTCTTATTGATATGCTATGAAATTTGATTAGAAATTGAGTTAGAGAAATAAGCAGGAGTTTGAATCTGAAAATGCACTACAAAAAAATCCTGAAAAAGGTGTCCCAAAATCACAAAACAAAGGATAGAGCAAGGAGAGCCAACCCCAAGATAACCATCCCATGTCATAGATAAATAATCATAATGGGAGGTTGAAAAAGGACACTAGAAAGTGGTTTGAGTTCCACAAAAGCCCCAGCAACAACACTAATGATTTTCACTCATAATCATTGCTAGTAGAGATTAAAGGAAAGGAAATAAACTTTGGCTCTGATTTTGATTTATATTAGGATACAGGAAATTAGATCATTGATGCATAACTCAGTGTTACCATCACAAACATAAAGATGAGGTTCTATGTGATGTTTCTCCACTTGAATTTCGTGAAATTCTTTTGGGACAACCTTATATGTGGAAACATCATGTTTCTTATGAGTCTCATCCCTACAGTGTCACTACCACTATTAGATATCAACTCTACATGGAACCAAAGGTAGTTCCAACTACTGTAATATTATTTATCTCAGTAAAATTTTTCCAAAAGGTAATTTCTTAGACTACAAATTTTGTCTTCTTTTTTTGTTTGTTAGAAAGTGAAAGGAAGGTCACTGTGACCACTACAACCTCAACATGAAGTCTCTCTACATAACAAAAGTAGGTGGACACAATTGTAGAGACATATAGAGATAACTTCACTCCACATGTGGGAATGACTCTGCATTGCCATGTTTACCACTTTATTAGATTGATACATAGTGCTCATTTACTTGATGGCCCAATATATAGATTCTCTCTCTTGGAGAATGAAGAAATAAAATTTTATATTCATGAGCGCCTCCAAAAGGGACACATTTGACTGAGCTCCTCACCTTGTGGGAGTCTAGTCATGTTCGCACATATGAAGGATGGGACGTGGAGACTCTATATTTTTTATAGAGCCTTGAACAAAATCACTATCAAGAACATATACCCAATCCTTAAGATTGACAATCTTCTTAACTAGCTTAAAGGTGTTAAGTTCTTTAATAAGATTGATCTAAATTTAAGTACCATTAGGTTCCAATTGAACAAACTAATGTATCAAAGACAACCTTCAATGTAAAGAAGTCCTTTATGAGTTGTTTTCCATGACCTTTGGCTTAGCTATTGTTCCAACAATGTTGACGAGAATGATGGATGATATCCTACAACCATTCACAAACTATTTTGGATGACATCCTCATCTGTAATAAAATATTCATGGAACATCTGTAGCACATTCAATACATCTTGAGCACATTACAACAACTCAAATTAAATTCCAATCTAGGTAAATGCTCATTTGGCATGCATAGAACTCAATATTTAGGATACATTTTGGATGAAAATGGGATGCATGTGGACCCATCCTAGATTTGATTAATTTTGGACTAGCTAGCTATGTCGACTCTAATAGAGCTCTATAGCTTCTTGGGGCTTTCTAACTTCTAGTAAATGTTAGTATTGGGGTTCTCTGATATAGCTTGGTCATTAACTCAAGTGAATGAGGGCAGAGGAAAAAAAAAGATTTCATTGTCAGAGTCAACAAAAAACATTCAAGGATTTAAAACACTACCTTTACTCATCACCAGTCCTTAACTTGCTAGACCTACAACAACCATTTGATATTGAGAAAAATGAATCTAACTATGTTATCAGTGTAGTCCTCACTCAACAAGGACATCTAGTGGCTTATCACAGTGAAACAATATTTGATACTATCTAGAGATACCCCACCTTTGACAAGAAGATGTACTCCATCATGTAGGCATTCCAATAATGGAAGCATTATATTTTTGGGAAGGAGACAATAATCCAAGCTAATGATAGGCCTCTATAATTAATGTAGATAAAAAGAAAGTTACAGAATGAATTCCATAAAAAATGGTCCAAATACTTGTAAAAATTACACTCGAGCATCAAATACGAGAATGGTAGTGTCAATCACATTGTAGACTACCTTAGTTGGACCCCGGATGTGGTGCTAACCATAGTAATTAAATATTGTGGGCATGAGACCTCTCGGTGCCTACGATTGCACAAAAATGACTCTAACTTCACTACCACATAATAGACATTTACCATAAGAAAAAAAATCTATAATTTTCCTCCAAGATGTGCTATTATGTTACCTAGGCCACCTTCCTATTCCTCTAAGTTAGTATGCCAAGTTGATCTGGGAGACACATTATAGTTAAGTGGCAAGGAAATTTTGTCTGGAGAAGAAAGTAGTAGTGCTTCAGATGTATTTCTACTAGCTAAAGCTTTGATAGGATGTACATCACGCACTTCTTATGCCATTTCTATACCACCTATCAAGAAGTAAGGATTGTAAACTTCTCTACTTGCCCTAAACAAGTCATTCTCCATGGATTATATTTTAGGTTTACCGTTCACCAAGCATGGTAATGATTGTGTGTTTGTGTTTGTCAACTAGTTCTCTATGATGGCCATTTTGGCACCATGCAAGAAGAGATTCATCGCTGAAGCCAGTTCTAAAATCATCTTGGAACGTGTTTGGTTTCATTTTCTTCTATCTCATACCATTATTTAATATAGGGAAATAAGGTTCCTCGAAATATTTTGGTCCAAGCTATGGCTCTGATGGATACAAAGTTGACCAAATTTATCACCTTCCATCCCAAATTATATGGAAAAATAGAAGTGGTCAAAATTATAATTATGCATATCTTGCATATGTACAACTTCAAGCATCCCCATACTTGCAACAAAATCCCTCCATATGTTTAACATACATATAACAAAGTCGTCCACGACTCTAATTTCCAAAATCATTTTTATTTGTTCCTAGGGTTCCAACCATTAATCCAAATTGATGTAGCTATGCCTATTGTATATTCCTCGGTAGAGCCCTCCCATGCTTGATTCAACGTAGATAGAGCAACCATGTTCGTTAAACAAATACAACACCTCCAACAATAGGTTCATGATGTCCTGCAAAAATCCAATTCCAAGTACATGTAGTGACATGATCAACACAGGGTTTCACATTAGTTTTAGGTTAGTGATAAGGTGTGGTTATAGTTACATAAATATTTCATCTCAAACCCCCATAGGAAGCTCATACAACTCTAATATAGACCTTACACAATGATAACAATTGTGGATGAAAATGATTTTGACTTGAGTATTCCCTTTTTCCTTGGCTTGCACCTAGGATTTAATATGGAGTTGCTTCAAAGATATTTTTGACGTATGTTGGACACTTTGGAGTTAGCTAAGAAATTATCCCTCCCCTCCCCCCCGCCCCCACAAATAACACAATATTGATTATAATAAATGGGATACAGTGGATTGGATCATGGAAACCAAGATAAATAATAACTTCCAATAGCACATACAACTCTACCATTTGTCAAAGTAGTTTGTGTCTTTCAAGGTATCTTTTAAGGATTTACTATTTCCCGCCCCCTCCCCCAAATAACACAATCTTGATTGCGATAAATGGGATACAGTGTATTTGATCATGGAAACCAAGATAAAGAATAGCTTCCAATAGCACATACAACTCTACCATTTGTAAAAGTAGTTTGTGTCTCTCAAGGTATCTTTTAAGGATTTACTATTTTTCCTATATATAGTACTATAGGCAGCTATTATGGTTTGAACATTCATACGTATAGAATGTAGGAAAATATTAAATAAAAAACATGTAATTTACTATTAAAATCGGTAATGTTTTTGGTGAATTTCATCCATTTAATCATGTGTATGTAAAAAAAATAGACAATTCTTTAATGAAATTGGCCAATATTCTTTTCAAAAAGTCCAAAAAATAGCTCATTTATGAACTTTCACCCCTAAAATTTTCTGTAATATCCCTAATAATAGATGGAGTGTCGAACCGAAATATTAATTATTTGAATGAAGATACACAATTTCTCAAAAAAAAAAATTAATAAAAGAAAATAAGAAAGGATAAATTTAGTTTCAAAAATGTGTACTAAATTTATTTATATATTTTATATTTTTATTAAAAATTATTAATTCAATTTTAAATTTACATCATTTAAATTACAACTTTAAATATATAATTTCAATAATAATAACTGTAATATAAATTTCCTAATCAAAATTTAAAATGGGAAAATTAAAATATATAACGTTTAAACTACAGCCACATTCACTAAACAAGTACATTTGAAATAGGGTAGACAGACCAGGCACTTGTTAGATGTACGAGGGTGGTAGGGTCACGAGTGGGTAGTTGGTACGACATTATTGAATGTATCTATATTTTTCATTACAACAAACAACCTCAGATTGTGCTTTTCGATGAACATAGCGTCATGAAGATCAGTGTTAGTAGAGAGGTGGAAGGTGATCACGTTGGCTGGCATGGCGAAGTGAAGGAGGAGATGTGGAGGTGGCAGACTGCTACAAAACATTTTGTTACGGGGAAATATACAATTTTGAGGTATGTTTTGTTTTGTTTTTTTTTTTTTTTTAATAAGATTTTGGAAAATTAAAATCCTTTTTAAGATTATATTATTTTTGTAGTTTGTTTGGAAAAACAAATTTTTGTATTATTTTTGTAGTTTGTTTGGAAAAACAAGAACTTGACATGGGATAATCTACAAAAGATAAAGTGACAGTGACAGTGATATGTGTATTATGTAGGAGGGTAGGGGAAAATATTGTACACCTCTTTCTACAATGCCCCATCACTACACAAGTCTGGAGGTACATTGTGGAACACATAGGTTTTCAAGTTAATCCTTTCGATAACATTGCTCACTGTTTATAATGGTGGAGCATACAAACCCCTTGTGGAGGCATATCCCGGTTGCCTTTTTTTGGGAAATATGGAGGTGGCGAAATGGCATTATCTTTGAAAATAAGAAGGGACATACATCCATTGTGACACACTACATTCTGGGTTGGTATACTTTTGCAATCACCACATTGCATTCTGGGTTGGTATACTTTTGCAATCACAAACAAGATCAGACTAAAAGGAGCAACACATGGAGGCATATGTGGTTGTGGCTTCTGGATAATTATATCAAAGGCATAGGAGTTCTGGATATATTGGGGAGCTGGTAGAGGTACTAACATAAAGGCGGAGGCTATAGAATTGTGGGGACTACTTTAGTTTACTACCTTCTTGACCAGTCCCACGATTCACATATATGGGGACTCACACATGATCATTGACCATGTCATAGGCAACACAAGAATTGGACAACCCCAACTGCATGGGTGGCTAAGACAAATTGAGACCCTACGAGGGTCTCTTACAGATTCAACTATTTAGAATATTGGAATGGATTACAACCAAAATGTTGACAAGATGTCAACGATGGGTATCCTGAATGCACTGGACGGGATGCACGTAGAATTAAGATGGGAGGGAAACATACTCGATGTTGGCTCACTACCTATCCCGGGATAGGCCCATATCGACTGTGATTGCAAAAGTGGAATGCTGGTGTTACTATATCTTCTAGTTTCTTTTTGCCAGGCTTCTGATTTTGGACATGTACATGTTTCATCTGTTAATATTGTGTTGCTTGGACTCTTTTAACTAGATATTTGTAAGATAATGGATGCAAATTGGTTTATTATAGGTATATGATGTCATAATTATGTTCATAGATGATAAATTAGAATAGACGACCAGATGTATTCACTGAATGAAAAGATACATGAAGCCTGGGGAATGTCTTTAGCACTGGAAAATTCTGAATATGTATACTGTTTTTCATTATATATAAAAAACAGTGTTTTTTTATTTCCGATAAAAAAAAAGATCAACGCTTCCACCACCTCGCATCTCGAATCAGTTTTGGGAGTACATTGTTGACCTACCTATTATGCTTAATTTATTATCATTTTATGAAATATATACCATATTTATTTTATTTAACTCCACTTCGCCACTCAAACAGCTTGAGTATATTGCTCACTTACATGTTATGCTTAATTATCGTTTTAAGAAATATATATGATAACTATTTTATTTTAAAATTTATAAACCAAAGTTATTTATTTAAATAATGATGATGATCACTATCAATCAAATTGAACATGGTTTAGAGGATTTTAAAATTTAAGAGATTACTATCCACTTTTTGGAATTTTATTTTGATATTAAAATATATTAACTTAGATAAAAGTTTCATGATTTTATCACTTCTAAAACGATTTTAAGAAATGTATAGTGATGATTAAAAATAAAATATTTTATTAATTTTATTTGAAAAAAGGATTAAAAATAAATAATTATAATGCAATTGGACGGTTTGAAAAGATTACAAAAAAACATATTAATGTATGATTTAAATTTAAATATTTTTATTTATTTTATTAAAAAAATAAATAAATACAATGTAATGTCTTTTTGTATATTAACTTCTTTTTTTTGTGTAAATCAGCTTGTTATATTAAAAAAGAGGAAAATATAGTACAAAAAGTCTGCACTTGCAGACAGAGGGCCGCCAGACTGCAGGCCTATCTTCATAATTGACCAAAAGAGATAACCATACTAACAGAAGCACACCACGCATGGTGGCATAGTCATAGAGCTTAACAAAAAGACAAACAACTAAACATCTGCCTAAATGAGGCAGCAAACAGACAACAGAAGCGACAGACCAACTAACCATCATAACAGAAGGAACATAAAGGACCAGCCGAAAGAACTCAGATACCAGGCGTAGTAGAAACAACCCCTTTACATCTTGAGTACAACATAATTCCTGGATGTCTCCGGAGCTGGTTCAGACATTGAGATGCCTGCTCGCGCAAGCTTGGGATGAGTGCCTTGATGATCTCCCGCTGGTTCATCCTTCTGGTTTTCGACTTGCCTTGTATCTTGTCCAATAGTCTTCCTTAAGAGTTTTATTAGCACCGTGAGCTTCTTGGTAATGCTATCGACCTGTTGTTCCAGCGCACTAACCTTGAAATCCAGGCTCTCTAAGATCGCAATGTGTTCCTCAGTCTTGGCCTCTAAGATGTGCTGGACTTTTCACAATTGCTCAACGTAATTGTCTTGCACGCTTAAGGCTTTAGCTAGTAGTTTTTTCATTCTCCAGCTTTCTTCTTGAGTCCTGACAAACTCGGTGGCCCGCGTGGTGACAGTTCCGGGGTCTTGAAGCCAATCCACTTCCTCTTCTATTTCCTGCTCCGACAGCTTCTTTTCTTCCTCATGGACCATGGCTTCCAGGTCAATGATCTTTCGCTTGTTCTTTTGCGAAGTGCGTGTTTCATACATTTCCCTAGCCACCTTGAGATCTTTGTTAGCAGAAGCGTTACGACTTCCTTCCCCTGCCATGATCGTGCCTGCACTCACGGTATAGTTCTGGGTGCTTTCTGCAGAATAGATGGGCTCTGGCCTACTACACGATAAAACAATGCTTTTTCCCTTGCCTTTGGTTGATGTTAAATAGAGGTTTCCTGGGATGTTACCGGCTGAAGACCGCCTGTCTCCTTGCAACTTGCATGTCATATCATAATTACTTCTGCGTGATGGCGAATTGTTTGGGTAGTGGCTCATATTCTTTCCCTTACGGTCACCTTTTCTCTCCTGCTTCAGTTCCTGCCAAGTGTCCCCCTCCTTGACCTGGCCTCGGCGGCGCATATCCTTATTCATCATATCTGATACTATATCCTCTTTCTCCTGCTCGCGCCATAACTGTGCCGAACTCGTGTGTCCTTCTTTCCCCTGCCAATCTTTAATGGTGCCTGCAGTGCCAGCGTGTCTCATCATAGTATGACGTCGTTATATTCTTCCCCCCAATCAATCTCAATTGTCGTCACCCAGATCCTGCCTGGACAGCTAGGTGCACTTTTCTTTTAATTCCGGGCAGTCTACATTCTGCCAACAGTTGTCCCACATGGTATTTGGGTGCTCGATTCCATAGTTCGCCAGGTGGTCCGCAACCATATTAGCTTTCTGTCACACAGCCTGAAAAATCAAAGCTTTCATTTCTCCCAGCATTCCTGTGATGTTATCTGTAACCTTGGGAAGTCTCCAATGTTTAGTAACCTTACTTGCTTTCGCTCCCCCGTAGAGCTTCCTTGCCGCTGTTATTGCCAACTCTGAGTCTCCCTCAACCACCGCGGCGCCAACCTGTGCATCTCTGAGAATTTTGAGTCCTTGTTCCATGGCAGCAAACTCCATCTCATTATTAGTCCCTTCCCCCAAGGCTTTACTGTAGATGTGAAGAATTTCCCCTGCATTGTTCCTTATGATGCCTCCGATGCCCGCCAAGCCTGGATTGCCTCTGGAGGCTCCGTCGAAATTCAGTTTGAGAAAGCCTGCAGGAGGACGCCTCCAGCCAATTGACGCGGTGCTTGGTTTCTGCTGGCAGTTCGAGGTGCCCATACTTTTGCCGTTATCCAATTTGAAGGCTTTTAAAATGTGTAAGTCTCTAACCGAAGCTTGGTTATCTGGTTCTGCTCTGCATTTTACCAGGATTAATTGTCTTATATTTTGGGTTATAGTGTCTAGCGAATGCTCTATGTCTCTGTATTCATTCTGAAAGATTCTTCTATTCTGTTCCTTCCAGATGGTCCAGGTTATAAATCCTGGCAAGGTTTTCCATATGCTATTAATTCTTATATTATTTGAATACCCGCTCTGCCAATTCATGATGGTGTCTTGTATAGAGTCCCTGGTTCTATCTGTCTTTTGCATAATGTTTTTTGCCCATTTCCACAGGTGACCAGCCCAGTCGCAAGTGTTGAAGAGATGGTTCATTGTTTCTTTAGCCAAATTGCACATGGCACATCTAGATGGGCCATTAAACCCTTTTTTGCGAAGATTCTCCCAAGTGAGGGTTTTCCTTCGCATCAGGAGCCATAGGAAGGTTTTAATCTTAGGCAAAAACGGAGTATCCCAGACCTTATTGCTCCATGGAATCACCTCCATTTGCTCTGTATTTTCGAGATGCTCCCTAGCTTCCTTGAGCGTAAAATTACCACTCCCTTTCATGCCCCATCTTAGCTGGTGTTTTTCTTCAGCGTTCCTTATCTTCCTTTTGTTTAGTTGGTTGAGCAGATCTCTTATATTGTTGTTTTCCTCATTTGATATTTCTGTGTCGTTGATCAGCCAATCTCTCCATTCTCGGTCCCTGCTACTGTGATTCCAGTATTGATGGATCGTGTATCTTCTCTTGTCCTGACACTGTCTCTGAAGGCCTGCTAACTCTGGTCTTTCAAGCTTCAGGAGTTGTTGCCAAGCATCTTCCCAAAACAAAGTTGTTTCCCCATTTTGGATTTCCCAAAAGTTGTGATCCTGCACAATGTCGCGATTCCTTCTTGCTAAATTCCATATGGGAGACCCTTCAGGAACCTCCTGCAGCCTTATTAATTCCTGAATGTTGCATTCTGGGGTATATTTTTCCTTCCAGTGTCTGGCCCATGGAAGATTGGGTTCCTTCAACCATCTCCACCAGAGCTTGGTGATGAGCCCCAATTTTTGGTATAATTTGGGCTCATTTGGCCTACTTGCTTTGCTCAAACCATTCACTTTTTATTGCTTATGCATGCATTTCTTAGTTTATTCGTGTTGTTTGTAGGAAGAAGGGTAGACATTTTATCTACGTGACTAATGCATTATGATTTCAGGTTTTTGGCATTAAAAGGGAGAAAAAGACAACAAAAAAGGAGACAAGGAGACAATTGGGTGGCACTGCTGGTTTTTAGGAGAGGATGTCCACAGTCTTGGGGCCCTCCTCGTGATTCCCACCTTAGCTCCGAGCTCCAATCCATCTCCCCACCGAGCTTAGAAGCAGCCAGCTGTTCTACAGGAACAGTAGTTATAACTGTTCTACAGGAACAACAATTATGACTGTCCTACAGGATCAGCAGTTTAAACTTCAGTTGGACATCCGAGCTCCTAAAATGAAGGACACCTGTTGGATGATCATTTTTGCATAAGTATGGAGGCCGTAGCCTTTGATGGGTTGTTGAAACTTTCGCATTACTATTGTAATTTTTGAGCACAGCTCGATCTTTGTTCCTTTTTGTAAGCCAATTTGGCATGGCATCAGATTATGAATAAAGAAGGCAGATTTTGATCTAGTTCTGAGTTTTCTCAAGGAGCTATAGCTCTCAGGTTAGGGCCCAACCTGAGAGCAATAGATCTCCTCAGTGTTGTAATGTGTTTGCATTTCGTTCCAGCACTTTGAGTTTGTTTATTTTCACATGCAATTCGAATTCACAGTTTGGTAATTTAGTCGTTTTTCATGAGCATAGATAGGACTAGTTTATGGTGATTTGCTTTCAGTTGCTTAAGTTTGATAGGAGGATAGATATAATCTCTTGGAGCTCCAGCAGAAAGGTTGAGGAAGTATCCACTGCCATCTCTGTTTGGAGATTGGAGTGCAGCCTATACCAGCCACAAAAATACGCAGTTCTTCACTTTATACATGTTGCAACATAGTCTCGTTTATGATAGATCTTTCCATGCACTTCACTCTTGCACCATACACCTTCATCACCACTTCATGCACATTCCTCTACACGCTTTATATTGCTGTTCATTGAGTTTAGGTAGCTCAGGTTAATGAATTTTCATCTTGGTGACAGGCATAAGCCATTTGTTTCATTTACACTGCTTTTCATCATTCTATTACCTCCTTCTTCGTTTTGATCACACATACAACCACATCCTTGACCTCTGCTCCGCTCTGTTATCTCCCAAACTCCTCCACTCCTCGCGTAACTTCATTCTTTAGACATTTCGTTGTTATAACCTTCCATCCATCAACCCACTTCATACACTCGTTCTCCATCCTACTTCTCCACTCCTGAGCCATCACCAGCTTTATTCCTACCTTGCACATCTCCCCCTACCATTCCATCACTCCACCATCACTTCAAACACCCACGGTAGGTCATCCTGTAGCAATTTGTAGACTTCCTGTAGAAACTCCTGCGGTTCCTGTAGAATCCCCTGCAGACATCCTGTAGGAGGCCACTCACTCGGTTGCTGAGCCTCTGAACGTGAGGAACCTCTGGGGACTGATGCTAAGGATCTCTGGGGACCTCTCCTAGCCTCCCCAACCTTTCCAAAGCTTTCCTTCCTTCCGCATCACATCTGCACAACCAAACCCTAATAAGCACAAAATCACAATCACTCCATCCACTTAAAGAAAAAATACAAAAACATGTCTTTTAAGATGCAAGTAGATTAGATTCATGCATTTTCACTTATTAGAAGTAATGGCACCATTGGTAGAAGTTTCCTTCACATTCTTTGCATCATAGAGGTTAGACTAGTTAAATTAGGGTTTCCTAGGGTTTCCATGTTTTGATTTGCTTTCAGTTCATTTTCGCCAAGTAGATTAGTCTTCTTTGAGCTAGCTTTCGTCCATCATTTACCAAGCTTCTTCTGAGAGCCTATAGAAGTTGGCTTGAGCCCTAGCGGACTTGTGCCAGATGACCAAGTGACAGCTGCGACAAGAGCTAGTACTTGTGCATACAGCACCGTCGCTTCCAAGTTTGTACGAACTACCGGGTTGATAAAATTAAGAGACAGGAAGCCCCAGGAGTTGTAGCGTTATTGCTACAATACTGGAGCTCACCATCTTTTTGGCGCCGTTGCCGGGGAAGCGTCAGAGTATTAGTAATTGTTTCTTTTCTTCTACTTTCTTACTCTTGCCTTCTGCTAGTAGTTTACTTCATTTCCATTCTGCAAAAGTAGCATAGACATTTCCTGCCTTCATAGCTTAGCATTTCCTGCTTTCATAGACTAGCATTTCCTGCTTTCATAGACTAGCATTTCCTTTCTGCAATTTCATTTGAGCAAAGTAGATTAGTTCTTTCCTGCTTTCAGTTAATTTTGCATCTTTCATAGTTAGTTGTAGATCAATCTGTCTCAGTTTTGCAGGTACCAAAAGAAAAGAAAAGCAAAAGCAAGCAAAAAGAAAAAAAGAAAGTCTTTTCCATTTCATGCCTCGTAGGAACCGAGATAGATCAGACAAATTCCTACCAAACACCCCCACCACATCACTGAGTCACCCTTCTCTCTTCTTTGGTGACAGTGACCCAGAGGAACCTATAGGTGAACAACTTGAGATATCCAAAGACCCTATAGTAGAAGAAGAGTTAGAGACTACTCCATTTGAAGCTATGGCTGATAATAGAAGAGAAGATGAGAGAATAGAAGGTGCCTTCCCCATCCGAGAGACCAATGGAGAGATGAAAATGAAAAACATTAGCCCCTCCGCCTTACCTCACTTCCATGGGTTGACCACTGAAGATCCAGATACCTTCCTATTTGAGTTTGCTGTCCTTTGTAGAACCTATGACTATACCGAAGATGAGCAAAAGTTGAAACTTTTCCCTTCCACTCTCAACGATGCAGCACTACGCTGGTTCATGGGCTTACCTGGGAATAGTATCACCACTTGGGCTCAAATGCAGCAAGCTTTCAACACCAAGTACCGGGATTACTGTAGGTCCAAGGAAACAAAGGGGGAAATCTTTCGGATGTCCATGGGAAATGATGAGTCCTTAGAGGATTATGAGGAGAGGTTCCAACTAAGCTATAAGCGGGCCAGGTGCACACTTGACCCTGAATCCCTCAAGTTGGTCCTACTCCGAGGAGTCCCTGAAGACCTCTTAGATACCCTTCACATGTTAGCTGGGGGGGACATTTACCAACTGCCTTATGAGGACATCAAGACTGTGTTTAGAAACCACTCCAGGGCAGCTCGGAAACGAGGTAGAGGAAACCACCTCTCAACTAGTGTCCCTTTCTCCAAACATGAGCTTGCAAACCAATTAGAAGATCTTAAGAGTGAGGTGAGACAAACCATTGCCATGCAGCTTGATACATTCAGGATTCAACAAAAGAAAGAAGAGGCTGAGAGAGCCCTGGCTGTCTTCTGTCCTAGGTGCACAAGGAGGCACCCTAAGAACGAATGTCCATTGCATTCGGTTGAAGTGTGTTTCGTTTGTGAGGAGGACCATCCCACAAATCAGTGTCCAACCTTACCTGGGTTTAAAGCCATGTACCAAGGGACCGAAGCTCCCACAGAGCCTCTCTATTACCTCAACCAAAGGAGGCCACAAGGATCTAGACCTTATCAGCAGGGGATGCAAGGGGCATCTCAAGCTTATTACAACCCCAACCAGTCAACTCCTATGCCTTCCTAGGGTCCCCCTGCTCATCCTTCATGGTCCATGCCTCCTCCATAGTCTTATCCACCTCAGTACCCCACTCAACCTACTTCTCATCCATATCACTCACATACCCAGCCACAGCCTCAATGGAATGCACCTCAGTCGGGGTGGAGGCCCCAATACAACACTCCTCCTACCATTTTGCCTCCACCACCAGTTCAACCTCAACCATCACCTCCTGCTCCTCCAAGGCAACCTCAAATGCCTGCTCAACCGAACCCGAACCCCAACAATAGACAGGCCCAACAAGTATACACTGGGGAAACCTCATGCCCTACCTATGCTGTGGAGATCTAGGAGATCAACCTTCGATCTGGAAAGACTCTACCAGATCTCCAACCTCCTCCCCCAGAGGATGAGGAAGATAAACAGGAAAGTGAACCAAAGGCTATTCCACCCTTTCCTGAGAGACTAACAGCCACCACACAACCTAACCCATAAGAAGATGAGCTTTTGGGTGAGCTCAAGCAGTTGTGTGTAAAACTCCCACTTCTCCAAGCCATCAAGGATGTGCCAATATATAACAAGCTGGTTAAGGAGAAGTGTTTCAAACACCCAGGCAGACGGAAGAAAGATGCTTCAACTATCAATGTCATAGGACAACTGTCTGACCTTATGCTAGGACAAGTCATCTGCCCAAAGTACCTAGATCCTGGAAGTCCTGTAGTAGATGTTCACATCAATGGCACCATCATACCTCACACCTTGATTGATCTGGGGGCTGCCATTAATGTGATGACCAGGGACACCATGCTCAAACTCAATCTTCAAGGTTCCTTGAGGAAGACCTCGACAGTACTGCAATTAGCAGATCGCTCCACCGTGACTCCCGAAGGGATTGTGGAGGATGTCTTGGTCTCCATTGATTCTTGGGAGTACCCTGCAGACTTCCTGGTTCTGCAACCAAAGGCCAAGCTTACTGGATATCCTCTCATTCTGGGAAGGCCTTGGTTAGCTACTGCAGATGCTTACATAAGTTGTCGGGCAGGAAACATGACCATAAAAAATGGTCCCATGTCCAAGCAGCTAGTCCTATACCCTCCTGCCCAACCTTCTTTAGAGCATGATTTACCACTCTGGTTGGAGGAAGGAGAAGAAGACGAGGTGTATTCAGCACCTCTGTGTACCCTAGATACCACTAGAAGAAACCCCCCAACCGAGGATGACTTGATCGAGAACTTGATCCAAAACCCACCTACCAGTGCACTACCCTTAGAAAAATTGGTGGAGGATGCCCAAGCTAGCACCTTAGTGGATCTTTGTACAACCAACCCTGTCACTCCCAGAGTTAAGAATGTGGAGTTCGGCCCTGAGAGAGCATTGAAAATCAGCTCCTCCCTATCTCCTTCTCAGGAAAAGGAGTTGTGTAGCCTGTTGGCCAACCACCTAGATGCTTTTGCTTGGAGCTATAAGGAGATGAAAGGAGTCCATCTTTCGGTCTGTACCCATCATATATACATCAAAGACGATTGTAAACCGGTTAGGCAACCTCAGAGGAGAATGAATCCAGCCCTTAAAGACATTGTCAAGGAAGAATTGCAAAAACTGTTGGATGCCGGATTCATCTACCCCATCTCAGATAGTGAATGGGTGTCCCCTCTAGTGTTGGTTCCTAAGAAGAATGGGAAGTGGAGAATCTGTGTGGATTACCGTGAGCTGAACAAAGCTACCAAGAAAGACCATTTCCCTCTACCTTTCATAGATCAAGTGTTGGATGGACTGGCAGGAAAGAAGTTCTTCTCTTTCCTGGATGGGTTTAGCGGGTACAATCAAATCCAAATCAGCCCGGAAGACCAAGATAAGACCACCTTCACTTTTCCTTGGGGTACCTTTGCCTACCGAGTCCTTCCCTTTGGGCTATGCAATGCTCCTGCTACTTTCCAGAGAGCTGTCTTAAGCATCTTCTCGGAGCTGGTCCATGATGCAGTGGAAATCTATATGGATGACTTTACTCCTTATGGGGCCAACTTCCAGGAAGCATTGTCCAATCTGGGAAAAGTCCTAGCCAAATGCATTGAGATGAACCTGTCCCTCAGTCCTGAAAAATGTGAATTCCTGATGACTGAAGGGACCATGCTAGGCCATACCATTTCTTCCCAAGGATTGCAGGTGGATCCTAACAAAATTGCTCTCATCAAGAGGGTTCCACCTCCTCAAAAGGTAAAGGATGTCCGGAGTTTCTTGGGATTAGCAGGATACTACCGGAGATTCATTAAAGATTTCAGCAAGCTAGCCTCGCCATTGTTTGGTCTGTTGGCAAAAGATGTGGAGTTTAAGTGGACTGACGATTGTCAGAAGAGTTTGAATGAGTTAAAGGACAAGTTGGTGTCAGCACCAATCTTGAGAGGTCCAAACTGGGCCCTACCTTTCCACATCCACACTGATGCCTCGAAAAAAGCCATAGGTGCAGCTTTAGGACAAATTGAGCATAAACTTCCATATGCCATTTACTTTGTTAGCAAAAACTTGTCCAAAGCTGAGCTGAATTACACTGTAACTGAGAAAGAGTTCTTAGCTGTAGTCCATGCATTGAACAAGTTCCGACATTATATTACTGGTTACCAGACCTTTGTACATACTGACCATGCTGCTATTAGATATTTGATGAATAAACCAGATGTGAATGCTCATATTATTAGATGGTTACTTTTATTGCAGCAGTTTGATCTAACCATTGTTGATAAACCAGGTAGAGAAAATGTTGTTGCTGACTTTTTATCTAGATTGGATTTGTCTGCAGATGAGGATGGAACAGTGGATGATCAGATGCCTGACGAACATCTGTTTGCTATTTCAGTACCCTCTCCATGGTTTGCTGATATAGCAAACTATCTTGTTTCAGCACAGTTCCCTCCACACCTATCTTCCAGAGAAAAGAGCAGAATCATCAGAAAAAGTGCCTCATTCACTTGGATCGGGGGCAATCTGTTCAAGCTTGGCCCCGATCAGATCTTAAGGCGTTGTGTAAGGGAGGAGGAAGTCTTTGATATCCTCCTCACTTGTCATGATGGGCCTTGTGGAGGGCATTTTGCAGCAAAGAGAACTGCCTTCAAGATCCTGCAGGCAGGCTACTATTGGCCCACACTTCATCAAGATGTCAGAAGATATGTCAGTCAGTGTGACCAATGCCAAAGAATGGGGAAACCGACCCAAAGGGATGAGATGCCTCTCCAACCTCAAGTGACTCTTGAGCCATTTGAGAAGTGGGGCATGGACTTTGTGGGCCCAATCAACCCCTCTTCGAGGCAAAGGACTTACATCATTGTGTGTACTAACTATTTGACAAAGTGGGCAGAGACCAAAGCAATCAAAGCAGCAACAGAAGAGAAGGTGGCCGAGTTCCTAAGAGAGAACATCTTCTATAAGTTTGGCTATCCAAGAGAGCTGGTCACCGATCAAGGGAGCCAGTTCACCTCCAACCTGGTTGAAGATCTCCTAGCTCATCACAAGATCAAGCAGAGGACTTCCACCCCTTATCATCCTCAAGCAAATGGGCAGGTGGAAGTCACCAATAGAGCATTAGAAGGGATCTTGACCAAAGTGGTGAGCAGTAGCAGAAAAGATTGGGCAGATCGCCTGGTAGAAGCCACATGGGCCTACAACACCACTTGGAAGACCACCACCGGTTTCACACCATATGAGCTGGTCTATGGGAAGAAAGCTTTGTTGTCCATTGAGTTTGAATACAACACCTTGAGGATGGCAGCTCAGCTGGACCTAGATCTCAGCCATGCACAACAAGAAAGGCTGCTGCAGCTGAATGGCCTGGATGAGCACCGCATGCAGGCCCTCCTTCACTCAGAAGTGGTTCAACTTCAGAGGAAGGTGTGGCATGACCAACATCTCCATGACAAGAAATTTCAGCCGAGAGATTGGGCTTTGTTGTATGATTCCAGATACAAAGATTTCAAGGGGAAGTTGAGAACCAGATGGCTAGGACCATATACAGTGGAGAAATGCCATGACAATGGATCTGTCCTCATTCGAACCATTGATGAGGAAGCCATTCCCATGCTTGTCAATGGGCATCGATTGAAGATCTACAGGAGACCTCTCTCAAGACAAGAGTTTATCAAAACTATGGAGAAATCTGTATTCGTCATAGAGAAGGGTTCTGCCTCTGCCTCTGGCACACCCTGAAAGAAGATCTGAAAAATAAAATAAATAAATAAATAAAATAAAAAAAATAAAGAAAAAAGAAAAAAAAAAGAAAAAAGAAATAAAGATCCTTGGGTGAAAACCTCTCTGAGGCGCCCAAGGCAGGTAGTAGGGGTGAAAACCTCATTGAGGCGCTCCTATTGCTTTTTCAAAAAAAAAGAGAAAAGGTTGAAAAAGATCCTTGAGTGAAAACCTCTCTGAGGCGCTCAGGGCAGATGGCATGGGTGAAAACCTCCTTGAGGCGCCCCTGTTATCTTTCAAAAAAAAAAAAAAAAAAAAGAAGAAAAAAAAAAGATAAAAAAGAAAACACAATAAGCAAAATATGGTAAAAATTGCAGGTTGCAGATGCTCTATGGAGAAGAGGAAGCCCTTCAACTCACAGCCAAGGGTCCTTATCATGCTGTCAAGGAACCTCATCAGTACCTCCACCAAGAGCACCCATGTTTTTCAAGGTATGTGCAATTTTATCATGGTTTGAATCTTCTACAGGAAGCTGCTGTCTTTCTACAGGAAGGCGCAGTCTTTCTACAGGAAGGCGCGGATTTTCTACAGGAAAGTGCAGACTTTCTACAGGAAGGCCGAACTTTCTACAGGAAGCTCTGTGTCTACAGGAAACTTCCTGTAGAAGTTTGGGACGGCCAAAAATTTGTTTCAAACGGAGATCTAGTGACTAAGGAATGGGTTGGATGCATGCATGCCACTGTTGGCACCCCTGAACATTGCTGTTACCTTGCTCCACCATCCTCGTCGCCATGCAACCAAGATCCCTGCACCAGTAAACCAGATCAATGAGTTCTCGTGGTAAAGCCATTTGTCAAAGAAAAACAAGCACCGAGAGCTCATACCACATCCATGTCGAGCATCAGAAGCTCCGGGAGCGTGATCAGAAGATTCTATCCATCGTCGTGCAGCATGCACCCAAGGAGGCGAGACTGTTACAAGGCACCCCGCGGGAATCCTGTAACAATCAAACCTGCATGAGTGGATACCATTCACAGCACCGCCCTCTGCCAGCAACACACGGGCGCAGGCAACCAGAGCATCCGCTCCATCGCCAGCATCCTGTAACCATGAGCCTCCGGGACTGTGTAAGCCGCATGCAGCAGGTAGATCCGCTCCCCATCGTCCAAAAACCGAAAAATCGTGTGCAGCCGCGCGCATGTAAGTGTCTCAACCCTTCCTTCCACCAAATCGCATGAGTATTACTTTGATTTGTTTGCATGGCGTAGAAATGAATGGTTGAGCGGCCGTATGGCCAGTTGACTGGCCACGTCGGCTAGTTATGGTATAGTCGGATGCTTGGGTGGCAGCCACGACAAAGAAAATACGCAGCACGCACGTGAGGATAGTCCCGTCAACCGAGAAACGAGTTTAACCGAAAAGGGCGGCGGCAGATCTGTGGGAATGAATGCGGCAGCGAGTGAATATGCAGGCGAATGATGGGTGACATCGCCCAACGGTCCGGCGGGGACAGCTCACCCCCCGCGCCACGAGCTGCGCCGATTCAAAATCTAATCGGCTAGATTATGAGCATGTATTCATCAACCTCCACTTCAAAACTCGAGTGGCTCTTCTGATTTACTATGCACGTTGATATGCCGAGCTTTCGGCTACCAGAACGCCGGTGAAGCACATCTCGACCGCTGGCCAACTACAGTCCTCCCCGAAGTTTGCACACTGCTCCTACAGGAACAGTTTCTACAGGAACGCAGTCCTACAGGAAGCAGTCTCTACAGGAACGCGGTTCTACAGGAAGGTGAATTCCTCACGTGAGAAAAGGTGGCAGAAAAAGGTAACCCTGAAACTCCTTCCGCAATTGGCTTTCAAAGGTGGCAAGATCATTATTCACAGTCTGGTCATAAAAATATCGGATTGCTGTGCCTATACTATCACTTCTACAGGATAGCAGTATAATTAGACTGTGTTTTGTGAATTGTATGCATGCTCTGCCCAAAATAGACCGAATCTCCTTTGCATTTGTCACCTTTAGTCAAAACCCCCGTGTTCATCATGTCGGGTGGGTTTATAAGACGAGAGCCCACTGATTCAATTAACTTAAGGAGAAACCCAGCAGTGGTAGAGCTCTTTACCAGAGCACAATGGATGCCTTTTTGTGATAAGCTGCAGGGCTACGATGATGAAGTAGCCGAGGAATTCTTGCAGGCTTTGAAGCCTAAATCCCAGACACTGGCTACAGTAAACTTCAGAGGTCTAAGCCTCAAACTCACCCCAGAACATATCAGTCGGATCACAGAACTTCCTATGGGTCTGCCGTGGGATAAAGAAGAGAGAAAGCTGAGTCAGCAGACAAAGAAGGAATTCTTTCCACCTGAGGAAGAATTCTCGGAGGATAAAAACGTGGTGAGAAGAACGAGTTTATCACCACCTTGGAATGAAGTCAGTTTGCAAATCATGAAATATATTACTTGTGAAGGCCGGTTCAGCATCGTGTATGCATATCACTTTCGGCTACTCACTGAGCTGAGGCACTGAATTGACCTTCCTGTAGAGCAAAAACTGAGCATCCCTTATTATCTCCTGCGATCCCTAATGGAGTGTGCTACAAAGCTAAGAGAGGGCATACCTGATCAGATAGCCCACCATGGGTTAATAAAGCTGCTTGTGGAAGATGCATTGCACTCATATAAGGTCCCCCTCTCATGGGAATCCTTCCGCAATTTGACCAAAGATGGGGATATTAAAATGTTGATCGAAGAAACGGGCTCCTCCAGCAGTGAAGACAAGGAAGCAGTGGCTGAGGAAACGAAGGACAAAGGAAAGGGTGGCACACCTATCCTGTCAACAAGGGAAAAGAGGATGAAAGGCAGAATGGACAAAGCAGAGGTGGCCCACGTCAGCCCAAGTACCTCAACAACACCTGCAACCAAAGCAAAAAGCAAAATTCAGGCAGGTAAGCAAGCAAAGATGGAGACACCTGTACCTACAGGAAAACAGAAGCAGGCTTCTACAGGAAGCCCGAAAATCACTAAGGAACAAACTTCTACAGGAAGCCCGGAACCAAAGACACAGGCTTCTACAGGAAGCCCAAAGACTCAAGAAAAGGCTCCTACAGGAAGCCCAAAGCTGCTAAAGGTAAAAGGCTCCTACAGAAAGCCCAAAACCGGTCAAGAAAGGGTCTTCTACAGGAAGCCCAAAAGTGCTGAAGGAAAAGGCTTCTATAGGAAGCCCGAAATTGCAGAAACAGGCTTCTACAGGAAGCCCCAAAAAGGTAAAAACCAAAGAAAAGGAGGTGGATATTCTGGCACGGGAGGCAGCAGCTGTATTAGCTGGCCTCAATACGCCACCTAGGCCAAAAGACAAGAGGAAGAGGGAGACTCCTCTGTACTTTAAGGCTCGGAGAAGTGTTAGGATAAAGACGGGCAAGCCACAGGCCCAATCCAGCAGCCCGATCGTCATCGAAGATACACCTACTTCTCCCTAAGAAAAGTCACCCTCCAAGGTCACAGTCACCTACGAGAAGGGGAGTCCAAAGAAAAATACATGGCGGGAAAAGTTAGAAAAAACTCAGCTACAGGAAGCAGAAAACGTTCTACAAGATACTCTGGCCCGGCTACAGGAAACAGAAAAGAGGGAAGGAGAAGGACCCTCATCACCAAGGGAGGGTGAGGCAAAACTGCCTGAAGAGATAGCAAGAGAACACATACCAGAACCTAGCCCTTCGCCCAATCTGAATTCATATTACACCTTCTTAGAGGCGGGCAAAATCATACCACAGAAATTTACTGTACCTCTATTTTTTGAACTAGAGAAAGAACGAGTCCGTTCCCACACATGGATGCAAATCGCCAAATCAAAGGGGGTGGTGGACATAGGCCCTCTACAGGATCAACTCAGGGAGGTCAGGAGTGAATTCACCATGGCTAAACATGTGGCTAGTTGCCAGCAGGCACTTCTACAGGAAGAAAATCAGAAGTTATGGTTGCAGCTACAAGAACTAAAGGCAAAGGTAGGAACATCCTCCAAGGACATCACAAATGAACAAGAAGGCAAAAAGGAGCTGACCACCAGTCTTGAAGAGCCAATAACACTTCTACAGGAGGCAGAACAGCAGACAAGAATTGAAGTGCAAGCCTTAAAGGAACAACTGCAACAAAAGGAAGCACAATTGGCCTGCATGGCCAGTTGGGCCATGGAAGCAATTCAATGCAGAACGCCCGCAAAATCCTATGGATTGTTTTTAAAAGATCAATGGCTTCAGTTCCAAATAAACACCTTGGCCCAAAGAGGTATTGCACGCATCGAAAACCCACAATAATTTTCTGAATTATGCACTACTAGTTCAGCAGAAGACAAAGCCAAATTGGCAGAGTTTTACCTCCACAACTTGGCTTTGCCTAATGAAGTCTCATGGGATCCCAACATTGCCTTGGGTGATATGCAATTGATGGCCCTCGCCTCATGGTTAAACCATGAAGATCAAAGAGCAGCTGAAGCAAAATCGGTCATGAACCGAGAAGTGATCGAACCACTGTTCATTAGGCCGGAACTAGAGGACCCGGTGGCACTCATCTCAACCCACCAACAGTTGGCTACGGATCCCATAGCTTCCTTGAGGTTTATGGACCAACAAGCCCAGGCCATAGCTCACTTTGAAGAAAGTGCTACCTAGGCTTGTGCACGCAGATGGAATACCATGGCCCACAGCTTGAAAATCCGAGAGTACCATACCCCCATCCGGATGAGAGAAGCTTTGGCAAGGGTTGACCTTTACAAGAAGTCCATGCAAAGCCTCCAGGCCAGCTGGATTGGCCTTAAACTCAGCCCACCGCTATTGCTAGGATTGACTGAAGGAAATACAAAGGAAGATGACAGTCAACAATGGGAAGAGGTAAACAGAAAAGCAGGGTTTCACATCTACAGAGAGGACCCTACCACAGAGCCTTGGGATGCAAGAGAAGCAGTGAAAGCAATGAAATATGAGGACTTGGACTAAGTTGCTCAAGGATGAGCAAATAGTTTAGCTGGGGGGTGATGATGAGCCCCAATTTTTGGTATAATTTGGGCTCATTTGGCCTACTTGCTTTGCTCAAACCATTCACTTTTTATTGCTTATGCATGCATTTCTTAGTTTATTCGTGTTGTTTGTAGGAAGAAGGGTAGACATTTTATCTACGTGACTAATGCATTATGATTTCAGGTTTTTGGCATTAAAAGGGAGAAAAAGACAACGAAAAAGGAGACAAGGAGACAATGAGGTGGCACTGCTGGTTTTTAGGAGAGGATGTCCACAGTCTTGGGACCCTCCTCGTGATTCCCACCTTAGCTCTGAGCTCCAATCCATCTCCCCACCGAGCTTAGAAGCAGCCAGCTGTTCTACAGGAACAGCAGTTATAACTGTTCTACAGGAACAGCAATTATGACTGTCCTACAGGATCAGCAGTTTAAACTTCAGTTGGACAGCCGAGCTCCTAAAATCAAGGACACCTGTTGGATGATCGTTTTTGCATAAGTATGGAGGCCATAGCCTTTGATAGGTTGTTGAAACTTTCGCATTACTATTGTAATTTTTGAGCACAGCTCGGTCTTTGTTCCTTTTTGTAAGCCAATTTGGCATGACATCAGATTATGAATAAAGAAGGCAGATTTTGATCTAGTTCTGAGTTTTCTCAAGGAGCTATAGCTCTCAGGTTAGGGCCCAACCTGAGAGCAATAGATCTCCTCAGTGTTGTAATGTGTTTGCATTTCGTTCCAGCACTTTGAGTTTGTTTATTTTCACATGCAATTCGAATTCACAGTTTGGTAATTTAGTCGTTTTTCATGAGCATAGATAGGACTAGTTTATGGTGATTTGCTTTCAGTTGCTTAAGTTTGATAGGAGGATAGATATAATCTCTTGGAGCTCCAGCAAAAAGGTTGAGGAAGTCTCCACTGCCATCTTTGTTTGGAGATTGGAGTGCAGCCTATACCAGCCACAAAAATACGCAGTTCTTCACTTTATACATGCTGCAACATAGTCTCGTTTATGATAGATCTTTCCATGCACTTCACTCTTGCACCATACACCTTCATCACCACTTCATGCACATTCCTCTACACGCTTTATATTGCTGTTCATTGAGTTTAGGTAGCTCAGGTTAATGAATTTTCATCTTGGTGACAGTCATAAGCCATTTGTTTCATTTACACTGCTTTTCATCATTCTATTACCTCCTTCTTCGTCTTGATCACGCATACAACCACATCCTTGACCTCTGCTCCGCTCTGTTATCTCCCAAACTCCTCCACTCCTCACGTAACTTCATTCTTTATACATTTCGTAGTTATAACCTTCCATCCATCAACCCACTTCATACACTCGTTCTCCATCCTACTTCTCCACTCCTGAGCCATCACCAGCTTTATTCCTACCTTGCACATCTCCCCCTACCATTCCATCACTCCACCATCACTTCAAACACCAACGGTAGGTCATCCTGTAGCAATTTGTAGACTTCCTGTAGAATCCCCTGCGGTTCCTGTAGAATCCCCTGCAGACATCCTGTAGGAGGCCACTCACTCGGTTGCTGAGCCTCTGAATGTGAGGAACCTCTGGGGACTGATGCTAAGGATCTCTGGGGACCTCTCCTAGCCTCCCCAACCTTTCCCAAGCTTTCCTTCCTTCCGCATCACATCTGCACAACCAAACCCTAATAAGCACAAAATCACAATCACTCCATCCACTTAAAGAAAAAATACAAAAACATGTCTTTTTAGATGCAAGTAGATTAGATTCATGCATTTTCACTTATTAGAAGTAATGGCACCATTGGTAGAAGTTTCCTTCACATTCTTTGCATCATAGAGGTTATACTAGTTAAATTAGGGTTTCCTAGGGTTTCCATGTTTTGATTTGCTTTCAGTTCATTTTCGCCAAGTAGATTAGTCTTCTTTGAGCTAGCTTTCGTCCATCATTTACCAAGCTTCTTCTGAGAGCCTATAGAAGTTGGCTTGAGCCCTAGCGGACTTGTGCCAGCTGACCAAGTGACAGCTGCGACAAGAGCTAGTACTTGTGCATACAGCACTGTCGCTTCCAAGTTTGTACGAACTACCGGGTTGATAAAATTAAGAGACAGGAAGCCCCAGGAGTTGTAGCGTTATTGCTACAATACTGGAGCTCACCACTTGGCTCCACAGGTCATGTTGATAGTGGAAGGATCCACTAGATTTAAGCCCCATAATTCTTTCGATTTTCAAAGTTTGTTCCAGGCAACAAGCGCCCTTTTTTTTTCTGCATTGCCATTCTAGACAAAGTATCTCTGGATTGCCCTAATCTGCTGTAGGATTCCTTTTGGGGCAGGGATGATAGAGAGTAGGTACTGTGGAATGGCTTGCAATACTGCTTTGGTGAGGACTAATCTTCCAGCGAAATTGAGGGCCCTGTGGGTCCAGTGCTGACATCTCTTTTCCATTCTAGCCAGGATTTTCTCCCAATGTATCTTTTACCAGGGTTTTTCCGTCAGAGGGGCCCCCAGATACTTAGAGGGTAGGCTACCTCTTCGAAAGCCTAGAATACTAGATAGATGTTTCTGAATAGCTAAATGAGTTTTAAAGAAAAAATAGTGGACTTTGAAATATTAAATTCCATACCTGAGGCCTTACTGAAGAGATTTAGTATTTTCTTGAATGCCATGGCTTCTTTCACAGTTGGCGTCCCATGCAGCATTGTGTCATCCACAAATTGCTGGTGAGTTGTCGCTGGTATGGAATGAAGGGGTTGTAGTCCTTTTATTTTTCCTTCATTCTTTGCTTTGCGGAGGAGTCTGCTCAGACCTTCCATAAGGATTACAAAAAGGAAAGGAGACAGAGGGTCTCCTTGCCTGATGCCTCAGGAGGGAGAGAAAGGGTCGGAGTGGGAGCCGTTGACAAGGATAGAAAATTTAGTGGATTTAATCAGGGCAAGAATCCATTTAGTCCACTGTCTATCAAAGCCAAAAGCGTTCAGTATGGCTTCAAGGTAGTTCCGGTTGACCTTATCATAGGCTTTAGAAAGATCTAGCTGCATCAACATCCCTGCTATCTTCCTAGTCTGAAGAGTATGAACCATTTCTTGGGCTAGTAGAATATTATCCAAAATTTGTCTTCCTTCAACATACCCTGACTGCTCTTCCGAGATGAGGCCATGAAGAATGGGTTTCAATCTGTTGGCTCTAACTTTAGATATGATTTTATATATCACATTACATAAGGCTATAGGTCTAAATTTCTCTGGGGAGTTGGCCTCTTCTGCCATTGAAATTAGAGCGAGGAAGGTAGAATTTAGCGATTTAAGGATAGAGCAGGAGTGTCTGGAATCTTCTACTACTTCCCATACTTCAGTCTTAACAAAGCTCCAGCAGGCTTTATAAAAATTTATGGTGAAACCATCAGGCCCAGGTGCCTTGTCATTCAACATGATTCTAACCACTTCTTCCACCTCATCCAATGAGATTTCCCTAATAAGAGCTAGGTTTTGCTCATTGGTAATAATTTTAGGAATGGCCTGAGTTAGTTCCTCAATAGCTTCAGTTCTGTCTGCTTGCGGCTCCTGGGCTATATGATTAAAGTGCTTTGTGAGCAGTGTTGTTATTTCTTGGTGACTTTGTAGAGTTTCCCCTTTTTCATTGTTGAGACAAAGTATTTTATTTGCCCCTCTGTAATCTAGCGCAGACCTGTGGAAGAACTTGGTGTTTTGTTCCCCTTCCTTTAGCCATTGTATCCTGGATTTTTGTTTCCATAAGGTCTCTTCCTGTTGACAGCGTAGTTGCCACTGTTGCATCAAGACTTTTTCCTGTTCTGCTGAGTCCTCGTTGTTGTGCCCATTAGCCCATTCTTTGTGAATCTGTTCTAACTTTCCCTCTATGATGGTTTTCTCCTTGAAAATGTTCCCAAACTTAGTTGCATTCCATTCTTTAATTTTGTTTTTGATGTTTTTTAATTTTCTTTGAAGTTTAAACATTCTGGTTCCTCTAATGTCGATTGGTTCGTGCCACCATTTCTCCATCAGTTGAATGAAATTAGGGTGATTCAACCAGAACTTCTCAAATCTGAAAGGCTTGTTTCTAGGGGTTCCTTGGATAGCCGCTACCAAAGAGATTGGCCAATGATCCGATCCTCCACTAGGAAGGATGTCAGATTCCACTATTGTTCCTTCAAGTAGTATTCTTTCAGAAATAAGAAATCTATCTAAACAAGAGGCTATCTGCTTCTTGCCTACTCTCCTATTATTCCAAGTGAAAGTTCCACTTTTTGGCTGGATTTCCACTAGTTTGGCAGAATCAATGAATTCAGCAAAGAGCTCAGCATCCTTATTGAGTTTTCTGATCCCTCCTTTCTTTTCCAAAATAGTGGTTATCATATTAAAATCTCCACCCATGATGATTTTCGAGTTGGGATATCTGAGCTTTAGACTTAAAAGAGAGCGGAGAAAAGAGAATTTATCTTCTAGCTTTTGAGGTCCATAAACATTTGTGCACAAGTAAGCTTCAGAATTACCTATCATTTGAGTTTTCATGGCTACGAACGATCTTGTAGCTTCTGTCGAGAGAATGTTTATCACCCGGGAGTCCCAAAGAGTTACTAAACCTCCTTCCCAACCTTCACTGGCGACTTCCATAAATTCTATGTATTTACCAAGCCTTTTGCTGATATTCACCATGTTGTTGTTAGCACACTTGGTTTCCTGTATGAACATGATATCCAGTTTCTCTTTTTGGAATTTTTTCTTTAGGAGTCTTTGTTTCGCTTCGCTATTAAGCCCTCTTTCATTCCACGATATAACTTTCATTTTTAACTAGACAAATTATTGGTAAGACGGGAAAGCATTTAGAGCCTTCATCTTGCCAGAGTTTAACATTAAAATACCTAGTTCCTGCAATACTTCACTGTTTGTTCTTCGTCCTCTCTTCCTTCTCTGTTTTGAGTTAGTTGAATTGCATAAAAGGCTCTTTGAATGGCTGTCTATTCCCTTTGCTATGCCTAATTTCCTATTTTGCCTGTCCAACTCCGCCTTCTGCCTAGCAATGAATAGATCATTGATCTTTCTAATCTCTTCTTATGGAATGTTTTCTATTCCTTGAGTTTTCCAGTTTTTTGCCATGGTTGGTAAATTCACTCCTTCCTGTTCTAGAACCTCATTTAGCTCCATCTCCTCACACCCACCATCATTGGTTAGCATATCTGCATCTTCATCTGGCTCTCCGATTGGCTCCTGCATTTGGACTACTGCTCTGAGGGGATGTTCCTCCCCTTCTTTGGTTTTATGGCCTGTCATTTCTTTGTTCCCTTCATTAGTATTTGATTCCTTATTTTGTTCTTCTGAATCTGTATCTGTCTCTAAGATTTCAAAGGCGTTACTTGTGTTGCCTTGTGCTGCCCCTATTCTGTTCGTTCTTTTTCTGTTAGCCCTTTGTCTTGCTTTTGGCTTTATGAAGGCATCCCTGCTCTTTACTGCTTGCTCTTGCTTAGGTTCTTCCCCTGTTTTGTTTAATGGACATTCTCTTACTAAATGTCCATGTTCCTGACATTTTCTGCAGTGGAAGGGGATTTGCTCATAGTCAATGGCTTGAAAATAGTCTTCATCCCTGTACTCCAGCCACAGTCCTTCGTGTAAAGCTCCTAATACATCCATCTCCACACAAATTCTCGCACAGGAAGTGTATCTTCTTTGCATCGTTGCTTCCGAGGCTTTGATGAAAGTTCCTAGTCGATCCCCTATTTGCTTTAGTGCCGACAAGCCCCAGTAGTCTATTGGAAGGGAGAAAAGACAGATCCACACTGGGACTTGTGTGAAGGTCTCTCTTTCTGGCATGAAGTTGGGTTTCCAGGGTCTCATGTAGAGACCAGCTGAAGCGAAGAAGTAAGGACCCCCATCAAATACTCTATCCTTATCCTCTAAATTCATAAAAACAACAATATAAAAACCTTTCACTCCTAAGTGTAGTTTAACATCACCTTTGGGTTTCCATTGCTGCTTGATCCACTGACATAGCGCTCTTTCTGTTGGCCACAGTCCCATGAACTTGCAGATTACTGCATGTTCTGACATATGTTCTCTATAGGCTTGTATCTCCGGATCTGTGATCAACACTCTTTAGGGTTTCTGCCGTTTTTGGTTTGCATGCTCCTCATGTTGCTTCGTTATTGCTGGGGTTTGGTTCGGTTTCTTTCTCCTCTTCATCTCTTGATTGATTCCCTTCCTCTCGTTCCCCCTCTTCCTCTGTTTGTTTATCTTTATGGACTATGTGTCTTTGCCCTCTATCTTCCTTCCTTCCGTTGTCCTCCTTTCCATTGATTTCCTTTTCTTTCATTTTTGGGTTACTGGTTGTCTCTCTGTGCGCCCTTTGTTTCTTCTCTTTGCTTGTTCCACTATCTTGCTTAAGCTTTCCATATCCTGTTATCTTTACTCCCTCCTGCGCTGCTTGTTTTTGCATGACTATTTGTTTGAAGGATGGGGTCCCAATGGACCCCCTGTTTACCATTTTTCGGGTCAATCCTTGTCCTCTTCTGAGCAGTTCCACTATTCTAACCCTGTGCACGTCCAGATCCGATCCTGGTTCTGCAGGTCTGAAGCGCTAAACCCTAAACCTCGAGCCAGTAGCCTCCGTGCTTCATCATCTCACCTTCATATCCCGTTTTTGTATATTAACCTCACTTATATATTAAAAGGTAATTTAAATAATAAAAATTTGGAATGCGTTCACAATTACATAGTTTGGAAAAAAATAAAAAATCTAAATTTTTTTATTAAATTTCTCCCTTAAAATTATCACTGAAACTCTGGAAATTTCATGTATCACTTACATAAAAATGCATATAGTGATGTCTGTTGATGCATGATCAGTCCATAATCTTTGGATATAAAATAAAAAGAAAGCTTATCTAAACATGTATGTGAGCCTGGACCTAGGTTTCATTCCTCTGAACTAAGATTGAGGAGTGTGGTAGGAGTCACTATAGCTTTATGGAATCTATAATTTCCTTTCTAAATATCTTTTTATTATGAGTTTAAAAAATTTATCTAACACCTACAGAGTGATTGATTTTGATGTAACGACAAACCTTTACCGTAGGTATATTATTTACTGCCTATGGAATGGGATATATATATTATATATATACTCTGCCACCAACCCACTACGCCGCTCATTTTTGGTTTAAAAGTGGGTAACAATGCTTTTAGTTGGGACATTGACTGTGGTGGGGGAAGACGTATTCAGTGCGTCTTAACTTGCTTTTTCTTTGCTAATATTCGCACACTGCTTTCTTCTTTATTGAGTGTGGTAATTGCGTCATTGTGAAAGAATAATCTTTTATTATGAGAGGTGACGCAGAACACACTAGAGCCACGAATTAGGTTGACCGACAAACGAGTTGTTTTGCTCTTCTCTTTGTTTGTTCCATGGTTTCAAATTTTTTATCTACAATTTCTCTTAGTTTATATTTCTGGATCTGTGTGTTTATTTTTAAATTCCAACCTGGTTTATAATTGATAATAATAATTTAAAATAAAGTTATAGTTTAGTTATTTTAATACCTTTTTTTAATCTTGACAATGTAAGACGTATCATGAGGTCATTATTTTGATGCATATCAATGTTTATTAGTTGTAAATCAATCAAATACCTAGAGGAATCAAATCCCTTAAGGTGTAACTACAATACAAAAATTAAGAAATCTCAAACTTGATAGATGCAGGGTTAAGAAAGATATTTGTATGTATTCATTCCATGCCAAGCATGGAAGAAATTACTGGTCACTAATAAATTATTTTAACTATTTATCACTAAAAAAAGAAAGGGTTGATGAAATTTGTTAGGGCACACATTCTTTGTCATCTATAGATGCCATCACACATGAAGATGATAGTAGTGTGAAGTCTACTATCATTGGTTGGAATAAAACTTCACAAATCTCTTCTACAAGGCTTTCAAATGATAGTTACCAACAAAATATCATGAAGAGATTAAAAATCTTATAGAAGGTCTTTTAGCAATAAAGGAGAGAACTAGTATGTTGAAGGACAAAATATTACGACAAGACAGTGAGCTTAAAGCCTTGGGAGTTGGGTGTGCTAAGACAACTACCAATCTTGACATTGTTAAGGAACAATTAGAGTTGTTGATGGGGAAGAAACATAAACCTACTCTTGAGTTGCATAGTAGCCCTCTTCAGAAATACATAGACAAGACTTGCAACACCATAAGTCCACATGAGGAGTTTTTCACATGGTTTTTCATCCCACATATAGATGATTTGATGACATATAAGAGTGGGATGGATGACTAATATGAGGAAGCAAGAACGCAATCTTGTAGGTCTCTTTTATAGGATAGTGAGAATTATTCGATATAAGATTAGGAACTAGAGCTTTGGCATATTAGTATTCCAATTGTAATCAAAGTAGTGCAACATCAACATGGTGGTTCATTATTTATTGTGTTGATACTTGTACACAAGGTCTTTTTTAGGGGTTATTGATGACTAGTGGGATAGACATTCTTTGAGGGGTCTTGGACTCCAGAAGTGATATTTTTGCTATTGACACCTACTATTTTAGAAGACCATGTCATTTGGACTAGAGAGGGATTATAAGTTGGCATCCTACTGAGTAGGTAATTTTTGGAAAGACATTTCTAACCAAGGGTATAACACAACTAAAGCCCTTCGACATTTGGGATGATAGATTCCAAATTTGAAAATGTGATCCAGGTGGATCATTTCATCATGCAATAAAAGTTGATAGAGTGGTGGAGCTCAAGGTGGAGTTTATGGAGGGAGAATCAGCCATTGTGGAAAAGACTCTTTCTAGAGTAGATTTGATTTGATGGTCATAAATATGACCTAATTATTTTTTAATGATTATGGACAATTAACTTTTATTTAATAATATCAACAATATCAATAATCACATTAATATAAATCTTATAGAAATATTTAAAAATTTACTTCTCCTAAGCAGGTTGTTTAGGAGCTAGAGTCCCCCCTACCTTGATATGATGCCAAATCACACAAAAGGGGAATGCAACTCTCACTATACTTACACATTTCATGTGCTTCTCCCACTTTATCGATCATGGCATGACGCAGACACTATGTTAAAAACCATTTGAATATTGTAGGTGGCATAGGGAGGTACAAGAAGACTTAGCAGGAAGATTCTATCAAAATGACAGATCTAAAATAAAATTTTGAAAGTATAGATCACAAGTTGACCATTTTATCTAGCAAATTAGCCAACATGTCATTCTCCTTAGATGAGGGTAGTGACAAGCCAACGCGTATGCGCAAATATCCAACCTAATAGTTGTTATGTGGTCCAGATTGGATCATTATATTGTTTTTTTTCCATCTCGATGCTTGTAGAGTGGAAAGAGCGGAGGAAAAAGCTCTCATAACCATTTTTACAGCTACTCTCATTTTTGCAAAACATGGTCTGAAACCTCCCTCGAATATTTTGAGGCATTAAATGAAACCTTTTCGTGGTAAAACTTTGTCGCTTTAGAGCATGCCTTTTTTTTCCTATTCTACACATAGAGACCTTGCAAATGATGCAAGAATAATGTGAATCGAATTCTATATGTTAAAGTTATGTCACCCAAAAATTTACCTTCCTAATTTCACCACTATAATTCAAGAGGATGTCACGTCATCCCCCATTATTCATGGACAAGAGGCCAGCCACATGGTTATGATGAATATGGTTCTAGAAGAGTCTATATTAACTCTGGTGAAGAGTTGAGGTAGTCAAACCTAACCCTTAGTAGGCTATCGGGTTGTGTTATAATCAAGCCACTAGGAGGAAAAGGGGTTCTATTCTTTTGAGTGCATTTTTTCCATAGCTGACTAAAAATTGTTAGAAGGGATAGGAGATAGAGCACACAGAGAGGGTTTGTCCACTGTAGTAGCCCATGGGCCACAGGCCATACTTCTTTGTATTTTCATCCATATTTCCATTCAGAGAAAGAAAGCAGAGAAACCTCACCTTCCCGTTGGGATTTTCTCCCGAAAGGGTTTCCCAACTGATATTTTGTGTTACATGTTTATGTGATATTTTATTTCTTTCTTTTTTTTTCTAAAGCAAGAGACGTTCCTTCTATATCATTAAGCCAAAAATAATTTACATAGTTTACAACTGTCCACCATACAATGTGGATAGAACTAGGGTGCTAACTACCAAAGGAAAGTTCCCCCAACCTAATACATAATAACCGACAAAACCTTTGGAAAACAAACCCTAAATGTGCTAAAGGAAAGGCCGGACTAATGACAAACCGAGCGATTGCCCGTGCCATTTCTTACTAAACCAATCTTTTTAATCGTGACCTTCCAATCCACATCTTGATCCGACGACGGAGGAGAATTTCGCTCCGAGAAGGCATACTGAACTTAACTCCTCGGCCCCACAAAGCTGCACGATCAATCCTGATCGTTGATCCCTGCCTCAAAATTCAACGGATCAAACAAATATCGCACAGCCCAAAATGCTGAACTTTAGCGTGCGATACGGGCGGTTTTCAATCCCGGCCCCCCGCCACGCATCAGATGCTGTATGGGATCGCTCCCAAAACGCGAAAACTGCTTCCTGCTTGAGAGGGGAGCGATCAAACCAAAACCACTTGGAGAGCAGTTTTGTCTCCCAAGGAGGGGAAGGAGGTGTATTACGGCAGCCGTAAAAGACTTGATCCCCATCCTTCACCTTCTAGCCCGAACTCCTGAACCCGAAACTAAAATTCGTGTTGAATTTTCCTCCGGGCGACCACCCACCAAACTGAGAAACCTATCCGCCAAACACCAGAGATTTCTAAGGTTGAAATTACCCGTACTGCTGAGGCAGACCAAGGCCTACCTTTCGTCCAAGGCCTGCCAATCTCCCAAGACCTGTCTGACCAAAATTGTTGACTTATCCATAGTCCAAATCATAGGGACCTTGCTTCTATGGCTTTGTTTCGATGCCCTTCTCTGTCTTCTTCTACTTGGTTATGATAGAGAATTTTAAGACTGCCCTGAGGCACTACTTGCCATCCCATAGAAACTCTGCGTTCTTTACAGCTTACACCTTGGTTTGCAAGTATATCCGCCAGTTTGTTGGCTTTTCTCCGGATGTGGTTGAATCTTACCGTGCATAGTCCCTGCAGGTGACACTGAATTCTTTGGAAAACCTAGATTAATCTCCAGTGATTTGAGACTTTCTCCAGCTCTGTTCCGTAACTGATTCTCTTGACCGAGTGAATGACTAACTCAGAGTCCGCTTCTATAATCACGTTTAGGCAGTTGCCCTGTTTTAGAAATTCTAAACATTGCTCCATAGCCAATAATTCCGCCATATTGTTGGTGGCTTTTCCTAAATGACAATGAAAGAGGAAGAGAATGCTCCCATATTCATCTCAAAGAACCCCTCCAAAACCCATAGTTCCCGAGTTGCCTTTTGAAGCTCCATCTATGTTGTATTTTAAAGAACCCTTTGGGGGAGGATGCCAGAAATCCTTTTCCGTTTCCTTTATGAGAACTTTCCTGCCCAGATCATGTGGAATGAGCCCCTGCATCCCCAACTTCCTGAGAATTCTCTTTTCAGCCACTGAGGGAGGATTGTTGGGGAGATTCCTCACTGTGGTACCAACTGTTTCCTTGAGTTGTTTTAAGATCTACTCAAACAGGCGAAGAGATGTATTCTTTTCATTTTTGAATATTCTCTTGTTTCTTTCTTTCTAGACATTCCATATAATGAAGCTTGGCATGAGAGCCCAAGCACAATTAAGATATCCATTGTTTGAGAAATTTCTTCTCCAGCTGCTGAGGGTGTTAATGATGCTCTCTTTATCCCTATCAGTTTGTTGGAAAATGGAGGCAAAAGTATCTCATAACTTAGAAGTAAAAGTACAGCTATTGAGAAGATGTTCCACTATCTCCTCTTGGGTTTCACAGAGCTGGCATCTAGAAGGCCCTATGATACCTATTTTCCGAATGTTGTCCCAAGTCAATATTTTCTTGTGATGCACCAGCCACATGAAGAGTTTAATCTTCATCCACCGTTGGTGTTTCCATAGGTTCTGCCAGATTCTGTTTGGGGCTTGGGACTCCAGCCAAAGGAGAAAACCTTTAGCCTTTTTAATATTAAAGATTCCTTCTTTATTGCTGCCCCATCTTAGTTGGTCCCGCCCCTCAGTTACTAAAATCATTCTTTGTTCCACTATTCTCAAGAGTTCCTCTACTTTACTTTTCAGGGGCTTGTTATCCCTGTAGTTTATGTTTCTCCAAGCTCCGCGTTTGCTTGAATTGTTGGTGTGGTCCCAGAAATCTTTTAGCTTTGTTAATCCTTGGTTATTCGTCTCATGCTTAAGGTCCAAAAAGTCCTCTTTTAACAGTGTTGGTTCTTGTTGCCACTTATCCTCCCAGAAAAGTGCAAGATCACCCTCTCTGATTTCCCAAAAACTGTTTCTTTGTACTAAGCCTTTGTTCTCCCAGGCCTTGTTCCAGATGGATGAGCCCCTTATATTTCCAGACATCCTTATGAGATCAGTGTGGTGCCAAGAGCTGGCATATTTTTCTTTCCAAATACTTGCCCATTGAGCCTTTGGATCTTTAACCCAACGCCACCAAAGTTTGGCCCCTAGAACATTTCTAAGAATCTCCTGGTCGTCCAAGCCTAGGCCCCCTAGGTTCTTGGGTCTACATATCTTTTCCCAAGAGACTAAAGCCCATTTCTTTCTTGTCTCCTCCTTGCCCCAGAGAAAGTCTCTTTGGATGTTGTAATACACCTTTTGGAGCTGGGAGAGTTGAAAGCATAAAAACTAGGATAGATTGGAGCACCGACTTTGTTAGCACTAATCTACCAACCAGATTTAAAGATCTGATGGTCCATTTTCTAATTTTATCCTACATCTTATTTATCAACAGTTCCCAAATGCTCTTATGCAAAGGTTTTGCTGTTAGAGGAACTCCTAAATATTTGGAAGGGAGGGAATCCCTTTGAAAGCCTAGAATTCTAGAGATGTTTTTCTGAATAGCAATATTGGTATTAAAGAAAAATATTTTTGATTTGGAAAGATTAACTTCCATACCTGTTGCCCTGGCAAAGTCATACAAAATTTGTTTGTATGCTAAAGCCTCCTTGACTGTGGGGATACCTTGTAGCAAGGTGTCATCTACAAATTGTTGATGGGTCAAGACCTGTCCATTCTCCGTAAGTTGAAGACCCTGGATTTTACCCATTACTCTAGCTTGCTTGATAGAATGCCCAAGTCCTTCCATCATTAGGATGAAGAGAAAGGGTGAGAGTGGATCTCCCTGTCTGAGGCCTCTTGAAGGAAGAAAAATCTCTGAGGGAGAGCCATTGACCAGTATTGAAAAACTAGAAGAAGTCACGAGGGCCATGACCCATCTGACCTAGTTATGATCAAAACCAAATGCAATGAGCACTTTCCTGATGTAGGTCCAGTTTACTTTGTCATATGCTTTGGCTATATCCAGTTGCATGATCATTCCAACTTTCTTTTTGCTAGTTAACGAGTGCACCACCTCATGAGCTTGAATGATGTTATCTAGAATCTGTCTACCTTCAACATAACCGGATTGTTCCCCTGAAACCAGGGAAGGAAGCAGAGGTTTGAGTCTATTGGCCACTACCTTGGATATTATCTTGTAGACCACATTGCATAAAGCTATGGGTCTAAACCTTTCCGGAGTTTGAGCATTGTCCTGTTTCAGAATCAAGGAGATGAAGGAGGTGTTGAGCACCTTCAAAATAGTCTTGTTCAACCTGGAATCCTCCACAACCCTCAATATGTCCTGTTTAACAATATTCCAGCAGGCTTTAAAGAAATCCACATTAAAGCCATTCGGGCCTGGTGATTTTCCATTTTGCATTTCTTTGAGGACCTCACTGACCTCCTTTTCAGTCACTGGTCTGTTAAGGTTGAAATTGTCCTCTCTGGACACCAGCTTAGGAATATGTCTGGTCAAGTCCCTAATGAAATGATCTCTTTCTGGGTTGGTCTCTTGAGCTATACCTCGGAAGTGTTGAACCAACATAGCTTCTATGCCCTCATGGGATTGATGAATCTGCCCCTCCTCATCCTTGATCAAAGAGATCTTGTTATGAGCTCTGTTGGCCATGGTGGATCTGTGAAAAAATCTGGTATTGCGTTCTCCCTCTTTTAGCCATTGAACTCGGGACTTTTGTCTCCAAAATATTTCCTCTTGTTTGCACAGGTTATCCCAGTCTTGATGATGTTTCTCGACTTGCTCATTTTTATCTTTATCAAAGCCTTCCTTGATCATGACTTGGTTGAGTTCCTGCATTTTATTTTCAACAGATTTCTTTTCAACAAAAATATTGCCAAAATCCTTCTTGTTCCAATCTTTAAGTCTCATCTTGATGTGCTTTAATATTTTGTGTAGAAGGAACATTTTTGTTCCCTGAATCTGCAAATCTTCTGCCCACCATTTTTCAATATTACTCATAAATTCTGGGTGAGAAAGCCATATATTCTCAAATCTGAAGGGTCTATTCTGAGGTTTCCCTATGCCCTGAATCTCCATTTGCACTGGCCAGTGATTAGAACCTCCAAAGGGGAGAATCCTTACTATTATTTCCTTATCTATTAGCATGAGGTCCTTAGAGATTATGAGCCTGTCTAACTTGGAGGCTACCTGAGACTCTCTTCCTCTTTTGTTATTCCATGTAAAGCAGCCATTATTTGTCTCCATATCCACTAGCTTCATGTTATCTGTAAAGGTTTGAAAGGCCAAAGAGTCTTTATTTAGAGTTCTGGTTCCCCCTTTTTTCTCCGAAAGTGATTTGATCATATTGAAGTCCCCTCCCATGATCCAAGGTATTTCTACATGTCTGTCCCTGAGATCCACAAGGGATTTTATAAACCGGAGTTTTTCATCTATCCTTTGAGGGCCATAAACATTTGTGACTAGATAGGTTTCCCTATCCCCAACAGGATGAATGACCACTGATAGATAATTCTGAGATGCCTCAACATCTATTATGTTAGTTCTTTGGGGATTCCAGAGAATGAGAATACCTCTTGCCGAATTTTCTGCTTTTAGTTCTAGAAACTCAAATCTACTGAGCCATTTTCTATGTATATGTCTTAACTTTTGAATGGAACATTTCACTTCTTGGATAAAAATTATACCCGAAGCTTCATGTTTCAGTCTATTACTAAGCATTCTCTATTTTCTTTTATTGCCTAGACCTCTAATATTCCAAGATGTAAACTTCATGATTAAAGATTAGTAAAAGAGTAGCTAGATAGATCTTTCATCTTACCTGAGTCTATCATGAGCTTGCCACATTCCATCAATAGTTTGTTCTGCCATTTCCTACCTCTTTTCTTTCCTCGGTTTCTTGGTGCTAAACCCAGAGTTGTTTTATTTTTTTCACTCCTTCATTGCTCTTCTTGCCAATGTTTGTTTCCCCCTCCGATCCCTTAGCCTGAGTTCTCCATAAATACAACTACTATATTCTATTGAACTCTTCTTGAGGTAGCGATTCTACCCCCCCGGTTGTTCCCTAAATTAAGAACCCCTCCAGATCTAGGTGTTCTCTATCGAGAATCTCCTGGAGCTCATTGTCCTCCAGTTCCATCTCACTTTGGGTCATTTCCTGATCCATCTTCGGTTCTGTATCACTCATCATAATCTCTTTCTATTTATCATTTTCTTGTGCTTGTTCCCTGTTTTATTCTTTCTCCTTCTTCTCGCGACTTCCTTCCTTTGCTTGATCTTCTACTGTTAATTCTTCATCCTCTTCAAGAACTTGGAACTGATTCTGACTAACCTGTTGTTCTTCATTTTGTTGTTCCTTTGGCCATTTTTTCCCACCTTTTCCTTTGTGTACCAGTTTATGAAAATTATCAGTGTCTTTCATTGCGTTGGTTTTTCTCTTGTTGTCTGCTTTACTAAGAGGGCAGTCTCTAAGAAGGTGCCCATGTTCATGGAATCTACGACACCTAAATGGAATGTGTTCGTAGTCTACCGTTTGTACCCATTCTTCGTAAAAAACCTCCAGGATTACTTCATCTGGAAGAGCTCCAGATAAATCCATCTCCACACATATCCTTGCAAAGGAGGTGTATTTTCCCCTTCTTGTGGCTTCAGAAGCTTTAACAAACCTACCTAATTTGTTGCCTATGGCAGCTAATGATTCAGTTTGCCAGTAATCTAGAGGTAGAGAATAAAGTCTCACCCAGACTGGGACCGAAGTGAAAGTTTCACGCTCCGGCACAAAGTTCATCTTCCATGGCCTCATATAAAGACCTGCTGCTGCGTAGAAGTAGGGCCCTCCTTCAAACACTTTGTCTTTATCTTCAATGTTTGTAAACACCACCATGAAGAAACCCTTTGACCCCAGATGTAGATCAATACTCCCTTTAGGTTTCCAATGGTATTTGATCCATGTTTGTAAAGCTTTTTCAGTGGGCCATAAACCCATGAATTTACAGATGATTGCATAAGTGCTCATGTGGTCCCTATGCGCCTGCAGCGCTGGGTCATTTAAAACCACTTTGGGAGTGATTTCAGCTTTGGGTTTACAAGGTCCCTTTTGTTTTTTGTCTTTTGTTCCCTGTTTTTTGTCATCTTCCTCCTTGTCTTTCGTGCCATTGTTCTCCTTCAATCTGGTACCTTCTATTGCCTCTTCCATTTTTTTCCTTCCTTCCTCAACGGTACCTCTACCATTTTCTAAGAGTTTCTTGCCCTTATTGGCCACAGCTTCCTTGTAGGAGGGAGTGGAGCTCCCTCCTCTGCGATTTTCCATGGAAAAAAACCTCTGCAGCCGACTGTAACCCTAGCTGTTTTCTATTCCTTCATTTGTCGCTCCTTATGTGATATTTTATTTCATTGTTCTCTATTTTTTGCATAAATTTGCATAATTTTAATTTACATGCATACGCTATTAATAATAATCTATAGATCTATAAATCTAAAGAGATATAAAACTGTAATAGTATATATTTTGGTGTTTTTAAGTATAATTTTATCAGATTTGTTGTGATGAACTATCCAGTGGAATATCCCACAATAGTTTACAGATCATTACGACTCACTGGTTTTTTGCTTGCAGCACTAGCGGCCTTCTTTTCTTCTCATATTTATTTATCTCAAGGTGTGACACAACCAACCTATTTTTATAAGTTTCTATTTACAAGATGCTCTAGTTAGATGATATCTTAGCAACCTCAAGACTTTGAACTTATGTTATTTGTGTAGTTTCCCATTGGGAAAACCAATATCATAAAATTCTTGGTCTATGTAATCCTCATTTAACATAATGCAAAGTGTATCACTTTATATATATATATATATATATATATATATAATTACTATAGTTATTATTATTACTATTTACATAATGTTATTAAAAATAACCATTATAACATAAAAATTAACAAAAATATTTTTAATATTAATATTTTATCATTTAATAATTAATTAAATATTTTATGTAACAATATTAAATTAATTAATTTAAAATATCAATAAAATTTAATTAACTAAATAATTAATTTTAACATTTTGTTTCTTTAACCTAACTCCCTATTTATATATTTCATGTAACTAAATAAATCAAATTTATTATTAATTATAAATAAATAATAATTATACTAATAACCTTAATTTCTTGCTCATCACCATTTCCAACTTCTTCAAAACATTTCATTTTATCCCTCACCTGGCTTATCATGATTTTCAACTTGTTCAAAACTTGTTTTCTTTCTGACTTGAATATCATGCTTAATGGTGAATTGTTCCACTCTTAAGGCACTCTTTGCCATTGTTCATTGATTCAAATCCCCATGTGTCAAAGTATAATAGCTCGAGTAGAAAAATTCTATAATCCAAAGAATCATAGAGAATCATGGAGAAAATGTAAAGTTTTGATGAGTAAGATATTGAGCAGGTGAGGGAGAAAATGGAAAGATTTCAACAAGTTGAATATCATGCTGATCATGATTTTCAACTTGTTGACAACTTTCCGTTTTCTCCCTCACCTGCTCAATATCAAACTCATCAAAACTTTACGTTTTCTTCATATTTCTTTGGATTATAGAATTTTTCTACTCGAGCTATTATACTTTGACACATAGGATTTGAACCAATGAACAATGAAAAAGAGTGCTTTAAGAGTGGAACAATTCACCGTTAATTCCCCTTCCTTTTTACCAAATCTAACTAACTAAATTACTTTCTCCATTTTAAAACATTTAATCCTTAAATACATTTTCTTATATTCCTTTTCAATCATTTTTTTAAAATAATTTGTTAGAACAACAATTTTATTAGGGATTACCAATCAATTTTTACATTTAATTTTTAACTAAATAGTTTTTCATTCCTCTAGAATAAAATAAAAATAAAAAATCTTTCAAGTCATTCAATTTTATTAGTACTTATCAAGCTCTCTATTTAACATGGTTTTGCATTCTTGCTTAAAAAATAGTTATGTATTCCTAATTATGAGTGAAATGTAGAAAAATGAGTTGTTTCAATCAAAATACATAGTTTTTACAAATAAAAAATAAAAAATTTAACAAAAATTATAATTAACCAGACTATATCATATATGTGTGTGATTGATTTAAATAATCAATATTTATATTTAAATTAAACCATTTAATTATTAATTCAAATTGTAATTTTATATTATTTAAATCACATTTTTAAATATATAAATGAATATAATATTTATAAGATTCATAAACATATTTAAATATAACTATCAATAACAATAATTGAAATCTCTACCCTTTTAAATTAATATTTGTATTAAATCTTTAAAAATATTAAAATATATAAATCAAATAGCAAATTAATTATATATATGTCCTTTTGCAATAATGTAAACAACTTAGACAAAGGCACTTGTTGGATGTAGGCGGTTGCAGGGCCAGAGGTTGTTGGTAACACATTATTGAGTGTATCTCTATTTTTGCATTCCAAGCAACAACCTGAAATTGTGTTTTGCGATCAACATAGCAATCTTCAATGTAGCGTCATTATGATCTGTGATTCCTCGACCTCGCCACTAGAATCAGTTTTGGGAGTACATTGTTGACTCTTTGGGAGTACATTCACTGAAATGACCCTTTCCAAATCCTCGACAGTGACGTCTGCCATGGACGAGAATAGCCCGCCCGGGATTCCGGCGTTGCTGAACACTATGTCGAGACGCCCGTGCTTCTCCTGCGCGAAGTCCAGCACGGCGGAAACGTCCGCCTCTTTCGAGACATCGCAGTGGAAAAAGCAGGCGTTGGGATTGAGGGATTAAGCCACACGGTTTCCATGGTCGTCCTGAATGTCTGCAATCACTACTTTCGCTCCATTCTCCACGAACAACTTGGCGCTCGCCTTTCCGATTCCGCTGGCACCTCCTGTGATCACAGCAACCATTCCCTGCAGCCTGTAAATTACCAGCGCACTGATTAGAATATATCCATTTGTTAAAGATGAAGGAAGGAATAGTAAGCAAAGCAACAAAATTGGCACGAATTCTTGTGCCTCATATTATCTGCTGCCTCTGCCTGTGGAATGAGAACGATGGATATACAGAAAAGTGGAAGAATATATATATATATATATATATATATATATATACTTACTCACTGCCACCAACCCACTACTCTACTCACTTTTGGTTACAGAGCTTAAAGTGGGTATCATTGCCTGCAACTAGTAGGCGACCAAATCTGTTACCCATTTTTTATTACCGGCCAAAAACTGTCTTCGTTGGGACGTTGACGATTGCAAGGGCAGTACGCATTCAGTGATTTTATGTATTGCTGACAGTGCACCGGGACAGCTTAATTTGACTGCTTGCTCCATAATTGAGTGCAGTGATAGCCGTCGCTGTGAAAGCATGATACACTTTGCACGTTGCTGGAAAAAATGGCCGACCGACCAGAAACTTGTTTCAGTCTTCTCTAAACCAAATCTTTGTTTGTTACACGTTCCCTTCCACGTTATATATATATATATATATATATATATGCGTGGATATCAAAGTAAATGGTGTGTCTAGAATGTCAAGATTAATTGGATATAATCTTGGATTTATTTCAATTTATCAAGTTCAGTAATGGAAAGCCAAGGTTTTGGATCAACAATATACGTGTGATTTGTTGTCACAAATTTTATTATACTCGAAGGTATGACTTTTTATCATGTTGAGATTTTTCTAATGTTTGGGATGTGTCTTTTTATGTGCTTATATCATGATTTTTCATTGTTTGTTTTTATCTTGATTTTATTCCTGTGTTCTAGTTAAGTTTTCATGTTGATGAATGTTACAAGTTGTAAATAAGATGCCTTGGAATGGGATTGGCATTAAATTGGTTGGGATGTGTGTTTTTATTATAAATTTTTATTATTTTTTATGTGGAGGAATGTTATGAGTAGTAAATAAAATATTTTATAAGTGTAAATTTGATAGTCCACCAAATATATTTAATTTTTTTTTCTATATTTTATTTTCAATTTTTCTACCTATAGAAACATTAATTAGTTAACATACGTATAAATATTAGCTAGATTATATATATATATATATATATATATAGCTGAGTTATATTAATAAAAAATTACCTTTGTTATGGTTGAGCGTATGTATTTCCTAATAAAAGTTTATTTATCTTGACAAAAAGGTTTTTTGTGTAACAAAAAGTTACCTTTGTTATGCTTAAAGGTTTTTATCTATCTCCAGCACTCTTTCCCCTTTGAACAACTTGTATCCTTCCATATACTCCTTCATGCTTGCTTGAATGGGATCGACATTAAATTGGTTGGGATGTGTCTTTTTAGGTGCTTGTATCATACTTTTCCATTATTTTAATTAATTTTTTTTTATGTTATGAGTTGTAAATAATTTTTTTTATAAATACTAATTTGATAGTCAACCAGACATATTTAGAAGATTGATTTGACTTTTTGGTTTATTTTCCATACCTTATTTTCAATTTTTCCCAAATCTTTGTTTTTCTTTATTTTTTCCCGAGAAAAAATCACAATTTTCCATTAATAATAATAAAAGGTTATATATATACATGTACAAGTGCATTCGTATATTGTCCCTAAGGACCATCGTATGTTCTAGAGCACTCATCATAACCAAGCTACCAAAAATATCATTTACCCAGATAAATTAGGTTTTTCTTTTTTACCTTTTTCTTTTGAACTTTGTGCCAAACCTCAGAGTTTGGAGTGGTCATAACAATGGTTAAGTCTTCTCCTTCTAGTATTGTTGGTGTTTCCTTGTCTGAGTTCGAACTCTTTGAAATGTGTGTTCACTTTATTCCACCTGATCCTTGGCGATTACTTTTTTTCTTATGCTCATTACTAGGAGTATGGAGCATCGGTAAGCCAATGGGACTCAATGCATGTTTGGTAGGGCCCTTTTTCTTCTCTTCTCTCTCATCCATTTGGGGGCCTTTTTGATTTCGTGCCTTTGGTTGTCGCTGAATCTCGTTCATTTCTTCATCTTCTCCATCAAAAGAAGGAAGATATGAAAATTTTCATTCCTTTGGATTTTGTGATCGCTTCTTTGTCCTTTTTTTTGGTTATGGGCATGAATTCTGTAAGTGTCATGTCTAATCGTAGATCCGACACCTAAAAGAAATATTTTCAAAATCTAATTGTTGTGTCCATTTGAAATCTTGGTGAGTCAACTGGACACAATCTATAAGGAATTTTCCTAAGTCTATCTCCACACATATATGGGAAAAAGTGAAGATACCTTTGTCCATTCTTTCTCTATCCATCTTTAGAAATCTCCCCAATGAGTTTCTAATGCCTTCTAGGACCTGGTGATGTCAAAAGGGGAGGGGGGGAATATGTAACCTTATGCATATCAGTATCTTTCTAACCACCATTGTGTTAAAATAATCTAATTACTCCTACATGAGGAGTTAGTTAAAATTAGAGAGTCAGTTAACTAAGCGTTGATTCATGTTGAGTTAAGTGATAGTTGAATTGAGTGTGTGGTTGCATGTCAAGTTATTTTAGGCGAGGTGCTAGTAAAAGAGGTTTAAATACCCTTCACCGAGTTCATTGTAATACTGAAGTTTTGTGTGATCAATAGAAGAGTTGCAAATTGTGTGTTTTGTGTGCTTAAATTTGTGTTTTGGCTCCTCTTCCTATCCAACAAATTAGTATCAGAGCGAGGTTACAGAGAGCCAGGGAGAAAAAGTTAAGAGCAGTCTGTGTGAAAGGAGAAATATATTTTTTCTCTTGGTTAATGCTATAATGCACCTTGCAGGTTGCACACAGGGCATTATAATGCATGTCGATGTCATCAAGCACCATGTTACAACAAGTAAGCTTACCATGATTCGGCAACACACAGTTTCCTTTAACATCGGTAGTATTACAGGACTAACGTGGGACTTCACCTTCGTGAAGAGTGTTAGCACGCAACTGTATTAAAATCCAAAACGCGTTAGCATGGAAAGGTCAACAAAAACAACAAAGTGAAAAGTCATGTTGATTTAGTTTGTTTATGAGAGTGTCTTGTTAAAAGGCCTTTTTAATGTAGTTTTTTTTTAAACTAAAGCCTCATAAAAAGCATTTTCGAAAAAGTGGATATATTATAATAACTTTTTAAAGGGAGCTTATTGTAAAGGTTTTTGTTTTTTATATATAAAGCTTTTAAAAAAATATTTGTTTATATATAAAAATAATTAAACAATTTTTATTGAAAGGTTTCAAAGAACTTATGTTTAGGAGAAAGATGGCTTTCTCAAATTTCTAGCCTCAATTTCCATTGTTTACAAGGAAAAATTATGATGTGTGGGACATTAAGATGGTGACCAGGTTGTAGGCTCATGGTGTTTGGGATTATGTCCAGTTTGGGTTTTCAGAACCTAAAACTGAAGAAGAAGAACTAGCCCTCACTAATGCAGAGAGGGAACTATGGAAGAAATACAAAAAGAAGAATGTGCAAGTGTTACAGCTTATCCAGTAGGGAGTGGATCAAGTAGTGTTCTAGAACATTATGATCACATCTTCATAAAAGACAACATGGGAGACCTTGGCAAAAATCTATAAAGGTATGATCAAAGTGAATATTGTTAAGTCACATAACACTAGGAAATATTTTGAAAGTCTACAGATGAAGGGGACAAAGACATCGTTTTTTCATGAATCAGGTCATGATTGTTGTAAATCAGTTAAAAATTTATGGTGAGGAAATTAAATATAAAACAGTGGTTGAGAAGGTCCTTAGATATTTGTCTACCAAATTTGATCTTGTAGTAGTTGCCATAGAAAAATCCAAGGATGTCAATTTGATTAGTTAATGGGATCACTTCTATCACATGCGGAAAGGATAGACAAAAAGAAGGATTCCACTTTAGAAAGTGGTTTCAAAAGCCTGATTCCTATTTCAAGAGACTGAGGTCGAGGCAGAAGTAGATCGAGAGTCAGGGGACCAAGCAAAAGACATGGTGGTCAGAGAGATGGCCGAGAAGAGCATGAACATGAAAGTGGAAGCAACTGCAGAAGCTTTAGAAATGATCAAGGACTTAAAAAATCAAAGGTGAGATGTTATTATTGCAATAAATTTTGTCACTATGCTCATGATTGTAGAAAGAGGCTAGCTGATCAAGGAAACTAGAGAGTTAATGTCACTACAGAGAGTACTAACTCCATGTTCCTCGCTTGCCATACCATGCATGAACCTTCTGATAATGTGTGGCTATTAGATAGTGGTTGTAGTAACCACATGATAGACAACAAGAATTTGGTTTCAAATTTGGATCAGTCTATGAAGATAGAGGTAAACTAGGGGACTAACAATACTGTGGATGTAGATGGAAAAGTAGGGGTCAACATTCTGACTAAGTAAGGGAATCAGAAGACAATCTCAGAGGTATATTATGTTCCCGATCTCAAACATATTTTAATAAGTGATGGTCAATAGACACAAAATCGATATTGAGTTATCTTTCAAGGACAAGAGTGTGTTATAAATGTCAAGCCCCCAAGAAAGCAACTAATAACAAAGGTTCATATGACAAGGAACAGAGTCTTTCCTCTAGTAATGAATTACAGTGATCATGTCAGTTCCTTTACAATTGCATGTTCTAATGATTATTGGTTATAGCAATTTCAGTTTGGATAATTGCACTTTTCTGGTTTAAGATTGTTGCATCAGAAACAGATGGTCAGAGGATTACCTCCCATCAAATAACTCACTAGTACTTGTGAATGTTGAAACTTGGGAAAGAAACACCATGAAATTTTTCCAAAGGGAGTTACATACAGAGAAAATCAACCTCTTGAGCTAGTGCATACAAACTTGTGTGGACCTATGAGGACATATTCGATCAGTGGAAGTTCTTGCTTCCTCACTTTCGTTGATGACTATAGCAGAAATACTTGGGTTCACTTCTTAAAGAAAAAGTCTGAAACTTTTCAAATTCCAAGGAATTCAAAGTCTTAGCAGAGAACCAAACTGATCAACAGATCAAGGTATTGAGGTCAGATCGTGGTGGAGAATATGATTCAATGGGCATTCCATGATTACTAGAAACAACATGGAATCAGAAGACAGTTTAAAACCAGGTACACATCGCAGCAAAATGGTGTAGCAGAGAGAAAGAACAAGATAATTATGAACATGGCAAGAAGCATGATGAAAGGAAGAAACTTGTCTAATGAGTATTGGACAGAAGCAGTTGCATGTGATATTTATGTCATCAACAGATCTCCTACAAAGAGTGTGATGAACAGAGTACTAGAACAATCATGGTCAAGTATATATTGCAGTGTATCTCATCTCAGTGTGTTTGGATGTGTAGCTTATGCACATGTGCCTAAGGAGCGAAGAGGAAAACTGGATGATAAAAGTGAAAAATGCATATTTACTAGTTATAGTGAGCAATCAAAAGCTTACAAATAGTATAACCGTGTCACCAAGAAGGCCATAACTAGCAGAGATGTTGTGTTCAAAGAACAAGAGTCATGGAATGGTAGTATAGACAAATCAATTGATGCACAAGTGCCACTGATCGAAGATGATGATGTAGCAGAAAAGGAGTAGCAAAAACCACAAGTGAAGACACCAAACAGAGACACACCAACAAGGACTCCAAGATTTTCTAAGCAGTGTGGATCTTCAAGCATATCAAAAAATCGATATTCTCCTAGCAATAAATCAGGTGATGAATCAAGCAATTGTAAGAGAAATTTATGATGATTTGGATGTTAGTTCAAATTTTTCATTGTTTTCATTCCAACCTTCTTTGCTTGAAAAAGAAATTAGAGATGAAAATTGGGCGCAAGCCATGGATGAAGAAATTGAATCTATTGAGAAGAATAATACATATGATTTGGTTGATTTTCCAAAGGAAAAAAATCTCATTGGTGTGAAATGTGTGTATAAGACAAAGTTGAATGAGAAAGGTGAAATTATTAGATTTAAAGCACGACTTGTAGCAAAATGATCCTTGCAGCAACCGGGAATAGACTTTGGAGAAGCATTTTCTCTTGTAGACAGATTGGACATTGTAAGAGTAGTTCTAGCCACAAGAACTCAAAAAAGTGGAAAACATAGTAGATGGATGTGAAATCATCCTTCTTGAATGGAATTCTAGAAGAAGAAATTTATGTGTAGTAGCCTCTAGGATATGAAGTTAAAGGTAAAGAAGATAAAGTTTACGGGTTGAAGAAAGCACTCTATCGATTGAAGCAAGCACCTAGAGCTTGGTATAGCGGAATTGATGGCTGTATGATTAAGAATGGATTTTGTAAAAGAAACATTGAGCCTATCTTGTACACAAAGGTAAATGAGCATGGACAAATTTTGATTTTTTTCTTATATGTTGATGACATGCTTTATACGAGTGATTTTGAGTTAGATGAATTTGAAGCAGCCATGATGAAAGAATTTGAGATGATAGATCTTGGTCTCATAAAATATTTTCTTGTCATAGAAGTTGAGAAATCTCAAAAAGGAGTTTTTATTTGTCAAAATAAATATGCCAAATATTTGCTGAAAATATTCAAGATGGATAATTGCAAAATTGTCCCTACACCAGTTGCAACAGGTACAAAGTTAAGCAATGATGATGAAGGATCAGATGTCAATCCGAATCTATTGAAAAGATTTGTTGGAAGCCTCATGTATCTGACAGCTACAAGACCGGATAGTATGCAAGTAGTAAGTTTGATTTCCATATTTATGGAGAATCCAAAAGACACACTTTGGAGAGTAGGAAAAATATCTATGAGATACATATCAGGGACTAGAGATCGTGGCATAATATATGGAAGGAAAAAGAAGAAGGATCTTATTGGATATACAGATAGTGATTTTGCAAGTAGTTTCGATGATAGGAAGATCACTTCCGTTTATGTGTTCCATCTTGGTTCAGGTGTGATAGCATGGGCATCTAAGAACCAACCAATTATGACACTTTCGTCAACAGAAGCAGAATATGTAGCATCAACATCAACAACATCAAGCAGTATGGTTAAGAATAATATTTGATGGACTCAAGCAAAAACAACAAGGATCAACAACAATATATTTTGACAACACCTCAATGATTGCACTATCCAAGAATAATGTGTTCCATCACAACATCAAGCATATTGATACTAGATATCACTTTATTAGAGAACTTGTGAGCAGTGGAGAAGTTCACTTGAATCCTTGTAGATCTAGTGATCAATTGGCTGATATATTTACCAAGAAATTACAAAAATATGTGTTTGAGTTTCACAAAATAAACTTGGGTGTTGTAAGCCTAACGGAGACATAGACCAACAAGCATGTTTGAGTTTTCATGATTCATGTCTTAGTTTATCGGTTGTAATTAAGGGGGACTATTAAAATAAGCTAATTACTCCCACATGAGGAGTTAGCTAAAATTATAGAGTCAATTAACTGAGCGCTGAGTCAAGTCAAGTTAAGTTATAGTCGAATTGAGTGTGTGGTTGCATGTCAAGTTATTTTAGGTGAGTCGCTAGTCGAAAAGGTTTAAATACCCTTCACCAGGTTCATTGTAATAATCAAGTTTTGTGTGATCAATAGAAAGGCCACAACTCCTGTGATTTGTGTGTGTAAATTTTTGTTTTTGCTCCTATTCCTATCCAACAAATTGGTATTGGAGCGATGTTACAAGGACCCAGGGAGAACGGATTAGCAACAATCCATGTGAGAGAAGAGAAGTATTTGTTTTTTGTTGGTTAATGCTATAACACACCTTGTAGGTGGCACACAGGGTGTTATAATGCATGTCGGTGTCACCAAGCACCACATTACAACAAGTAAACTTACCATGATTTTGCAGCACTCGGTTTCCTCTGACATCAGTAGCATTAGAGGACTAACGTGGGACTTCACCTTCGTGAAGACTATTAGCACGCAACTGTATTAAACTCCAAAACGTGTTAGCATGGAAAATTCAACAAAAACGATGAAGTGAAAAGTCACGTTCATTTTGTTTGTTGATGAGAGTACCTTTTTAAAGGGCCTTTTAACATATAACTTTTTTTAACTAAATTGTCATAAAAGGATTTTCCAAAAAGTGGATATATTATAATAATTCTTTAAAGGGGGCTTATTATAAAGGTTTTTGTTTTTTATATATAAAGACATTTTATATATAAAAAATAATCAATGGATTTTTATTGAAAGGTATCAAAGAACACATTTTTAGGAGAATGATGGCTTTCTCAAATTTCTAGCCTTAGTTTCCACCATTTATAGGGAAAAATTATGATGTGTGGACCATTTTAGATGGTGACAACTTTGCAAACTCATGATGTCTGGGATTATGTCCAATTTGGGTTTTCAAAACCTAAAACTGAAGAATAAGAAATATCCCTCACTAATGCAGAGAGGGAACTATGGAAGAGAGAAAAAAATAAGAATACACAAGCGTTGCATCTTATTCAGTAGGGAGTGGACCGAGTAGTGTTCTAGAAGATTATGATTACATCTTCAACAAAGACAACATGGGAGACCTTAGTGACAAGCTATAAAGGTATGGCCAAATTCAATATTGTTAAGTTGTAGAATAGTAATTTTGAAAGCCTGTAGATGAAGGAGACATAGGACATCAATTCTTTCATGAATCAGGTCATGGCTGTCATAAATCAATTAAACATTTATGGTGAGGAAATTAAAGATCAAAAAGTGGTTGAGAAGGTCCTCAGATCTTTGTCTATCAAATTTTATGTTATGGTAGTCGCCATAGAAGAAGTCGAGGATTTGACATCAATGATAGTTGATGAGCTAATGGGATCACTTCTATCACATGAAGCAAGGATAGATAAAAATAAGGATTACACTTTAAAAATCGGTTTCAAATGCTAGGTTTCTATTTCAAGAGACAGAGGTCGGGGGAGAAGTAGATCAAGAGGTAGAGGAAAAAGCATAAGACATGGTGGTCAAAGAGATGGTCGAGAAGACCATGAACATGAAAGTAAAAGCAACTGTAGAATCTTCTGCAATAATCAAATATTTGCAAATCAAAGGTGAGAAGTTATTATTTCAATAAATTTTGTCACTATGTCCGTGATTGCAAGAAGAGGATAGATGATCAAGGAAACTAGAGAATTAATGTCTCTATAGAGAGTAGTAAATCCATGTTCCTATATTTCCATACCATGCATGAACCTTCTAATAATGTGTGGCTATTAGATAGTGGTTGTAGTAAACACATGACAGGCAACAAGAATTTGGTTGCAAATTTGGATCAATCTGTGAAGACAGAGGTAAAGTTGGGGATTGAAATGACTATGGATGTAGATGGAAAAGGAGGGGTCAACATTATGACCAAGCAAGGGGAGCTGAAGACAATCTCAGAGGTATATTATTTTCTTGGTCTCAAATAAAATTTAACGAGTGTTGGTCAATTGACACAGAAGGGATACTGAGTTATATTTCAAGGACAAGAGTGTGTTATATATGCCAAACCCCCAAGCAAGCAGCTGATAGCAAAAGTGCATATGATGAGGAATAGACTCTTCCCTCTAACCATGAATTACAATGATCAGGTCAGTTATTTTACAATTTCATGTTCTAATGATTATTGGTTATGGCACTTTCAGCTTGGACACTTGCACTTTTTTGGTTTAAGATTGTTGTAGCAGAAATAGATGGTCAAAGGATTACCTCCCATCAAAGAAATTTCTAGTACTTGTGAGTGTTGCATCCTCAAAAAGAAACACCGTGAAAGTTTTCCAAAGGGAGTTACATACAGAGCAAAGTAACCTCTTGAGCTAGTGCATACAAAATTTTGTGTACCTATGAGGACATAGTAGATTGGTGGAAGTTGTTACCTCCTCACTTTCATTGATTACTATAGAAGAAAGACATGGGTTTACTTCTTGAAGAAGAAGTCTGAAACATTTGAAAAGTTCAAGGAATTCAAAGTCTTAGCAGAGAACCAAAGTGTTCGACATATCAAGTTATTGAGGTCAGATTGTGGTGGAGATTATGATTCAAAGGCATTCCATGATTACTGCAAACAACATCGAATCAAAAGACAACTTACAACCAGGTACACACCGCAATAGAATGGTGTACCAGAGACAAATAACAGGACAATTATGAACATGGCAAGAAGCATGTTGAAAGGCAGAAACTTGTCTAATGAGTATTGGATTGAAGTATTTTCATGTGATATTTATGTGATCAACATATCTCTTACAAAGAGTGTGATGAATAGAGTACTAGAACAAGAATGGTTAGGTGTATCTTGCAGCATATCTCATCTTAGAGTGTTTGGATGTGTATCTTATGCACATGTGCCTAAGGAGCGAAGAGGAAAATTGGATGATAAAAGTGAAAATGCATATTTACTAGTTGTATTGAGAAATCTAAAGCTTACGAATTGTATAACCATGTAACCAAGAAGACAGTGACTAGAATGATATTGTGCTAAAATAAAAAGAGTCATCGAATGGTAGTATAGACAAATCAATTGATGCACAAGTGCCACTGATAGAAGATGATGATGTAGCAGAAAAGGAGCGACAAGAATCACAGGTGAAGACACCAAAAAGAGATACACCAACAAGGGTTGCAAGATTTTTTGAGAAGCATGGATATTCAAGCAGATTAATAGATCAATATTCTCCTAGCAATCAATCAGGTGATGAATCAAGAAAAGGTAAGAGAAAGATGAGAAGTATGAAATATATTTATGATGATTTTGATGTTAGTTCAAATTTTTCATTGTTGTCATTCAAACCTTATTTGTTTGAAGAAGCAACCAAAGTGAAAATTGGGTGAAAGCCTTGGATGAAGAAATTGAAGCTATTGAAAAGAATAATACATGGGATTTGGTTGATTTTTCAAAGGAAACAAATCTCATTGGTGTGAAGTGGGTGTACAAGATAAAGTTGAATGAGAAAGGTGAAATTGACAGATATAAAGCATGACTTGTAGCAAAACAATCCTCATAGCAATCGAGAATAGAATTTGGAGAAACGTTTACTCTAGTAGCGAGATTGGATACTATAAGAGTAGTTCTAGAAAAAACAACTTAGAAGAAGTGGAAAGTATATCAGATGGACTTCAAATCATCCTTCTTGAATGGAATTCTAGATGAAAAAATTTATGTGCAGCAGCCACCAGGATATGATGTTGAAGGTATAAAAGATAAAGTTTACAAGTTGAAGAAAGTGCTCTATGGATTGAAGCAAGAACCTAGAGCTTGGTATAGCAGAAACGACAACTACATGATTAAGAATGGATTTTGCAGAAGAAACATTGAGCCTACCTTATACACAAAGGTAAATGACCATGGACAAATTTTTATTGTTTTCTTATATGTCGATGACATGATTTATACTGGTGATTTTGAATTAGATGAATTTAAAGCAGCCATGATGAAAGAATTTGAGATGACAAATCTTGGTCTCATGAAATATGTTCTTGGCATAGAATTTCAGAAATCTCAAAAAAAAAAATAAAAAATTGTCAAAATAAATATGCCAAAGATTTTTTGAAAATATTTAGGATGGATAATTGCAAAATTGTCCCTACACCAGTTGCAATAGGTATAAAGTTAAGCAAGGATGATGAAGGATCAGATGTATATCCAAATCTATTCAAAAGATTGGTTGGAAACATCATGTAAATCACAACTACAAGAATGGATATTATGCAAGGAGTAAGTTTGATTTCCATATTTATGGAGACTCCAAAAGACACACATTGGAGAGTAGGAAAAAGGATTATGAGATACATAGCAGGGACTAGAGATTGTGGTATAATGTATGGAAGTACAAAGAATAAGGATCTTATTAGATATACAAATAGTCATTTTGGAGGTAGTTTGGATGATAGGAAGAGAACTTCAGGTTATGTGTTCCATCTTGGTTAAGGTGTGATAGCATGACCATATAAGAAGAAGCCAATTATGACACTTTCATCAACAGAAGCAGAATATGTAGCAGCAACATCAGCAGCATGTCAAGCAATATGGTTAAGAACAATATTTGATGGACTCAAGTAGAAACAACAGGGATCGACAACAATATATTGTGACAACACCTCAGTGATTGCACTATCCAAGAATAGTGCGTTTCATCAGAAGGGCAAGCATATTGATATTATATATCACTTTATTAGAGAACTTGTGAGCAATGGAGAATTTCACTTAAAGCCTTGTAAATCGAGTGGTCAATTGTCTGATATATTTATCAAGCAATTAACAAAAGATGTGTTTTAGTTTCACAATAGAAACTTTGGTGTTGTAAGTCTAGCTAATACATAGACCAACAGACATGTTTGAGTTGTCATAAGTCATGCCTTAGTTTAACTATCGTAATTAAGCTAATTAATACCCCATGAGGAGTTGGCGAAAATTAGAGATTCAGTTAACTTAGTGTTGATTCAAGTCGAGTTAAGTGATAGTCGAATTGAGTGTGTGGTTTCATGTCAAGTTATTTTAGGCAAGTAGCTAGTCGAAAAGGTTTAAATACCCTTCACCAGGTTCATTGTAATAATTAAGTTTTTTGTGATCAATAGAAGAGTCATAGCTCCTGTGTTTTTTGTGTGTAAATTTGTGTTTTGGGTCCTCTTCCTTTCCAACACATTGTTATGGCATCGCAACCGGGAAACCATTGGGTTACAAAAAGGCATGTCCTTCACCAAAACCATTGTCCTTCATTTATGAGATATTCCAGGTTTTTATGATTGTCAAATTGAACCACAAGGAATAACTTTGCGCATATGTAAATATCGCAATTTTTAGTCCAGTTCAGATATAGCCATTGATGGAGACGTTTATACTTGGCCCAGAAGCTTATGCCAATTTTAGTGATAGCTTTGGAGCTTTCTCCATATTCTCAACTATGTAAGGACCTACAATTGACAGATTTGGGGATTGTTTGTCTAGCATGGAATCTTTCCCTCTCCTTGTGTCCTTCAAATAGCTTGGACCCTTAGAAGCTGAATTTGAAGGGTTGTTCATTCCAAGAGCTCCACCCTGCAACCTCAAATTTATAATGATCATAGAGTTACATACAATGTCATAATACTTCAAGATGATGGCATCTTGTAGTGATTTTCCCTCAAAGATAAAATTCTGGTTATTGGTGGGGATACCCAATTTTTCCTACACCTTCCTTTTCAGACATGATACCAAATCCCTTGGTCGAACCCCTATGAGATTTGAAATTCTATTTAGGTTCTTCAGTAAAATTTGGAACTCCTCCTCACAAGCCTAATCTAAATCTTGAATTCATTAGCTCAGATCTAAAAGAGTAGAGGCCCATATCATAGATTTGGGCCTGAGTAGAGATCCTCCTTCTAGATCTGCACATACATAAGTAGAAAAATAAAGATTTGGATGCCACTAATTCACAGTGACTTCCCTAATCTAGTTTAATCTCATGTCTTTATCCATCAAAATGGCCTAATGAAACATCCATTGAAACAAAACTTGAATCTATCCACCAGAGACTGAGAATGGTGGCCACATGCCATATTTCCCTGTCCTTTCCATATACTTCAATCAAAAAATTGATAGATGATATATTTAGGAATTTATTGGTGAGATCCAGTAACATTGATCCCAGGTTGCTTAGATCGAGTCCCCTCAAGGTTTTTTCATGTGATCCATGACCCTCCTTCCTCATCCAACTGTAAAACTAGCCCTTGGGTTGAAGATATGCATAGAAAGAAGAAGGTCACGTATCCTTTGTTCCATTGCAAGGTCAATCGCAAACAACCCTAGCCATTCAACAGTCACCATCTCCTCAATGTCATCCCATACATGCTTTATTTAACCAATAATGGGTTGCCATTTTTTTTTTCAGTTAAAGAGTATTTGTTTTCAGCAATATGCATCACTATATCACTTGGTAACCTCTTAGATACTAATTTTTGTTTTTTTTTTTATGTATATTTATTTTGTTTTTGTGCTTTCTATTGGTTGTTTTCATTGAAGAGAGCATCCTTAAATTCCTATTTGTCCTCTATCATGCATGGAACTTCTTCAAACTCTCTTTGTTGAATATCTTGTAGTATTTAAATAAAATTCAATGTTACTTGGTTTCCCAATTCCCTTTATTCATCTATTCTTCATATATAGAATTATTGTTTGTCTTCATTGACATCTCTATTGTCCTGTTTGACCCACTTGATTAATTCTTTTGCCTTTATTTCTCTTGCATATTTGATGAAAACTACTCAAAGACCTCCCACTTTCAACTCAAAACTTACATATATTCACATACGGTTGATAGTTTGTTTGATTTATCATGTATGAATTTTTGTCCCCAAGTTGAACTGATAACCTTGAATGATGTAAGAGATACTTTAACTAGGTTCCTTTTCAAGTTATTGTTTTTTCAAGTTGTACTCAATCTAGTAAGTAGTCAAATTCCTTTATCTTTCTAAACAACTACATTCGCATTGTATCTTGATAATCTATAATATCTTGGAGTTTACTCTATTTTTCTCCTTCCAACTAACATATGTGTTCCTATAGAGATGTTATATTTTTGGTTCTTACTTATATATTAAACATACTTATTGTGACTAATTCTTCCTTGTAGCCTTTTGGTTCAAAATGTGTCAGGATTTTGTTTAACTCCTACAGTGCAAGGATTCCTTTCTCCAATTCTATCCTTTTATTTTCTATTTTATATATTTTGTATTATTAGTTTGGTTAATTTTCATGGAGTTCCTACATTGCGTTGTGGATTTCCCTTAATTGTGTTACCTAGTTGTGATGCATTATTCATACAACTATTTTGGAATTTAGTAAATTGTATTCTAATTATTCCCCATATCTTTGATATTTTAAGCTAATATTTTGTGGAGTTTAACAAAAATCACAACATATAGTTGAATAAAAAATATTACACTAGAAATTACAAGACAAGAAAGAAGAGATAATCAAATTGAACTCATATAGCCTAACTAGCTCAAATAACCAACTAGAATTATTTCATAAACCTTATGTGTTATTGCTTAACATGCATACATATCTCTAACGCTCCCTTGAGAGATAACTAGTGCACACAAGTTTAGGGTTCCATAGCACATGCATATAAAAACTAGAAAAGCACTTTACCATGTTTAGTAAACTGGTCCAAGAATAGGGTTGTAAGGCATGTAATAGGGTAGGAGATAATAATAGAGTTGACTAAGGATAGAATGAGCCAAATATAAGTGATAAATAAAGAAAGGACTCACACATGCAACTCCTACCTAGATAATATCAAGAAAACCCTTGAAATGGAACTAAAAGTCAAAGGATAAGGTGAGTGGATAAGGTTGTGGATAAGGACGTTTCCCAAAACAAAAAGGAAGTGTGTGTAAGGAATGCATGCTAATGGATAGGAGATAGACATGTTTCTACCCAATCATTATCTAATCACTACCACATTTCATCTTAGATGACACCTTCTACTAAAAATAGAAAAATGCTAAAAATAGAAAATGGCCATAAAGAGTAACGAATTTCTAGTAGGTCATGAAAGTGGTCAAGAGTGGTCCTAATGTGCATGTACCCCAACAATATCATACTTCTACTTCCTTTTCTTTCTCTTCTTCTTGCTTCTTCTTTTCTTTAGCTTGCCTTTACTTCCCATCTCCCTTGTTTTCTCCTCTTCCGAGTTATTTTTCTCTTCTTGCTCCTATTTTTATTCTTCCTTCTTACATTCCTCCTTATTTTTCTTATTTATTCTTTCCTCTATTCTTTGTATTCCACTATTTATTTTATTTTCTCTTCTCTTCTCTTCTTCTCTTCTTCTTTATCTTTTTCCTAGCATTCATGTTCGTTGCTTTGTCCTACTCTCCATTCTTCTTTCATCTTCGACTTAGTGAATCCTCTATTTGGTGCTTGTGACTTATTTACTAGAATAGTCACCGCATTGATTTCAATTCTCATGCTACCCTTCCATTCCTTTTTTTATCTTTCTAATGACCCAGTTCTCTACAATTATTTTATTTTTAGCTTATTTCCTTTATCTAATCTTCTAGTTTTAACTTTCTATCTTCCATATCCATTCTTTCTTATCTTATTTTATTCAAATTATTGAACCCTTTTTCCTATTTTTTTTATCTTGTTTCTTCTTGTTTCCTTTTCGAGGTCTACTTATACTATTCTTCTTCTTTTTTATTTTACTTTATTTCCTTTGTTTGGCCCAAATTGTCTAATCAATGTTGAAGTCAATCTATTTTATTCTTTAGAGTATTTATCTTTGATTAGATTTCTTCTTATCTTCTAGTATTATTATATCTCAATTTATCCTTGATTGATTATTTCAACACTTCTTCATGTCCATATTCATATTTGGTTTGGATATTTTCCTCCTACTACTTGCATATCTTCCTAAATTCATTATTTGCTTCTTCTTTTGAATTTTTCATCAACCTATTTTCCTTACCACATACAACGTTGGGTTCCAATATTTGAATCAAGGCTATATTAGTTCTTTCATTTCCCTATATCCTTTCCTTATTTTAGCTTCCCATTTTATTAGTTAGTGTGGGTTCCTTCTAAAGTCTCTTAATTGGTGATTGATATTCATGTTTCCTCTATCTACTTATTTTTAGCTCTACCTTCAATGCTACCTACTTATTTATGAAGTGAAATTTAACCTATACTTGCCTTTCCTTCTCCTTGGTCAATAATTATATGAGTCTTGTTTGGCTATGTCTTTGAATGGCTCCTTCCTATTAACCCTTTGGCATCTCATTTGCTCCCTTTTCTAGGTTTTAAATTTTAATGTTATAACCAACATAGATTCATCTTTACTCTGGATCTACCAAGCACCAAGAGGGATCAAATATCTCAAGAAAAAAACTTCTCAACCTTTATGAAATTCAAAATCATAACATGCAACCTATGTTTAGAGTGTATTTGGTTTTATTTCCATGACAATATTCACTCTCATAGTGGATATTAACTTTGCAATATCTAACAATTCTTGAAGGATGTATCTGGTTTTTCTCACACAATATATCTATTATTTTGACACCATTCATAGCATTTATTGATGTAGTCACTATTTAATCTTTTGAAAATCACCTTTTCATGCACAAGGTATTTCTGGATATAACAACATTCACATTTATATATTTTGGTATTATAAAATTATACATAGTAAAATTAATAAAACACAATAATTAGAACAATGCATGCCTCACTTTTAACAAGTAGTTGTTCCATTTCCTTGGAAGGTAAGGAAAAACAACATTTCCAAGAGTCTTGACTCTCAACCATTCGATGAAGAAATGAAATGACCTAAATCAATTCATCATAGTGATGTCATTATGTACACTGCGAAAGAAACAAGTTTTATTAAAAATGCTGAAAATAGGAAGTTTCAACTCGTACCTTACTCCTTAAGAGCTTATTAATCAGAAATACCAACGAAACTTTCGATAAAACATCTAGTGTCTTTGAATTGAAGTTTAAAGAACACACCATACAACAAATATTTATGGGTACATGAAAAAAAAATAAGTCATGGTTACCTTAGACCCTATCCAAATTAATATATAAAAATAAATTCCCAAATATTATGCATTTGATGCCTCCAACTCTTGCAAACAAATTACTATTTAAAATGGTTTCACATACTCATACATTCATTCCAATTTATTTACACAAATATTCGTGCTCACATGGTTCAGGCATAGACATGACCTTCCACAAGTTGGTTTCTTAGTGATTCCATCATTCTTATAGAGCAATTTAATAATATTTCTAGATAACTAATTCGAGATGCTAAAGTAATTCTCATTCTAGTGTGGTATTTCTAGGTTTCTATATTTTAAGTATAAATCCATTCAAAAACAACTACCATAATCAATGCGAACTAATTTGTGGTTAATTATATATTTTTATGATAATTGTGAATCTATCCCACATTTGTCTTCGTTGTGATTATGCAAAAAGTTACACCTCAAATATCCAATTTCTCAAGCTCACATGTTTGAACATAATTCCAATTGCAGGGTTGCTGGTGGTAGTAAGGAACTCTCCAAACCCCTGAAGACAAAGGTGTTACAAAAAATAGATAGAAGCCTCCAATAAAAGATGGATGATAAAATGGAAAATAGACTTATCTTGAATACAAGAAGTTAAAATTGCACTAGATTTTCAAAAATATAAAAATTAACCTTGCTTAAAGAATTTATTTCTGAAATAACACATTTTAGGTGTGCCACATTTGTATCAGAATCTACTCAATCCTTCAGTGAAACATTAGCAAGCAAGATATTGACATGAATCAAAGAGACTAGAGTTAGATCAATTTATGAATATGCACAAATTCTAAGGAGACAGTTGGCACCCTTGTGTGCAACTCCCCAAAAATCCACCTTCAGAAAAGGAGAGGCAGATTCTTTGTCAGCTAAGTATGCAGGGACTTATACCATAGGGAATGGATAGGAAGGTTATGAATCTGCCCAATAAGCCAGATTATTGGCATCCTCCCCCTCAGGGTTTTCTGAAATTCAACATAGATGGGGCCTCTAAAGGCAACCCAGGTCTTGCTGGTTTCGGAGGAGTGTTACGAGATGATAGTGGTAGTATTATTTTCATTTTCCATTGTCATCTCGGAAGAGATACAAACAATATGGTTGAATTTATGGCACTTGAAGAGTGTTTAGATTTCCTGAAGTAAGATAATAACTAGAACATTACTATTGAAGTCGATTCTAAGCTGATTATTAACTCGGTAAAAAGAATTTGCTATGGCACAGAGCCGGAAAAAGTCTCAAGTCACTGGAGGCTGATACAGGTCTTTCAAAGGATTCAATTTCACCTCCTAGACTTATGCACTGTGAGTTTCACTCATGTGCGGAGGACGGCCAATAAACTGGCGGACGTTCTGGCCAATCAAGGAGTGGCTTGCACTAAAAACAGAGTCAAGATAATCTGGCGAGATATGCCTCAGAACAAATTAAGGGAGCAATGTTTCAGTCAGGCGGAAGAGGACTACAAGGTATATCGAAACAGGGCCATAGAAACGGGATCTGGTTGACCTTTATGCAGAGTTTGACACAAGCAAGGTCATTTTGGGTATGCAAGTCTATGTTTGGTATCAGCGTACAAGAAGTTTCAGTGGATTGGCTGGAATCAGGGATCCTCTTCTTCTTTTGGCCAAGGCGACGGAACACAGTCTTTCACGGCAACCGCTATACCCCGCTTTCTTGGCCGGCGGTAGTTTTACTGCCCTCGAAATGGTTTCCGATGTATCACACCACTTTCAGGCTGGTAGCGGTTTTTCTTCTTCGGGAGCGATTCCACTCACCTTGCAACACATGGCTCAGGGTGGGGAGGCAATACCACCCTCATCGCGTGGTAATCTTTGGTAAGGTTGGGCCATGCGATATGTTTCAGGACCGTTGGATCTACTGTGGTCAATCTACGGCCAGGATTACTCAGGCTTGTTGGTGGGTCTGATTCTAAGGTTAACTTCCGTGCTGCTCATGCAATCTATCAGGTATCGCGCGCATCTGGCGGATTTTGAGAGGTGTACTTGATCAAAAGTTATGTATAAAACAGACCCGATAGTATTATCAATTACAGTCTTCTAAGCTCATCGGGTCCGTTTTGCTTGATAAACGGTGTGCTTATTGGCCACCCGAATTGTCTCTCTTCCGTTGGATCTTTGGCTCAAGATCTAACGGCTAGTTGTGTGTTAAGCCTTTTGTACAATATTTCTTTTTCCAATTGAATAGAAGGTTCTGCTCTTGCCTTAGCAAAAAATAATATGCACAAATTCCAAAAAAAAAATCCTACACACATAATTTGTTCCTACTTCCATCTTTAGTTGGAAAAATATAACATTGGAGGATGTTCTAAATTTTTAATTAGAGGGATGCACCTATGGAATCAGAAAATCCCTTTCAACTGAAGGATATTTATGTACCATAGTTTTTCTTTATTCTATAAATCACTGATGGAAGAAAAATAGAAATCACTATTGGCAATAAATATCATAGTTGATAATAACTTATTACTTGTTGACAGAGTGGAACCAACAAAGCTAAAAGATATTTAGACTGCTTTTTTACTGACACCTCCTCCATTCCAATCAACGAGCAAATGGCCTAAAAGCAAGCATGATGAGCATAAACATAAATACAATTTTACTAAAATGATAAATCGTTTACTTTTATGAACTAAAAAAAATGACAAAAATATATTAAAAAGTGGTACATGGAGCCTACAATAATTTAATAAAGGAAACAAGGATAATATTAAGAAGAAGAAGATGTAATCTTCCTACCTCAAATGTGTGACTCCCATCTTCGAAACCTTGTTTTTTTGCTTTACGTGAGTTTGCATCAAGTTCGGTGAACCGAGATAATGTATAATGAAAACTCTTTTAATTGAAATACATTAGGAAGCATTTCAATCGGTATTGAAACAATGATAGTGAACTCTTAAGAAATAAGTAGGTACTAAATATTGTACCTTCCAAACATAGTTCCTTCAAGAAAAGGATGTTACGAGGACCCAAACCCACAAAATTTCAAATATGAAAAGTATGAGTTGTGCCCTTAATGATTCCGCACCCCTCATTAACAAATAAATTACTCAACCACTCACATCTTGCTTTAGATGGTGAATACCCCTCTGATTGAGAAATGAAGGCAGGGCCAAAGGAATATATTCAACATGTTGTTGGACAAAATGCACGTAATGAGTGGTTTCTTCTAGATATATAAGTGCAACAACTCGATGTAACTAGAAAGGAACTTATGCTAATAAAAGCAATTGAGATATCTCCCTAGTAGGCCCATTATCATTTTCCATTGTTTCCCCACTCACTCCTTCACCAACGACATAAAAAAGGTGAAATAGAAGCCTCAATATCTTCAAACCATGTTTCTTAGCTTGCAAGGGTCATAGCCAATGTGTTCCTAATAAAAATTTGAGTTACATCAGGTGCCACATGACTAATACTATGAAACAATTGAAACTAAAGTGTGTGATCTTCAACCATTTCTTCCTCCTCATCTTTTCCAATCGTGTCAGGTATGTTTAGAGGATCATGATACATTAGATCATAGTGAATTTGAGTTAGAATAACTTTCAATATTTGTTCAATGTGAACCATCTTCTTACCATTCAATGGAGAAGTGGCTTTCATTTTGGATAAATAATTTGTCAAAAATTGTTGCGTATTAGAATTCCTATCCTGAGTCCCATACTACATAAAATAAAATAATGAGGGCATAAATTCATCTAGAATTTCTGTAATAACTTCTTTCACTATGGTTGTTTCATTAGGAATTTCATTTGAATCAAATTTTTTAGCACACTCTAAAACCTCTTCTGCAAATCCCGTAACAAGAGCACCAAGCCTTGAGGTGAATTCAAAATCTTGTTTTCCAAGCACCATGCCACATACTCGACCTACTTGTAACTATCTAAGAAGAAAAATCTTAGATTCTGGATCCATCCTCTTTCATATTATGGAAAAAATACAATTGGTTGCCGAACCTCTAAGCAATAAAGATCTTTGTTCTAACAAAATAAACTCAAATTATATAGATATAAAGTTATCGTTAACTACAAGACTAATATTAATCCAAGTCACATAACTCTGTACTATTTCTAAAATAATTGAAGTTAACTTTGGCCTTGAATATTTGTAGAAAACTACCAAATGATACCACACTCTTACAATTTGAGGCACACATTGTTCTCTCATTACATATTTTATCTTAGAATGTTTATTTCGTCAGAACTACGAGGATAATCGAAACTCTTCAACTCGTCATCAAACACATTAAAAATATAGAAAAACATTTCTATAACCATGGGACCTTTATTCACAACAAATAGCAAATCTAGGAAAATCGATGGCCACCAGGTTGAATACAAGATAAAGATTAAAATGGAAAAAATTTGAGTCAGCTTATTTTCACAAAAACTAGTCTCTCTAATCCTAAACTCTGGTTATTCAAACCATTCCCAATTCCTTCCATATATAAGAAGGACGTGATAGAATTTTGGAATAAACAATTGTTCTTGGTGATCTAATGAACTATATCATAGCTTGATAATTTCTTCCAAACTCTACAAACACCATAACTGCACTTCTGCATTATTGCTAGCACTGAATCTTTGTATGCAAAGGTATGAGATTGAAGGTGATTTTTTTACTTTTTGACAATAGGTTGTAGCTTGAGATTTCAATTAAGGATATATGCCACCGGTCTGAAAACTAGTGATTATTTCCCTCTGAAAATCATCTATGGATACGAAAGTCAAACGCACTTTACAAAACTACTAAAAGATCAATATCCTCCAATACCTCAAGGAATCACTAGCTTCTTCAAAAGTTCAACTAGTTTGAATCCTTCCTAGGATGGTTATTATTAGCTATGCCCTGCTATAGTTTAAATAAGTGATAGTTCCAGATGCACCGTGCTTTATGTACACAAAATTTCAACGAATTTGAGTAATTAAGCATGTGGGGTTTGGACGGAATCATGTGCACTCCTTTGCCAAGGGCACAGATGAGAAACCCACATATGGGTTTAGAAATTTTATCTTTGGCTTCAATGAACTTTAATATAATAAAAAAATATGACTTATTATCACTTTTGTAACTAAAACATTTACTTCTCTTTGGAAAGGTTTTTGATGGAAAACCTATAGTTGGGCCTATAAATTTTATGTTTTAGGCTTGAATGTACTCAGATATAATCACTTTTTTTGTATAGTGTAATTTTAGGGAATAAAGGAGGCTCGAATTGAATACTTTACTCTCTATCAAGGGTTTTGATGAAGAGCCTACAAATAACTCTTCAAGCTTTTACTTTTTTGTTTTTAATGTACTCAGATATAATAAACTTACATATATTTATTTGAGTTTGGTGAATTAAGGAGATTTTGTAACTAGTACCTCAAAACCCTATGGGAAATCTTTCTTCATTAACCCTCAAAATGTTTAAGATGCTGCAAATGGATGTGAATGGAATTCTAGAATGATGGGCGTTTAATGTGTAAAGGTATAAGATGATGGTCTGTTTAACAAACGTTTCTAAATAGATTTGACCTCTCCACCTGCATCAATGAATCGAGCTTGTTTAACAAACTCTTGTAAACAGACTTGGCCCCTCCACCTGTATCAACAAAACGATAGAGATAGGGAGGGAGGAAGGAATGGAAAACGCATCTGTTAAACCCCAATGCTTGGATTTCTGATAAGAAAACCGATATGAATATAATTTTAGGTTTTATTCTTCTTTAGTTGCCTTCCTATAACAGAAATAACAACTACTAAATCTAGGTTTGTCGGTTTCATTACTCAATATTTTTTAGGAGCTACTATATCGATTTTAACAATGTAGATGGATTTGAAGATTCCTTTAATCTTGACATTGCAGTGGATTGAGATATCTCTTGTAAAAATTACTATCATAAATACTAATTTATATTCTTGTTGTACTTGTTAGAGTCATATTTTTATTCTTGAACTATAGTAGTTGTTTACATTAATTATTTTTAATTTTTTCACTTATTATCTAGTGATATATTTTAGTTGTAGACTAAATAAGTCATTTGAGTTAACGGATTTTAGTTGGGTCACTTATTATCTAGTCATATATTTTATCCCTAGACTAAATTAGTCATTTAATATAGTCATTTTTAGTTAGGTCACTTAAAATTTCTCAAATTTAGTAGTAATTCACTTGAAATAATTGTGGTGACTAACTTTTTTAGTCGCTTAGTCACTAATCTCTCATTTTCTTGATTATGAGATCTCGAAACAACCATAGTATTCATTTTTGTTTCGATGTTTCGAGTCAATACCATGACCTATCATCAAGAAAAACCTGCAATGGAGAAAATGAGAGGGAGGAGATAAATAGGGTTTTGGAAAGAGGGCAGGAGAGGAGAGAGGAGCAATTATCCAAAACCCTATTTATCTCCTCCCTCTCCTTCTCTTTGTTGCAGGTTTTCTCATGATGATGAGTCATGGTATTGACTTGAAATGTCGAAAAAAAAATGAACATTATGGTTGCTCCGAGATATCATCATCAAAATCCTCACCACATAAATCTCCAAACTCTCATATCTCATTTTCTACTAGTGGATGTGGCAACTTCCACATGGCCAATTGTCTGTTCATGCAGATGAGTTAAATATGATATTGATTTGTCTCAAGAAAGTAAACATTTTACATTTATTTCGCTTTGGGTTTCTCATCTCATTTCAAAAATGGATTTTTATTCCGATTTTCCTTATTTCACTATTGAGTGTCATTGTGAATAATACTCTACTAAAACATTTGTGACTATTTTTTACAGATGAGATCTGATCTTTGACATAATGAAGAAATGAGGAAAACACACAAGGGTAAGAAAAAGATTTCACTACAACTATCTACTGGCCCATTTGTGGAAGCCACAGATGAAAAGAATTTAGGAGCGAGCTTATTCTCGGACACTGTAATTACCAAGGATGTTGGGCTTCTATATTAGGAGGAAATTTATCAACATTTTGAAAGCAAGAACCCTAGAGTCACTGAAAGGACAGTTACAACTAATGATAGTGTCCCGATTTTGGAAGCTACTCCAAAATACGCAACCAATTATTTTTCTCACAAGATTGTTGCAAGGGCAACACTATTGCCTTACAAAGATATGGTCCACTAGGTTGTTGAAAATATGGATATCTTAGAAAGAAACATATAGACATTGAAGTGAACAATGATAGGTTCTTTCGCTAGCAAAGACTTTCAAAATATGTATCATCTGCAGAGGCCACAGTATGTGTAAAGAAGTATGTCATAGTGTTTGTAAAGGAACACAGACACCTTTCAGATCAAATTAGACAATGGAGAAGAGACCCTAACAAGCATAAAGATGAGGATTCTGGTAAGTACTCAATTGATTCCTTGCTACTCCATTTTACTAAGTGGCAGCTATGATGTGTCAGTTGCATGCACAGCCCAATGTGTCAAAATTCCTAGATGACTGGGTGCCTTTAATTGATGGTGCGATTGAGGGTTTTATATTTGACTGGGCCACCATGCTCTTTGATAATTTATCCTTTCATATCTTAGAATTTAGGCGAGGTAGGAGTATCTCAGAGAATAAGCTTCCTCCTTTCTATACGTCTGCATATATCATGGACGCCCTATGTTTTACAATGAATTTCCTGGCCATGGGGTGGAAATGGACTATTCAAGACCCGAATTCATATCTATCATGATATCCTATGGGAATCCAAATATTATGAGCATTTCTATCATATTTTTCACAGAGTGATTATTCCAATTTATGAAGCCATCTTTGAATCTCGCCCACCTCGAATGTCTCAAGATGCCATGAATGAACTTTAGCGAGTGGAAACTAGTTTCGGGAAAAGTCATTTACTTATATCAGGGTTTATTGTAGCTTGGCTCATCCTCATGTTTTACCCTTATATATTCCAGATAAGTTGGTAAGCAGAGAGGTTTCATATTAAACAATGGGTTATGGCATCACTAATGTTTTGAAGGAATCAAATAAGAGAATATGGCCTACTTTCCCTGCTAAATTTATCATGTTTTTATTGGCTAATTATCGCCATGTAGAGAAAGATATTCAAGCCATATAAGCTCTCAAGTTGTCTACTATTCCGAATAGACAATATGATCCTATTGCAGTGGTTAAAACTTTCACTGCTTCCGAGAATCTCAGACAATTTGTCCATGAGGCAGATAAGCTAGACGGCTTGTTTGACTAGACCTCCTCTTATGTGTTAGTATTAAGGCGAGCAAAAGAATAATTAACAATAGAGGAGAACACCCAATTTGTACAGTATGGAACTACTATATTAACCAATATACCTTTAGATCGGTTATAGTTAAATCATGAAAGGTCCTCAGTTTCAAATGTTCAACTTGTTAATTATTCAAAATCAGTAGTGCCTCCTAAAGATAAATTAGTTGTTGTTGTGATTTCTTCTACATCTCAGACAAAGGAATTGGTTTTTAATCCAAAATTGAATGAAGCATGGAAAGATTTTAGCATGACTCTTAATCCAAAGAATAAACAACAAAATACAGTTTCTCAGACTGTAACAACTTCACACCAAGATAATGTTTAGTGTACTTCTAAGAATCCTGAGCATACTACCAGAACAAGGCATCGAACATAGATTGCTTCAATGTTCATGATACTTCTAAGAATCTTGAGCATAATACCGAACATAGATTTCTTCAATTTGGTGGTTTTTAAGCCCCTATAATAACGAATTGAAGTGAGTCTACATGCTCTAGGTCTAACTCTCCATTTTTTACCCTAAATAATATTGTATTTTTAACATGACCACATTTCACAACAATACTTCTTATTGTCCTTCCAATTCAACAATAATTCAATCCCTATCGATTATGTCAAAAAATATTAAAATAAACCTTACTAAATTTTTTTGCTTCACCCTAAAAATTCCCACATGATAATTTACACACTCACTCCAGTGACAAACATCACTTTACCATCTTCATAATGTCATTATTATTCAACTTGCACTTTATAAATATATACAACTTAACCTCATACATGATCAAACTATTACACAACAAGACTCCTATATATTTGTGGTAGGAGTAAGGAAATATATATAATCCTTGAGGAAATCCGTGAAGAAACCTCCCACCATATTGAGAATGAATATTCTGGTTGTACACTCTTTGTGATACCACGGCTTGTGGAAGTCATTCCCTTCTCCAAATCCGGGACAAGCGCTTCCCCAACCTACTCTACGGCTTTGGCTCCCTCTCCTCCAGCTTTCTGGCCTGGTGATTCTGTGTAGGAGACCTGGATATGACAAAAAGGGATCACTGAACACGTCAATTTCTCAGCTCATATAATATTTTCGATGTACTAGTGTGCTTATTGTTGGAACTACTACACACCTACATGCGAACTCTTAGTTAGAGCATGGGACTACATGCAAGATTCCTTCTGCATGATTTACTCCTTGATTTGCTCCTTCTTTAACTCCGCAACTGGTTAGTTCTTCTGCATGATTTACTCCCTGATTTGATCCTTCTTTAACTCTGCAACTGGTTAGTTCTTCTGCATGATTTATTCCCTGATTTGCTCTTTCTTTCACTCCGCAACTGGCTAGTTCTCTTCGGAACTTGTTGTAGGTGTTGAGTCCTCTCATTGATCACCACTATGGTGCATTACCTTGGGATCTTCACCTAGTAATGCTATATCATGAGCATTGTAACCTATTTTCTAATGAATCATTCTTTTGTTTTTTCGATTTTCTTTTAGTGTTTTTTCTCTGCAAAGCTGTGTGTTCAAACTTTACTAGCTAGATTCACCTGTGTAGGTTTTCTAACACATTTACATGATATCAAAGCCCACAGGTTGCTAGATAAAAGGTGCACTAGTACTTTATTTTGCAAGTATTATATCTTGGAGATCGAAGATCGATAGAAAAATGGAGTTTCCCAAAGCATCAATCCTAACATCGTACAACTATCACAAATGGAAGGACCAAATGGCTCAATACCTTCATCATAAAGGGTTGTACAGGATTACCATGGCTACAGAAGTGGAACCCACTTTAGCCATAGAGAAATACAAGTACATCAACCGTATGGATGAGGCCCACAGATCCATATGCATGTGCATCTCTCCAGAGTTGCAGTTTCATCTATTTGCTTGCAATACTCCCAATGAGATTTGGAAAAAGGTTGAAGAACTCTATGGGAAATAGGCTGAGATGAAGGGACATCTGCTCGAAGTGGAGCTACTGTCATTGGATCCACGGAACTATGACATAATTCAAGACTTCTTCACCAAATATAATGATCTATTGCTGCAACTCAAGGGTTGTGGAATTGACAAATCCAAGGAGAAGAGTCATCAAATTCTCTCTATTATGTCAAAGCTCGGACTGGAATACTCCATCTTTGTGTCTACATTTCATTCAATATGGCTCGCAACAGGTAAATCCTACACTATGCCTTCTCTCAAAGAATTTATGGAGTCCCTTATTTTTGAGCAAGATAAACTCATTGGCTGGGGAAAATCAAACCTCCAAAAGTGAATGCACTTGATGTGCATGATGGCAGCCACAATAAAAATCACATATCTGATTCAAATCAGAAAAATTAGCAGCAAAAAGACAAGGGAAAAGCGCATTCCCATCCAAAGAAGGAAGGGTACACCAAGCCCTTCAATGACTCCTCTGACTCAAGAAATGAGAAAGGGAAGAAAGGAAACAGATGCACCTACTGTCAAGGAGGATTCCATCCAGAATCCTCTTGCATGAAGAAACAAATTGACCAAATGGCAGAAATCTTTCAGAAGCACAACCTTGGGGACCACATCCCTCAGGGCGCCAAGAAGAAAACTGAGGATCCACCACACGGGAAAGGTAACAATTTTCATGCTTTAGTTGCAATTAATTCTTCTCCTGATGCATGGATTATGGATTCTGGTGCATCAAATCATATGGCTGCTGTAAAGGAAGTCTATTCCTCTTTGGATGTATGCAAAATTACCTCCCATCCTCATGGGAGATGACTCACCTATTGAGGTCACCGGAAAAGGTAGAGTGGAACTTTTACATGGAAGCTTTGAAGATGTGCTTCATGTTCCAAAACTTTCGGTAAAACTGCTTTCAGTTTATCGGATCACTCATTCTGGCACCGGAAAGAGAGTGGAATTCACTCCAGATGCAGTGAACATATATGACCTACATAGCAGCTCAAAACTTGCAACCGGTGAGGTAAACAATGGAGTTAGACTGTATACATTTTCTGAATTTATTGAATCTGAATCCTCCTCATTGCTTACACATGCTGATGATAGTAGCAGGCTTTGGCACGAGAGGTTTGGTCACTTAAATTATAGGTATATGCAGTAGCTAAGCAAGAATGAGATGGTGGAAGGCTTGCCAAATATCACTTTCTCCAAAGGATTTTGTGAAGGGTGTGTCCTTGGCAAACATCCTAGAGAAAAGTTTGACATCAGCAAGACTCACAGAGCATCCTCTCCTTTAGATCTGATCCATAATGATCTCATGGGGCGTTTTCCTCATCCTTCCATCAATAAATCAAGGTATGTGCTTACATTTATTGATGATTTCTCATGGTATACTTGGTTATATCTTCTCAGGGCCAAATCTAAAGTTTTTGTGCACTTTGAAGATTTCAAAGCACTAGTTGAGACACAGTCAGAGAGAAAGATCAAAGCCCTCCGTACAGACAGTGGGGGGGAATATGTTAACATAGCACTTCAGAACCTTTGCCTTCAGTTCGGAATACAGTTGCAGTACACAGTTCCATACACTCCGCAGCAGAACGAGTTGCTGAGAGAAAGAACCGATCTCTCAAAGAGATGGCTTCCTGCATGTTGCATGCTAAGTCACTGTCTCATAAGCTATGGGCTGAAGCACTTAATTGTGCTAACTACATCCAAAACAAATCTCCTCATAGGTCTATCAAGGATCAGACCCCCTTTGAAGCTTGGAGCGACACTAAACCAGAGGTCACCCACTTCCGTGTTTTCAACTCCCGAGCATGGGCCAGGATCCCCTTTGAAAAGAGGAAAGCTCTTGATCCACAGAGCATTGAGTGCATCTTTGTTGGATACCTTGATGGTGTGAAGGGATACTAGCTCCTAATTTCCTCTACGGACAAGCTCATCATTGAGTGAAGTGTCAAATTTGAGGAAAGTCTCTCGCATGCACCTCAATTGCCGCATGCAGACACCTTTTATCTACCTCATGTCCGAGATGATGACTCAGTACACTCAGATGCAGATACAGAGCATGCAGATGCCGAGGTAGAGCATGCAGATGCAGAGACAGAGTCTTCAGATACAAATCTAGTGCATGCTTATGATGATCCACATCCAAGCCCAGATGGGGCTTCCAGCAGTGGATCATATTCCCCTGTCATAAATCAGAGAACAAGGAGCTTACATGAGATATATGCACAAGACAGCCCAACTGCTAGAAATGGTCTTGTGGGGGATAATTTTGATCTGCAGAGGACTAGCTCAGAGTTTATTGAGCCTCCTCTTGCCCTCACTGCCATTGAACCATCACCATCCTAGCATTGTCATTTGGTTCTTTCTTTTGATCCACAGTCTTATTCTAAGGTTGCTGGGCATCCATCTTGGGAGTCTGCCATGAAGGAGGAGTATGACTCCCTCCTCGAGAACCAGACCTAGGATCTGGTCCCCCTTCCTTCAGGAAGGAAACTTGTCCGATGCAAATGGGTCTACAAGACCAAGAGTGCTGCAAATGGGCAAATCACTAGACGGAAAGCAAGGCTAGTAGCCAAAGGCTTCCAACAAGTGAATGGCATTGATTATGACGAGACCTTTGCTCCAGTAGCAAAGATGGATTCCATATGCCTTACACTTGCCATTGCGACTGCCCAAGGGTGGGAAGTACATCAGATGGATGTGAAGAATTCTTTTCTTCATGGAGACCTATCTAAGGAGATCTACATGGAGCAGCCACATGGTTTCATTCAGGATTCATCTTTGGTCTGCAAACTGAAGAAATCTCTCTACGGCCTTAAGCAGGCCCCGAGAGCTTGGTATGCAAAGATGGATTCTTTTCTCTTATCAAAAAACTTTGAAAGATGTAAGTCTGATCCGAATGTTTACATGCTCACGACACATGATTCTCTTCTTATCTTTTGTATGTGGATGATCTCCTAATCATCGGCAGCTCGGCTTCAGCCATTGCTACAGTCAAGAGGGCCTTGCATGATAGGTTCTTGATGACGGACATGGGTCCATTACACTTCTTTCTTAGTCTTGAGAACAGACAGGATGCCACAAGCATCAAAATATCTCAGGCTAAGTATGCACGGGATCTCCTCGAGAGATTTCACATGATTGACTGCAAGCCAGCACTGACTCCTTTTCTGTCTGGGGTCTGCCTTGAGGATGGAGGTGCCACTCCGTTAGTTTACAACACTCTCTACCAACAGCTAGTGGGGAGCTTATTGTATGTCACCCACTCCAGACCAGATCTCTCATATGAAGTAGGGGCAGTTTTCAGATACATGCAGGAGCCGCATGAGCTACACTGGAATGCTACCAAGCGCATCCTCTGATATGTGCAAAGCACCATCACCTTCGAAATTCACTATGCAGCAGGCACTGCATTGAATCTCCTTGGCTTCACAGATTTTGATTGGGCGGGAGACAACATTGATCACAAGTCCACCTTCGGATATTCACTCAGTGTAGGATCTGGCCCTATCTATTGGTCGAGCAAGAAGCAGGATGTTATTACTCTCTCTTCACCTGAGGCCGAGTACAGAGGAGTAGTCAACATCACTATTCAGGCTTTGTGGCTACAACACTTCCTCACAGAGTTGGGCGTCCAGTTCCACCAGCCCATTGTCATCTGGTGTGACAACCAGAGCACTCTCAAATTTTGCAGGGATCCATTACAGCGATAGTGGACAAAGCACAAAGAGATCCATATGCACTACATCAGAGACTTAGTACATGATCAGGTCATTGATTTGCAGTTCTGTCCTTCAGCAGAACAGACTGCAGACATCTTCAACAAGACATTCACTGAGCAGAAGTTTCGCTATCTGCGCGATCGTCTTGGAGTGAAGGATAGAGTTGCTTAGCAATTGTCTTTTCTTCTTCTTTTCTTTTGATTACATTGTATTTTGAGGGGGGGTTTTCCCACGAGGTTTTCCCTCTTTCCTCAATTTTAATACAAGTTGCACTGTATTGTGGGTGACCTTTGGCCTTAGTTGCTAGGGCCCATTTTCTATTTTTCTCCGTAGTGGTGTTCAGGGGGGGTGTTGGAACTATTACACACCTACATGCGGACTCTTAGTTATAGCATGGGACTACATGCAAGATTCATTCTGCATGATTTACTCCTTGATTTGCTCCTTCTTTAACTCCGCAACTGGTTAGTTCTTCTTCATGATTTACTCCTTGATTCGCTTCTTCTTTAACACCGCAACTGGTTAGTTCTTCTGCATGATTTACTCCTTGATTTGCTCCTTATTTCACTCCGCAACTGACTAGTTCTCTCCCGAACTTGTTGTAGGTGTTGAGTCTTCTCATTGATCACCGCTATGGTGCATTACCTTGGGATATTCACCCAGTAATACTAACTATATCTTGAGCATCGTAACCTATTTTCTAACGAATCATTCTTTTGTTTTTTTGATTTTCTTTTAGTGTTTTTGCTCTGCAAAGCTATGTATTCAAACTTTACTAGCTAGATTCATCTGTACAAATTTTCTAACACATTTACACTTATCACAGGGGAAAATGAAGCTTCCTTACATGGATCGAGTTCCCAGCTATCCGTCCATGGGGTTATTGCAGTATTGTTCAGTTAAGGTGACTCATAACGCATGATTTTCCCGGCCGTTTCCTCAATATTGGCATATCCCGCAGAGCCAACGTGGCGTTGAGAAATCGCATATCCGCCGAAAATGATTCGCTGATCCTGGCATAACGGAGATAATCCGTTTAACGCATATGCCGTTCTGACGAGATAATAAGCATATCCAACAGCAACAACTCCCCATATCGTGTTGATAATTCGCATATTTCACGGAGAAACTAATGTTGATAACGAGATATAACTGATAATTCGCGTATTCAATGAAGATATGCAGTTCAAGTTAATAATTCGCGTATTCAACTGAGATGCAGATCAATTTGATAAATCTCGTATGAAGAGGATAACTTCGTATTAGAGGGATATAACTCGCATATCATGTTGATAATTCTCAAATTGCACCGTAAATTCGCATATTGGATGGACAAAAGTCGCATATATGGCAGAAAAATTGCATATCACGGAATCATGGTTTGAAAATTGAGCTGATCGTGCTCATATCAAACGCATTGAATCTATATTACGGGCGGAGATAAGTGGCATGGGTCGTTGATATATCCTCCAGAGATCATAAGCATATCCAGCCGCGATAATCGGTGTATCGTATTGATAGTTTGCATTTGACCTATCGAATTGACAATCCGCATATTTGAGCAACATAACAACGTTGATAATTCGCGTATCTGATGGAGCCGGGCAGATCGCCTTGACAAGTCCCATATGGGAAGAGTTAATTCGCATATCGGCAGAAAATGATTCGCAGATCCTATTGATAACGGCATACTTGACGGAGATAATCCGTTTAACGCATATCCAGCAGCAACAACTCCCCATATCGTGTTGATAATTCGCATATTTCACGGAGAAACTAACGTTGATAACGACATATAACTGATAATTCGCCTAATCAATGAAGATATGCATATCAAGTTAATAATTGGCGTATTCAACTGTGATATGCAGATCATGCTGATAAATCGCGTATTTCGGAGAGATAGTCGCGTATGAATAGGATAACTGCGTATTAGACTGATATAACTCGCATATCATGTTGATAATTCTCAAATTGCACCGTAAATTCGCATATTGGATGGACAAAAGACGCATATATGGCAGAAAAATTCCATATCACGTGATCATGGTTTGAAAATTGAGCTGATAGTGGTCATATCAAACGCATTGAATCTATATTACGCGCAGAGATGACTCGAATGGGTCGTTCATATAACTCGCGTATAGCATATTCCCTTGATATTTCGCATATCCTCCAGAGATCATACGCATATCTAGCCGCGATAATCGGTAGGACGTATTGAATTGATAATCCGCATATTTGAACAACATAACAACGTTGATAACTCGCTTATCTGATGGAGCCGTGCATATCGCCTTCACAATTAGCATATCGAGTGGAGATATCAGGCATATCGAGGGATTTAGCCAAACGATTTCTGAGGTCGTCCTGAATGTCTGCAATTACCAATTTTGCACCATTCTCCACGAATAACTTGGCGCTTTCCTCTCCTATGCCGCTAGCTCCTCCTATGATCACAGCGACCTTGCCCTCCAGCCTGAAATATCAAATCCTACAAATGCAATTTCGGTGAAGAATTACTTCATATTGTCTACTGCCAGTGCAAAGCCCAACAGTGGATATGTCAGGCCATTAGTGGAGCTCATATCACCTACTGACATGTCAGGTGCTCGGCAATGGCGGCTGCAGCCGGATTGCATCAATTGGGCGTCTAACAAGGAGAGATTGTATTGATCGTATCGCCTAATTTCCTGTAATTCCCCATGATGTGAATCGGCGTAGTCGTGAGCACTGCAAATCCGCTGTTCACTTCCTGTGCACTCTTATGGGTTCATCCAAGGACGTGTATCTGTGTTTCATTCCGTTGTTTCATATGTATTGCTTCAGTGCTTTTGTCTGCGGGCTCAACTGTTGTCATTTGGCCCAAATTTACAATGGGGGGAATGCTGATGGCCATTCAGAGATACAGAGTAACGCACATTCCCGCTGTTCCTGCTATTGCTATTCGGCTCTCCAAGTTCACAAAGTTGGTGCCTCTTAATACATAGTACCGTGATCTGGCATTTTGTTTTAGAACCGTCAAAAGCCCTTATTCATAAAATTGGTGGAGCGGTTTGGCATTGTTCATCCTTTGGATGAAGGAAGTCAGATTTGTAGCGATCACATTCTATTATTGCATATACATTTAAATTAAATTGGACTCCTTTTTATATATGGTTATAGTTTTATTATAAAATGCAGCCCAGATTTATTTATTTTAAAGCAGGATTTATTTAGCTTAAAGTAGGATGTAGTTTGGGTATGGGTTTTTTTAAGAGTTTGTTTGGGTTTTGGTAAAATCTATATTGATTTTAATATGCATGCATCAATGTATTGATATCAATGTACATGTAATTGATTCAATATTAACTATATCTTACATTTTTTGTGATTACAATATATATGTTTTTTATTTTAACTAAAAATTATGATTTAGCTACTCTAAACTTTTTATTAATAAAAATAAAAAACTCTTTTGTGTGAAAACGATATCCAAAAATCAAAAAGTTATACCAACTAACTTGATAGAGTGTATGTCTCCCTTGTGAAAACAAAAATGGTATATAATATATTCTAAAATTAATTTTCCAAATAACATTTTTTTAAATACATTCCCAATTAGCAAATAAAATACATATAGAAATATCCTTACAACTTCACTTCCTTAATACATTATTAATTTAGGATAAGTCAGGAAGATATATATATATATAGTAAAAGTGGGTAACATTGCCAACTATTCTTCCCCATTTATGGTTACCGGCCAAAAAGTGGTTTTAGTTGGGACATTGACCGTTGAGGGGACAGGACGTATTCAGTGCGTTTTATGTTGCCTTTTCTTTGCTAATATTCGCACACTGCTTAATTCCATTGCTTGCTTACTTCTTTGTGAATTTTGAGAGTGACGCAGAACAGTACACTAATGCCATGAATTAGCCAAACATGAAGAATGCCTCTTGCTTGAATGAATGATCGACCAACAAACGAGTGGCTTTTCTCTTTTTTTAACTCAATCTTTGTTTGTTCCACGCTCCCTTCCACGTTCAAATTTTTTATTTACAATTTCCCTCGGTTTATATTTCTGGAAGGATCCGTTAAGCATTTCAATCCATGATTTTAATTTCTTCAAAATAAGTGAAGTTACACAGTTATTGATGTTGCAGAATGCATGTTCATTTTAATTTTGAATTTAATAAAATGTAATTTTTTTTAAATAGTTAAAATAAAAAATGTTTTAGCCTCACAGTTTGGTAAGATTATATTTTTATTATCATGTCCAACTACTTACTTTGATGGGGAGATAGAATGATTTCTAATTCGATGATACTTTATTTCCACGGCCATTGCCAATTGAGCTACCTAACCGGACAGTTAACATTATATTTTAAATTATCTTGTAAAGTTTATTTGGTTGACAAGGAGTTTCTCCGTGTTTTAGAAGTTTTAGAATTTTAATTTAATTAATTATTAGGTAGATGGTAAGGATTTAATCTTTATGGAATATTTTATGATAATCTTTGGATTAGCTACAGATCAAAAGTTGAGATTTATCTTACTAGTAGTTCTGTATTTCCTTCCCTTTTAATTAAATTAATTAATTAAAACAAAATGTCATATAAGTCATATGAATATCACTAATGAATTTTTGGACAAGTGGTATTAATAAAGGATGGGATTGGCCCATGATTTTGTAACAAAGTGTATTTATAGGTTAAGCATTACCTAGTAAAGTAAGGGTGAATCTCCATGGCTAAAAATATTTTTACATGTTTTTTTTTTTTAATTATATATGTTTAACTCATATATTAAGTGTTTCTATAATTGATAATAATCATAATAATAATCTAAAATAAAGTTACAATTTAGTTATTTTTATACTTTTTTAATCTTTGACAATGTGAGATGTACCATGAGGTCATGGTTTTAATGAATATCAATGTTTATTAGCTATAAATCCATCAAGCAACTAGAGAAATCAAATATCTTAAAGTGTAAACTTAGAATACAAAAATTAAGAAATCTCAAAACTTGATAGATATATGGTTAAGATAGATATGTGTGTGTGTGTCCACTCCATACTAAGCATGAAATAAATTACACATCACTATTAAATTGTTTTAACCATTTATCACTAAGAAAAAAAGGGTTGAGGAGATTTGTTAGGGCACACATTCTTTGTCATCTATAGATGCCATCACACATGAAGATGATAGTAGTGTGAAGTCTATTATCATTGGTTAGAATACCACTTCACATATTTCTTCTACATGAATTTCAAATGATAGTCACAAACATAACACTCATGAGGAGATTAACAATCTTATGGAAGGTCTTTTAGCAATAAAGGAGAGAACTCGTATGCTGAAGGATGAAATGTTACAACATGACAGTGAGCTTAAATATTCCTTGGGAGTTAAGTGTGCTAAGACAAATTCCGATCTTGACATTGTTAAGGAACAATTGGAGTTGTTGACGGGGAAGCAACATAAACCTACTCTTAAGTTGTAGAGTAACCCTCTTTTGAAATACATAGACAAGACTTGCAACACCATAAGTCCACATGAGGAGTTTTTCACATGTTTTTTCAACCCACATATAGATGATTTGATGACATATAAGAGTGGGATGGATGGCTGGTATGAGGAAGCAAGAACACAATCTTGTAGGCTTCTTCTATAGGATAGTGAGAATTATTGGATACAGGATTAGGAGGTAGAGCTTTGGTATATTAGTATTCCAATTGTAATCAAAGTAGTGCAACATAAACATGGTGGTTCATTATTTATTGTGTTAGTACTTGTACACAAGGTATTTTTTTATGGGTTATTGATGACTAGTGAGAGAGACATTCTTTGAGGGGTATTGGACTCCAGAAGTAATATTGTTGCTATTGAAACTTACTATTCTAGAAGTCCATGTCATTTGGACTAGAGAGATATTATGAGTTGGCATCCTACTAAGTGGATAATTTTTGGAAATACATTTCTAGCGAGGGGTGTAACACAGTAGAAGTCCTTCAACATTTGGGATGATAGATTCCAAATTTGGAAATGTGATTAAGGTGAATCATTTCTTCATGCAAGAAAGCTTGGTAGAGTGGTGGAGCTCAAGGTGGAGTTTATGGAGGGAGAAGAAGGCATTGTGGCATAGACTCTTTCCAAGGAGAGTATGATCATGGATTTGAGTTGATGGTCATAAATACAACCTAATTATTTTTTAATGATTATGGATCATTACTTTCTCTTTAATAATAACAACAATATCAATAATGACATTAATATAAATCATATATAAATATTAAAAATATTACTTCTCCCGAGGAGCTTGTTCAGGAGCTGGAGTTCCCCCTAATTTGATATGATACCAACTCACACAAAAGGGGGATGCAACTCCCACTATACTTACACATTGCATGTGTTCTTATCACTTTATCAATCATGGCATGAAGCAGACACTATGTTAAAGACCATTTCAATATTTTAGGTGTTATAGGGAGGTACAAGAAGATTTCGTAGGAAAATTCTATCAAAATGACATAGCTAAAAGAAAATTTTGACATTACAGACCACAAGTTGACCATTCTATCTAGGAGATTAGCCAACATGTCCTCCTTCTTGGATGACGGTAGTGACAAGCCAATGCAGATGCTTGGAGAACCTGCCTAATAGTTTTTATGTGATCCAGATTGGACCATTATATTTTTTTCCCATCTCGATATTCTTCGAGTGGAAAAAGCAGAGGACTCAACTGTCAGGACCATTTCTTTCGGCATGTCTCATTTTTGCAAAACAGAGACTGAAACCTTCTAGGCACATTTTGAGGCACTAAATGGAATTTTGTGGGGGGTAAAACTTTGTCACTTTAGAGAATGCCTTTTTTTCCTATTATACACATGGATACCTTGCAAACGATGCAAGAATCATGTGAATCAAAGTCTGTATGCAAAATTTATGCCACTAAAAAATTGACCTTCCTAATTTCACCGCCATAATTCAAGAGGATGCCACGTCAGCGCCCATTATTCATGGAAAAGAGGCTAGCCACATGATTATGATGAAGAATTCTCTAGAAGAGTGTATATTTTAACTCTAGATAAGAGCTGAGGTAGTCAAACCTGGCCCTTAGTAGGTTATCAAGTTGTGTTATAATCAAGCCACTAGGAGGAAAGGGGTTCCATTCTTTTGAGTGCATTTTTTCCATAGCTGAGTAAAAGTTGTAAAGAAGGGTAGGAGATAGAGCACACACAGAGGGTTTGTGCACTATAGTATCCCACGGGCCATACTTCTCTGTACTTGCATCCATATTTCCATTCAGAGAAAGAGAGTAGAGCATCCTCACCTTACAGTGGGTTTTTCTCCCAAAAGGGTTTCCTTGGTGATATTTTTTTATAAATATGTGTGTGTGATTTTATTTCATTGTTCTCTATTTTCTGCATAATTTTAATTTGCATGCATATGCTATTAACAATAATCTATTGACCTATAAATCTAAAGAGATATAAAACTGCAATAGTGTATATTTTGAAATTTTTAATTACAATTTAATTAGAATCGTTGTGGGGAACTATCGAGTGGAATATCTAGAAATTTATGGATCATTATGACTCACTAGTTTTTTTCTTGCAACACTAATGATTTTCTTTTCTTCTCATGTCTATCTATGTCGAGGTGTGACACAACCAACCTATTTTTATAAGTTTCTATTTACAAGATGCTCTAGTTAGATGGTATCTTAGCAACCTCAAGACTTTGAACTTATGTTATTAGTGTAGTATCATAAAATTCTTTATCTATGTAATCCTGATTTAACATATTGCAAAGTCTCTCTCTATATAATACTTAAAGAATATTAATATTATAAACATGATTACTAAAGTTAGTAATATTACTATTTAAATAATGTTATTAAAAATAACAATTATAACATAAAAATTAACAAACATATTTTTAATATTAATATTTTAATATTTTATTATTTAATAATTAATAAAATATTTTAATTGACAATGGTAACTTAATGAGATATATCAAAAATGACCCCGAGTAGATGGTAGTATCATTTGTGAAGGTTTCCTTAAATTGTATCAATTGGAAATTTATTTGAGAAAAGAGATGGTGAAGCGAATGCAGGAAAGGTTGGCGCGCCCATGACCTGACACGGGGTAGCCCTTCTGGATGTACACCTGGGGCCTAGGCATAGACGCTGTTTGTATTCCATCGCAGTCTTGGCCATAACCTGCCTGGGAACCCCATTTACCCTCCCATCCTGCTTACCGCCGGTGACTTTGAACTTGTTAATACGGTTTGCGGTTGTAGGGTTCAATTCAGTCTGTGTCGGTTACTCCGGTTCTCAATGGCAGCTGGCGTAAGCCCCGAAGCAACATGGAGGGAGACCTAATAGACTACTTCGAGGACCCCCTTGAAGGCATCTCCATCTTCGGCAGACCGACTAATAGAGACGTGCACTTTCTGTTCAAGAGTGAGCTCTCAGAGGTAATTGCCCCTCTTCTGTCGCTTTTGGGACAACCATGCTCTATGATCGATCTTCCAGAGCTACCTGTGACTTGGCTGTCTCTTTCCGTGCCTTCCCCGACATTGTCCTCCCATCTCACTAACCCTGGCCCCTTCGCATCTGTACAAGCAGCCAAATCCTCTGGCCTAACCTCCCTCCATCCCCCTGAGGCTATTCACTACCCTCCCCATTCCCCGCTCAATGAAGCCCTCCCTTCACACTCCTTCCCTCCCCTGGAACAAGCACAGCCTTCTAGAAGCTACAACGTCATTCCCCACCTCCTAGACGCCTACCCACCTGATTTGGAACAGTTGCCTCCAAACCCTAACCCTAACCATATCTCTCATCCTCCAAACCCTCGCCCTGAAGAGCACCCTGTGCAAGCAGAGACTGTGGAGACATGGGGAAAGAAGCAAAGGTGTGTAAAGCCGAATCCACAGGACGTTTTCATTGACTGGGAAGAGGATTTCCAGTGGCAAGACACTATGGAAATGGTAGTGATGGTCCTGGTAGGAAGAGTCAGAGGAAGGACCTATTCCACAGGCAAATTGAAACAATGGGTAGCTGAAATATGGGGACTTCATTTGGCAGATCTACTATTGCACAAACTTTCTTCGCGGTTGGTTTGCCATCAAATTTGCGCGAGCTGACCACACAAATTGGGTTCTATCATCCTACTAGAACATCGAACAAGCTCTAGTCATGCTAAGGAGATGGAGCCTGCTCTTCGACCCTAACAGAGAACAGCTTGGGGCAGGGCCAATTTCGGTTAAACTACCCGATCTGCCCTTGCATTTCTGGACCGAGGAAATCTTTAGAAGAATTAGCAACACCCTAGGAACTTACTTGGATTATGACAGATCCTACCTTTCCACTGGTGTCATGGCCTATGCGAGACTGTTGGTGCACCTAGATATCAGAGGAGGCTTGCAAGAAAAAGTTACCCTTCGCTGGAGGAACTATGATCGGACGCAGATCCTGGACTATGAAGGGGTTCCCTTCCACTGCAGACAATGTCATAAAGTCAGACATCTCTACAAGGACTGCCCTCTCCTCGCAAAAAATAAATCTGGGTCGAGAGGGAAGCCCACAACTGCTGAGGGAACATAGACACAGAAGGAACAATCGGATGAAGCCGACATGATCAACACTTAGCCAGATGAATCCAAGCCTAACCTAGAGATGACAAAGAAGCGAGGGACTGCACCCCTTCGGCCACCTTCACCACCACTGACCAGGTCCAAGGTGGCCGCTGGCGGAGCGCTCTCTTCGGGTATGTCTTGTCCTCCCTTACTCTCTGCTTCCATTAAATTTTCATCTGCTCTATCATCTAGTCCTCTACAATCTAGGGCTATCTCTGTTTCTACCCCCTACACAAACCACAGGATCAACTTCCTCATCTCTCAGTTGGGCCCCCATCCCTTTATTGAGCCTTCGTTCATTCCCCCAACACAAGAGATCCCCATCCCTGGGACTGCCCCTGAACCTCATCGATACCATCTCCACTCCCACACCTGAGCAACTATGATAGATGCCATTGGCCTTTGCATCTCTCCATTCCCCTATGTCCTGAAGCCCACTCGGGGTAGACCGTCCTCTCTGTCCAGAGCAAAACAAAAGGCAGGGTTAGAGGTGGTTTCTGGGAAACAGCTTTCACTAGATAGGGTCCTTAGAGCACAGAGCCCTCCTCTGGTGTCCCCCCCATGAAGGCCATCTCCTTCAATTGCAGAGGGATAGCTAGTCTCGACAAAAAACTAGCGCTAAGGAGACTCCTTCGAAAAGGATCCTGTTGATTTAGTTCTTCTACAGGAAACCTTGGGTACAACAGGAATCATAACACCTCTTCTGGAGTCCATGCTCCCTGGTTGGAATTTCCATGCCTTAGATGTAAATGGTCGATCAGGAGGCATAGCCCTAGGCTACAACCCTTTCTCTATTAAACTGTTGGGGGCCTGGGGAGGCATATGTATCATAGGGGCTGACATTTACTTAGCAGAGTTGGGATTGGAGATTAGAGTGATGAACATCTATGGACCCTGCCACCATAGAGAGAACTTCTGGGAAAGGCTGCTGGGAACCAGCATTTTACAGGCAGACAATCTTATCATAGGGGGTGATCTAAATTTTTCCTAGGTTTCTCGGAATCCTGGGGTTTTTAGGCACAGGCTGATCCCTAGCGGGATTTTTTGAGCATCTCCTCGACTCTCATCAACTCACTGATATTCTAGTGGCAAAACTAACCCCAACTTGGAGCAACAAACAAATTAGGGAGGCCAATCTTTCAAGGAGACTAAACGGTTTCCTCATTAAGGAACATCTACTGGAGTAAGGGTACACTTATCGCCAATGGGTGGGATCCGGGGGGCTCTCAGACCATTTGCCTATTCATTTGAAAATCTGTGGCACCATCAACAAACCTATAGCCCCTTTCAAATTCAACTCCTCATGGTTGAATGACATCTCTTACACCAGCCTTGTGACAAACTTTTGGAAGACCCACCTTCCGGATAGGAACGGACACATCACTGAAGGATTCATGGCCAACCTAAAGGAATTAAAGAAAATTTCCAAGATCTGGGCTCACAATAAGAGATGTGAAGAAGAACATCGGGTGATCAAAATTGAGAATGAGATAGCCATCCTTGAGGAAAATAACAAAGGAACCTTCCTTTCGCCCGAGCTCAGGGACAAGCTTGTGGAGCAAACAGATCTAAGAGGGAAAATTCTCAAGGACATAGAGGAAATGTGGCAACTGAGAAGTCGGGCTATTTCGGTGAGAGAAGGGGATGAAAATACAAAGTTTTACCATAAATTCGCAAACGAAATAAGGGCTTATAACACCATCTGGAACCTAACTAATGAACATGGAGTTGTGGTTGACACTTCCCCCAGCTGGCCTCATTGACCACCTCACACTTCAAGCAAGTCTACCAGAACCCTCCTAATGCTACCCTGGCTGAGGTCATCATAGTAGCACAACTGTTTCCTCGTTTTACTGATATGGAGGAAGCCGAGCATCTCAATAGAGAAGTTACCATGGGGGAGCTTGAGGCCACTCTAAAATGGTTCAAAAGGGATAAAAGCCCAGGCCCAGATGGGTGGACAGTCAAATTCTACCTAGCATTCTTTAAGGTTCTAGGGAATGACCTACTCAAGGTCATAGAGGAATGTAGGATATCCGGGAGCATGCATGGGGCCATTAACACCACTTTTATAGCCCTCATTCCCAAGACTGACAACCCCTCATCTTATAATGACTTATGTCCTATCTCCCTTTGTAATTGTCTTTATAAAATCATTTCCAAAATCATAGCCAATCGAATCTGCCCCATCCTATCCGCCCACATTTCCCCTGAACAATTTTCTTTCCTAAAAGATAGATAGATTCACGAAGCTATCAGATCAACTCAGGAGGTGATGCACTCAATACAATCCAAAAAGATCAAAGGCATGATTCTCAAAGCCAACCTCTCGAAAGCCTTCAATAGAGTAAGTTGGTTATATCTTAGAATGCTCCTTACCCATCTAGGCTTTCCTGTCGGATTTATCAAATGGATTATGTGTTGCATCACCAATGTATCCTTCAGTGTACTAGTCAATGGGGCAGCCTCTCCCTTCTTTGGCTCTAAAAGAGGCCTTAGACAAGGATGCCCCCTGTCACCTTTGCTCTTTCTTCTTGTTATGGAAGGCCTAAGTAGATTGATCAAGGACATGCATCACAGGGGTAGACTCTCTGGTATCAAAATAATTGAGGACTGTACTATAACCCACCTTCTCTTTGTGGATGATGTTCTTATGTTTCTAAACGGGGGAATAGGGGATCTCACTACCATCCAAAACACTATCAACCTCTTCAAAACAGCTACAGGCATGGCCATCAACAATTCCAAATCCACTATTACTGTCTCTGAATGCTCCCCCCATGAAATAAACTTCGCATTACGAAGGTTTCCTTTCACCCTGAATCACTTAGACGAGGGCCTTAGATATTTGGGATACAGATTGAAACCGCATGGATATAAGATCGCAGACTGGATATGGTTAATTACCAAGCTGGAGAAAAGACTTCATATCTGGTACCACAAATATCTCTCTAGAGCCGGTCGGCTGGTGCTCATCAAAGCAGTTCTTGAGGCCACCCCGGTCTACTGGATGTCCCTTGCATGGATTCCTAGAGGCATCCTCAATAGAATACAGAACCTTTGTAGCAGATTCCTTTGGAAAGGTAATCAATCTGGGAGAATATTTTCTTGGGCAAGATGGGACCTCCTATCTATACCCAAGAAGTGGGGTGGATGGGGCATAAAAAAATTAGAGGACTTTTCCACTACACTGGCGGCCAAGCTTGGGTGGCATCTTCTTACCTCCACCAGTCTATGGACCAATATTGTTGTTGCAAAATATATCACCCCACTCAGGCCATTGGAGTGATTGAGACAACCTAGCTGGAACAAAACAGGGATATCTAATATATGGAAAATAGTCTTGAATGCACTTCCCCTTACACGGGATGGACTTACTTAGAGAATAACTGATGGGGTTTCTGTCCAAGTTGGCTGAGACACTTAGATAGGATGTGGTAATGCACATCATCTCCCCCTGGAATTACTACAGATCCTCTCTGAGAAAGGAAACACGCATATTAATCATGCATCAGACCCAGAGCAATCATCCTTTCTCCATCAAGCATGGAAAACAGCCTGTAGCCTGTTCCTGCCCCAACAATGGCATCAAGCATGGCATTCCTACACTTCTGCCCTACAAGAATCCCACATTAGACTCAGAGAAGGGGAGGATGAGATAATATGGGGCATAGCCAAGAGTGGTCGGTACTCCCCTAAAGAGGGGTACCTTCTACTAGCTAGCAATCACAAGCCACAACTCATTGAACCATGGTGGAAAGACATGTGGAAACTGAAAGCACCTCCCCACTCAAGACTACTCCTGTGGTCAATCCTAAAAAACAAGGCGCCGATTGGGGAAAGTTTGAATAACTAAGGTCAATATGGGCCATTTTGGTGTTGCTTCTGCAAAAACAATTCTGAATCTCTGGATCATCTTTTTCTGTCCTATTCAGTCACTATCAGCCTATGGACCTGCACTCTTACCCACCTTCACTTGCCTATCATCTAGGGGGGTCTAACTACCAAGGAAGCTTGGGCAAATTGGTGGGCATCTTCAACATCGACCAAAACCAAAAACCTCCCCCTCCTCTTCTGTTGGGAAATATGGATCGTCAAAAATCGCTACATCTTCTGTGACACCACCCCTCATTGGACTTCCACCTCAGCTAGAATTATAGCCGATTTCAACTCTCTCCCTGAGGACTTGACCACGACACCTCCCAGGAATATCACTCCTGAATCCATAGATCATTCAAAACCCTGGGCATATTTTGATGGCTCCACTCAAGATACAGGATGTGGTGGTGGGGCTATACTACACATTTCGGCAAGCCACTATTATCATATTCAAATGGGACTTGGGATTGGCACCAATAATTTTGTTGAACTCTCCACGACACACCACCTAATCAAATTTGCTATAGAGAAAGACTGTCATAATTTGCAAATCTTTGGTGACTCCAAAATTGTTTGTGACTGGATAAACAAAACCACAACCTGCCACACATACACTTTGGGACATATATTGGCAGAAATTCATAGATGCATCTCACATTTTGACAGTTTTGTTTGTCATCACATCTACAGGGAACGAAACACCATCGCTGACCAACTTTCCAAAACGGCAGCGATCAGGCCATGCAATGTCTGGTTGATACAGGAGCAGTGGGGAGTGGAACATTTCCAGTACTACCACCAGCCGTATATGGACCATGCAGACCAGGCTCAGTAGGAGCCTAAACATATGAAAAACAAGTCTCTTTTAATTTGTCTATTTTGAATTATGTATATACATAACAACTCATGTTTTTAGCAATACTCTTTGCGTAGAGTATGTTTAAATTTTGACTCAATTATGCAGTACTATTTAAAGATTGTCTCCCTGCGTGGAGATCTTATTTTGGAGATCATTTTTGAGATCTAAATATTTTTTGAACTAGCACACAACCACACCTTATGCACATGCACGGGCATCCGCAGCATTTAATTTTCTCATATTAATGAAAATTACGATTTTTTCCAAGGGGAAAAAACAATGGTAACTTAATTAATTAAAAATATCAATAAAATTTAACTAACTAATTAATTAATTTTAACATTTTATTTCTTTAACCTATCTCTCTTTTATATATTTCACGTAATTAACTAAATAAAAAATATTATTAATTATAAATAAATAATAACTATATTAATAACCTTAATATCTTGCTCATCGGGATTTTCAAGTTGTTCAAAACATTTAGTTTTATCTCTCAGGTGAATATCTTCATCATGATTTTCAACTTGTTCAAAACTTTTCGTTTTCTCTCTCACTTGAATATCATGCTCATCATGATTTTCAACTTGTTCAAAACTTTCTATTTTCTCCTTCACTTGAAGATCCTGCTAAACATGATTTTCAACTTGTTCAAAACATTATGTTTTCTTCCTCACCTAAATATTTTTCTCATCATATCACACTCATCATGACTTTCAACTTGTTCAAAACATTATGTTTTCTTCCTCACTTGAATAGCTTGCTCATCATATCACACTCATCATGATTTTCAACTTGTTCAAAACTTTCAGTTTTCTCCCTAGCCTGGATATCTTGCTCATCATATCACACTCATCATGATTTCCAACTTATTCAAAACTTTCATTTTTCTCCCTCCTGAATATCTTGCTCATCATGAGTTTCAACTTGTTCAAAACTTTCAGTTTTCTCCATGATTCTTTGGATTATAGAGTTTTTTACACTCAAGCTATTATACTTTGACACATGGGGGATTTGAACCAATGAGCTATGGCATAGAGTGCCTTAAGAGTGCAACAATTCACCATTAATTCAAATCCACATGGAATTTCCCCTTTTTTTTACCAAATCTAACTAAGGAAATTCCTTTTTCCATTTTAAAACATTTAATCCTTAAATAAATTTTCTTCTATTCCTCCTCAATCATTTTTTTAGATAATCTCATATAACAATAATTCTATTAGTCATTACCCATTATTTTTTACATTTAATCTTTATGCACAAAAAAATAAAATAAAAAACAAAACTGAGAATTGACAAGATTATATCATTTTTGTGTCTGAGATTGGTTCAAATGGCCATTATCTTTATTTAAATTTAACAATAATTATGGTCCAAATTTAATTTTATATATTTTTTTTCTCTGTAAAAACTATCTAAGCATTATATTATATATACAAGAAGATTACAAACTGCATGACATGCCTTCCAGAGCCTGAAGAGTAACCCTGGGAATCCTGACTGTAGACCTTACAGCTCCCTCGCAGGGGCAGCTTCGCCAAAACCAAACCGAATTATGAGAACAAAAACTTCCCACACAGGGGCAGCACCGAACCATACTCTCAAGGCAGTAAACCAGACACATGACTGCCCACGGAGGGGCTAACAGCAGAGATAGTCTGACCCTTATATCTGACAGATGTAAGCGTGACTGTGTCACTGGTGTCAGCTATCCAATTCGACTTCCCAAAGATAAGGCCATACCATAGACTCGACCATAGACTCAGAATTAAACAGGACAAAGAAGTAAGAAGCAAATGCCAAAAGACTGAGACAGAAGAAGCAAATGCCAGAGGACCAAATGACAAAATCAGGACGTTACCCGCCACAGCTTTAATCTTGGAGACGAGCTGAAGATGGAAGGATGGTCGCGAGGTGTGCTTCCGCCTCTTCAACCAGGCTCGTATCTTCAACCACGTAAGCCCACCCATCACCTTCCGCGCGCCCTTCCCACAATTTCCGCCATGTTTCCTCTTCCACACCTGGAGGAGGTGGCCCCACCGGAGGGAAGCGGTCTTGCAGGCTTGATTCCCCCAAGCTTCCAGCATCAGACGCTGGAAGCACCTCAGCAGTGTTCTTTTCCACAGACAAGTGTTCTTTTCCAAGGCTAATCTCCTTACCCGGGTCTTCCATTTGCTTCTCCTGCGGGTCCTGGGGGTGTTCTTCCTCACCTTCTTCCGGAATTTTGGTAAACATGATGGAGATGTGGGCATTAACGCCTGCGTTATCCTCAGTGCTTGGCAAGGTGAATACCACAGAGCCGAATACAGGAAGCTCCGTTTTCCCTTCACAGGAACTCCCGACCTCCACAAATTGTCTAATGGGTAGCGGGGTTGCTCGAGCTCGCCGGTGACAGTAGCAGCAGCAGCAGTGGTGATGCTCATCTGCTGCAGGGGTTCGTGAGGAAGACCCTCTCGATGGACCTCTTCTGCATGGCTGTCGTTCTCGAAGTTTAACCATTGTAAGTCTAAAGCTTCCTCTGTATGCTCGAGGGTGAACCTGGAATTGGTAGCAGCAGCAATTTCCTTCCAATTCACTCTCAGATGCCCAGCTTTCACCTTGGCTACCTTCCCTTGAGAGCCGACAATTCCTTTTCCAGACTTGTTGCTGCAAAAACTCAAATTGCCCTCTCCTTCCAACCCAGCAACCAGAATGGCGGCAAAGACAAGTTTCCAGGCCACAGGGTAATGAAACAGTCCTTGGCCGAAGCTTGCTGTGCTTCCACGACCGCCAACTCTCCTCAGACCAAAATACCCTGCTCGAGCCATCAAGCCTGTGATATTTTCCTCCAGTTCCTCGTTGCAGGTGCACATTAATTCCGCCCTGCTCCTCCATCTACCTCTCCTCTCCTCCATTGAATGCATTAACAAATTGGGGGGCTCAATTGCCATAAGACGTCCTCCTTCGGGGAGCTGTGGGATTTACACGAGGCAGCCCATGCGCTGCATGTGGCATGCCTGTACTTCTCGATTCGACACCCGCATCCGGGGCAAATTTAATTTTATATTATTTATATCATATTTTTAAATATATAAACTAATATAATATTATAAAATTCGTAAATTGAATCTTAGCACAGAAGGCCACCGCAATTAAGGTTCATCGTTTCTTTTTTTATCGATGAACTATACTCATTGGTTTGAAAAGTGTCAACAAATGTATCATAATATGATTTACGCCAACAAATCTTCTCATATGAATGACAATAATTAAATTTTTTACCATTTTAAATTAAATTTTATTTAAAACTTATAAAAATATATAATTCAAATTAAATTTTAATTATATAAAAGTACATTTGCAATAATGTAAACCAACTTAGACAAGCAGGGCACTTGTTGGATGTACCGGGTGGCAGGATCAGAGGTTGTTAGTTGTTACACATTATTGAGTGTATCTCTATTTTTGCATTCGAAGCAACAACCTCAGATTGTGTTTTGCCATCAACGTAGGGATCTGCAATAAAGCGTCATTGTGATCGGTGATGAATTAGTTTTGGGAGTACATTGTTGAATTAATTATATATTATGGTTAATTCTCATTTTCAGAAATAGATACCATATTTATTTTGTTTTCCTTCGATTCTGTACTCGAATCAGTTTTACGAGTACATTGTTGACTTATATAGTATGGTTAGTTATCATTTTAAGAAATAGATAACATGCGTATTTTATTTTATTTTTTTTGGCTACTCGAATTAGTTTTACTAGTAAATTGTATATTAAGTTTAAATAAAAAAAAGGAAATTTATTTGATTGTATTAAGAGATTGTTGAATTGAGGATTTTGTGATCCATATTAAGTTTACGATAGATTTTTCAGGGTAAATCACATGGTATTATTGTTAAATAGACAGAGCAGACCTCTAATAGTTATAATTCAAGATCAGGCAACGGCTATATTATCATAAAAAGTCAAAAAAACATATAAATTTTAATTATATATATATATATATGAAGTAATGATTATTAAATTATTAGTTAGTTATAAAAGGTAATAAATAAATAAATATATAAAATATAAAAGTCAATATAAAATATATAAAAATATGTACTAAGAGATATTCTCTAGTTTATTATTATAGAAATGTTGTAATGTTTTACCTTGTCTTCTACTGTTTAACATTTTGACTCAGTTATATAATATAAAAATTAAACAATAATTAATGAAATTAAATTAAATTAATCATTACCCCAAGCAGTTTTTGGTTTTTATATTCTGAATTTTTTGGTCTCTATATTTTAAATATAATATTTTTATATTAAAAATAATATAATATTCTTTTATTAACGGCCAAAAAGTGTCTTCGTTGGGACGTTGACGATTGCAAGGGCAGTGCAGTGTAGGTTGTTTTTTCTTTGCTAAAATTCTACATTGCTGACAGTGCACCGGGGCTGCTTAATTTGACTGCTTGCTCCATTATTGAGTGGAGTGATTGCAGCCGTTGTGAAAGCATGATACACATTGCAAGTGTTCTAGTTAACTTTTCATGTTGATGAATGTCACAAGTTGTAAATAAGATGCTTTAGGAATGGGAGTGCATTAAATTGATTGACATGTGTTTTTGATTGATTTTTTCAAGTGTTTTAGTTAATTTTTCATGTTAATGAATGTTACCAGTTGTAAATAAGATGCTTTAAGAATGAGAGTGCATTAAATTGATTGGCATGTGATTTTATTGATTTTTTTAATGCTGATTAATGTTCTGAGTTATAAATAAAATGTTTTATAAATGTAAATTTAATAGCGAACAAAATATATTTAAAATATTCATTTGGCTTTTTGTTTTAATTTTCCTACATTATTTTCAAATGCTATATATAAAAGTTATTTTAGTTATTTTAATAAAGAGTTACTTTCTTTTAACAAAAAAAATTATCTTTGGCTTTTTGTTTTAATTTTCCTACATTATTTTCAAATGCTATATATAAAAGTTATTTTAGTTATTTTAATAAAGAGTTACTTTATTTTAACAAAAAATTATCTTTGTTATGGTCAGGATATTTAACTCTGACACTCTTTCACCCGAACACCTTGTATCCTTTGATATACACCTTCATGCTTGATTTTTCTAATAAGGGGCTATGTTTTTTATATAGTTAAAAGAGTATTTATTTTCAATTATATAAAACCTTATATCACTTGGTAACTTTTTGGATACACTTTTGTGCTTCTTTGATTTATATCACTTTTATTTTTTTTGTGTTTTCTATTAGTTGTTTTCATTGGATAACTGTGACATATCACATACTAAATACTTTATCAAAATATAAATGTAAAAAAAAAAAAAAAAAAAAGGACATTATATCATGTGATTTACTGTAACTTGAACAACTATTATGGAAAATATTTGTAATATTTTGAATCATTTATGCATTGATTATCTATATCTCGGATATCCTACCCCATTAGTGATATTCAATCGTATTTGTCATAATTCAAAGCTTACATAACACATTTCGATTTTTATTTGCAACCACATTTAACATGAATACGATGGCATACAACATACTTTATGTGCATTAATTCTAACACTTGGCATTGGAATCCCCAACCCAAGAGCTAGCAAGAATTTCCTTTTGGAGAGCTCGTGTTGATGTCTAGTTGTCCACTATTGCACGGGAAATTGTGCACCATCGACGGTCTCCCTTGGCTTTGTTCATCAAATGGTCTTTGACTCCACTCTTTACTCTGCTGCAAGGAATACTCCTTGGCATTTGTAACTTGTCTTCGCTTGGTAGCAAGTTCCTGTTGCGACTCTGGCTCTCGGCTCTGTGTTTCCATCTAACTGTGCTCATGTTCCGGCCTTCTGATGGTTCACCTTTCGGTTGCATACTCTGGTTTCCACTGGCTACTAGTCGGTTGCTCGATGATTCAGGTGGTCTGGTTCGCGGTCTCTGAGGGCTCTATGCATGGCACCATCCTTCAGGTAATAATGCGTGCGGCATATCCTGCTTACCCTTTTATTGTTCAGAGTCTCGACTGGTATATATGTTAATTGATTTAAGATTCGAGTATTTTCTAAAAAAAAATTTATTGTTTCTTTGTTTTGGTTGCCAAGGATGGCGAGCAAGGCACGGAGGGCCTTCGTGGCCAAGGGATTTCTCCATAAAACTAGTTATCTCCATTACCCCTTCAGGGTCGTCTCCTTCTATTGGGTAAGACAAATTGCATGCTCAGCTTTCGGTGCTCTAGTTCTGGGTTTCCTGGACTATCTTTGCTTGTCACAGACTACCTTAGAATTCAGTTTGTAATATTGTTTAATTGGGATACCAAACGATGTACCATGAATTTTACGGTAATAGCAGATAGTTTTCTTCTAGTTCGATGCTGCCATTGATATTATTGAATGCGTACTTTGCAGTCTCAGCCTATTGTTTCGTTCTGCTGCCATTTTCAAATTTATATGAGTATATTCTTAGGGTGACTGTTTACAAGGTTCTGAGCTTTTAATGATTTGGGTTTCTGTATACTCGTTAATACATCATATGCCATTTGCGGCCCTTGGACTTTATCTCTGTTCCAGAGTATTTTTTGGTTAATGTATTGGGGACTTTATCTGTTTGGTTAATTGATGATAAGCAGTGTTCACTTCTTCTATTTGGACGGTTACACTTGTCTATACATTCTGTTTTCCTTCTATTAGATTTGGGGTTTACCCAGAACCGGCTTTTCGTTTTCTTGTAAGACCGTTCTCGTAATTTTCCAGACCATGTTTAAGTTTATTTGAGTATCCATGGTACAATAATTATTTTCTACTTAAACTATGTTTCATGACTTGACTAAGGTTATAATGTATGTTCTTTTTTGTGGAAAGTTTATTTGTTATTTACCCAATTTTCCATTGGTAGGTTCTATTTAGTGTTCAACAATACCGAAATATATAGGCTCGAAGGTAGTTAATCTTTGTTTATACTTTCATTGTATACACGGTAAGGTTTAATTCACTAAGAATTTTTTTTTAAAGAAAGCTAAATATACTCTACCAATATTTTCTTGAAAGTTTACATTCATTTTTCACAGAAGCTTCATTCCTACGGTGGATATATTTCTTGGTATTTCGTACTTGTTTATCTTTTTTTAATTTCAGAATGAGTCCTTAGCTACTCTTTCAGATTTTTCCTTTTACATCTGTTTGCTAGGAAAGTTCATCTATTTCCTTAGAAATCTTAGTAGGTTAACATGAAAATATTTAAATACTATCTTGTCTACTTACCGTAACACTCTCGTTTTGCTTCTTTCAATAGTCGTACATGCTCTGCTTATCAGATAGATTCTTTAATTTAAATACTGAAATATCAGACATATTCTTTAATCTAAATACTACAATAAAAGTGATAAACTTATTGTAACATTTCAACCCAACATGTGCTACAAAATTACACCATCCTATTTCAAAACAGTGCATGGCATACTTCAGAATTTAATACTTATCTCTATCCTGAAGACTTGCTTTTACTGTAATCCACCAGCGCCAACTATTTATTGACATTTTTTCCTCCCAACCATGAGACTGACTTTCAAGCCTAGTCTCCCCCCGAGCTCTTGCTCACAAGTTAGACGTTTTCTTGTAAGACTTAACATTCACAACATCTGCAGCCATCTAGTCACCACCAGACTTAGCCTTTGAACTGTCTAACATCTCAGCACGGAAGTCATTGTCCTTCATTCCCCTTTCTCCTCTGTTATCTCAGGTACCAAAGATTACCCTCTTGATTCCTTCCTTGGAGAATTCATATTCAGGGAAGTAGTTAGGGTTAGGTAACTACCTTCCCCAACTTCTTCGCATGAGAGAGTTACAAGATTTGTTAACACTCCATTCTTTATTTCATTCATAACTTATAAAGTCTTAATTGCATAAATTCAAATAATAATAAAAATCTAGTTTTTGTTTTACTGTAGTAAATAAATAATTACAATTATCTGGGGACATCACATATCCCCCCCAAGATCAAACATCATCCCGATGTTTTTCTGCTGCAAACAGATTCAGAAAAGTTTCCCTCATAACCTGCTCATCCTCCCAGGTGGCCTCATCTGACCCAAATTGCAGCCATTACACTTTAACCTTGGTGATAACTCATTTTCGTAGCATTACTTCTCTTCGATCGAGTATAACCAGAGGTTCGACCGAGAACGCGCCTTCTGGTTCGAACTACAAAAAAGAAATTAGTCAGTCCCTTACACCATTAATGCTTTGCTTTGTCAAAATTATTAAAATTGTTTTACATATATATCTTACCAATTGATTATATTCTTAGGATCATAAGCATATTTTTGTTAATGTGGAAAATGGAAAACGTTGTGCACACGAATGTGGCTGGGCAAGGAAAGTTCGTAGGCTACTAGCTCGATTCGTTCTAAGATCTGGAACAAGCCACAAAATTGGGGTGCCAACTTAGCACATCCGCTCCACTGTAATGTACTCTTTTTAGCCCGTACTCGTACATAGATGTGATCTCCAATTTGAAATTCCCAGAAATTCCTTTTTCGGTCAACAAAGTTCTTTTGTTGATCTTGAGCGGCCTTTAGATTGGAACGAACTTTCTAGACCATCTCGTCCATTTCCTTTAACATCTTGGGTCCTAGCATCAACTTATCTTCTGGCCCTCCCCAACTCGAAGGTGTTCTGCATTTGTGTCCATAGAAAACCTCAAATGGATGCATTTGTAACGACGTACAATAGCCGTTGTTATAAGCAAATTATACCAAATGTATGTAGTCCTCCCATTTGGAGGGTTGTTGCATTACATAAGTTTGCAACATGTCCTCCAATACCAGATTTACTCGCTTGGTTTACCCAACTGTTTGAGGGTGGTAAGCGGTATTGAAATGCAGTTGTGTACCCAAGCCCTCAAACAAAGCTTTCCAAAAAGCTGATGTAAATTTTACATCACGATCATAAATTATAATTTTTGGTAGCCATGTAATCTGAAAATATTTTGCATAAATATGTTAACGATCTGTACAACCTTGTAGGTTGATTGCACTGGTATGAAATGGGAAGATTTTCTCAACTTATCCACTACCACCATTATCTAGTCATTTTTCTTTTTGGACTTAGGTAGTCCTATAATGAAATCGATGGAAATTGTCTCCCATTCCCATTCTGGGATTGGTAGTGGATGCAGTAATCTGGCTGGATGCTAAGGTTTCGTTTTTACTTGTTGATATTACAAACAATGAACCAAATAGTTAGCTACATTCTTTTTCATGCCAGGCCAAAAATATTCCTTTCTAAGTGTGGTAATTAGCTTTTGGTAACCAGGGTGGCCTGCATATGGGATCTTATGATATTCATCTAAAATTAAGTCTTTAATGCTTTTCTAGTTAGGCACATACATTCTTCCTTTATAAATCAGCATACCTTCATGGTTTATTTCATATCTGAGCTGATGTCGATGGCTATTTGAAGCTTTAGCTTGCTGCCATAAGAATTGATATTCTGGATCATGCCTGGCTGCCTCCTTGATCAACTCGTTGAAGGTAGTCCACACCTCACTATAAGAGTCTTCATAAATATAGTGTACCTTCTAACTCAAAGCATCCGCGACCCGATTCTCCTTACCTTTCAAGTGTTTGATCTCAAAGTCAAAACCCACTTAAAAATCCAATCCAACGGGCTTGCCTGACATTTAAGGTGAGCTTCTTAAAATAGTTGGTTAATCTATGATGATCAGTCATTAAGAGAAATTTCTTACCCATCAGATAATGCCGCCACATCTTTAGTGCATGAATAACAACTATTAGCTCCAAGTCATAGGCTGAATATTTCTGCTTGTGCTCCTTAAGTTTTCTAGATTCATAGGCAATGAATCTTCCTTCTTGCATTAAAACGCCTCCAACTCTCTCTTTTTTGGCATCTGTACAAACCATATAGTCCTTATTTGGGTCCGCGATGCTTAAGATAGGCGTGGTGGTTAGTAAATGTTTAAGTTGGTCGAAACTCTTTTGACACTCTATTGTCCACTTGAAGATTTTTCCTTTTGTCTGAAGGGAGGTAATGGGGCATGCTACCTTGTAAAATCCTTCAACAAATCACCGTTAGTACCCAGATAGACCCATGAAGGACCTTATATCTGCCACGTCCTTTAGGACCGACCACTCCATTATAGTTTGTATCTTCTCGAGGTCCACAACAATGCCATCCTTGGTAATGATATGTCCTAGATACTGAATCTGCTCTTGAAAGAAATCGCATTTGTTGTACTTAGCATACAATTAATGTTCTCGAAGAGTCTGCAGCACTATTCTGAGATGTTCTTTATGTTATTCTATATTCCAAGAATAAATTAGTATATCATCAATAAAAATCAACACAAATTTATCCAAGTATTGATGGAATATATTGTTCATGAGACACATGAAGGTCACAGGAGCATTAGTTAGTTCGAAGGGTAGCACAACGAACTCGTAATGTCCATAATGAGTTCTAAAGGTTGTTTTAGCTATGTCTTCTTCCTTGATTCTGATCTGATAGTATCCTGAACATACGTCTATCTTTGAAAACATTGTTGCACACCTTACTTGATCAAACAACTGACCTGTACGAGGTAATGGGTATTTATTTTTTATAGTCAGCTTATTTAGTTGGCGGTAGTCCATGCACATATGCAGGGTCCCATCCTTGTTTTTAATGAAAAGTACTGGGGCTCCCAAGGTGATACACTTGGGCAAATGTATTTTTTATCCAGGAGTTCTTGTAACTGCATTTTTAATTCTGTCAACTCCGGTATGCTCATGCGATAAGGAGCTCAGGATACCGGAGCGGCTCTTGGTATCAACTCAATGGTGAAGTCTATATCTCTTTTTGGAGGGAGTCTTGGAATCTCTTCAAGGAATAAATCTAGAAAATCCTGTATTACAGGTATAGTTTCTATGGAGGCAGATTTCTCTTTTGTGTTGGCATACCCTACTTGAATGGCATAGATTTGGCATCCTTTTCTAATACACTTTGCTAACTGAGAGGCGGTTACTAGTCTTACTTTTAAAGGCTTTATTATGCCTTGAATTTCCTGCTTCTTTCCTTCCTAATCTCGGTTTTACAATTTATGAGGGACTAGTGCTTTTCCAACTAGTCAATGCCTATCGGAATGTCATATGATCCTAGGGATAATACATTAAGGTCTGCAACTAAATGTTGTCTTGCTATTTTCAAGGGTCAGTTGCTGACCTTGGCCAACACAAGTCTCTTTGCCCTGGTGGCTAGTTGTACTAACCAGGGATTTTTAAACTTAACAACTTGTAAACAACATTGATCTACTATCTTAGGACTAACATAACTTAATGTAGCTCCTGGGTCAATTAAAACAGATATATTTTGGTCAAAATGTTTACCTTCGAATTCCACCATGGTTGGCTAGTATTGCGCCTGATGATCTTCAAGGTCAAAATTGATTTTTGGGATGCTTCTGGCCACTTCTCCTATGGTCGATGCCTCCTGAATCCGTGAAATATGATCGGCACCCTTGCTGTTGGGATAGGTTTTTATATAAATGTGGTCCTCCACATCCCCAACATTGTACTTGGGGTCTTGCTTCTATTTCAACTTTTGTTTTGCTTGTTGCTTGTTGGCTTTGGATTCATTGGGAAGCCTAAATCTGGATTGATTTCTATTCATATTTTTGTTTACTTGGTCCCTGTGAGGTCCTTTATTGATTATAGACTTGTTTCCCTTGTTGCCAATAGGGAAATTAATCCCCTTTTTGTCAGTCCACCTTTTCCCCACATCTCCCTTTTGTCTGTTTTGCTGATAGCATATTCGTGCTTTCTGTATAACCTCATCCATGGTTTTTGGATTATCAAACTCAAGGCGCTCCTTCATGAACAATGGCAGACTACTGATAAACCATTGCACCTTCGCCTTCTCCTCTCATATGTAGGGAACATACCAAAGTAAGGATGTGAATTTTGTAATGAACTCATCCATTGTTAGTTTCCCCAATCATAGATCATGAAACTCCTTTGCATTTTCATCATAGAATCATTCAGTTAAGTATCTTTCTTTAAAATATCTTTGAAAATTTTCCCATGTTATGCTTTGTTCGTTCACTCCACACACAATCTTTACATCTTCCCACCACATAATGGCTTTTCCTTGCAGCTGGAAAATGGCCAAGCGAACTTTTAAATTATGATCGTATTCATACAACTGAAAGGACTTATTCATATTAATAAGCCAGGCTTCAGCTGCTTCTTCCTGCTCACCATCAAAGAGGGGAAATTTTATTTTCCAAAATTCCCCTTGTAGTCTTGTCCTTTGTCTTTTCTGTGTTATATGTTCTGATGCATTATCAGATTTTTCTTCTTGATTTTCTTCTCCTCCTTCCGTCTCTAAATATTATGTCTGATATTCTTGCTCTCCTGTCATATGCCTGTGTTCTGGGCTAGGAATTGGCAGTCGATGATTTTGTCTATCTGATAGACTCTTCATAATCTTCTCATGTTCCTACATTAATCTTTCGTTATCTGCCCGTAGCCGGGCCAGCTCATCCTTTAACTCTTGTACATTTTCCAGGATTTTCGTATTGGTGTTGCATGGTTCTTCTCCCAATTGTACCCATACTTCGGGATTGGGTTCTTGAAAAGATGCAGGTCCTAAACTGTCATGGATCTATGAGGTGTGTTGTGTGTCCTCCTCATCTTAGCTAATCTTCCTTCTTCCAATGTGTAATTCACAAACACTATTAATTATTAGTTTTCTAGAGGCCTCAGCTTTGTAACCTGAGTGCTCTGATACCACTTTTCACATATCCCATACTAAATACTTTATGAAAATATAAATATAAAAAAGAATTAAAAAAGGAAATTATTACCATGTGATTTACCGTAACTTGAACAACTATTATGGAAAATATTTGTAATATTTTGAATCATTTACGCATTGATTATCTGGTATCTAGGATATCCTACCCAATTAATGCTATTCAATCGTATTTTTCAAAATTCAAAGCTTACATAACACATTTTGGTTTTTATTTGCAAGCACACTTAACATGAATAGGATGGCATACAACATACTTTATGTGCATTAATTCTAACACTTGGCATTGGAATCCCCAACCTAAGAGCTGGAGGGAATTTCCTTTCGGAGAGCTTGTGTTGATATCCAACTGTCCACTACTGCACGGGAAAGTGTGCACAATCGACGGTCTCCCTTGGCTTCGTTCATCAGATGGTCTCTGGCTCCACCCTCTACTTTGCTGCACAGAATACTCCTTGGCATTTGTAACTTGTCTCTGCTTGGTAGCAAGTTCTTGTTGTGACTCTAGCTCTCGGCTCTGTGTTTCCATCTAACTGTGCTCATGTTCTAGCCTTCTGATGGTTCACCTTTCAGTTGCATGCTCTGGTTTCCACCAGCTACTAGCTAGTTGCTTGATGCTTCAGGTGGTTCAGTTCGCGGTCTTAGAGGGTTCTATGCATGACAACATCCTTCAGGTAATAATGTGCATGACGTATCCTTCTTACCCTTTTATTTTTCAGAGTCTTGGCTGGTATATATGTTAATCGATTTTAGATTCAAGTATTTTCTAACGATGTTTTTATTGTTTATTTGTTTTGGTTGCCGAGGATGGTGAGAAGGGCACGGAGGGCCTTCGTGGTCAAGGGATTTTCCCACAAAACTGGTCATCTTTGTTACCCCTTTAGGGTCATCTCCTTCTACCAGGTAAGATGAATTGCCTGCTCAGTTTTCGGTGCTCCAGTTATGGGTTTCCTGGACTATCTTCGCTTGTCACAGACTACCTTAGAATTCAGTTTGTAATATTGTTTAATTGGGACACCGTACGATGTACCTTAAATTTTATGGTGATAGAATATAGTTTTCTTCTGGTTTGATGCTACCATTGATACTATTGAATGGTTACTTTGCAATCTCGGCCTATTGTTTTATTCTACGATCATTTTCAAATGTATATGAGTATATTCTTAGGGTGGTTGTTTACAAGGTTTTGAGCTTTTAACGATTTGGGTTTCTGTATACTTGTTAATACATCATACATCGTTTGCGGCCATTGGACTTTATCTCCATTCGGGAGTATTTTTTGGTTAATGTATCTGGGACTTTATCTGTTTGGTTAATTGATGATAAGAAGTGTTCACTTCTACTATTTGGATTACTAAACTTGTCTATACATTTTGTTTGCCTTCTATTAGATTTGGGGTTTACCCAGAACTATCTTTTTTTTTTTTGTAAGACCATTCTCGTAATTTTCTAGATTTTTTTTAAGTTTATTTGAGTATTCATGGTTCAATAACTATTTTCCACTTAAACTCTATCTCGTGACTTGGCTAAGGTTATAATGTATGTATTTTTTTGCGGAAATTTTATTTGTTATTTAACCAATTTTCCATTGGTAGGTTCTATTTAGAGTCTGACAATACTGAAATATATAGGCTCGAAGGTAGTTAATCTCTATTTATACTTTCAGTCTATACACAGTAAGGTTTAATCCCTTGCAAGTTATTTTTTTTAAATAAACCTAAATATATTCTACCAACATTTTCTTGAAAGTTTGCATTCGTTTTTCATATAAGCTTCATTCCTATAGTGGATATATTTCTTGGTATTTCATACTTGTTTATCTTTTTTAATTTCAGAATGAGTTCGTAGCTACTCTTTCGTATTTTTCCTTTTACATCTGTTTGCTAGGAAAGTTCATCTATTTCCTCAAAAATCTTAGTAGGTTAAAATTAAAATATTTAGATATTGTCTTATCTACTTACAGTAATACTCTCATTTTCCTTATTTCAACAGTCATACATGCTCTGCTTATCAGACAGATTCTTTAATTTAAATACTGAAATATAAGATAACTTCTTTAATTTAAATACTGCAATAAAAGTGATAAGCTTACTATAACATTTCAACCCAACATGTGCTACAGAATTACACTGTCCTATTTCAAAATAGTGCATGGCATACTTTAGAATTTAATACTTATCTCTATCCTGAAGACTTGCTTTTACTGTATTCCACCAATGCCAACTATTTGTTGACGATTTTTCCTCCCAACCATGAGACTAGCTTTCACACCCAGTCTCCCCTCGAGCTCTTGCTCACAAGTTAGATGCTTTCTCGTAAGACTTATCAGTCACAACATCTGCAGCTATCTGGTCACCACCATACTTAGCCTTTGAACCATCTGACATCTTAGCATGGAAGTCATTGTCCTTCATTCCCATTTTCTCCTCTATTATCTTTGGTACCAAATATTACCCTCTTCATTCCTTCCTTGGAGAATTCATATTCAGGGAATTAGTTAGGGTTAGGTAACTACCTTCCCCAACTTCTTGGCATGAGAGAGTTACAATATTTGTTAACACTCCATTCTTTATTTCATTCATAACTTATAAAGTCTTAATTGCATAAATTCAAATAATAATAAAAATCAAATTTTTGTTTTACTACAGTAAATAAATAATTACAATTATCTGGGGAAATCACAAGAAGATAGGTGGGACTACTTGAAAATTGATTCCAAACTCTCTCTACTCATTATATTCTAGTATTTAAATAAAATTCAATGTTACTTGGTTGCCCAATTCTCTTTATTCTTTTATTCTTCATATATAGAATTATTGTTTTTCTTCATTGGAATTTGTAATGTCCTCTTTGAACTACTTGATTTATTCTTTTGCTTTTATTTCTCTTGCATATTTGACAAAAAATACTCAGAGATCTCCAAATTTGAACTCAAACCTTACATAGATGCACATATGGTTGGTAGTTTGTTTGATTTCTCATGTATGAATTGTTCTCCCCAAGTTTAAATACTAACATTAAACCATGTAAGAGATACTCTAACTATCTTCCTTCTCCAATTATTGGTTTTTCAAGTTGTGCTCAATCTGGTAAGTAGTCAAATCCCTACATTCCCAATTTATCTGGATAATCTATAATTTCTTGGAGTGTCATCTATTTTTCTCCTTCTAACTGACATATGTGTTCCTATAGAGATGTTATATTTGAGGTTCCTACTTATATATTAAACATACTTGCTGCGATTGTTTCTTCCTTGTAACCTTTTGGTTCAAATTGTGCCAATATTTTGTTCAACGCCTATAGCACAAGGACTCATTTCTCCAATTATATCCTTGTATTTTTATGTTCTTTATCATTTCTTATTAGTTTTGTTCATTCTCATGGAGTTCCTACATTGCATTATGGAGATCCCTTACTTGTACTACCCATTTATGGTGCATTATTCTTGCCAGAATTTTGGAATTTAGTAAATCATATTCCAATTTATTTCCCATATCTTTGATACTTTAAACTAACATTTTATGGAGTTTAAGAAAAAATCACCAGATATAGTTATATAAAAAATATTATACTAGAAATTACAAGACAAGACAGAAGAGAGAATGAAATTGAACTCAAATAGGCTAACTAGCTCAAACAACCAATTTGAATTACTTCATAAAGCTTGTGTGTCATTGCTTAACATGAATACATATCTCTAACACTCCCTTGAGAGAGAACCAACGGACACAAGTTTAGGGTTCCATATCACATGCATATAGAATCTAGAAAAACACTTTACCGCGTGTTTACTAAAACGCTCCAATAATAGGGTTGTAAGGCTTATAATAGGGTAGGAGTCAATAATATAATTGAATAAGGATAACATAAGCCAAAAATAAGTGATAAATAAAGAAATGGCTGACATGTGCAACTCCTGACTAGATAATATCAAGAAAACCCTTGAGATAGAACTAAAAGTCAAAGGATAAGGTGATAAGGTCAATGGATAAGGTTATGGACAAGGAAGTTTCCCAAAATAATAAAGGAAGTGTGTTGATGTATAATTTAGTTAGATAATAAGGAATTCATATTAATGGATTGGAAATACACATGTCGCTACCCAATTAGTAACTAGTCATTGCCACATTTTATCCTAAATGTCTCTCTCTACTAGAACTAAAAAGTTGCTAAAAATATGAAGTGGCCCGAAAGGGTAGGGAATTTCTAGTAGGTGATGAAAAGTTGTCAAGAATGGTCCTAATGTGCATGTACCCCAACAATATTCTACTTCTACTCCCTTGTATTTCTCTTCTTCTTGCTTCTTCATTTCTTTATCTTGCCTTTACTTCTCATCATCCTTATTTTCCTCCTCTTCCTAGTTCTTTTTCTCTTCTTTCTCCTTTCTTTATTCTTCCTTTCTACATTCCTCCCTATTTTTCTGATTTCTTCTTTCCTCTCTTCTTGGTATTCCACTATGTTCCTTTCTTTTTCTCTTTTCTTCTCTTCTTGTTTCTTTTTTCCCTAGCATTCATGTTCTTTCTTTTATTCTTTTATTTTACTCTCCTCTTCTCCATTCTTCTTTCATCTTTTCCAGGACTTTTTGAGTCCCCCATTTGGTGTTTGTGACTCATTTATTAGAATAATCATCCCATTGATTATAGTTCTCATGTCACCCTTCTATTCTTTTTTTTTTATGTTTCTAATGACCCAATGATCTTCTATTCCTTTTCTCATTTCCTTTATCAAATATTCTGGTTTTTACTTTCTATCTTCCATGTCCATTATTTCTCATCTCTTTTTATTTAAATTCTTCAACCCTTTTTGCTCATTTTTTTTCTTCTTGTTTCCTTTTTGAGGTCTACTTCTACCATTATTCTTCCCTTTTATTTTACTTTATTTCCTTTGTTTGGTCCCAATTGTCTAATCCATATTGAAGCTAATTTATTTTATTCTTTAGAGTATTGTATCGGATTAGATTTCCTTCTTATCTTATAGTATTATTATATCTCAATTTATCCTTGACTGATTATTTCAACACTTCTTCATGTACATATTGCAAATTTGATTTGGATATTTTCCTCCTACTACTTGCATATCTTCCTCAATTCATTATTTGTTTATTATTTTGAATTTGTCATCAATATATTTTCCTTGCCCCATACAATGTTGGGTTTTAATACTTGAATCAAGACTATATTATTTCTTTCATTTCCTTCTATCCCTTCCTTCTTTTGGCTTTGCTTTTCATTAGCTAGTGTGGGTTCCTTTTTACTCTTGATTGGTGACTGATTTGCATGTTTCCTCTAGCTACTTGTTTTTAGCTCTACCTTCAATGCTAACTCCTTCTTTATGAAGTGCATTTTAGCCTATATTTGTCTTTCCTTCTTAGTCAATAATTCTAGGCATCTTGTTTGACTATGTCTTTGAATGACTCTGTATTCATAACCATTTGGCTTCTCGTTTGCTCCCTTGTCTAGGTTCTATAGATTAATGTTCTAACTAGCATAGATTCATCTTAACTCCGGATCTACGAAGCACCAAGAAGGATCATATAATCAACATTGAAAGTTATTTTTGAGCGAAAAACTTAAGAAAAGGTTTTTTTACCTTGAGAGATTTTATTCCTCTCCCACTTGGTAGATCCAAAGTTAAGATGGCTCTATGCTCCAAAATGTAAACTTCTTTTTGAGTGAAAAACCTGAAAAAGATTTGCACCTTGAGAGACTGTATTCCTCTCACTACTTGGTAGATCCAAAGTTAATATGGATCTATGCGTGTCCTTAATAACATTGTTCATATTTATATAAATTTGACATCTCTCTATATTAAATATTCATATTTTTATTTTATTAAAACCATGATAATACATATAGTTACATATATAGAGAATTGTTAGATTTCATAATTCTATTGTATTCTTTTGTAGAAGAAGAATTCAGATTATCCACGGTAGTTTTCAACGTCTGTCGACGTTATGAATCCCAAAGTGGATCCATCATCAGGACGATTCTTGAGGAAAGAAAAGCTAAAGCGGAGTATGAATAAATAAATATTAAAAATAAAATAAAACAAAAAAACAAATGAAAATAAAATCATAATTTGTCAGCTAAAAACATAAAATACCAATTTTGATTCATAAATATTTTTATTAATAATATTAAAAATATAATTATTAATATTATTAAATTATTATATTTTATTATTTTATTATTATATTTATTTAGTTATTAGTAATATTATTAATACTCTTTAATAAATAATTCAATTCATAATAATAACTTAATATAATGAATATTAAATTAAAGTTATGAATATTGAAATTAATGAAACCTATATTAATGATGAATTTAATGGTGTCATTATTAATATTAATTATTATTATATATTTTTGTGTATTTTATTTACAGTACTTTTTTGAACAATATTTTTTAAATATTATATGTATACTGATAACATTGATGATTTATGTGTGTGTGTGTGCATTTATTAATTAAACTATACATGAAAGTAATGGTTACAAATAATAATCACTATTACTTAAATTTATATTAACATGATATGCATATTATGATTTTTTGTGTGTAGTTTTATTAATGAAAATAAAATTACAATAAAACAAATGGAATTGATTTATTATTCTTATTACATTTTACATTTTATTACCTTTTTTAATTGAGTTGACATTATGCTCTTTTATCATTATAATTATTATCATTCTTATTATTTGATTTAATGATTCATTTTACAAAGTCTACAATACCTCTCCCACATTGAGTCAACGTTTAAATGTTTACACGTTTACAACCACTACATCATCTCTCTCATACTGTGATGTAGAATGACTCTAGGCACAATGAACTCATCCATATATTAGTTGATTATGGATTTCCTTATTACTATCCATATATTGTTTCTATGTCTATCTCAATCTAGTTGATTAATATTTTTATTAATTTTCTTTCCCTTACTTGGTTGTGACATTTTTTGATTAATTAGAGATAAAACCTTCTTTGTCCTCTCTATTTATTCCTTCCCATACTAATATTTGGATGCCTTAATCATGAAGTTTCATAGTTGTTGAGTGTAGTTTATGGCATATTAATGGACCAACATTTAATTGTCAACTGAGGAGTTTGTGAACTTCAAGACGCAACATGGAAATGCTAGCGAGAGACTTCAATAACTTGCAAAACCAAACCCTAGTTTGTGTAGAAACTTCTCACACCTTTGGATACCTACACTAGTTAATTCATGCACTCAAAATATTCATTAGAAGAAAAAACATAAATGTTGCAAACACCAATCTTGCATTTCTGTCAACAATTGTAAACAAACCCTAGTTATTGGCAACTTGAAAAGTAAACCCTAATTAAGAGAAAATCCTGAATGTTTGGAAATCAAGAAAAAAACCCTAACTAGTAATTAACTGGAAACATGAGCATTAACCAAGCAAATGTAAAGATTGTCTAAACCTTAAGTAATAAAAGCTATATTAATGCCAAACAAGACTCTTAAATAAAATAAAATCTCTATTCAAGTTCTAGCACTAGGTTCAATCTCCACTCCACTCTGTAAATAATAAAATAATTGAAAGCATGATTTGAATCTATCTCTAGTGCTCACAACCCAAATGGTTCAAATGCATGAACTGTATGAGAAATTACTGTGTGCATAAATCAAAACAATCACTTTCCTCAAATTCTTCTTAGAATTGTAAACACAACTTGACAATTGGTCTATCTCACACAACCATTAATGTTGAAAACTATGATATTAATGCAGAAAATAAATCAGATGTAAAACACTCTGTAACCCTAATCATACAACCCAATTCTTTGAAAACAATCACTTGAAAAAGGCTACAAGTATTTAACTCAAGTAACCAAATTTCATTTCCTGCACTCATTTTTCAACATCATTATAAATGAATGTCATAAATGTAAATCATAGTTAAGAGTACAAGTTATGAAAACCAAACAAAATCTGAGATCAAATGTAAACCAACAATACTTTGTCTTGTGTCAATGTAAATCAAATTTAATAGTATGGCATGGCTTATAAATATTCTCAAATGATGGTTCAAATAACCTTCCAACAAGCCAAATCATTACACTTGCCAAACCCTAACAAGGTTATTTACTTTCTTTGACAATCACTGAAGGTTTCCATTATATCTTTCACCGCCTAGGTTACTCTTTGAACAAAAGGGTCTTGAGTTCCTCTCAGATCTATTATTTCTTGTAATAAAATAGAAATCTTAAATTTTGAAGGATCTCCAGCTCTTGTGTAACCATTGACTCAAGCGTTGTAGATCAAACTCGCACTAATGATATCCCTGTTATAATGAAGTATTTAAGATGTACAATGAGACTGGAACCCTAGAAGAAAACACACATCAAAATATTGTCAAACAAATTACCATTGATCATGTATCAAGGTATTGGTACAATTTATAGTTTTGGTTTACAACTATAAGCGATGATTTCAATGAAATCTATTACATTTATGACTTCACTCTTCAAATATGAATGCCAAGTGACCATAAGCAAAGGTGAAGTTCAAATACTTGAGAAACAATGTATAAAAGTGCACACACAAGACTTAATAAATTCATAAATAAAACACACAGAAAATGCATCAAATATGTAAGCAAACCCACATTGTAATCCAGATTAACAAACACAAAAATAATCTAAGGGGAGGCATGCTGAGCTAGGTTGGTTGGGCCCAAACCAACTAGCTCTCATCCTCTTAAAACAAAATCAAATTATAGAATGGAAACAATAATTAAGAACAACATATTTGGAGAAATAAACCTAACATTAGTTCGTCCTGTATTAAAAATCAATTAGTCTTTTACATCAGAAGCCATACGCTTCAAGCTCTAGCCATCAATATGGAATTAGAAAAACATCCTCTCTTTCACACAGGCCATGCTAAGACTTTTATAAAATTTGCAAGGCGAATTTTGTCTCTAACAACCATTTTTCTTAAATCTGGAAAATTACATATTTTAAACCAATTGTCCTCAAAGATGTTTGTGTATCATCCTCACCATGGATGTTTTTGGAGAAATGTTTTGAGGGAACCTAATTTGTCATTTTTTCAATAAAAATCTCTCTTGGAATTTCCTCATTCAACTCCATTGTCTCAGAAATCATGTGCAAAGTTGATTGTTTGGCTACTTTTGCAATTCTGGGTTTGACCCGATTTTCTACAAATCCGCCTCAAAGACCCCTTCAGATATCTCAAATGGTGGTGAATTCTAGAAAACCACCCATTTATTATTCAATTTTCTATATTGGAATAAAAATCCATGTTCCATAATTTTCATATTCGACTTCATTTGCACGCAAATCTAGGAGGAAGTTTCCCATTTGAAAATTATTGTGAATTTGGGGCCGAAGCATTAATTATTCCCTAAAAGTCCATTTATACGACTTGGTTGCATTTTGAATTATTTGGAGGTGTTAAAACATCATTTTGGACAAAAACCATCTTCGATTTTCCTCAAAAGTGTGCCAAGATGTCGAAGCCCCAAATTGGTGCTGCTGCTCATGCAAGATCATGTTAGTGAAATACAAGCACGCCTTTGACTTTCATATAGGCTACAAAATAGTTTCTAACATGTGCTCATATTATTAGCTAACATTGGCCTCCATGGAAAGTTCAAATGATAAATTAGTCCACACATACTTTAACTCTAGTGCAGGATCATTATTGAGTGTAAGACCTGCATTAACAACATTAATGAACATCAATCCTAGGAAATGCATATAATGAAGATATAAAATGCAAAGTAAATGTAAATCTTCACTGTTGCATGAAAATAATGTATAAGTGAAAAATAAAGGTTCATAAATTGGTAAAACAATGGAATAAGTGAGGCAACATAAGGAAAAAAGATGCATTAGATACAAGAATTCTGGGACCTGACATCCCCCCCATGCCAATCATCCTGCATGCCCTCATGCAAGCAAATCAACTTCTATATTGATTCTCCCTTGCAAAAAATAGAATTGAAACATAAATGTTCTTGCACTCATAATATTGTTCTTGACAAAAAAAATCTTGCTCATCCATCTTTATTCATTAAGACTGATCAAAAGAAAATATAATGCCAAGGCTCCCATGGGAATGCTAACAATGTTGTCACTGCAGGGACAGTGTCATCATGAAATAACCAACTGTGAAAATTTCCACAAAGCATCTCAAGGGAAGTACATATAAGTAGGTCTCCACCTCAATATCCTCATTACAAATAAAAGTGACATGATTTGAAAGATATGATGTTCAAGATGGATGGAAATAGGGAAAATAAAAGATGATAAAACAATACCTTCCCTGGATGACCATCTTACCATTACCCAAGCATATAGTTAAAGCTCCTCTTGTTAAAGCAAAGTGAATCACCTGCACTAAGGGTCCCACATCCATAGAAACCAAAATATTAAATAGATAGAACTCTAAAGCATACCACCAGAAGGATCGTAGAGACATTCTCAGAGAGATGATAATGATTTTAGGTAAAGACATAAATGACCAAGTAAATCATAGTGTAAAATTAACGTTAATACCACAAACATGACCCTACTGCTAGCAAGCGTCTATAGCCTCGACAGGGATGTCTTTTAACCCCACGAAATGCCAATGTACCATCTATTAGAGAGAGATTGAGATCCAATTGAAAGAATTTACATTTGTTTATAGATTAACTGAAGGTCATTTTCTTGGCTTGTAACTAGCTAACGACAATTCCATTCACAAGAAATAACAAGAATGAACAAGCCGGCTCATGATGATACCTCTTGTCTTCCAACTTTTAAACTGAAATCGATTACCCTGGCTTGGTGATCGGAAACGGTAATTTCATTCTCGTTAGGATTCGTGATCATGGTAGGTTGGCTCGTAATGAGACCTACCATCCCTCACTTAATCATTTAAAAAAAAACTATGATTATAGTTTATCTTAAATAGGTTACTTAATAGGTGGGGAGGAAAATATGCTCCTTAAGAGATCGACATGGTGTGAAAAGTTTTTAATTACTAATCTTTACTAGTTGATCCTTCTACCCTAAAGACTCATTTTAAAGAAACATCTCAGATAATGACTGAAAGACTCCTCGAGTTGATCATGCTAGTGTACCAAGGGAGGGTGACCCGAATCCGATAGAGAGAAGTGAGGTATACCAATTGAAGGGAAAGTAGAAGCATTACCCCACGGATAAGAGGGAGTAATGGAGTCCAAACAAGTAGAAAGGAAGTGTAGGGATGCAGGACAATTGGGAGGATAATCACAACCCGACCAAGGAATCGATCCCGCAAGTGAGGAGTAGGCCGATCACGAGGAGTTGGGGCAGGTACGGTATACCGAAAAGCTGGCCCTAGGGTAACCGTGATGTATAACCGGAAGATCAAAAAGTGGCGCATCTGAAAGGGGAGAGGCTAAAGTTTTCTAGATGGGCACAAAAACATACAGATCATCCATATAGTCTACCAAGTCCTCCTCCACACCCACCAATAGACACTAATGGGAAAATTAGGATCGATACCAAACCCGACGCCAAGTGCCAGAAGGTGCCAAAAAGAGAGTGCAGTTGAGTCCCTGAGTCTCTCGCAAAGCGAGGAAGATGCATGAGGTCAAAGCCCCCTTCGGTAGCTGCAAAAATTGAAAAACCATAGCCAAATTCAATGTCACTACAGAGGGAGAGAAAACCTGCCTATGGGATAAGGTAATTATTATTATTATTATTATTATCCGATTTTAAGGTCATACATTTGTGTTAGAGACCCCCTTCTTTTTGGGACAAGGGACCCTCTACGCGAAGATTTGACTATTACGTCTACAAAGGCATACATACGCTACCCTCCTCTTGTTTTGACCCTGTGGCCTCTTAGGAGGAAACACAAACACTTAACCATTAGGCCCACTATAATGAACTAGGATAAAATAAATAAAATATATTATTGATATTCATCATGATAAAATTAGTTGAATATTTGAAATATGTATTGAAGTTTCTTTTATGATGGAAGTATGCAAAAATTCTCTTACATGGGTAAATTTGTATCCCTACTTCTACATAGATTTATGATTTGTGACCTTATTATAATGTTGCATTTATTTTTTATTTTTATTTTGTTGTTTCCTAGTTAATGTGAATTTCGAGATGAGCACAAAATTACCAACCATCAGCTAACATGACTAGAGTTTTGAATGAGTGATATTTATATCACTGATTTCCTTAACAAAACACTATGTCATAGTCTATTCTAAACTTTGTGGACATAATGTTGGAATTTTTAATTACAATTAATTGTGATTAATTACATTTTATTAAAATTAATTATTCCTAATTACATTGAACAAAAAATTATAATTTAAATATCATAATTAAAAATGATACATCGAAATCAACCATATTAAATTATTATAAAAAATATTAAATTATGGTTACTATAATTAATCAAATATAATCAAAGACACTTAATCAATTAAAAAATTAACAATATCAAAATTATTTTATTATTTTAAATTGGCATTACTATATTAAATAGTAATATATAATCAACCACATAATTGATGTATTATTAAAATAAATAATACTTAAAATTAGAAATATAGTAAATAATGATGATGATGATGGTGGTGGTGGTTAATGTCCACTCAGACCAAATTGGTCTATTAGACCTATAATTTTCTTAGTTCTTAATTGTCTGGCTTCTCATCTTTCTTGGCGAGATTGGTGCTGTAGCTTTCCTTTTTTTCTCTACGGTCTTCCAACTTCATTTCTCTTGCATTTCATTCATCTCTTCTAGTTCTTGGGACATTGGTGTCTTAGCTTCATGATCAATTATGTTCGTCCTTTTGAAGACAGTTGGAGAAGAAGTTTGGTCTAGGAGATCTGCTTTGCTGTTAAGTGAAGATTTATTTTGTGCGGTTTTCGAATCCCCATATCTTTTGATGCTTGAGGGGTTGTCGAGTTCACTTTTTTGCTGTTGGGCGGGGCTTCCCCCCTGCTTGTTTTAAGAGTTGTTTCTTTCTTGCCTAATTTATTGCGATTTAGAGTTTTCTGGAGAGTACTCTTCCTTGATGATAGTGTAATGTTCTTTTTGTGCTCCTTCCCACCATGTAGATCTGCGGTGATTCTTTCTAGCAAAATTTTTCTGGGAGGCTTTTGGGCAATTTTTGGCTAGATGGCCTATCTCAAAGTAGGATCAACATCTGAAGAGGACACTTTCATAATCGAGTTTCTGGTTCCACACAGTCTTGACTTGTTAGGTTTATTTCAGCTAGAAATCCGGCGCTGAAATCAATTTCCACATAGATGCGTGCATTGGTGGTTCTGGCATATTCCTCTATTTCTGGGCACTTGCAGTAAAATTTCCCAATTGCATTTCCAATGGCTTTTAGCGAGGATAAATTCTAGAGATGCAAGGGTAGGTTTGGAAATCTCACCCAAACTGGTGCTGAGGTTATGACTGTTGTTGAGGGATCAAATGATGGGTTCCATGGCTTCATGAATAGGCCTGAGTTTTCCCAAAACCAAGGGGCAGAATCTAGAATGCATTGTCTACTTTCAAGGTTTTCAAAATCCATTATAAAGAAACCCCTAGCACAGGGGTAAATAATAATTTCATCATAAATGACAGCCTTCCATACCTCTGAGATCCAACTATGGAGAGCTGTTAACCGCGACCAAAAACCATTGAACTAGTATATTAGGGCACTTTCAGAAAACTTCAAAGCTTCATTGAGTGAGGCCTAGACTACTTGGATAGTGGGAGCTGGGTCACTGATGATATGGGTAGGAGCTTGCCCCCCAGAGGCAGATGAAACTGAGCCAGCAGTTTTCTTCAGGAAGCTAGGAGCCATCTGGATCAAGGTTGATCGATGATTCCCAAGCTTATGTATGCCCCTGTAGAAGAATAAAAAAGCCCTATGGAAGAATGCGATTTAAAGAAAAAAAGATTTGATTTGCAAAAATTTCTCGCACCCAAGCACCAAAAGTTCGATTTCTTTCACGACAAGCAAACGGCAGAGTAGGATCCGCCTCTTGGAAACAGTGGGTCATTGCGACGACAATTTTAGAAAATAAATAGAAACCCTACAGATCTGAAAACCCGTACACGGTTAACCCAAAGCGCAAGGGTTTGAGTTGCATGCCTTGCTCTCCCATTGATCTTTAGATAAAACACATTTGCAGATAAAATATGTGTCCCTTGAAGATGAACCACACTTACTATCTCAAAACATTACCATTTTTTTTTTTATTGTAATAAATCCAGAAAATTTTGACCAAAATTACTCTTCTAAGAAGCTTTCACTCTGAAAATTGATGCAGGAGCATTCACCCAAGAGAAAAACCATTGTAATTAAGTAGACATATGGGGTCATGTGGCTTTAGAGAAGTAGTTTCCTAAGTCTCAAGTTAATGCAATATTTAGGCCTTTAAGTGTGATTTAATTAGATAATGGAGGAAGTTGTAAAAGCTCTCAAATAAATGAGAACTGAGTGATGAATAAATGACAAGAGTCAGAAGTCAAATAGGACTCTTAAACAGTTGCATGATTCAAGGAACTAAGGAGAGCCTTTAGGAATTAATTGAACCTAGAAGTGGACATAGAGGACCGAGAGGATTTAGGAGTCGGTTCAGTAGATAGAGGAGTTGAACTAGGACAGTTCAATAGAACTCCTGGCATATATGTAATCCTACGGGCAGAGTTAAAGGGGAGAGGCCACTGATAGTTGAAAATTAGGCCTGTGCAAGACCGAGGAGTCTCGAATGTAATCTTTGCTTTTACATTAATATATGTATAGTTTGTTCCTGATTGTGTTAATGGATTGGGGAGTATTTCATGAATGGTTTACTATGAATTTGTAGGCTCTGCAATAGGTTGCAGGCAAAATTTTGAAGGACGCAAAGGAACGGAGTGATTCAGAGGTATCACAATGGAACATTGAATCCAATTGAAGAAGTGGAGTAAAACTCTGGAGAGAAATAGCGAAGGGAGATTTCACATAAAAGCAAGCTTTGAGGAAGTTGAGCAGCGGAAGCAGACAACAGCGTTCTGAAGAACTATACAGAGCAGAAGAACGAGACAGAGGGTTATAATGGATCTTTGAATCCATTCAAAGGAACAAGTAAAGTCCAAAAGGACAGTGATCGAAGGAGTATGTAGAGTTAAGCTCAAATGAGAATGAATTGAGCAGCAAAAGAGCGTAAGGCAAAACCTTGTGAAAAACCCAGAAACCACAGGAAACATTGAAAATGGCGGAAAAATTCTAAGTAAAAGGAATGAGCGGAGGAGCGAAGATTGATGCTCAGGAACCGTTAGATCTCTTAAGATCAACAATCTAGATCGTATCACATTGGTGGAAACCATTGCAACGAGGACTAGAATGGGCCTTTTTAATAGAGCGATTGCGATTGTGCGATTAATCGTCGACCATCAGATCGTGAATCTGATCGACGATCATGATTAAATCGGCCATCGCATATCAGGGAAGCAGAGATCAGAGATATCGGGTGATCGGAGGTCGGGCCTTAATATAGTGCAGCACTGTGGAGTGACAGAAGGAAGCAGACCCGACGATAAATATAGTCGCGGCTTATAAATTTGAAGTCCGCCTTATATGGTTGGGGGTGGAAGTTAATGTATCTCCTTTGTATTATGTTAAAGAGTTGCGGCAAGTCTTTTAAGGCTTAAGCGGTGTTTAACGATTCTGATAGTCATATATCGGAATCAGAGGGGTGATGAGGCACATGTGTAATGTGGCCTGTGAAAGTTCCGATAGCCGATAGCGATTGCGATGGAGGTAGCCTCAAGGTCTGTGCAGAGACCGTATAAAGTTGTAAAAGGTATGGTTTGTGCGTATTTTCCTTTGTAAGGGAAAACGCTGATAGAGCATTTTATGCGATAAACATATGTTAGCCAAGGTGTAAAAGGAGAAGGTTGTATACATGCGGCCTAAGAGCTTAAGCTAAGTATTTTGGGAGTAAATGAGTCCTGATAGGAGATTTGGTGGGGTGACTGGGTTCCGATATAAAGGAACCAAGATAAAAGGGCCTTAACCATTCATGGTTTGTAGTTTTAACTCCATTGGAGAGTTAAACACCTGGGACAGAAGTGTGGATGCATATTTATGCATACTGTGGGTATCTGCGTGTTTTACCCTACACCAAAAATTCCTTCTGCTATATTCAAATTAAATAAATAACAAAATTTTCATATATATATATATATATATATATATATATAGATATATATATTCATTTTTCCAATTTGATTTGGAAAACATAAATGAAAAATATTGATAACTTAATTAATTATATATAGTTTTAAAAATTATATATATATATATATATATATATATATATAATTTCAAAGATAGACAGCTTAGCCCAAGGAGAAAATAAATAAATTGGAAATGAAAGAGTTAAATCTTAAATTCCTTGTATCTTCATTTTAAATATTTGCTCGTTGGGTCATGGTATGTATATTTAGTGATTTATGGAAAAAAACTTGATATATAATAGGACAAATTATATATAACTTATATGAATGAATTTTGATAATAAAAAAAAAAAAAAAAATATTAATGAAACTTATTATGTTAATTTTGTTTTGACTGCATATTAGTTTGTCTTTGACAAAAAATTTAAGACTTTTATCCCTAGTTTAACATTAGGAATTCAATTTTTGTTATTTTTTATTATTATTTAAATTTATTTATTTGTAAGGTGATTGGTTGAGATCTTATTATGGGTTGTTTAGTAGTTTCTATTTTTAGTTACTATTTTTTTGTTTTATGTTTTATTTCCATTTTATTTAACTTTTTTATTTATTTTTTCTCTTTTCTATTATTTTTATTTTCATGAAATATAATTTTTTCACAATATTTTCAATTTAAGGTGACTTATTATTATATTAAAAACATATTTTAATAAATTTAATTATAGACAATTATATATTAATAAAAATAAAATACACACATAGATATTTGTATCTTAATATAAACAATATTAGTTAATTATATTTCTTAATTTTTGGTGATGCATTCAAGAACATGATATTTTATTAGTTATTTTATTTTTGTGATGAAATATTTGTCTTTGTAATTTTTTTGTTTTATTAAACTATATTTAAACCAAGCAACAGATACTCACAACAATATAGCCCTTATTATATTTTTATTATCATTATCTTGTCAAATATAAATTTATTCTTTATAATTTAAAATAAAATTTAATTAAAACTAATAAATTATTATTAATTTATAAAAAAAAAAAAATCATTTTTATCTCCATTATATAAAATATAAAATTAAATAATAAAAATTTAGAAATAAATAATATCCATACAAATATTAAAAAATTGATATAATAATAATAATTTAAAACAACGAAAGATGAATTATTATGGGATTAAAAAATCCAATTCTGTCACTGCTTGTGAAAAAATAAGACGAGTAATGCACTGATAGGTTGCTTTTTCTGCGCAAAAAACTGTACATCACCTTTCACGCGGCGCGCTTCCATACCTTCTTCCAGTTTCACGTTCCGAACTGTGCCCCTGCATTCAGCCAGATTAGCATCCGCCTTGTCTTTTGTGTACGTCGAAAAATACGCAGTGAGTATTTGATATTGTGTCAAATAACAATTTCAAATTTGCCATTTAATTAATTAATAATATCTGTGAATTTTATATTCTATTAAGTTGTTTATTTGTGTAGTTTAGTATAGTACGAAAGTGGTAATGTAATGTTTTTGATTTTAATTTAATTAAAATAATATAAAATTAAAATAAATAAAAAAGTAAAATAAAAAATATAATTTATAGATGTTTTAATGTGTTGGGTTAAAATTAAAATAAATAAATAATTTAATAATTATAATTAAATATAATTAATAATTAAATTATTTTAATTCATTTTAATTTTTATCTACGAAGCATCGAGATGGATCAAATTTGTTGAGATGTAAATTTTTTTAAAATAAAAGAGAAAACTTGTTGAGATGCAAACCTTTTTAAATGAAAAGAGATTTGATCCGTTATGTTTAGTAGATCCAGAGTTAAAAAAAATCTAAGCTGTAAGTTTAAACCAATATTATAATTATTATATAGTAGTTTAGATATAATTCTTAAAAATAAAATAGTTGTAGTTGAGCGTGGGGAGCATTGTTTATCTAGCTGTTAATATTAAAAAATAAACCTTTATATAGGCTCTATTATTGAACTACTTTTTGTTTTAGTTGAATGAGAGGGATAACTAAGTTAGATACAGACAATTTATTAATATTAAATATAGGTAAATGATTTTGTTGGTTATATATCAGAATTTTATGTTTAAATACTTTATTGTTGATAAAGTTGAAATATTCTACATAAAATAGAAAAACTATATAAAACTGTCAAAAAAACACCACCTCCATCCAATCAATCAATTACACAACCATGAATAATTTTCAAAATAATAATAATATTAAATTATGTAAAATTGTATTATGATATATAAAATATTTAATTAAAACACTAACTATTGCAAAAACAAAAACAAAGGGATTAAACATATTTTTTAAAACTAATATAATATAATAAAGAAAATTTATATTTATATTTATATTTATCAAATATTAAAATTATAATTTTTATAATTATAATTATATTTATTACTGTATATTTATATATTTACTATTGTTAATATAAATGTATTATGAAATGGTTATTTTTTTATTATTTAAGTAATCTGATTTTTTAATTTAAATTGAGTAAAAATAATTTTAGATCAATCAACTTGTAAATATAAAAACTAATATTTTATAATATTATTTCAAACTCATTTAAAAATAAAAATTAAATTTATAATTTTTATAAAATTATTTAAGAAATACTAAGATATAAAATTGCTTAATTTTTTTTTGGATAATAAACTAATATATATTTAAAAGTTATATGTATTATTTGATATGAAATTAACAAAAATTTATATCTAATTTGGGATAGTGAAGATTGAGAACTTATCACTTCAATGTTAAAGATAATTTTGATAATTATAAACAAGTATTTAAAATTATTCCTGGTCATTAATAAAAATAGAATAAGTTAACTATATTTTAAATGTTCATGCTGATCAAATAAATTGAATAAGTAAGAAAAAGAATTATGATATAAAAAATAATAATTACATGAAAAAATCTATATCATTATTTATAAATTAATCTATAATTTGTTATATTATTATAATTTTGGTCTTTTTAATTTAATTAATCATAAAAATTAATTATGAGTAATCACATCCAACATTATCTTATAACTTAAATTATTTTATAATTTAAATAATCATAATAAAAATTGATTCATCAAAATTAATCCTATTGGACTAGATTTTCAGTATCTACGTATTATGATAGGCTTTCCTATTTAGATTTTGAAAACCTAAACACACTGGAGTAGAATCAGTAAAAACTTTTCGGCGACAATTTTGATTTGAAGTGCATAAACAAAGATTCCCCGAGTTATTTTAGGACTTCTCATGCACCGATCCTTCATTCCGAAACGACTACAGCGATCATATCTTGCTATTAGAATTCCAAAGTAAAAACAAATATTTTAGGATTCCAATGTTAAAGACAGGGAAATGGTGAAGAGAAATTATTTAAATAACCTGAACAAAGGCACGCTAAGGGATACGGCATTAACCTAACATGGGATTATTGAGTTGCTAGCTGCCCATTTGTTTCTTTTTGGGATTTGCTGGAACTTCCGGCAGCTAAGTGATCGAAGAATGATTTAATAGGAACAAAATCCATGGAATTTGCAGTGGAGAAACTTTTGCAAGTCGTCAACGCCTCATCGATCACCAGATTCTGGCCGCTGCTGATGTAGCGGGCGTCATTGCTGCACAGAAAGAGGGCGGAGTTGGCAACGTCAATGGCTTCCAGAGTGACACCCTTAAGCTCCATCGTCTTCTCCAGCATATCTTCCGGGGATCGTTTGTCGAAAGAGGGGAAACTTTTCTTCATGGCGTCGATCAACATGGGTGTCGGCACGCCCGCCGGAGAAACGCAGTTCACCCGGATACCGTGCTGTGTCAGATCGATGGCCGCCGACTTCATAATCCCCAGCACGGCGTGCTTAGACGCCGTGTAAGAAGGCCCGTTGGGTATCGCCATCACCGACGCCATGCTGCATGTCATAACCACGGAGCCTCTCGTTTTGGCGCCGATCATCGCCCGAGCCGCGTGCTTTGTGCACAGATACGCCCCCCTAACGTTCACCGACATGACCCTCTCAAAATCGAAGAGTCACGTCTGCCATGGACGAGCATAACCCTCACGGGATTCCGAGGTCCTTCTGAATGTCTGCAATTACTCCACGAATAACTTGGCGCTTTCAAAGTTGAAATCGCCATAAAAGTTAATGGTTTTTATTTTGATGGTTCATTCAAAGTTGTTTAAACATTAATTATGGTTTTGTTTGATGTTAATATAAGAATTTCTAAATTAGTTGGTTATTAGAATTTCTTACTTAAGAAATATAGTAATGGAAGTGTTGGTTATTAGTATTTCTTACTTAAGAAATATAGTAATGGAAGTGTTTTTGTGATACCCCATAACTTCATGTTACTTTTACTGGTATGTTTTTACTTTACAGTAAGGAAATGAACTCTTGTTTTTACTTTTGGGAAATGGACAGTAAATAGATTCAGTGATCCAAACCATTCCCAACAATGGGGCAATCCATTTTAACCTTTTTTCTAGCTACGTATCACCAGCTATAGAACGTGTCACAGGTGCCTCGGTCCCTGACCTCAGGTCTCGAGATCGAACCTTCTCAACGGCCCCCATCATAAAATCACAAAACCAAGTCGGCCGCCGCCCCGGAGGTTTGGGCCTCCAGCTTGGGTACCAAATCTCCAGGTTTTGAGCCGAGCCCCGCTCTGACCCACCGCCCTTTGGACTATTCTCAGCATCTTTGGTCCTCCTCTCTCACTCCGCGTTTTGGTGAACTTCACAGCATTTATCGATCAAGAAGTTGCGGGGAAGCAATTCTTCCACTGAATTCTGCAGAGCCTTTAAATAAATAAATAATTATGGCAGATGTGGTATTCTATGGGAGTTCTCAAAAAAAAGAATCACTGATGAACTTTAATAACTCTCTTTCACTCAACATTTATTAGTTATCAGTTATTAGGTAAAGAAACAGTGACCCTCCTCTACTCGTCCCTTACAAAAGGAGGAGAGAAGGAGGAGGGAGGGGGTTTTTCTTTTTGGAAAAGAAATTCCTTGAGCTGAAGGAGGATTTAGTGGGAATGAGTTTTAAAAAAAAACTTCTCTAGAAGAAGTAAGAATGATTGCTAGCTGGACTTGGAGTCTTGAGGCCAAGAAATTGCCACATGCGAATCACTCATTTATTGGGCAAAAGAGGAGCTTGGGGGGAGAACCTTGGACGTGATTGTCATGTTCTCATAGGAAGGGTGGAAAAAGGTTCATTGATTATGGTTTGGCCTCGCCATGGCAGATAACTACAATCTAGATAAGTATGTCTTGCTTAATTGATGTGTAAAAGTTTAGGATATAAATATTTTGGTGTTGGATTTATACTATTTTGTTATTGAAAAGTAGTGCTATGAATTAGGGGTAAATTAACTTAGATGTAAGTTAAATTAGATGCAAGTTAATTAAAATGTGCAGATAACAAATGGTTGAAAATGTGCATGTTATAGTACAAATAGAATGAATGCACAAGACCTATATCTTAAACTTGAATGCATTAACCTGTATGCCAAATTTAGCAATCTAGGTAAGATTGTGCAACCCAACCCGAGCATAGAATGATTCTAATAAAAGAAAAATAAACTTGAGCATATAACAGAATGCCCAGAGTTAGCCAAGCATCACTAAAAGAATGAAACTATACGAATCGAGGTGGGTATTACAACTTATGTTTATGAAAGAAAGAAGACACGAAATTACATTCAGATAAGAGTGATATGGGCCAGAAACTAACAAAACTTGTCTATGTGACTGCAATTGTAACCATGACAGTTAACCTAGCATAACAGAAACTTAGGAACGAGAAGGAACGAGATACGTTAAAAAAATACCCATACAAGAGATAAATAAGTATTTACAGTATTTATACTTTCGTGATTTAGTTGATGGACCTCTGGCGAGGAATCATGATAGTAAGCGAAAATTCATTACCATAATTTTGTTCCAATGTGATAAGCAGTTAAAAACACAGTGCCTTATATAGAGATAGGAGATCCGAGAAACAGGGTTTCTTTTGTAAAAAGAATAACATTGTTTTGAGAGTCTCGGTCCTTCAGACTTGCTCCGAGGGAAATCTGAGAGGATGCCTTGGAACGACGTTATGAGGATGAAACAAAATAATGATTCACCAAATCAATGATACACATTTCAAAGAGAAAACACAGTGATAAAAGGAACCAAAATAAAAGCATATTAGAATTCTTCATTGTATTAATAGAAAAACTTTACAAAACAGTTAATAACAATGGTTCGCTTAAAATGATTACAAACCAGAATCTAGGGATAAAATTACATTTATGTGCCATGCAATCCCAAGAACAAGGAGCTGTCACCATTCAAAAAACAGAGGCCGTGTATAGCACAGCTCATAATTTAATCAGAAACCAAAACTGGGAAACCCCGTTTAGAGAAAAACCCTCATACAAGGTAAGAGGAGCCAGCAACAATCAAGGAAGACAAAACCCATATACCTGGAGGCCCCGTGTTGGTTGGCCCATGACTATGAGTAGGTCTGGATGCCCTACACTAGAATCTCATGGTTAATACCTTTTACACTCATCTAACCACCAAAGCTATGTAAACAAGACCTGCACCAATAATGCATGCAAAACCCTCATCACTTACCCGAAACCGCGAAGGTGAAGCAAGGGCGTTTCAACAACAGAGACTCCAGACACCATGTTGGAGGCGACACCTGTAGGAATTGAAACCTCATTGGCTTGACACCATAATAGGGTTAAATAAACAGTGAAAACAAGACTGAATTTAGAAACCGTGAACAGAATTCAAACCCGGATTCAAATTGTTAACTTGGTCTTACCTGATTCAAGTGGCAACATACAACTTCTATACAAGCTTGTCTATAGGTAGGTATTCCTGATGAACCCTCTTCCATGCACAACAGGAAGAAATTAATGAGTTGCAAAGCAAAAGTCACGAAAGGAGCCAGAACGCAACCCCCAGAGCCATGCCCAGCATATGAATAAGGAAACCATGTGAACGCTGGGTCGAAAGGGTTTACCCTCGAAGCTTGACACAGCCTCAAATCCATCGCCAATCCCGCGTTGTGCACAAGCCCATAGATGGTAAGCGATTAGGACGAGTTCTAGCAGCTAGCAGCCATCGACCCAAGGGCTGCTCGGATGAGTCAGGGAAAGTCAACACAAGCCATGATGTGAGATACGGAGAATCGCTCGTAATTAATCAAATGTGTACATACCATCGGGTCAGATTTAATAACTATATGATTGCAGCAGTTAAGTAATGTTGATCCAAGCTACATCGAAGTTTGGATATGTTAATGCCAAGCGTTATTGTAGGGTAACAATAGTTTAGGATTTTATTAAATTTTGTATTTTAATTTTATTACGTATATCTATGTGTTTTATGTTATAGATGGATGTGGGTGTTACAATTGGTATCAGAGCCTCAGGTTACTACACTAAGGACAGGTTGAATGATTTGGAAAATAACAAAATGATTTTGATGCACATAGGAGCACCGGACATAACCCAGAAGTATGGGTTCAATTGGGAGAAAACAAATGTTGGCACCAATGTTGCCTGACTTGAACTAGTTCAGCAGTTAAGAACATAAATGCAAAACCTACGAGCGGACAATGAGAGACTCCGTTTGGAACAAGAGAAAATCATGAAAAGTTTATTAGATAGATATAACCAGAGAAATCCAGACCCTAGTCAAGGAGAAGAAAATGGAACAGAAACACACAGACAACAAGAACAACATCAGGAATCAGAAGGGGGACAAACTAGTAACGAGGAGGAATCAGATAATGGTTCCAGCAAAAAGGGATTAAAAAGACAAAAAACAAAACTTCAAGGAGAATTCAAGAAGATCAAGCCACCAAACTATAACGGTGAAACAAAGGAAGCAACAGAGGCATGGCTTATTAACATGAACAAATATTTTCAAATATATGAATATGATGAAAATTTGAGAGAAAGGCCAAAAATTTATCAGTTGTAAGGCAAGGCCACCTTGTGGTGGGAGGAGATTAAAACAGTCAAGGAGATCAATGACCCAGGGGTTACTTGGGAGTAATTCCAAAAGCATTTTAAGGATAGATATCTGACGGAGCGATTTTATGACAACAAAGAAAAAGAGTTTCATGATTTAAAACTAGGGCAACAAACAACGGATGAATTTATAACAAAATTCACCTCACTACTAAGATACGTCCCTTATATCCGAGAAGAAAAATATAAAGTCCAACGTTTTGTTAGCAGCTTGCCTGCTTTCATGAAGGAAATATTGGAATTTGACAATCCGAAAACAATGGATGAAGCAGTCCGAAAAGCTTGGATCTGTTATCAGCAAATGAGACAGAAAGGTGAAGTGTAGAAGAGTTGGCCAAGTAAGAAGGGACAGGAAAACTTTACAAATAATAAGAATATGAGGAACCCAGGAACCAAATTCTCAGGACGTAAAGCACCAAATGGACTTGTTAATCGAAATCAACAAAAGTATAGACCCCCAAGCGATGTAAGAAAATGTGAGGCATCAAGTAAATTGGAAACCAGTCAGGTGCCCCGACTGCCCTTACAGTGTTGGGTTGCGAGGAACCCCATTGCTACAAGAACTGTCCTCATAGAGGGAGAGTAAAACCTGTTGCAACTATTCATGAAGATTCTACTATGGGTGATGTAGCACAAAACGTACCTCAAATCAATGCAGATCTGGAAAATCGTTAGGCGGATTATCAACCTTCAATGGTGGAACTTGAAGGTAAAATATCCGATCATCTTGTTTCCATTTTAAAAGATCCAGGTGCTAGTTTGAGCTATGTTAGTCCCAAAATAGTAGATGAATGTCATCTAAAAAGTTCAAAATTTAAGAACACTTGGTTGGTTCAATTAGCTACCGGTGCAAAGAGAAAAGGCTGTGCAAAAGTTGAAGGTTGTGAAATAAAATTAGCATAACATAAAATTAGCACAGATTTAAATATATTACCATTAGGCCCTTACAATGTCTTGATAGGCATGGATTGGTTGGAGCGGGAGTGGGCATTAGTAAACTGTAAAGATAGGACCATTAATTTTCTGTCTGAAAACGGTGTTAGGGTAGAGGTTTAGGTGGTTAAGAGAGAAGTGAAGTTGTGATCTGTTACATCCCATCAACTGGCTAGATGTATGTGTAAGGGCTGTCAGATCTATGCAGTTCAAGTAGGATTTACAAACTCCAAAGATAAAGTGTTAGCTCTAGAGGAAATTCCTGTAGTACAAGAGTTTAAGGATGTATTTCCAGAGGATATTCCCGGAATACCACCCAAGAGAAGTCTCGACTTTACCATAGAACTGGTCCCTTGAGCCACCCTAGTATCAAAGGCACCATACATAATGAGTATTCCTAAGCTAATTGACTTAAAAATCCAGCTGCAAGAGCTGTTGGATAAAGGATATATCCGACCCAGTGTATCTCCTTGGGGAGCTCCAGTTCTGTTCGTAAGGAAGAAGGATGGTACCCTGCGGCTATGTATAGATTTTAGACAATTGAACAAGTTGACCATGAAAAATAAGTACCGCTTACCCCAAATCAATGACCTCTTCGATCAGGTTAAGGGAGCAGTGGTGTTTTGAAAAATTGATTTAAGATCTGGATATCACCAAATTCAGATTAAAGACATAGATATCTTTAAGACTTCTTTTAGAACACACTATGGCCACTATCAGTTTGTAGGCTTGCCATTTGGTCTTACTATGCTCCAACAACCTTCATGAGCATGATGAATGGGGTTTTCCATTCTTATCTGGATAAATTCATCCTTATATTCATTGATGACATTCTCATATACTCTAGAAGCATCGATGAGCATAAAGAGCACCTTCGCATAGTACTGCAAACCTTAAGGGAAAATCAGCTTTATGCTAAATTCAGCAAGTGTGATTTCTATAAAGATCAGATTCAGTACCTAGGACACATCATATCTTCTGAGGGTATAGTGGTCGATCCAGAGAAAATAAAAACCATTATGAATTGGCCTATTCTAGCCAATGTGACGGATGTACGCTCTTTCATGGGACTTGTTGGTTATTATAGAAGATTCATAAGGGGATTCTCCAAGGTTGCTTATCCAATTACTTCCCTACAAAAGAAAGGGACAACCTTCAAATGGTCAAAAGACTATCAAGAAAGTTTTGATAGGTTGAAACAATTGCTCACAACAGCTTCGGTGTTAAAAATTGTAGATCTTGAAGAGGATTTTATAGTTTGTACAAACACATGCAAAGAGGGTGTGGGTGGCATTTTAATGTAGAATGACATGGTCATCGCTTACGAATCCTGTAAACTCAAGGAGCATGAACATAAATATTCTGCTTACGATTTGGAGCTAACTGCAGTAGTGCATGCCTTAAAAGTATGGCGGCACTATTTATTGGGGAAAAGATTTCTACTTAAAACAGACCACAACAGCTTAACCAGTTTTTTTAATCAGCCTACCTTAAACACATGCCAAGCTCGATGGACTGCATTTTTAAGTGAATTTGACTTTGAAATTAAACACTTAAAGGGAAGAGAGAATAGGGTGGCAGATGTGTTAAGTAGAAAGCTGCACCACCTCTACGAAATCTCTTTTAGTCAAATTGAACTTAATTTTGTGGATCAATTAAAGGAGGCAGCCCAGAAGGATCCTGAATATAGCTATCTATGGCAACAAGTAAAATTTGCGCAAGGTTCGGCGAAGCAAGGGGAGTATAGTATTAACTCTGAAAATTTATTATTATTCAGAAACCGTATTTACGTACCTAACCAATTGTCTCTGAAACAAAGTATGTTAGATGAATTTCATAGAAGCCCCTATGTTGCTCACCCGGGCTATCAAAAACTTTTGATGGCTATCAGGAAAGCCTACTACTGGCTTGGAATGAGGAAAGATATTGCCAAGTACCTAGCTAAATGTCTAGAGTGTCAGCAAGTCAAGACAGAACACCAACACCCTGCTGGATTATTGTAGCCGCTACCTATTCCTAAATGGAAATGGGATACTATAACTTTAGATTTTATAACGGGGTTGCCATGGTCTAAAAGGCAGAATGACTCAATTATGGTAGTAGATAAGTTGAGCAAGACAGCTCATTTCATACCTGTCAAATCCACATATCAAACAACCCAGATAGCTGATATATTCATGAGGGAAATTTTCAGGCTACATGGTATGCCGAAAGTCATAATATCTGATAGGGATTTTAAGTTCACTTCTGCCTTTTGGAAAGTGTTGTTCACCGGGTTAGGTACACAGGTCCACTTCAGCACTGCATATCACCCCCAGACTGATGGAAAAACTGAGCGGGTGAATCAAGTGGTAGAGGATATGTTGTTCATGTATGTGATGTAGCAACCTAGGAAATGGGAAGAATATCTACATCTGGTAGAATTCGTGTATAATAACGGTTATCATGAGTCACTTAAGATGAGTCCCTTTCAGGTACTTTATGGAAGGAAATGCACCATACCTACAAACTGGAATAGTCCGGAGGATAAAGTGATATTAGGACCAGATATGCTGGAGGAAATGGATAAAACTGTGAAGAGGGTTCGACAAAATTTGAAGGCTGCCCAAGACCGACAGAAAATGTATGCTAACAAAAAGAGAACTTACCGAGAATTTCAGGTGGGAGATCATGTGTATGTGCGGATTAAACCAAAGCGGAGTATGTTGAAGTGGGGGAAGTGCGCTAAGTTGGCCCCCCGGTTCTGTGGCCCATTCCAAATTTTGGACAAAATCAGGTCGGTGGCCTACCAACTAGCCCTACCCAGCCACATTTGGGTCCATAATGTGTTCCATGTTTCCCTTTTAAAGAAGTATGTATATGACCCCAGACATATCATAAATTGGCAAGAGCTTCAGGTAAAATATATTATATATAAATACATGAATGTACATACATGAGCATATATATATATATATATATATATATATATATATATATATATATATATATAACTCAAAAGTTACTTACTTTAGGGTGTGGTGATTATGTAAACATCAATTACATAACAATGATATTTGTGGCAGGTCAAATCGGAAGGAGAATTTCTTTTCAAACCCTTACAAACACTCGATCAGAGAGAAGTAACATTGCGGAAATGAGCTATCATCCAAGTTAAAGTGCAGTGGAAGCACTTTAACCCGGAGGAAGCCACTTGGGAAGATAAAATTTTTATGCAAGAGGCATATCCAAAATTATTCAGGAAATAGCTAGAAAGATGAACACCGAGGACGGTGTTCCGCTAAGAGGGGGAAAATGTGACACCCCAGAACTTCAAGTTACTTTTACTTGTATGTTTTTTCTTTATAGTAAGGAAACAAACTCTTGTTTTTACTTTTGGGAAATGGACATTAAATAGATTCAGTAATAATAATAGTTTTATTAAATAAATAAATAATTATGGCAGATGTGGTATTCTATGGGAATTATAAAAAGAAAGAATCACTAATGAACCTTAGTAACTCTATTTCACCCAACAGTTATCAGTTATCAGTTATTAGTTAAAGAAACAGTTACCCTCCCTCTACTCTTCCCTTACAAAAGGATGAGAGAAGGAGGGAGGGGGCTTTTCTTTCTAGAAAAGAAATTCCTTTAGCTGAAGGAGGGTTCAATGGGAATGAGTTTTAAAAAAAAAAATCCCTGGAGGAAGCAAGAGTGATTGTTGGTTGGACCTAGAATCTTGAGGCCAAGCAGCAGAAATTGCTACATGCAAATAACTGATTTATTGGGTAAAAGAGGAGCTTGGGGGGAGAACCCTGGACGTGATTGCCAGGTTCTCATAGGAAGGATGGAAAAAGGTTCATTAATTATGGTTTTGCCTCGCCATGGCAGATAAGTACAATCTGGATAAGTATGTCTTGCTTAATTGATGTGTAAAAGTTTAGGATATAAATATTTTGGTGCTGGATTTATACTATGTCGTTAATCGTGTTTCAGATTGAAAAGTAGTGTTATGAATTAGGGGTAAATTAACTTAGATGTAAGTTAAATTAGATGCAAGTTAATTAAAATGTGTAGATAACAAATTGTTGAAAATGTGCATGTTATAGTACAGATAGAACGAATGCACAGGACCTATATCTTAAACTTGAATGCATTAACCTGTATGCCAAATTTAGAAATCTAGGTAAGATTGTGCAACCCAACCCGAGCATAGAATGATTCTAAGAAAAGAAAAATAAACTTGAACATATAACAGAATGCCCAGAGTTAGCCAAGCATCACTAAAAGAACGAAACTATATGAATCGAGGTGGGTATTCCAACTTATGTTTATGAAAGAAAGAATACATGAAATTACATTCAGATAAGAGTGATATGGGCTAGAAACTGACCAAACTTGTCTATGTGACTGCAATTGTAACCATGACAGATAACCCAGCGTAACAAAACCTTAGGAACGAGATACGTTAAACAAATACCCATACAAGAGATAAATAAGTATTTACAGTATTTATACTTTCGTGATTTTAGGTGATGGACCTCTCACAAGGAAGCATGATAGTAAGCGAAAATTCAATACCATAATTTTGTTTCGATGTGATAAGCAGTTAAAAACACAATGCCTTATACAGAGATAGGAGATCCGGGAAACATGGTTTCCTTTGTAAAAATAATAACATTGTTTTAATAGTCTCGGTCCTTCAGATTTGTTCCGAGGGCAACCTAAGAGGACGCCTTGGAATGACGTTATGAGGACGAAACAAACTAATGATTCACCAAATCAACGATACAAATTTCAGAGAGCAAACTCAGCTATAAAAGGAACCAGAATAAAAGCATATCATAATTCTTCATTGTATTAATAGAAAAACTTTACAAAATAGTTAATAACAATGGTTCCCTTAAAATGATTAGAAACTAGAATCTAGGGATAAAATACCATTTATGTGCCATGCAATCCCAAGAACAAGGAGCCATCACCATTCAGAAAACAGAGGCTGTGTATAGCACAACTCATAATTTAATCAAAAACCAAAAATGGGAAACCCCATTCAAAGGAAAACCCTCATACAAGGTAAGAGAAGCCAGCAATAATCAAGGAATACAAAACCACATACCTGGAGGCCCCGCGCTGGTTGGCCCATGACACAAGCTATGTAAACAAGACCTGCATCAATGATGCATGCAAAACCCTCATCACTTACCCAAAACCGCGAAGGTGAAGCAAGGGCATTTCGGCAACAAAGACTCCAGACATGATGTTGGAGGTGACACCTGCAAGAATCGAAACCTCATTGGCTTGACACTATAATAGGGTTAAATAAGCAGTGAAAACAAGGCTGAATTTAGAAACCGTGAACAGAATTCAAACCCGGATTCAAACTGTTAACTTGGTCTTACCTGATTCAAGCAGCAACATACAGCTTCTATACAAGCTTGTCTATCGGTAGGTATGCCCAGTGAACCCTCTTCCATGCACAGTAGGTAGAAATCAATGAGTTGCAGAGGAAAGTCATGGAAGGAACTAGAACGCAACCCCCAGAGCCATGCCCAGCAAATGAACAAGGAAACCACGCGAACGCCGGGTCAAAAGGGTTTACCCTCGAAGCTTGACACAACCTTGAATCCATCGCCAATCCCGCGTTGTGCACCAGACCACAGATGGCAAGCGATTAGGATGAGTTCTAGCAGCTGGCAGCCATCCAGCCAAGGGCCGCCCGGATGAGCCAGGGAAAGTCAACACAAGCCATGATGTGAGATACAGAGAATTGCTCATAATAATCAAATGTGTACATACCATTGGGTCAGATTTAATAACCGTATGATAGCAGGAGTTAAGTAAGGCTGATCCAAGCTACATCGAAGCTTGGATACATCAATGCCAAGCGTTGTTGTATTGCAGTAGGGTAACAATAGTTTAGGATTTTTATTAAATTTTGTATTTTAATTTTATTACATATATCTATGTGTTTTATGTTATACATGGATGTGCGTGTTACAGTTTTTAAAGTTTTGGGATAGTTAATAATAGTGAATTTTCAATTATAATTTTATTTTTTAATAATGTAAAATATATCATAACTTAAATATTTTGATATTTATTGATATTTATTAAAAATTTAATTTAAATATAATAATACTAATTTCTTAGATTCATATAACTACCTCTCAGTTGGATTTGTCATGTCAAGGAATATCATATCTCCAACTGATTATATAAAAGGGAGTGGCATTACTAATGCCTATAGTTTCAATTGTTGAAGAACGTAAATTTCCTTGCCTTGGTGGTTTTATTTATCGCTGAGTTATGGTTAACAACTCGTTCAAACTATTTTGAACATATTATATATATATATATATATATATATATATATATATATATAAAAGAGAGAAACATATTAAATTATATATAATTATTACGAATTGAAAATAAAAGTTTAAAAAATACACAATATATATTTTGAAAAAATATTGAAATAACAAGTTCCACATACTAATGAACTAATTATAATTAACAACTCGTTCAAACTACTTTAAACATATTAAATTAATGAATTAATTAATTATATATATAGTTATTACTTTTATTGAACTGAAAGTAGAAATTAAAAAAATACACCATATATATTTTAAAAAACAAATTGAAATAGTAAGTTCCACTTGCTAGTGAACTTACCTAAGTGATAATTGCATAATAAAACTAAAACAAAATTAACCAATTAAATTTTAAATAAATAAAATTTAAATAATTTTAAAAATAAATAAATTTTATTTTGTAAAATTAAACTTATACATTGCAATTTAAATTTGTATTCAAAGTTTAATTAGTTAAAAGTCCACGCATTAACACATTGGCATGATAAATAATAAAAAAACCTAAATTAATTAGAGAGAAAAGTTAAATTAATTTTTTTAGTGAAAATAAATTTGATGTTTTATAATTGGTAGATTCCGAGTTAAAATAGATTTAGACTATAATTTTAGACTCATATTATAAGCGTTGTATAATAATTTATATATGGTTCTTAAAAATAAAACAATAGTTGCAGATTTTCTGTTTATTTAGCTCTCAATTGAGTAGGAAGGAAATATTCAAAAATAAGTCTGGATATGGATGGTATTGTTGAATAGCTTTTTGTTTTAGTCGAATCGGGTGAATAACTAAATTGGAAATAGAAAAATTGTTAAAAAGTAATTAAATTAGAAGGAGAATTTTTTTTAATATTAAATATAGACAAATAATTGTATTAGTCATATATTAAAATTTTATTTTTAAATATTTTATTGATAAATAGAATCGAAATTTACTTTAAAAAATTACATAATAAAAACAAGTTAGAAAATAGAAAAAATACATAAAAACAATTATTTAAATTTGTGTTATGCTCTATAAAATATTAATTAAAACACAAACTAATGCAAAAATAAAGACCAACTCATTACCCATATCTTGTTAAGACTAATATAATATAGTAAATAAAAAATATATTCATATTCATCAAATATTAAAATTATATTTCTTATATTTATAATTATGTTTATTATGATATAGCATTGTTAATAAAAATGTATCATGAAGTGGTTAAATTTTTTATTATTTAAAATAATAAAACTTTTTAATTTAAAATTGAGTATAAATATAATATTATAATTTTATATATATATATATTTCAAATTTATTAATGATAAATTTATTATTTTTTAAAAATATTTAATAAATTCTAAAATATAGAATTGGTTAATTTTTTGGATAGTAAATTATTATATATTTGAAAATTAAACGTATCATTTAATATAAAAGTAACAAAAGTTTATATATAGTTTGGGATAGTGAAAATAAAGAATTGAAATCTTCAATGTTAAAGATAGTTTTGATAATTACAAAATAATATTTAAATTATTGCTAGTTATGAATAAAGGTAAATTAAGCTAAATATGATATTACTGCTCATAATAATAAAATACATTAGATAAGTAAAATCTTCTTTGATACATGAGCAAATATGAGCAAATTAATAAAATATATTAGATAAGTAAAATCTTCTTTGATACATGAGCAAATTTGTATCACTGCTTATATATTAATTTATGATTTGTGATATTATTGTAATATTGGATATATTTTTAGTTATAATTAATCAGAATTAATTATATTCCATCCAAATTAATTACCAGTAATTACATTAATATTATTTTATAATCTAAATAATTATAATAAAAAATAACTTGTCAAAATTAATAATATTAGGCTCTCGATTTTCGGAGCCTATCTTATTTGCCCATAATATTTGTCATGATATAGCATTTTGATAAATTTCAATTTAAAATAAATCTACACAAACTTTTATGATATTTTAGTTATACATTATATTTACATATAATTATTAACGATGATAATAATTTCCTTCGCATAAAATTAGTTAAATAAAATAAATAAAAATACTATTATATATATATATATGAAAAATGTAAATCAACTATCATGTATATATGTATGAGAAAGACTTTACATCTGCATAATATGATAGGGTTTCCTATTTTAGATTGTGAAAACCTAAAAAACAAATACTGGAGCAGAATCAGTAAAAACTGTCGAGTGACAGTTTTGATTTGAAGTGCAGATTCCCCGAGTAATTTTAGGACTTGTGATGCACCGATCGTTCATTTGCGAAAAGACTCCACTGATCATATCTTGCTCTTAGAATTCCAAAGTAAAAACAAATATTTTAGGATTCCAATGTTAAAGACAGGGAAATGGTGAAGAGAAATTATTAAAATAACCTGAACAAAGGCACGCTAAGGGATACGGCGTTAACCTAACATGGGATTATTGAGTTGCTAGCTGCCCATTTCTTTCTTTTTGGGATTTGCTGCAACTTTCGGCAGCTAAGTGATCGAAAAATGATTTAATAGGAACAAAATCCATGGAATTTGCAGTGGAGAAACCTTTGCAAGTGGTGAACGCCCCATCGATGACCAGATTCTGGCCGCTGATGTAGCGGGCGTCATCGCTGCACAGAAAGAGGGCGGAGTTGGCAACGTCAATGGCTTCCAGAGTGACACCCTTCAGCTCCATCGTCTTCTCCAGCATATCTTCCGCGGATCGTTTGTCGAAAGAGGGGAAACTTTTCTTCATGGCGTCGATCAACATGGGCGTCGGCACGCCCGCCGGAGAAACGCAGTTCACCCGGATGCCGTGCTGCGCCAGATCGATGGCCGCCGACTTCATAATCCCCAACACCGCGTGCTTCGACGCCGTGTAAGAAGGCCCGTTGGGCATCGCCATCACCGACGCCATGCTGCATGTCATAACCACGGAGCCTCTCGTTTTGGCGCCTATCATCGCCCGAGCCGCGTGCTTCGTGCACAGATACGCCCCCCGCACGTTCACCGACATGACCCTCTCAAAATCCTCGAGAGTCACGTCTGCCATGGACGAGAACAGCCCGCCCGGGATCCCGGCGTTGCTGAACATTATGTCGAGACGCCCGTGCTTCTCCAGTGCGTAGTCCACCAGGGCCGATACATCCGTTTCCTTTGACACATCGCAGTGGAAATAGCAGGCATTCGGAGCGAGGGATTTAGCCAAAGGAGTTCCGAGGTCGTCCTGAATGTCTGCAATTACTACTTTTGCTCCATTCTCCACGAATAACTTGGCGCTTTCCTCTCCTATGCCGCTAGCTCCTCCTGTGATCACAGCGACCTTGCCCTCCAGCCTGAAATATCAAATCCAACAAAAGCAGCCATCAGAGTTATTCTTTGTTACCAATAAATAAATATCGCCATGAAATTTCAGTGAAGAATTACCTCATATTGTCTACTGCCTGTGCAAAGCGCAACGGTGGATATACAGAATTTGGACGGGGCAAACAACAAATTTGTAGTGCCTTCATCGCCGTGGCATGTCCATGAGTCTCCACCAACCCACTTTACTCTTCTGGCTTCTGTAGTAGATAATACCTACTTTACTGTTCTGACGATCTATGAGAAACTTCACGCGCTACTTCTGGACTAGGCATTATAAAAGTCTTATAGTGCATGTATGTAAGTCTCAACATTAAAAAATTCTTGAGCAGTGGGCCTTACTAAAAGCTTCATTTCTTTTGAGGTGGACAGTAATCCTTATTTTAACAGTTTATTTGGTTTTAGGTGCGCGACACGATGTGACTGACGTATAGTTTGTGGAAGTATATATCACATTGTAGTACAACACATCATATTTTTAATTAAAGAATAGTATAATGTTCTTCCAGCGCAAAAATAAAATGAACATAAACCTTCACATTGAATTCAACTATTTGGATTATATATTTTTCTCTTTGGAGCCTATTTAAGCAATATAATTCATCATAATCTTTAGTCAAGACGTCAGAATGATAGAATTATTTTTTAAAACGCCTAGTAACAACGCTGAGGAGTTGTCTAGAAAGTTATGGAGATTCCAGTTATATTTAGAGAAAATTTGGCAAGGATTTTTGTAAATTCAAGTTATAGTTGTTAAACTTCAAAATTGGGTCTTAGAAATTTTTGATGGTGAATCTATTTCCACCATAGTTACCAAGTTCGAATTCGAATTCGAATTCGGATTCGATTCCGTAAGGAAAAAATTCGATTATCTAAAATTCAATACGGAAAAAATTCGAGAGTATTCATCTTATCTCTACTAAAAAAATATTTTTTCAATAAATTTTAAAAAATCAAAATTAACAATAATAAAAAACTCATACTTTTCAAATTAATTGTTTTCAATCACATTATGGAAGTTGCAAATAAAATTTTATATTAAGACTTGTAAAAGAACTAATCATCAATGGAGACGAATGGAAGTGAATAAGATAAAATGGGGAGAAAGCGCTCTTCCTACGAATGGAATTGAATAAGACGAAATGGGGAGAAGACACTTCGTCTACTGATGGAAGTGAATAAGATGAATTGGGGAGAAAGCACTCTTTCTACATGAACAAAAAAGAATAGCATATTTTAAACTTTTGTATAAGAACTAATCATCAATGGAGGTTAATGGAAGTGAATAAAATGAAATGGGGAGAAAGCACTCTTTCTACATGAACAAAAAAAACAACAAATCTTAGACTTTAAAATTTTTAGTTGGTCAATTAATAAATAGTAATTAATGAAATTGTTTCTTAATAATACATTATATAAAGTGATTTCCTAATAACTATTTGTATAAAAATAAATTAAAAATCTTTTGAGCAAAATGAACTGAATCTTGGTTATGCAAAAATATCTAAACATTATATAATCTATTTCCCAGAGACAGAGTTGGATTTCAACCAATCTTATTACAAATAAATAATAAAATATTATTCACAATCAATAATATTATATGAAAGACATTTTAAAAAATAAGAAAAAAATACTTTAAAAATCATTATTCCAAAAAATTTGATTTTTAAATACATAAAAATTTAAATTTCATGTTACTCTATTTCATTTTTACAATATGTTTTTTAATTTATTTTTATTAAAATACTTCTTACCCCTTTCACTTTCAAGATGACTTTTTTTTTTTTCTAAACTCCTTTGTTCTTTCATTCTTCAATATTATCTGAGTCAAAATTATGTTTGGCCATTGAATATCCTTTATCTAACCCCATACATTGTCTAGCCGTCTAAATTATGTTTAGGACATTGCATATCCTTAAATGCCTACCTACAAATAATAATCAAAATCCACAATGACAAGTCTGTTGTTATGTTTCATTTCCTCTAATCTATTAAACACAAGTGAGGGGAAATTTGAGGGGACTTGCAGTGTTCAAATCACCAGACACCAGATGAATCGAACACTGGTCGTGATGGAGGATCATAAATCTTCTGAGAAGGGGAAGGCTTCAGTAGACTGTTCTTCTAACACTACGATCCTGACCATAAAAGTCTGGTTTACGAACAGGAACATGCTCTGGTCGTGATGTAAGATAACCGGCAATGAACATTACAAATTACAACAATATTTAACAAAATTATTTGGCGACCATTCGTACCGAATTGAATTTTAGCGAATTATTAACCGAATCGAACCGAACCGCCGAATTTCCGAATTCTTCAGGCCGGTTCGGCCGAATTTGGTAACTATGATTTCCACCATCAAAAACACGATTCAAACATTGCCTCTACAAGATTTTTTGAATTTTTTTTCTCGAATTCCAGCCACTTAGCCGTCTGAGCAATTCCTCAACCTTATTAGACAACTCCTTTTTTAAAATATAGATTTAGATAGAGATGTAATTTTTAAGGTGAAATTAAATTATTTGATTTATGTTGAAATTATTTGAAAATATTTCTTTGAGTTGTAATTATTTTTGGATTACAACTTTTTTTTGGTAGAAGTCTCTTTTAAAGGAAATATTCTCTTCCACCAATTAAATATCATCCTGTTTATCCAAAAAGTTTAGATATACTAATCTACCAACCAATATAAATAAAAAGTTAGCAAACTAAAATAATATTCTATATTTTTATATACCATTTATTATAATAAAATAAAAACTATATTGGTGAAATTCTTTATTATTGAGAGATTGGTCCATGGGTTCCTTTTGCCCCTATAAGGTTTTAGGCTATCTTTAAGGATGATGGAATTTGATTTTGTTCCTTCTAAGCCACATGAATTCTTCGTATGATACTTGATCTCAACGTTCTTAGTCACTTGAGAAAACATTATATGTATCCCAAAAATTGTAAACCTTTCCAAACTTGCCTTCAATGATCCTAATTGTATGGAGGATGTCTTCACATTGATCCTCCTTATTTTTTAGAGCTTGAACAATTAGAGTTTTGACCAACCAACATGTTTCTTCTATTCTAAAGAACTTCACCTCTAAGGTTCTAGAGTATACTAGGCCTTTAACCCATCCATCCAATTCATCCAAGATTCGATTTCAACTTAGAGTTTTCCTTTTCTCCTGAACCCTCCTTTCCAATTCATCAATTTTTTATTTATCCAACTTACAGATCCATTCATGGATGAGCCTTGCAACCTCCATGGCATCTTTAATGACCCTAGACATATACCTCAAATTCACAAAGCTCAGTGCACTTAAGGAGAAAATCTACGGTTATTTTCCTTTCCCATTCGTGGAGTTACCCACATTTATTTTCATTTTGAATAAGATGGATAAGTGGCAAGGGAACTTAACCCCCTTGCAATTGATGCCATGAAATTAACCCATTGAGATAGGAAACCCAACATGGACATTGCAATTAGGAGCCTTAAAATTGAGGGCCCCCAAATGAATGGAAAGAAACCACCTAATCCCTATAGAGTGGAGAAAATCCCACCCTCCTCACTTTGAATGAGATATTAGTCACAAACCAAGCATAGATGCAAAAGAAAATAAGAAAATTACTGAAGACCTCATACCACCAAGTCTCCGAAGAGGTTGTAGACCACTTTTACACCAGGGAGGCCATTTGTTTCCTTCTTGATACTTCTTAAATCATCTAAGTGATTTCCCCCACAATTAAATATGTAACACCCCCTCCGCCCAGGTCCACCCAAGCAATCGACCATCCAGGGTAAACATCTGACCAGAAAGGTCACTATAATGGATTCAACTTCCTTGGTGACCTTAAGGAAATGGAATCAATGGAACATATCAAACAAACCCATCCACATTAGCAAAAACACCCTGAGCAGATATGTCAGCCACTCAGACATCCTGTCCCTTAGTCCCACCAATGTTTTAAGCCTTTTAACCCTTGGTTGCTCTCATGCTATAGTCATGACAGTGTCCAGAAGCCAAAGTCGCTCTCACATGCCTATGTGCTAGCGTCCATAGACTCTTTTTAGCAGACCTGTTCCAATGTCCCCAAGATTTGAGCCACTTCTCTAGCCCAGAATCTCACCCTCTACCCAGAACTTGTTACAACTTCTAGAATCCATCAAAGACATGATAACAAGATAAACAAATCAAAATTCAACCTCAGGAATAGGTCTGAGCATCCCCAACCAGGACTGGCATTATTTCAAATACTTGACATCAATGCAACCTACAGATCTAAGATACAAGATAGAGCATTAATGGATGAAAGAACTTATGAAACATAATGAGAAGGATCACCACCTTCTCCATTGCATTGTTATAACATCAATTAGGTCTTTCATCCACCCATTTAACAATTACACGTAAATACATGAAATAACCATGACATGAACCAGTCATATAACCATGCTTATAACCGGAATAAAACCATATAAATATCAAAGATGTGACAACCATTAAATCCACATATAAACTAGTCCAAAAGTAAGAGAACTTAGCTTTTATTAATTATAGGAAAATCCGACCAGGTTTAGGACTTCCACGTACCACCCGACCATAGACATGGTTGAACCAAATGTCTCTTTCAATCAATCACCCAAGTGTCATATTCCAAGCATGAATGTGGGATCTCTTAGAACAACCAAACTAAGAACAACCAAGGGAATCCAGAGGTTAAACCACCTCCACCCTCATTAAACAGTGATCACACCAAACTCGGTGCTCTGATCAAAATTGAACCGAACTTCAAATGCCATCCGGAATCCACCACTATAATGGATTAAACTTCCTTGGTGACCTTAAGGAAATGGAATCGATGGAACATATCAAACAAACCCATCCACATTAGCAAAAACACCCTGAGGAGACATGTCAGCCACTCAGACATCATGTCCCTTAGTCCCACTGATGTTTTAAGCCTTTTAACCCTTGGTTTCTCTCATGCTATAGTCATGACAGTGTCCAGAAGCCAAAGTCGCTCTCACATGCCTATGTGCCAGCATCCCTAGACTCTTTGTAGTAGACCTGTGCCAACGTCCCCAAGATTTGAGCCACTTCTCTAGCCCAAAATCTCACCCTCTACCTAGGACTTGTTACAACTTCCAGAATCCATCAAAGACATGATAAAAAGATAAACAAATCAAAATTCAACCTCAGGAATAGGTCTGAGCATCCCCAACCAGGACTGGCATTATTTCAAATACTTGACATCAATGCAACCTACAGATCTAGGATACAAGATAGAGCATTAATGGATGAAAGAACTTATGAAACATAACGAGAAGGATCACCACCTTCTCCATTGCATTGTTATAACATCAATTAGGTCTTTCATCCACCCATTTAACAATTACACGTAAATACATGAAATAACCATGACATGAATCAGTCATATAACCATGCTTATAACCGGCATAAAACCATATAAATATCAAAGATGTGACAACCATTAAATCCACATATAAACTAGTCCAAAAGTAAGAGAACTTAGCTTTTATTAATCATAGGAAAATCCAACCAGGTTCGGGACTTCCACGTACCACCCAACCATAGACATGGTTGAACCAAATCTCTCTTTCAATCAATCACCCCTATGTCATATTCCAAGCATGAATGTGGGATCTCTTAGAACAACCAAACTAAGAACAACCAAGGGAATCCAGAGGTTAAACCACCTCCACCCTCATCAAACAGTGATCACACCAAACTCAGTGCTCTAATCAAAATTGAACCGAACTTCAAATGCCATCCAGGATCCATCACTATCCTTGAGGAATTTTCCATCTCCTTGTCTCAAAGACTTCATCACAATCTAATCCTGGATCACTAGGCCCTAAACCGAGACCAGTCTCTTGGGATTTACCGTAATCCAAGGTGCATCACTAGGCCCTAAACCAAGACTCCTCCCTCAAGCTTTATTGTGTATCCTACCTAAACAGGTCAAGGGATTTGTAGGCCTTTGGGAATGAAACTTGAGACCGCCTTCGCCCCAGATTCCAAAATCAATCTAGCAAACGAAAGCCCAAAACCAAGATGAACATCCCAACATACCATGGCATCCAGAGAAAGGCAAGGCTAGGATGAAAACCACTGTCATAATTTGGAAAAACCATACCACTGAGAGTAAGTGAACCATGCAAAAACATGCAAACCCATGGATGTCCAAACCAGTTAGTAAATCACACATGCAAAAGGTTACCTGCAAGTATTCTTATTGAAGCTACTTAATCCTGCTTTTCTTCTTTGATCCTTGCTTTCCTTCCATTTCCTTTGCTTGCTTTTCCTTCCTTGCTCCAAATGCTAAAGTGCTCCAAGAAAACTCTAAGTGACCAAGAGTGAGAGAGAGTGAGAAAGAGTAATGAGAGAGCTCCAAACTTGAACTGAGAAAAGGTTACCAACTGATCCTCGGAAGCCTTTTTATTAATGAGGCCCCTATTTTCTTCATTTTCCATTATTTTTCTTAAATTTTCTCCTCACATGAAACCTATGACCTTTCACCTTACTTTTCTCCTATTTTCCTTCATTGTCATAAATAAATGTGCCAAAAATGCTTCTTTTTTTTCCTTTTAATGTCTTTGCCTTAGCCTTTGCCATTTTTCCTTAGTCAAAACACACATCCAATGATGCCCACTAGGATATCTTTGCCCAACATTCAGCTTCGAATAAGTATCCCTTAACCGTGGTCTTATTTTTCCTTTATTAAATTTTATTACATGGAATTTTCATCAGGGCTATTACAAAATAGCCATTCATCCAATCTTGTTAGAGGAATCTTCATTTTTAACTACAATTTTATATTCCTCACCACAATTTCATCATGAGAGCATGCTTTGGCACCACTCCATAAATCATTGCACCTTCCACTTGACAAAATGCACATGAAATATATTTACAACCTCACTCATCCTTACATTCTCATCCGTGAGAACTAGCTAATAGATGAGATGCCTGGTGTTAATGCAAGGAAAAGTGGTAATTGATCAACATGCAAAGCTGGTCATCTCCCAACTTATTGACACCCCATAAGAAGGTCATGTTGCAATCATATTTTTTAAGTTTATGAGATATAATGTACATATATCCTTCCAAGTTAAGCACAAAATAATCATGATTACCATCACTTAATAAACATTAATCTACTAAACTTTTTTGAGGTTTTTTTCACTATTATTCATGAAGATATTCCCATCACATAAAATATGATGATAACTTTATAGTTATGATGGTGATAACTATATATCTATGATGATAATGGAGTATAACACATTTTATTTTTAAACAACAAATAAATGTAGATCCATTTAAGGTCTAGATCTATCATGCTAGAGGGATGGGTTGTGTTAGGTCCCTACAATACTAGTGTATTCCCTTATTATTATTGTCATTGTACCCCTTATTGTTATTGTTGTGCCCATGTTGTCCGCATATTGTTATTATTGTGCCCCATAGAAGCCCACTATTGTTATTTTTGTGCCCTTACATTATTATTGTTATGTTGACTCTAATTATATTGTGACCCCTTAGACTCCTATACATAGAAAGAAGGTCTTGTAATTTGTATCATCAAAGTATTGTTCATTTGTGTAATGTAAAGGAGGTTTCCCCCTCAAAGAGGCTACGCTTTAAGTTGTTGATCTATCTCTTTCCTCTATTTTGTGAGTTTGTTGCATAACAATTGGTTTCAGAGGTTTGCATTCTAGGGTTTCGCTGCTTCAAACAGGTCAGCGTGGAATTTTCACTATAATGTTTTTTATACAAAGATTCAAAAGCTTAAATTAAAACCCATTTGAGACGAAATCATGATGAACCGCATGAAAAAATTTCAGATATTTCCTCAATATATTTTCGGAGATATGAACTAAGGAAATTAGGGTTTTTGTAGCTCTTGAATTAGATCTCAAATAGATCACCTTAGGAAAATCGTCATAACTTTTTCTCTAAGCATCTGATTCAAATTTCAGAAAAAGTAATAGAAAGAAGATGAAATTTAGTTTTTAGGTATCATTTTTATAAGCTATGGTCAAAACAGTGACAGAGGCATGTCATACAAGTTCGCTGTACTGAACTAGTCTATAATTACGTCATCACGGGAGATTGGGAATAACTCTTTCTTTGAGAATCAAATTGCAATCAAACTTGCAGGGTTGGAAAGAAGACACAGAGGGATATCACACGCCAAAATTTCAGAGCTTGGAGATACGAAATTACAGAGTTACAGACATTTCAAGATCGAGCTCACACAAAGCCGGGGAAAAAAAAAAGCCCTTGTTTGAGAAAGTAGTTTGAAGTGATTCAAATGGTATTTTGAAGCTTAATTATTATTGATTGATGACATGAAGAAATAAAATGGAAACACCAAGTAAGCAACGTGAAATCTCAACTATGACACATGAAGAAGAGGAAGAAATGCAACATGATATATCAAAATTACGAGACCATGTGCAACAAATTTCGCTCTCACAAAAAGTAATTAAAGCTAAGATGGATGGTTTAAAGAATGGAATGGAAGCTAATATGGATAGCATGGAAGTCAATATGGATGGTATAGAAGCAAAACTTAAAGGCAACATGGAATATTTGAAGACAAATTTGACAATGTTGCTACAAGAAATGCTTACTAATCACGAAAGGGTAGTAAAGGAAACTCATGATGAGAACAAAAGAAATGTTAGTTATGATTCCATAGACTCTGACATTTGATTGAAGACGCACCATGTTCCAAAGAACGATATGAGGAAGTTTGATGGCAAGGATCTTGTAACGTGGATACTACAGACGGAGTAATATTTCGATATCCATAATGTGCAAGGCACACAAAAGGTACACATTGCAACTTTATATTTGGAACTCAATCAGTTTGTATGGTATCAATGGCTTTTCTCTCATAAACAAATTGTCACCTCGGAGATTTTTATGGAAGAAATGATAGCCAATTGATAAATCTCAAACATGTTAGATGATCCAAAAATAAAATATTATCATAGGTTATAAAGTTAGAATAAAATAATTATTAATTTAATATTTTAAATTATTAATTATTAACTAGAATATTTAATTATTAAATGTAGACATTTAGAATTAGAATATTGTTGTAAAAAGATATGACTCTACAAATCTGTCATATCTTAGGCTCTAATTTAGGAGAATTGTTAGTAAGTTTTTTAAATAGCTTTTATTGTAAATGGACACTTGTTATTTTATAATTGATCCATTATTAGAGGTAGTTAGGACATTGAGCTTATAAATAGCTCATTGCAAGAGTGTTTTGTTGTTTGGGTGTAAACTCTTGCAAAATTCTTGATGTAATTTATTTTCTTATTAATAAAATTACGTGTCTAAGGACACTTCTACCATTATTGTGGTATCAGAGCTCTAGTAATGCTGCAGTTGATATGAGGAGGAGATTCCAGCTCTACAGGCACATGGAAAACTCCATTAATTTGGTCAGTTAATATTTGGTATTTAATTTTTTGTTTTTTTTTGGAAAAGAAATTTAATTATATCATTGATTTTAGATTGAGTTGAAATCAATGGATTTCCTGTCACAGTAGGCATTCATAAGTTTGAGCAATTGAGTGCTACGCTTAATTCGAAAAAAAAATATACCTCTGCATTCATTTGGGTACTGTAAAGTACCACTTTTCTTTTTGATTGGAGCCCCCATTTTTTTCTTGCAGTTGTGCTTGAATACCTAGCAGCTGAGGTTTTGAACTTTTTTGTGTTTAACATCCATCCCGACGCTGGAAGTGGCAAGGTGTTCTACTTGGTGATGGAACGGATGTTATAGGCAATATCAGTGCCCTGATATTATTTTTAGTCCCCACGAGGAAATCGATGGAAGCCTCCTCAGATATATCTCTTGCAGTGCTTGAAACCTTCTCCGTATTCTAGGCAGGCCACCAGAAATCCCAAATGAAGTAGAAATCTTCAGAGAAGGCCAAACGCGGTTTGAGATGTGAAGGAACTACCTACATGCTAGTGATACGGATCTCCAATGACCTGGTTGCGTAAGATGCTTGAACACGGTCTCCCAACATTCCTCTGGTAGTTCTTTGGATTCCCCTTCCATGTTGATATATAAAGTCTACCGGCTCGAACCAGGGATTCGACAATCACCAAATATGACCGAATTGAATGCTTAGGCCCCTTTTCCTTCCCTACTCAATCAAAGAATCTAAATGCCAAATCAACATCACTAAGCAAATGCTGCAATACACCAGTAACAAGGCAGATGTTCAGTTGGGCTGCAAACTGCTAAAGAGAGTCCCAACGGCTTTGCATTATTGCAGAACAAACATTGTGGATGAATCCCTCTTCTTCTATGGTTAATGGTGGAATGCGAATGTAAGGCAATAAAGAAGATATCGTAGTGTACTCATTGCTAAATGCGAGATGTAAAGCATCTCGGCTTGTACTGTATCTGCTCCAATTTCAATGGGGATTCTACCTGTAACACAGTTGGTAGTGAATGCAATGGCAATTGGGATTCTGGAGGTTTTCTTTCAAAGCACAATTTCTTGATATTCTGGAAATTGAGAGAGTTGGATAACATCCAGACGATGAAGCAGTTGAAACTTGATAGCTGTGATCCCATGTTAATGTTCATCCCTTGCTTGTGGTAAATGATGGTTTTTTTTAATGGAGAAATAAGGTGGGTTGGGTAATTTCTCAAAGAAGTGATTTTTTATTTAAAATCTGTAAATTTGGGTTCAATCGCATTGTAACTCAAAGAAATTTTACTTTGAGAGGGGGTGACATTTTTTTTACCAGGATTTGCAAGAGCAGTTTAAAAGCCAAATTTCGAAAGTTATTATGTAAATATTTGAGAAATTGACTAGAGTCAAGTGCAAAGCTCAGTCATTTTTCTCCCCCAACGACTAGACGAGGGTCAAGGCCAAGCCCCAATAGATCATTTTTTTTATGTGTAGTGTTTTGCATGTTGTGTTGCCCATCTTGATATTTTTTTCTGAGTCCGATACTTGGTGTGAAGCTTCAACACTACAATGTCAAAGTTGATTAATTTGTTTTCTGATTCTGACAAACTTGAAGGCACAAAATCTTACAAAACATGGAAACGCCTCATCGAAAGCACTCTCATTTATAATGAACTTTGGCATGATATATGTGATGGTGATATTAAGCCAAGTAAACCCACAGATGCAACTGCACTAGCAAAATGGGAAGTTAAGAATGCCAAAGCATTAGCTCTCATTAAATCTTCTGTTAATGATGAAATGTATGTCCATATAGCAAATTCTACAGATGCATGGTCTTCTTTGTGAATATTTAAAGAATTCTTTGATACTCAGCCTAAATCAAAGAAATTTGATCTACAATTAAAATAGTTGCAACAAAAATTGACAGAAGGAGGTGATGTCCTTGAATACATCTCCAGACTTAAGAATATTAAGCAGGAAATCATTAATGATGGTTTTCAAGCAGTAGATGATAGTTTTATGGTCACAATTTAAATTTCTTTACTTCCTTCTTCCTACACACATTTTTTGGAAACTCTACAATTAACTGGAAAGTTAGAGAAGTTAATGTTTAATGAGCTCTATGAAATGTTGACCCAACATGATAAAACCCTTGGGAAGAAAAAGAAAGTTGGTGAAGATGTCTTTTTCACAGAGGCCAACGCTGTTAAATCATCAACTGGCAGTTCTAGAAGTAGAGGCAGAGGGAATTTCAATCAGAATCAAGCAGCACATAATGTACAAAGTCGTGGTTGAAGCCAATGTAGAGGAAACAACTTTAACAGTGGCAACAGTTCAGGCCAGAGTAATTTTCAAGGTAGAGGAAATAGTCAAGGAAGAGGCTATTTTCAAGGAAGAGGAAATAATCAAGGTAGAGGACAACCTCAAAACAAAAGTCAAAGCAGAGGTAGAGGACAATCTCCAAGAAGGGGAAGAGACTTAAGTCAAATTGTGTGTTGAAGATGTAACAAATTTGGACATTATGTTGAAGATTGTCGAAATTCTATTGATAAAATCCCCAAGTTTCATCAACACTCAGCACAATTTGCAAATGATCAAGATGATGATGGTTCAGAATATGTCTTTACTTCTATGTCGGCATTACAACTTTCTACCTACCTTAAAAGTGATTATGAAGATGCTTGGATATTGGATTCAAGAGAAACTCAACACATGACTTATCGACGTGACTTCTTTTGGAATTTTCAAGATTGTCATCTTAATTCCATATTTCTTGCAAATGACACAAAACTTACTCCTTATGGAAAAGGTGCAGTTAAAGTTTCTCTCCTTGGCATTTAGAGAAAAAATGATTTCAAATGTATGGTATGTACCAACCATTAAGAATAATTTTTTATCTTTAGTCACGATTCAACAAGCCGGACATCATGTAATTATGGAAGATGGCTTAGTTAAGATTAATTCAGTCAAACAAAGCTTACAAATTGTGATGACAAGTTATGAAGATGGAAAATTATTAAGGATGAAAGGGACAGTTATTCCAAGGCATTCTGACTTTGTCGGGGTAGTGACTACAAGAATTTCACCTATAAGATTATGGCATGTAAGATATGGACATTTAAATTTTGATAGTCTTTCTCAATTGCAAAAACAAGGAATGGTGAAGAGACTTCCAACTTTCAAAAAGGAAATTGCAAAATGTGAAGCTTGAATTTATGGAAAACAAAGTTGAGAAAGTTTTCCAACAAGTTCATGGCATGCAAATAGTCTGCTGCAACTAGTTCACAGTGATGTTTGTGGACCACTACAAACTTCATTCAGTGCTTGAAAATATTTCTTAATTTTCATTGATGATTTTAGTAGAATGACTTAGGTTTATTTCTTAAAGAAAAAGTCAGAATCATTTGAAAAGTTAAAGAAATTTCGCCAACTTGTTGAAAATTAAGTCAAAGAAAAGATAGGAACTCTCAGGACAGATAATGGGGGAGAATTCACTTGAAATAGATTCAAATCTTATTGTAGAGATAATGGCATAAGAAGACATCTTACAAATGTTTACACTCCACAACGAAATGGAGTAGTAGAAAGAATGAATCACACCTTGTTAGGAATGGTGAAATCTATGTTAACTTTCAAAAAGTTAAGTCCAACATATTGGGCAGAAGCAATACATACAATTGTCTACTTAAGAAAAAGATCTCCAACTACTTCTCTAGACGGAATCACACCTTATGAAGCTTTGTTTGGTTTCAAACCTCGAGTTAAACATATTAGAGTTTTCAGATTAGTATGTTATGCCTTAGTTTTGAAAGAAAAAAGAACTAATCTTGACTCAAGAAGTTTGAAATGAACAATGATTGGATATTCTGATGAGAAGAAATGGTACCATGTTTTGACCAATGGAAAATTTATTGTAAGCAGGGATGTAATTTTTTTATGAAATAGAGAGTAAGAGCGCTGAAGAAATCAAAAGTATTCTTCAAAAGTTAGAAACTAAAGGCAATCAAAGAAAAGGAAATATGCAAAGTCAACCAAATTCACCAAATTGGTATGAACTTTATTTTCCTTAATATGAAGATGATTCATCCAGTCTATCTACTTCAACAACACCATCTGGATCTTCTAGCAGTTCATCCGCATCTCCAACTAGTAGCAGTTCTTCAGACAGTGATTCTCCACCTCCAAAATCTTCAACTGATCGACGAACATTAGTTTAAAATAATCCTCTTTACAATGATGGTGATTTTTCAGAATCTCTAACAAGTGAGCATCAACTACCAAAATGGGCACTTCAAATTTTGAAAGATGTACGACCTGATAAGCAGAATAAAACGGGAACAAGGAAGTCACGCAAAAGTGAAGGCAATTTTGCCTTGCTAGCAAATTCTTTTATTGAACCTTTCGCATACAAAGAAGCAGTAAAACATAAAGAATGGAAACAAGCTATGCTTGAAGAATATCGAGCAGTAGTTGATAACAACACTTTGAAACTTGTTGATTGTCCTTAAAATGTTAAACCCATAGGATGCAAATGGGTTTATAGAATTAAGTACAACCAAAATGGAGAACTTGAAAAGTATAAAGCAAGACTTGTGGCTAAAGGTTTTGCGCAGCAGGAAGTCATTGATTATGAGGAAAATTTTTCTCCTATAGCTAATGGAGCACCATCCAACTAACACTTGCATTGGCCGCTCAGAAAGGATGGAAAGTTCATCAAATGGATGTAAAACGTGCGTTTCTAAACATGGATTTATAGGAAGAAGTATACATGACACAACCACCAGGTTTTGAAATTGAAGGGCAGGAACATAAAGTCTGCAAATTGATCAAGGCTTTATATGGGTTAAAACAAGCTCCCCAACCTTGGTATGCAAAAATGGATAAATAACTTAGGAAAGTTGGTTTTCAACGAAGTGAATCTGATGATACTTTGTATGTGCGACAACAGGGTAAATATCTGGTGATTCTTGTTATGTATGTAGATGATTTGATCATTACTGGAAACAACGATGATCATATTACATAGGTGAAAATAGAGTTACGTGCAGGTTTTAAGATAACATATTTGGGATTACTTCACTACTATCTTGGAGTTGAAGTCTTCCAACATCCACATAATATTTTCATTTCTCAGAGTAAGTATGTAGCAGAGGTTTTTCAGCGATTTGGAATGTAGGATTGCAAGCCCGTACTTACCCCCATGGAGAAAAACTTGAAACTTTCAAAATTTGAAGGGGGGGAAATGGTGGACATCATTACTTATAGACAGTTGATTGGTAGCTTGATTTATTTGACAAACACTCGCCATAATCTATCTTACGTAGTTAGTATTCTTTCATTTTTTATGTAGGAACCACGAAACAACCACTGGAAGGCCACCAAAAGAGTTCTTCAATATATCCAAGGAACAAAAGATTTTGGTCTTCTTTACACAAATACTAAAAGCTTTGTACTTGGTGGATTTTCAGATGCCGACTTTGCTGGAATTATTGATGATCGAGCATAAACGTCATGTTATTTAATGAGCATGGGGTCAGCAGCAGTGTCTTGGAGTTGTAATAAACAAGCTACAGTGGCCACTTCTTCAGCAGAAGTCGAGTACATTTCAGAATGGGAAGCAGCATGTGAAATTGTTTGGTTGCGCAGAATTTTGTAGGACTTGGGCATTTCTCAGGCAGAAGTTATGTCATTATTCATTGACAGCCAGTCAACCATTAAGCTTGCCAAGAACCCAACTTTTCATTCAAAGACAAAGCATGTGGACACCAAGTATCATCATATCAGATCTCGCATTGCCAAGGATGTCCTCAAGCCAATTTATTATCCTTTAGAAGATAAGATCTCTAACATTTTCATGAAGCCTCTTGGCAAAATAAAATTTACTAAGTTCAGGGATGAACTTGGTATCTTTTATAATGTATCTTTGGATCATAGGGGGGAATGTTAGATGATCCAAAAATAAAATATTATCATAGGTTATAAAGTTAGAATAAAATATTTATTAATTTAATATTTTAAATTAATAATTATTGATCTAGAATATTTAATTATTAAATGTAGACATTTAGAATTAGAATATTGTTGTAAGAAGATATGAATCTACAAATGTGTCATGTCTTAGGCTCTAATTTAGCAGAATTGTTAGTAATTTATTTAAATAGATTTTATTGTAAATGGACACTTGTTATTTTATAAGTGATCCATAATTAGAGGTAGTTAGGACATTGAGATTATAACTAGCTCATTGCAAGAGTGCTTTGTTGTTTGGGCGTAAACTCTTGCAAAATTCTCGATGCAATTTTTTTTTCTTATTAATAAAATTACATTTCTAAGGACACTTCTGCCATTAAAACAAAAGGGTTCAATGGTGGAGCACATTGATGACTTCCAAAATTTGAATATAAGGGTAAAAGATATTCTAGAGGAGCATAGGATTGATGTGTTCATAGGGAGTTTAAACGATAACATCCAACATGAGGTTTGCCTTTGGTAACCTGATTCATTGGATAAGGCATTCAGGTTGGCAAGAAAAATTTAAAGTAAAATTATGGCAACAAGGAATCCTACCACTCACAACTATAAAGATGGAAGTGTTGTTGCCCCTAGCGTTCCACAACCTACAAGTTTGACACCACAAAAATTGGAAGAAAAAAGAGCAAAAGGGCTTTTTTACAATTGTGATAACAAATACACTAAAGGTCATAAGTGTGCTGAGAAGAAATTATTTTACATAGATTGTGAAGAGGAGGAATAAAAGGAACAAGAAACATAAAAATAATAGGATACACACCAGGAACAAACCCTAGAGAAATAAGAAATGAATTCGACCATATCTTGTAATGCATTGGCCAAAATTACCACTCCTCAAACTATCAAGATAGAAGGACATATCAAGAAGAAAAAGGTATTAGTGTTGATTGATTCGGGCAGTACCCATAATTTTATTCATTGCAAGATAGTTGAGGAATTGAATTCATTCCTATATCTAGCACCAGAGTGTCAAGTGATGGTTGCAAATGGAGGAACCATAAATTGATCTGGAAAATGCCATAATATCACGCTATCCATGGGAGAATATGTGTTGAATAGTCAAATTATTTCCATTCCAATGGGTGGTGCTGATGTTGTACTAGGAGTCCAATGGCTACAATCTTTGGGTACAATAACTTTTAATTTTCATGAACTTTTCTTGAAATTTGTTTTGGAAGGAAAGGAGTTTTAATTAAGGGGTATGACAGGGAAATCGAGAAAGATAATCATCTCTAACAACATGACAAATCTTCTAAAGAAATAACAACGAGGCGTAATTGCACAATTATGTCTGCTAGAGGTTCCCACATTGGAGTCATCTATTTCTCCATATCTCCAAAAATTCTTGGACAATCATTCCAAGGTATTTGAGACTCCCAAATACCTCCCACCTATTCGTGATCATGATCATGCTATTCATTTGATTGCAGGAAGTGTTACTCGAAACATCAGGCCTTACAGATATCCCTATGCCCAAAAGAGTGAAATTGAACGTCTGGTTGCAGAAATGTTAGAGGCTGGCATAATTCAACCTAGTCAAAATTTTTTCTCTGCTCCAGTAGTATTGGTGCACAAGAAGGATGGAGCATGGCGCATGTGTCCAAATTATAGGGAGCTCAGCAAGCTCACTATTAAATATAAATTCCCCATTTTTGTCATTGATGAATTATTGGATGAATTGCATGGAGCAATTTACTTCAAAAAGTTAGACCTTTGTTCAGGATATCATCAAATCAGAATGAAGACTGAGGAAATTTCGAAAACAACATTTAGAACTCATGAGGGTCATTATGAATTTTTGGTCATGCCTTTTAGCCTTACCAATGCACCTTCTACATTTCAAGGTTTGATGAATTACATTTTCAAAACCTTCCTTAGAAAATTTGTGTTAGTATTTTTTGATGATATACTAATCTACAACAATTCTTGGAAGGATCATGTTCAACATGTTGACAGAGTGCTCAAACTGGAGGAGAAACAATTATATGAAAAAACCTCCAAATGTTTCTCTGGAGTACGAGAGGTGGAATATTTTGGCCATATTATATATCATGAAGGTGTGAAGGTAGACCCTAGCAAAATTAAAGCCATTAAGGAATGGAAAATCCCCACATTCATAAATCGTCTGCAAGGATTTCTTGAGTTGACAAGGTATTATCACAAGTTTGTTCAGAATTATGGGAGAATAGCAACACCTCTAACAACATTACTGAGGAAAGATGCATTTTCTTGGACTCCAGAAGCAACGAAGGCCTTTGAACATCTTAAAGAGGTAATGTGCCAAGCACCAGTCTTAGCTACGCCAAACATCACAAAAACCTTTATTGTGGAATGTGATGCCTCAGGATATAGAATTAGTGTTGTTTTAATGCAAGAAGAAAGACCCATTGCTTTTGAAAGTCATCCAATCAAAGGAAAATATTTACACAAAGCTATTTATGAGAAGGAAATTTTGGCAATATTAAATGAACTTAAGAAATGGCGACCTTACCTAATGGGAAGACACTTCAAGGTAAAAACAGATCATGATAGTCTTAAATACTTTTTATAAGAAATATTATCTTCAGAAGAGCCGAAAAAATGGGTCGCAAAGATGTTGGGTTATGAATTTGAAATCATCTGCAAAAAAGGGAAGCAAAATGTTGTTGCAGATGCACTCTCAAGAAAGGATGAGGATGTGGAAGCATTGTTTTGGGCCATTTCTATTATCCAACCATATTGGATAAACAAAGCAAGGGATGAATGGAAGAATGACAAAGAAGTGTGGGCACTTATTCAAAAGTTGCAGCAAGATCCTAGTACATCAGATACATTTAGCTGGAAAAATGATTTGTTATGGTACAAATATTTCTTATACCTCTATAAGAATTCCCAACTCAAACAAAAGATTCTTAGGAAATTGCACACATCTCCCTTAGGAGGGACTTTAGGATTTTTTAAAAATTACCACAGGGTTAAGAAGGAATTTTTTTGGGATGGCCTTAAATCTTATATTCAAAAGTTTTTGGCAGAATGTTTGGTTTGCCAACAAAATCATTTTGAGACAATTAAGACCTCAGGTCTATTAGAACCTTTATCCATTCTAAGTTAATGTTGGGAGGAGGTTTCAATGGATTTTATCACAAGTTTACCCAAGTCCGAAGGAAAGAGTGTCGTCATGGTGGTAGTTGATAGACTTACCAAGTATGCACACTTTTTCGCATTATATCATCCATTTAAAGCCAGTATAGTTGCTACTGCATTTATGGAAACAATTCAAAAGCTACATGGAAACCCAAAGATTATTGTAAGTGACAGAGATCCTATTTTCACTAGAAATGTTTGGACAAAATTATTTTCTTATTTGGGTACTGAGTTAGCTCATAGCTCATCTTATCATCCCCAATATGATGGGAAAACTAAGATAGTGAACAAATGTTTGGAAGGATATCTATGTTGCTTTGTATCTGATAAACAGACACAATGGGTCAAATGGTTACCTCTCGTTGAATGGTGGTATAACACTTCCTTCCGTGCTGCAACAAAAATGACCCCATTTATGGCGCTTTATGGATATCATCCACCATCCATCACATCATATTTAAGAGAAAATTATAAGGTTCAAGCAATGGAAGATCACATCGAGCATCAACAAAATGTTCTCCAACTCTTAAAGCATAACCTCACTTTGGCGGAGAATAGAATGAAACAATAGGAAAATCAACATCACAGCAAAAGAAGTTTTGATGTAGGTGACTGGATATTTCTACAGCTACAACCATACAAAAAAATGTCCCTCAAGCAAGCTAAGAAGGATAATAAATTATCACTAAATTATTCTGGTCTGTACAAGGTGTTGCAAAAGATTGGTACGATGGTATACAAATTGGAACTTCCTGCATGTTCTCGAGTGCACCTAGTTTTCCATGTTTAATGCTTAAAGAAGGTTATACTTGACATGCTCCTATTTCAAATAATATTTCCAAAGCTTGAATATGAAGGAAAAATCATATTGGAACCTGAAGCAGTCACAAAAACTAGAACTAAACAACTGCGTAATCGATCAATTCCAGAGTATCTCATCAAGTGGAAGAACTTACCCACTAAATATTCTACATGGGAGGATGAGAATTTTATACAGAATCATCCAGAACTACTCAAGCATTGAGAACAACACTTTTTTGAAGGAGAGTGGCATGTTAGGTCCCTATAATACTAGTGTATTCCCTTATTATTATTGTCATTGTACCCCTTATTGTTATTGTTGTGCCCATGTTGTCCCCATATTGTGATTATTGTTCCCCATACAAGCCCACTATTGTTATTGTGTTGCCCTTACATTATTATTGTTATGTCAGCTCTGATTATATTGTGACCCCTTAGACTTATATATATAGAAAGGAGGTCTTGTCATTTGTATCATCCAAGAATTGTTCATTTTTGTAATGTAAAGGAGGTTTCCCCCTTGTAGAGGCTACATTTTAAGTTGTTGATCTATTTTGTGAGCTGGTTGCATAACAGGTCGATGGTGCTGGAAACCAGCAACATATAGGGGATATCCCCAATATAAGGTCAAAATTATGCCTTACATGGTTTGGTGTAGGAGTCCCATCTGGAATACACCCCCACTATTATTTACTTAAAGATACGCGTTGGCTTTAGTTGTTGGCACGAACGAGAAGTGTAAACATCCTTTTGAATGAGGTAGCTAGTGCACCTTATGGATGTTCAATTGCATATTTTTCAAGGTTCTCTTACTGTGGAGGGGAAAATGAAGTGAGCCTCTAAGAGATAAGTAATAGAACTACACTAATCGAGACACACATAAAAGAGAAAGGTTTGTCTAATATCAAGCAAAATAGTTCACAAGGATGCGACGATCATTATAAACATAAGAACACATTTCAACAAGAAGCACTAAAGTCACCGAAATAATTCAATTGCTCCAATACTAATGAAAGAAAAAATGAACAATAAACATTAAAAGAATAGTCTTAGAAACATTCACAATCCATGCATGAAAATGTGCTGGCCTCAAAGGCTTCAATATTGAACAAAAGTCCCAATACACATAAATGCAATGAACACCACTAACTCCAATAGTGGAGCATTAGAGCCACTGCTTACTTCCCAAAAGTACTAAATCTAACTCTCTAATGCCTCGTGGAAAAATCCAAGGTTAAATTTCCTTTACATGAGGAATGGTGATCTATTTATAACTTGAGGAATGACCTTTCACATCCTCATGGCTATTGACTTTCTTACTTCTAATGACCTTTAGACTTCTCCAACCTTTGGAATTCTAAATTAATTTTGGAATTACATATGAATTTTGGTATTACTTGTCTTTTGGAGTTCCATGACACTTTAGCTCATACATGATTCCTAGTTTTCCACTTATTTGTCTTTAAAATGATTACAAAATACATCATGACTTCCACATCATCATATGATGAGACTTGACATGTCACTATCTTGGATGTTTGGGCCTAATAGTGATTGATGATGCGAACTTCCTCTTGTGGTGACATGGTTGCCAATTGTATCTTCATTCTTCATTCAGCTTCAATTGTTGATGTCCTATACACTCCAAAGGGTCTCTGATCAACTGGAGCCTTCAGGGTTCTTTGATCATCAATATTCAAGCGTTTTCTTCATTCCTTCTCAACCTCCTTTGGTTTTTATTCTTTCCTGATCTTCCTCATGTCTTCTTTCCATGTTTTTTTCTGGAATACCTTCATTTGCAATCACTCATGACAAGCAATGATTAGCCTAAAAATCTCATATTGTACCATGTTACATGCATATTTTTTGTTCATTCCTTTCTAGTGCACTCAAGATGGACATAAGGGACTTTAGGGAACATGGGTGCACTTTGAAAGGATGAGGGGTTGAAGGGGGCAGGATTTGGGGCTTTGGCATGCACTCATGTGATCAAGAGAGGGAGTCAGTTAAGGCAGGGTGCATGGTGCAAGTTCGAAGGACAAAGGGGGAGCCTTTGAGCTTCCCAAGTGCGTTGTGCTCTCAAGGGAGAGATGGAGGGCAAAGGAACAATCCTGAAGGCTGAAGGATGAAGGCTTCAGGACTTTGGGGTTCACTCATGTGCTCAAGAAGCCCAGGAGGGCACAAGCTACGCTCTTGAAGGTTGAAGGTTAAGGCTTCGTGCCTTCAGAGTATGCTCATGCAATCAAAGGGTCAAAGAAGTTACATAGAACATTGGGGAAGGATGAAGGGAGGAACTTAAGGCCTTAAGGGTGTGCCTATGCACTCAAGGAGGGTGTAATTCTTTGAGTTGAAGGAGTGCGCTCAAGGGAGATTTAGTCTCTAGGAGGGCATAATTCGGAGTAAGGAATGGGGAAGAGGGTTAAGGAGTGCGCCTTGTACCCCTGGAGGGCACATGGAACACTTATCAATAACGAAGGATTCCCCATCAATGCTTCAAAGTACGTTCATGTTCTCTTGGCCTTAATAACTTTGATTTGAAACCAAATATTTGTATAAGTCTGGAACATGAGGTGAGGGGAAAATATGATGAGTTTAGACCTATAACCATGTGTGACACATACCAACTCATCAAGGAAACTTAGAAAAACTTGAGAAATGATGAATATATGTCAAAACACCACTTTATACACATTCCCCAAGTGTAACGAGCGTAGTGTGTGCGACTACGACCCAAAAGTGTTTTTTTGCGACAACAAAGATATTATTACCACGAAATGCACTAAAAGATTTCATGATCAATCCAAAAACACTTGGGACCATTCAAAGGAACTTGAAACACATAGAATAACATGAAACAATAACTGGTGATCGAAGCGGCTCTATATTCAACAATGATAGTAGGCTCCAAAATTCAAATGTAGCGAAATTTTGGAGGGTCTTGTAGCAACGACAACACTTGGAGACACATTGGGCAGAATTTAGCTTCTCTATCTGGGAATAGCTTTCGGTTAAGGGCCAGACCTTCAGGAAGTATTGATTTCCTTGACTTCACCTCTTCGACCCAGTTTTACACATAGCATCTCAATTTTCTCAGCTTGGTTGGAAGACAGACAAAACATACACCATATCACAATTGTTTCAATATAAGAAAGGGTAATGTGAGTAATGAGTTTATGATATTCAGAGTATGAGTTTTTATCTCTGGTGTGTCTCCACTGCCTAAAGGACTAGTCAGTACTTCAATGAAGTCACTTCAAGAGAACAGACATTGCTTCGCTGCCATTGAGCCTTGACAGTACCCTGACGATGTTGCTTGCTTCACCTCCCTGTGCATGAAGCCTTTCATTTCTTTCACTCTTTATTTATTTATTTTAATAGAAATGTGCATTGAAAATTATTATTTTCAACAACCAAAAAAGGGATCCTGACTTATTGAGAGTACAGGAGGTTTCCCCTTTAGAGAAGCATTTTAGAACCTCTGATATTGGTTTGATTTCTTTAGATTTCCCCCTTATCCCTTCTCTACTAAATTCAACATGTGTTAACAAAAGTAGATTTACATGAAGTTGAGTAGTTTAGATACCGGCATAAGCACGAATCTAATAGGTTCCCTCAAGGTTCTCTTATTGGACAAATCCTATTTTGCATCTGGCCTCAGCTCAACCTATGGCATTTTCCCAGGCAAAGAAAGAGAACAACAAAAATCCAAGCATTGTTGTTGTCAAACTCCTCTTTTATTACACTACAAAGCCTTTTGAGCCATGCACTTTACACAAAGGTCTTATTTATGTACATTGACCAACCAACAAGACATGAGAAGACACAACTTACATAACAAACAAACCACAAACACAAGAAAGAGAAAGAGAAACAAAACAATTGTAGAGGAAGTGCACCTTGTAGCTTCTATCTAAAGTAATTCTTTAGATCCTGATCGCTTAAGGGAAGGGGGTCAATCCTCCTATCTAATTATTTTAGTTTGAAAGAGCTGTGGCCAAGATTTTCATTAACAATAAATGGCCCAATCCACAAAGGTTGGAACTTTGTTTGTTTCCCCTTTTCTTTGTTCGTTTTATCCCACTTCAGGACTAGGTCACCCACATCAAAGCTCTTTTCTCCTGTGGACTTCCTACCAAAACAATGCTTTACACGGTTCTAATGTACAAAAAATCAGTCTTTGGCCTTGCGCCTTTCTTCCTTTAGTTTAACTAGCATATCTATCCCACTTTGAACCAGGAGGCAAGGTTTACCTTATGACTATTGAGAGAGTTGCAAGGCCAGAAGATACAGGTTCAAAGTCAAGATAGCTTCTTTACTATAAACAAGGAACTATGGTGAGGTTCTTAGGGAAGGTTTTGGAGTTAAATAGTCACCACAAAGAGTATTGGTCAATCTTTATGCCAGTTCCTTTGTTCAGAGAAGATGGTTTTCTTGATTATATGGATAAAATTCTTATTCGTGAATTCAGCCAAAAAATTTCCTCGCGGATAATAACTAGACGCATGTTTGAATACAATTCCATTTTCTAATGTAAATTCATAAAGTTTTACTAATGAAAAATATGTTGCATTATCAAAGACAAGTGATGTAGGAATGCCAAACATGTTCATAATATTATGTTACAAGAATTGGATGACTTCTTGGTCATTTACTTGTCTAAGAGGAACTGCTTCTGACCACTGAGTGAATTAATCTATCATTATTAGGATATATCAATGTTTCTTTCATGAATGAGGGAAAATTTCTCCAATAACATCAAGACAACACTATTGGAACAATTCTTCATCTGCTACTGGTAGCAGTCAGGCGGTTGACCTATGATTGTGGTCGGCACATCTCTAACATGCTTGGCACTTGCAGACATAAGCATGACCATATTTAGATAGAGTGGGTCAATAATATTTGCCCCTCATAAAATTATTTCTTGTAGTGTCGCATGCATAGTGGCCACATGTCGGTCCATCATGTAAAACTTTCAGGGCCTTCTTTGTATCCTCTATCTTAAGACACCTTAGCAAGACTCCATTATGGTGCTTCTGGAAAAGCACTCCATGAACCAATTTGTAAGATAGGGCTTTTATTCAGATTTCCCTTTTTTGCTTGTTTGATAAGTGTGAGGGGAAGGTTCCATGCTTTAATAATTGTCGTAGATCAACATCCCATGGCACTATAGATGTGTACCAAGAAACATGTTCAATATTATACATTTCGATCTCCTAATCCCAACCTAAAGATCTTGTTTAGGAGCAGTTCTTATTGGAACAGTTCTTCATCCGCTAATGGTAGCAGTGAGGCGGTTGACCTATGATTGTGGTCGGCACATCTCTAACATGCTTGGCACTTGCAGACATAAGCATGACCATATTTAGATAGAGTGGGTCAATAATATTTGCCCCTCATAACATTATTTCTTGTAGTGTCGCATGCATAGTGGCCACATGTCGGTCCATCATGTAAAACTTTCAGGGCCTTCTTTGTATCCTCTATCTTAAGACACCTTAGCAAGACTCCATTATGGTGCTTCTGGAAAAGCACTCCATGAACCAATTTGTAAGATAGGGCTTTTATTCAGATTTCCCTTTTTTGCTTGTTTGATAAGTGTGAGGGGAAGGTTCCATGCTTTAATAATTGTCGTAGATCAACATACCATGGCACTATAGATGTGTACCAAGAAACATGTTCAATATTATACATTTCGATCTCCTAATCCCAACCTAAAGATCTTGTTTAGGAGCATCTCTTACTTCGACGACTAGTTTACATAGGCCATGACCCTTTATGGTATGAACTAGTTTTCACTCTAGGTCATATTCTTAAAGACGGGTCATCTAGTTATCCCTCTTCTCACTTATCTCTTATTGCATGAACAATGTTCTTACTATTGGATAAGGTACACATATGATTGTGTGATATTTTAATATGTAGGGCCTAAAGTACTAGAGTACCTTGTATACTGCATACACTTATTTTTCAATGGAGGGATAACTTAATTCGGGCCCCTGTAGAATATATAGGTCTCTCATTTCCTTTAATAACTTTCTGAGTCAACATGACCGTAATTGACAAATATGAAGCAAATGTATAGAGTAGGAAATAGTTTCCATAATCTAGACTAAAAAATGTGTGTGCATCGACAATATCCTTCTTAACCTCAACAAAAGCATCCTTTTCCCATTTATCCCATTTATATACTACATAGTTCTTAATCATATCCTGTATGGGTTTGACTATTTGAGCATAATCGGAGATGAATTTTCTCAGGAAAATATTTTTTCCTAAGAAACACTGCATGGCTTTCTTATTCACCAAGAATGGGATCAGGGTAATAGCTTTGACCCTCTGAGGATCAGTATTGATTCTACTCTTTTCTATGATGTGTCCTAGTAGAATTCCTTCGAACACACTGAATATGCTCTTCTGGGGATAAAGAGAAATCAAGTACTTTCAACACCACTCAAAAATCTATTTTAGATGATGTACGTGATCTAATATTTTCTTGGAGAACACAACAACATCATCCAAATAAAAAAAAATGCTTTGACCTATCAGGCCATGAAAGGTGGTGAGCTCCAGTATTGCAGCAATAATGCTACAACTCCTGGGACCCCCTTCTTTACTTTTATAAACCCAGTAGTTCGTAACAAACTTGGAAGCGATGGTGCTGTATGCACAAGTACTAGCTCTTGCCGCAACTGTCACTTGGTCAGCTGGCACAAGTCTGCTAGGGGCTCAAGCCAACTTCTATGGGCTCTGAGAAGAAGCTTGTTAACTGATGGATGAAAGCTAATTTAAAAAAGGCTGATCTACTTGCAGAAAGTCATTGGAAAGATAAAAGAAAACGCAAACCCTAGCAAACACTAATGCTACCAACTAACCCTGTTGATGCAAGGAAGAGGATGCAAGCTACTGAGAGAAATGCCATTGGCTTCTAGGAAGATAAATACATGTATCTAAGCTACTTCTATAGTAACATCTGAAAGAAACATCTTTTTGTATTTTTTAATAAGTTATCAGAGTTATTATACATATGATTTGACTGTTTTTGGGTTGTGCAGAGGTGTATGGGCAAGAGGAAATGCTTGGAGGAGGTCAAGAAGGTTCAGAGAGGGCATAAGGGGTCCCTAACACCCTTCCCTAGAGTTTCACTGAGTTTGGCTATCAAGAAACCTCATTCGTGAGCCTCTACAGGAAGTATGTAGGGGTTCTACAGGATGTCTGTGATTTTCTACAGGATGTCTGGAATTTTCTACAGGATGTTCAGAAATGAGGTTTTTGGTGGATGAATGGAGAGGGAAAGGTGAAGGAGTGAGTGTGGAGGTAGGGTGAGGGTTGGAGATGGTCTAGAACTCGGTGGATGGAGTTGTGGACAGGTGTGGATGGCTATATTTGGTTCAAAGAAGACTAAAGCAATGTTACACACAAAACTAGGGTTATGGGAGAAAATGGCGAACAGGAGGCAAGGATTCTAAGCAGAGGGTGGAGTGGATGGTGCTGATGGAGAATGAACAGATGAAGGAGTGGTACAGGTGCTCTGCAAGGCGTTTCTTCCAACCGATCCAACGAAGACTTGGAATTTCAAAAACCTAATTACGATGACCTAATCTGCTAACTGCCAGTAAAGAGAATGAATCAGAAGTGTGACCTGCAATGAAACCGTGTATTTTAGCTCATGCAACTAAGCAAACGAAATTCTGAACTTGTAACCAACTTCTACACCTGAAAATCAAACACTAGCAATTGCATAGAAAAGCAAAATCAGTGTTTTTGTGGGCAGCAAAGTTATCCTGATCCCAGCTCCAGATCCTACTGAAGGAGAGGTGAAACTAGAGATGTTTGATGGCCCTTTTCTTGAAGCTTTTCTGTTAACAACCTATCAACTAAATCTGAGCATTCAAAAAGTCTATCTAACCATTAACAGTGACCTAGTCAATCAGCAAACTCTAATCTATTTAACAGAAATGTTTTTGCAAATGCATAAAGAACAACTACCAATACGTAGAGGAGGCCATAGCACTCGGGTTGGGCCCAACCGCAAGAGCTAAAAGCTCCTATAAAGAAATCAGATCTGATACCAAGTAAAGCTGCTTATCATTATTCAAAAATAACCATCATAAGAAAGTTGTACAGCAGTAACTACAATAAAACAAGCTGAGAAAAATGACAGCACTATAGTGCAAAAATAACAATAGTTCCAAAAGTAAACTACGAAGGTTGAGGCCTTCCTATTTGTACAATACGAGGGGGCTAGCAACCCTCCTAGATTCGAGGGACTCGGCTGTCCCAACTGCTAGTGAACAGTCACTCCTCTAAAAACTGCTTGGCTGCCTTTAAAACTCGTTTTGGTGGCCTGTGGAGCTCGGTGTTGAGGGTGGAGATTTCTAGGAAGGACATTTAATGCAAGAGACAACCTCCCTACAAATCCTCACCTCAATCTTGGCTGTCAGCTGACTCATGATTGCTTGGTTTTGCTCCAAAATTTGTCCAAAAATCCTGAAATAACCACATATTAGTCTCCTGGGTAGAGTGACCACCCTTATTCATTCAAATAACATAAACATACTAGAAAAACATGCATAATCTATGAAAAATGGAGGATTGAACAAGGACAATTAGGCAAAATGAGCCCAATAGGTTACCCAATTTGGGGGCTCACCATCACCCCCCTACTGAATCGGTTGCTCATCCTCTGAGCAACTAGTCCAGCTCATCATCCTTTATGGCTTTGATCGCCTCCCTCACATCCCACGCCTCTGCTGTGATATCCTCTTCTTGGTCGTGGAATCTTTCCTTCCTCTCCACTTCCTCCCATTGTCTACTTTCCTCCTCTTCCTTGACTACTTCGAGCAATCCCAGAAGTAGAGGACTGAATTTCAAGCCAATCCAATTGGCCTGCAAGTTCTGGATCAACTGTTTGTAGAGAGGTACCCTTGCCAAGGTCTCCCTCATCCTAGTGGGAGAGTGGTATTCCCTTATCTTCAAGCTGTGAGGCAGTGTGTTCCACCACCTTGTGCAGGCATGCATACAGTTTTCTCCCAACAGTCTCTCGATGTCCTCAAAATGGGCAATGGCTTGAGCCTGTTGCTCAATGTATTCCGGTAGATCCTGAGGACTATTGGCCAAGTGTTGGTGGGCGCTTATCACTGTTGATGGGTCATCTGGATCTACTCTGATCATGGGAGGCTCACTGAGCTCTCTACCTATGATACTGCGGACCTCTGTTGCTCTCTTCTCCTCATGGCTCATCCAAGAGGCCATGGCCATAAGCTGGACATCCCCTATCACCGTGTTAGGATCCCATGCGTTCATGTCTGGAAGGGAAAAGTTGTGCAGGTAGAACTCTGATAATTTGGCCCTATCCTCGGATGAACTACTGCCACATAGAGCTGCAAACTGATGATAATCTTGAAAAGGGGTGATGCCCCTTTGAGCCAAGGTATTGATTTGAAACTGTAACCATTGGTCCTTGAGGTAAAGGGCATAGGATTTGGCAGGCTACCTGCACTGCAGAGCTTCCATTGCCTAGCTGGCCATGCAGGGCAGTTGGGCCTCCTTTTCTTGTAGCTGCTATTTTAGAGAATGTATCTGTAATTCTTGTTCCTGTAGCTGTTGGTTCAGTGCCTCAATTTCAGTCTGTGTTCCTTCCTTTCTTTGTTGTTCATAAGGGGTATCTGTGGCTGTTGTGGGCCCCTCCTGTTGCTCTTGTTCCCCCAAGATGTGAGGCCTGTCTTCCTTCCTCTGTCCCTGTGATTGCAGCTGTTGTCTAAGCAGCTCATTTTCTTCCTGTAGCCTGACCCACTGGCTGCTCTCCACATGCCGTACTAGAGCCAATTCCCTCCTTGTCTCTTTGAGTTTTTCCTCCAGAGGACCTATATCTGCTACTCCCTTGGACTTAGAGATTTTCATCCAAGTGTGGGTCCTCACCCTCTCTTCCTCTAATGCAAGGAAAAGTGGCACTGTGAATTTCTGAGGAATGATCTTTCTGGCCTCCAAGAAGTTATAATAGGAGCCCAAGCTGGGTTGGGGGCTAGGTTCCATAATGTGCTTGACCTCTTCTTCCTTCTGTGGTGATTTGACTACCTCACCTTCAATTTCTTCGGTCTCCTTTAGTCTAGCCAATGTTTCCTGTAGAATGGTTTCAGTGTCCTGTAGAGAGGTTTTTGTGTCCAGCATTTTCATCCTCTCCCTCCAGGTGGATTTCTTCGGGCTTCCCTGCCCATAAGTGATGGCTGCCTTGGAGGGGGACCTCCCCCTTGGTGTGGTAGGGGTGTCAACAATGGTGATTGGTTCTTTCGGCGGTAGTTGGGGTCTGTCGGTTTTAATTCTTACACTTCTTCTTGCCTTAAAGTACAGGGGAGGCTCCCTCTTTCGCTTTTCCTTCTGCTTGGGGGATGTGCTTAGGGTGGTCAGCACAGCTGCTACCTCCCTAGCTAAAATCTCGGTTGATTTCTCCTTCTGCTGCCCTTTCCCTAGACTTCCTGTAGAAAGTCCTGTAGTGGCCATTTTCTGGCTTCCTGTAGAAGCAGTTTTCTGACTTCCTGTAGAAATAGTCTGCTGGCTTCCTGTAGAACCAGTTTTCCTTGATTTGGCTTGCTTGGCTGGGGGTGCCTTCTCTTTGACTTGTGCTGTGGTTGCCTTGGGTGTGCCTTTACTTGTTTGTACCTTTTCAGTCCTCTCTGCCTGGGTGTGCAACCACTTCTCCCTTAGCATTTGTGTTTTGACTCCACTCACAGCTTCGGCCTCCGTAGCTTGTCCCTTTTCTTGCTTTTCCTCTTGCCTTTCCTGTGGCTTTTCCTGTGATGGTCTGCCCTAGGTTTTCTTACCCTTAGCTTCCTTACCCTTATTTTTCTTCTCTGCCTCGATATGCTCCTTCTCCTCGCTACTGGATGAAGTGACTTCTTCTGCCAGAGTCCGGATATCATCATCCTTGGTCATATTGTGGAAAATCTCCTAGGAGATAGGGATGATATAAGTATGGAGGGCATCTTCTATGAGGAGCTTGATAAGCCCATGATGAGCCAGCTGGTCTGGTGTCCCCTCCTTCAGTTTTGTGCCACACTCAATCAATGACTGCAGGAGGAAGTATGGGATGCTCAATTTTTGTTCTAAGTTAACAAGCGGAAGTGATAACCATACATAATACTAAATCGCCCCTCACAGGTAATATATTTCATAATTTGAAGGCTGACCTTGCTCCAAAATGGCTGAAGGCTGGCTCTCCGGACCCCATTTTTATCCTCTAAAAATTGTTCTTCTGGTAGGAAGAATTCATTTTTGGCTTTTTGGCCCAATTTCCATTCCTCTTTATCCCAGGGCATCCCCAATGGCAAATCAGTGACCCGGCTAATGAGTTGTGGGGTGAGTTTCAAGGTCAATCCCATGAAATTTACAGTTGCCAATGTTTTTGATTTGGGATGCAGGGACCTTAGGAAATCCTTTGTTATTTCATCATTGTGACCTTGAATTTTATCACTGAAGTTCATCCACTTTGCACGGGTAAATAGGTCTACCACCTCAGGAGTTTCTCTCAACTTCTTGGAATCAGAGGGTTCCTTTCTAATAAACCCTCCTGGCATGGTGAAAATACCCTGTTTTCGGCTTAGGCTCTGGTTAGAATGGAAATTTGGATATGGTTTTCTTCCTTGGTTCTCAGGATAGGGTTTCTTCGTTGTTTGTATCTCCCCTTTCACCAATTCTCTGGTTAAAATACTGCTGCCGCCCAAGACTCGACTTGTCAAAAGGAATGAAGCTCTCACAGACAGAGTGCAGAGAAAATTTTCATACCAATCATATAACAGTCACAATTTTTTTTATATGTGTACAGGTGAGCCTTACAGCGGTTTATCGTTATAATGGGGAGAGTTTGTTAACAGGAAGCACGGAGGAGAATATGACGCAGCACCATTCGAAAGAAATTCGGTGTATCGTATAAGCAAACCACCATTCTTGACCCACAGGCAGACTGGTTTCAATTTTCCCCACTTCAAACAAGCTAATTCACCACCTTTCAAAAATTAAGCATGGGGATGGCATGTTCGAGCCTACCTCTCTTCGAGATTTCCAATTCCGACGCACAGACACGGGTTTCTCTGCTTCGGGAGCTTTCGCTCTGCTTCCTATAGAGCTCCTTCCTGTAGAGAGCTTCTGCTGCTTCTGGAGGACGTCATGGCACTGCGGAGCAAGTCTGGGACGCGAGAAAAGTTTGAACTCGGCTGAGAAACTCGAGCTAACGAATTACAGAGGAGGAGGACGCTCACGTTGCTCAAAAACCGGTTGAGGCATAAATGACAGTGGTTGATGTGCGTGCTCTGGCCGAATGATTTTGAAATACGTCGCAATTCATGGTGCGAGGGGTGAGGTGTCCAGGCTGAGCCGTTAGACAACATCACAGCCATCATTCCTCGGTGTGTTTCTGACCGCCAATATCTATCCCCACCATTACCTGTCGTCATCCCTGTCAGTCCGTCGATTTCACTGCAAATCTGTTGATTTCCCCGACTGGACACTTCCCACGTGTCGGCTCCACGTCCTTCTGGCGGAATGGAGCGTAACCATGCTCGTTCAGATCCCACGAGACAGTTCTACTAGCTGTGGGTGGCCAGTTGACTGGCCATTGCATTTGTTCAATCCGCACATTCACATACATGCAAGTTTCATAGTATAGTTCATGTTAATTTGACGAAATAAGGTTAGGCACTTACCTGGGGTGACCGCGGATGTGTTTCGCAGGTTTTTGGACGTGAAGCAATGGTTTTTCTCACTGTTTCTTCATGCACAGGCGTGTGAATTCCCTTGTTCATTTGCTGATGTCGGATGCAAGGCTTCCAGGACTCAGTCCTCTGGTGGTGAATGCTGCATGCACGGCCTCGTGTGTTCTCAGCTGTTGAGGAGGTGTTCATATTTACACAGAGCCGGTTGCATGCCTCCTGTGTTGATTTCAACTGCTTCTGACTCCATAGTGTGTATTCCAGGCGGATCAGCTGCTACAGGATTCCTGTGGGACATCCTATAGCTGTTTCTCCTCCTGGGCTGCATGTTGAAACGAGCACGGCTATAGTCATGGATGAAGGGTCCTCTTGGAGCTTTTGATAGGTATAGTGTGCGGCCCTTCATGTATTTGATTTGTCCCTTGGAAGAAAATGGCAATCTGAGGAAAGCGAGACTTTTTTTTTGCATGATTGTGCAAGAGTACAGGACCAAATGGTGGTAATGGCAGTGGAAAGAGAGGAAACAGGCGAGGGATGGGAAAAAGGGGTGGCTGCAGGCCTCACCAACAAACTTCAAGTCTTAAATCCTCCTTCAGAATCGATTTTGGCTCATCCAAAGGTTCTACAGGATGTTTCTTGTAGAAATGCAGAACTTCCTGTAGAAAGCACTGAAGCTTCCTGTAGGAGGTTGAATCTTGACTCGAATGTGTCCAAATCCTGGAAAAAGTGTGTGGCCATGGAGGGAGTGTTGGTGAGGATGCCTGGTAGGTTGGGATGGACCCTTGTCCTTGATTTGTGTGACCCTCTTTATCTGCATTATATCCCTGCAACCTACAATAATCTCAAAGATTGGACCTGTTTTTCTTTTTTCTCTTCTTTTTCTCCTTGTTTTTCTTTTTTCTTTTTTTTTTTGAGACAGCAAGGGCGCCTCTAGGAGGTTTTCACCCCCACTATCTGCCCTGGGCACCTCAAAGAGGTTTTCACCCAAGGATCTTTTTTATTCCATTTCTTTATTTTTTGAGAGACAGCAGGGGCGCCTCCATGAGGTTTTCACCCTCACTGCCTGCCCTGGCCGCCTCAGAGAGGTTTTCATCCAAGGATCTTTTTATTGCTTTTTTTTTTTTTTGATGATCAAGGTGTGGCCAGAACAGAGGCAGAACCCTGCTCTATTACCAGCACTGATTTTTCCATAGTTTCAATGAATTCCTACCTCAAGAGGGGTTTCTTGTAGATTTTCAGTCGATGTCCATTGACAAGCATGGGGATGGCCTCTTCATCAATGGTCCTGATAAGGACTGAACCATTGTCGTTACATTTCTCCACTATATATGGTCTGTACCATCTTGTCCTCAACTTCCCTTTGAAATCCTTGTATCTTGAGTCATACAGCAGCGCCCAATCTCCCCACTAGAATTGCTTTTCATTAAGGTGCCGGTCATGCCATATCTTCCTCTGGATTTGAACTACTTCTGAGTGGAGGAGGGCCTGCATTCTTTGTTCATCTAATCCATTCAGTTGCAATAATCTCTCACGTTGAGCATGGCTGAGATCTAGGTCTAGCTGAGCGGCCACCCTCAATGTATTGTACTTGAACTCTATGGACAACAAAGCTTTCTTCCGGTAGACCAGCTCATAAGGTGTGAAACCGGTTGTGGTCTTCCAAGTGGTGTTGTAGGCCCAGGTGGCCTCAACCAGGCGATCTGCCCAATCCTTTCTGCTGCTGCTCATAACCTTGGTCAAAATCCCTTCCAATGCTCGATTAGTGACTTCCACTTGCCCATTTGCTTGAGGATGATAGGGGGTGGAAGTCTTGTGCTTGATCTTGTGATGAGCGAGCAAATATTCAATCAGGTTGGAGGTGAACTGGCTTCCTTGATCTGTGACTAACTCTCTTGGGTAGCCAAACTTGTAGAAGATATTTTCCCTCAGAAACTCAGCCACCTTTTCTTCTGTTGCTGCTTTGATTACCTTTGTTTCTGCCCACTTGGTCAGATAGTCGGTGCACACAATGATGTAAGACCATTACTTTGAAGGAGGGTTAATAGGACCCACAAAATCCATGCCCCACTTCTCAAATGGCTCGAAGGTCACTTGAGGTTGGAGAGGAATTTCATCTCTTGGAGTCGGTTTCCCCATCCTCTGACATTGGTCACACTGGCTGATGTATCTTCTGACATCCTGATGAAGAGTAGGCCAATAGTAGCCTGCCTGTAGAATTTTGAAGGCAGTCCCTTTTGCTGCAAAGTGGCCTCCACAAGGTCCATCATGACAGGTTAGGAGGATGTAAAATACTTCCTCCTCCCTAACAAAACGTCTCAAGATCTGATCTGGGCCAAGCTTAAACAAGTTTCCCCTGATCCACGTGAGCGGGGCACTCTTCCTTACAATTCTGCTCTTCTCCTTTGAGGACAGGTGTGGAGGGAACTGTGCTGAGACCAAGTAATTTGCTATATCAGAAAACCATGCAGAGAGTACTGAGATAGAAAATAGATGTTCATTTGGCATCTGGTCATCCACTGTTTCTTCCTCACCTGCAGGCAAGTCCAATCTAGACAAGAAGTCAGCAACAACATTTTCCTTACCCGGCTTGTTGACAATCGTCAAATCAAATTGCTGTAACAAAAGTAACCATCTAATAATACAAGCATTGACATGAGGCTTATTCATTAACTATATAATCGCAGCATGATCAGTGTGTACAAATGTTTGATAACCGGTGATGTAGTGTCTGAACTTGTTTACGGAATGGACTACGGCCAGGAACTCTTTCTCGGTTACAGTATAGTTCATTTCTGCCTTGGACAGGTTTTTGCTGACGAAGTATATGGCATATGGGAGTTTATCCTCAATTTGTCCTAAGGTTTCCCCTATGGCTTTGTTCAAGGCATCAGTGTGGATGTGGAAAGGTAGGGCCCAGTTTGGACCTCTCAAGATCGAGGCAGACACCAGCTTTTCTTTCAACTCCTCCAGTGCCCCTTGACAATTGTCAGTCCATTTAAACTAAGCATCTTTCCCTAAGAGTCCAAATAAAGGCGAGGCTAGCTTGCTGAAGTCTTTAATGAATCTTCGATAATATCCTACCAAGCCTAGGAAACTCCGAACATCTCTTACCTTTTGAGGAGGTGGGACCTTTTGGATGATAGCAATTTTATTAGGATCCACCTGTAATCCTTGGCGAGAAATGGTATGTCATAGCACGGTCCCTTCAGTCATCAGGAATTCACATTTTTTAGGACTGAGGGACAGACTCATCTCAATGCACTTGGTTAGAACTTTTCCCAGATTGGTCAACGCTTCTTGGAAGTTGGACCCATAAGGAGTGAAGTCATCCATGTAGATTTCTATCGAATCATGGACCAACTCAGAAAAGATGCTCAATACTGCTCTCTGGAAAGTGGCAGGAGCATTGCATAGCCCAAAGGGACGGACTCGATAGGAAAAGGTACCCCAAAGACAGGTGAAAGTGGTTTTATCTTGGTCTTCCGAGCTGATTTGGATCTGGTTATACCCGCTGAACCCATCTAGGAAAGAGAAGAACTTCTTCCCTGCCAGTCCATCCAACACCTAATCTATGAAAGGCAAAGGGAAGTGGTCTTTCTTAGTGGCCTTGTTAATTTCTTGGTAATCTACACAGATTCTCCACTTCCCATTCTTCTTGGGCACAAGCACTAGAGGCGAAACCCACTCACTATCGGAGATAGGATAGATGAATCCTGCATCCAAAAAATTTTGCAATTCTTCTTTGACAATGTCCTTAAGGGCTGGATTCATTCTCCTCTGAGGTTGCCTGACTGGTTTACAATCTTCTTTAATGTAGATGTGATGGGTACAGACCGAAGGATGGACTCCTTTCATCTCCTTATAGCTCCAGGCAAAAGCATCTAAATTTTTGTTCAATAAGCTACAAAACTCCTTCTCCTGGAAAGGAGATAGGGAGGAGCTAATCTTCAAAGTTCTCTCGGGGCCAAACTCCATATTCTTAACTCTGGGAGAGGTTGGATCAGTCACACAGAGGTCCACTAAGGTGCTGGCTTGGGTATCCTCCACCAATTGCTCTAAGGACAATGCACCGGGAGGTGGATTCTAAACCAAGGTCTCAATCAAAATCATCCTCGGTTTGAGGACCTCCCCTAGTGGTTTCTATGGTGCACAAGGGTGCGGAGTATACCTCATCCTCATCTCCTTCTTCCAGCCAGAGCGGTAAGTCATGTTCTAGCAGAGGCTGAGCAGGAGGGTATAGGACTAGCTGCTTGGACATAGAACCATTTTTGATGGTCATGTTTCCAGCTCGGTAACTGATGTAAGCATCCGCAGTGGCTAACCAAGGCATTCCCAAAATGAGGGGGTATCCAGTAAGCTTTGCCTTTGGTTGAAGGACTAAGAAGTCCGTAGGATACTCCCAAGAGTCAACCGAGACCAAGACATCCTCCACAATCCCTTTGGGAGTCACGGTGGAGCGATCTGCCAACTGCAGGACTGTCGAAGTCTTCCTTAAGGAACCCTGAAGGTTGAGTTTAAGCATGGTGTCCCGGGTCATCACATTAATGGAAGCCCCTAGATCAATCAAGGTATGGGGGATAATGGTGCCATTGATGTGGGCATCAACTACAGAACTCCCAGGGTCCAAATACTTTGGACAGATTACTTGCCCCAACATTAGATCAGACAATTGTCCTATGATATTGATAGTCGAGGCATATCTCTTTCTCTTGCATGGGTGCCTGAAACACTTCTCCTTAATCAATTTGTTGTATATCAGTACATCTTTAATGGCCTAGAGAAGGGGTATTCTCACAAGCAACTGTTTTAGTTCCCCCAAAAGTTCAGTCTCCTCTGGGTTTGGTTGTGTGGTTACTGTTACTCGCTCAGGAAAGGGTGGAATGGCTTTGTGTTCACTTTCCTATTTCTCTACCTCGTCCTCTGGGGGAGGAGGTTGGCGATCTGGAAGGGTCTTTCTGGATCGCAAGTTGATCTCCTGGATCTCCACAGCATAGGTAGGACATGTTGTCTCCCCAGTGTATACCTGCTGGGCCTGTCGGTTGTTGGGGTTCGTGTTCGGTTGGGTGGGCATCTGGGGTTGTCTTGGAGGAGCAGGAGGTAGTGGTTGTGGTTGAGCCGCTGGTGGAGGCAGAATGGCGGGAGGAGAGTTGTATTGGGGCCTCCACCCCGGTTGAGGTGCATTCCACTAAGGCTGTGGCTGGACATGTGAGTGAAACGAATGAGCAGTGGGTTGAGTATGGTATTGAGGTGGATAAGACCATGGAGGAGGTGCAGAACAGGAAGGATGAGCAGGGAGACCCCAAGAAGGCATGTGAGTAGATTGGTTGGGGCTATAATAAGATTGGGATGTCCCTTGCATCCCCTGCTGGTAAGGTCTGGGTCCATGCGGTCTCCTTTGGTTGAGGAAGTAGAGAGGTTTAGTGGGTGCCTCAGTCCCTTGGTACATGGGCTTGAATCCGGGCAAGGTTGGGCATTGGTTTGTGGGGTGGTTCTCCTCACAAACGAAACATACCTCCAATGAGTGCAATGGACACTCGTTCTTAGGGTGCTTCCTCGTACATCGGGGACAGAAAATGGCCAAATCCCTCTCAGCTTCCTCTTTCTTTTGCTGGATTCGGAAAGTATCAAGTTGCATGGCAATGGTCTGTCTCATCTCACTTTTGAGGTCTTACATCTAATTAGCAAACTGATGCTTGGAGAAGGTAATACTAGCTGAAAGTGGATTCCCCCTACCTCTTTTCCGGGCTGCCCTAGAGTGGTTTCTAAACTCAGTCTTTATGTCCTCATAAGGTAGTTGGTAAATATCTCCTCCAGCTAGCATGTGAAGGGTATCTAGAAGGTCTTCAGGGACTCCTCAAAGCAGAACCAACTTTAGAGATTCAGGGTCAAGTGTGCACCTGGCCCGTTTATAGCTAAGTTGGAACCTTTCCTCATAGCCCTCTAGAGAATCATCATTTTCCATGGTCATCCGAAAGATTTCCCCCTTAGTTTCCTTTGACCTACAGTAATCCCGGTATTTGTTGTTAAAGGCTTGCTGCATCTGAGCCCAAGTAGTGATAGTGTTTCCAGGTAACCCCATGAACCAGCGTAATGCTGCATCCTTGAGGGTAGAGGGAAAGAGTTTCAACTTTTGCTCGTCTTTGGTATAGTCATAAGTTCGTCAAAGGACAACAAACTCAAATAAGAAGGTATCAGGGTCTTCCGTGGTCAATCCATGGAAATGAGGTAAGGCTGAGGGACTTATGTTCTTCATTTTCATGTCCCCGTTAGTCTCTCGAATGGGGAAGGTACCTTCTATTTTCTCATCATCGTCTCTACCATTTCTATTGTCAGCCATAGTCTCAAAAGGAATGTTTTCTTTCTCTTCTTCTATTATAGGATCTCCATATATCTCAGGAGGTTCACCTATAGGTTCCTCTAGATCACTGCCACCAAAGAAGAGAGAAGGCGACTTAGTGAAGTGGTGGGGGTGTTGGGTAGGAATTTTTCGGTATTATCTCTGTTCCTACGAGGCATGAAAGGACTTTTGGATGTTTTGTTTTTCCTCTGCTTGTACCTACAAAACTGAAACAGATGGAATTGCAACTAACTAAAATCTATCTTGCAGAAATGAAAATGCGGAATTGAAATGAAAGCAGGGAAAGACTAACCTATTTTGATGAAATCAAATTGCGAGAAGGAAAGACTAGACTACACTTGCAAAATTGAAATTCTATTTTATGCTTGCAGAATTGAAATTATGTCTTAAGCTTGCAAAATTGAAAGGTTAATCTATGAAAGCAGGAAATGTCTAGTTTACTTTTGCAGAAATGAAATTGCAGAATGGAAATGAAATAAACTACTTAGCAGAAGGTGAGAGTAGGAAAATAGAAGAAAAGTAGCAATCACAAATACTCTGACGCTTCCCCGGCAACGACGCCAAAAAGAGGTGGTGAGCTCCAGTATTGCATCAATAATGCTACAACTCCTGGGACTCCCTTCTTTACTTTTATCAACCCGATAGTTCGTAACAAACTTGGAAGCAACAATGATGTATGCATAAGTACTAGCTCTTGCCGCAGCTGTCACTTGGTCAGCTGGCACAAGTCCGCTAGGGGCTCAAGCCAACTTCTATGGGCTTTGAGAAGAAGCTTGTTAACCGATGGACAAAAGCTAATTTAAAGAAGGTTGATCTACTTGCAGAAAGACATTGGAAAGCTAAAAGAAAACGCGAACCCTAGAAAACCCTAATGCTACCAGCTAACCCTGCTGATGCAAGGAAGAGGATGCAAGCTACTAAGAGAAATCCATTGACTTCTAGGAAGGTAAATACATGTATCTAAGCTACTTCTATAGCAACATCTGAAAGAAAAATCTTTTTGTATTTTTGAATAAGTTATCAGAGTTATTATACATATGATTTGACTATTTTTGGGTTGTGCAGAGGTGGATGGGAAAGAGGAAATGCTTGGAGGAGGTCAAGAAGGTTCAGAGAGGGCCTAAGGGGTCCCTAACACCCTTCCCTAGAGTTTCACTGAGTTTGGCTATCAAGAAACCTCATTCGTGAGCCTCTATAGGATGTCTGCGATTTTCTACAGGATGTCTGGAATTTTCTACAAGATGTTCAGAAATGAGGTTTTTGGTGTATGAATGTAGAGGGAACGGTGAAGGAGTGAGTGTGGAGGTAGGGCGAGGGTTGGAGATGGTCTAGAACTCAGTGGATGGAGTTGTGGACAGGTGTGGGTGGTTGTATTTGGTTCAAAGAAGACTAAAGCAATGTTACACACAAAACTAGGGTTATGGGAGCAAATGGCGAACAGAAGGCAAGGATTCTAAGCAGAGGGTGGAGTGGATGGTTCTGATGGAGAATGAACAAACGAAGGAGTGGTACAGGTGCTCTGCAAGGCTTTTCTTCCAACCAATCCAACGAAGACTTGGAATTTCAAAAACCTAATTACGATGACCTAATTTGCTAGCTGCCAGTAAAGAGAATGAATCAGAACTGTGACCTGCAATGAAACCGTGTATTTTAGCCCATGCAACTAAGAAAATGAAAGTCTGAACTTGTAACCAACTTCTACACCCGAAAATTAAACACTAGCGATTACATGGCAAAGCAAAATCAGTGTTTTTGTGGGCAGCAAAGTTATCCTGATCCCAGCTCGAGTTCCTACTGAAGGAGAGGTGAAACCAGAGATGTTTGATGGCCATTTTCTTGAAGCTTTTCTGTTAACAACCTATCAACTAAATCTAAGCATTCAAAAAGTCTATCTAACCGTTAACAGTGACCTAGTCAATCAGCAAACTCTAATCTATGTAAATGTTTTTGCAAATGCATAAAGAACAACTACCAATACATAGAGGAGGCCTTAGCACTCGGGTTGGGCCCAACCCCAAGAGTTGCAGGCTCCTATAAAGAACTCATATTTGATACCAAGTAAAGCTGCTTATCATTATTCAAAAATAACCATCATAAGAAAGTTGTACAGCAGTAGCTACAATAAAACATGTTGAGCAAAATGACAGCACTATAGTGCAAAAATAACAATAGTTCCAAAAGTAAATTACGAAGGCTGAGGCCTTCCTATTTGTACAATACGAGGGGGCTAGCAACCCTCCTAGATTCAAGGGACTCGGCTGTCCCAATTGCTAGTGAACAGTCACTCCTCCAAAAACTGCTTGGCTTCCTTTAAAACTTGTTTTGGTGGCCTATGGAGCTCGCTGTTGAGGGTGGAGATTTCGAGGAAGGCCATTTAATGCAAGAGACAACCTTTGTATGAATCCTCACTTGAAGCTTGGTTGTCAGCTGACTCATGATTGCTTGGTTTTTCTCCAAAATTTGTCCAAAAATCCTGAAATAACCACATATTAGTCTCCTAGGTAGAGTGACCACCCTTATTCGTTCAAATAACATAAACATACTAGAAAAACATGCATAATCTATGAAAAATGGAGGATTAAACAAGGAAAATTAGGCAAAATGAGCCCAATAGGTTACCCAATTTGGGGGCTCATCAAAAGGTGATGTCCATTTCTCTTTGCAAAGTCTCACCTATGTTTATAAGTCCAAATGGCATCCTCTTGAAAGTGTATGTCCTTCATTTGGTCCAGAACATAGTTTTCAGTCGGTCGTGTTCTACTAATAGCACTTGATTATAACTTGGGAACCCATCTAGTAGTGAAAACATTTCAGATACAGATATTGTCTGGAATATCTGCTCCATGGACGAAATGAGATAGTTATCTCTATCATAAACCTGAATAAGGTTGTAGAAATATACACATAATCTTATCTCTCCAAACTCTTTTCTGATGGGGACTTGAATGGAAACCCACATGGAATGTATGAATTTAAATATTATCTAAGCATCCAACAACTTACTCAATTCCTTTTGTATAAAGGGCTCATGTGTTGGATGAACTTTCCATAGCTTTTGCTAGAACGGTTTCACCCCTTCTTTTATAAGGATGACGTGCTGGATAATAGGAGTGTCAAAATTCTTTAAATCATTCTATGTCCATGCGAACACATCATAATAATTTTTTAATAAGAAAATAAATGCTTGTCATTCTTGTGGAGAAAAAAAATCATCGAGGTTCACATACTTTGGATCTTTGGGAGTTCCAAAATTGACTTGTTCAGATGTTAACTTTTAACTCTGAGTCTTTGTGTTGGTTGGCCTTCTGAATCCATTTTGCAGGTCATATAATTTCTCCAGTGACACAACACCCTTAGGCATAGTGTTTCCTTTCGATGCATTAGACACATCATGCTCATCCTCCTTTATCAAAACATCTTTGAATATGTTAGCATTAGCCATAAAATGCAGTATATGTTGGTCATCATTGAAAGAACATAAGTTAGTGACATTGTCTGGCATAGATGGTTTATATACAATTTCAATAGAAAAACCATTTTTCAATGGCGACATCCTAGCAGATGAATTTCCTAATGCATCCGTTGTAGCATTCATAACTCTAGGAACAAAAACGATATTGAAAGATTTAAAATGATTGATCAAACACCATACCTCCTTCTGGTAGTTTTTAAGATGCAATGAAACACAATGTATAGTATCTTGTACCTGATGAGTAACCACCTCTGAGCCACCGATTACGTTCAGAATTTCTACCTTTGAGTCAATAGATTTCTTTTATCCGAGTACGATCACTTCATATTCAACAATATTATTGGTATACTTTAAGTCTATATGGAATGAAAGGATATGATTCTTGTTGTGTGACTCTATAAGAACAAAACTAGCTCCTAAACCGTCTTTCATATTTGAACCATCAAAATGTAAAGTCCAAATATGGTGAGCTACTAAGCTACTTCGTATACTACTATTATGTACATATATATTACATGTTTCATTTTCACCAACTGGAGAAAAAGGAAGGAGCTCCAGCTATGTATCTGGTGGAATGAGTGATGGTTGTGCCTAATAACACCCGAGGTTTGTCTCAAGGAAGAAATTCCAAAAAAATAGATTGGCAAAAGAAAGTGGCTCGTTGTGGCCCTCAAGTGGTGTCACAATGTGTTTTATGTTGGAAATAATACTGAGAGGGGGGGTGAATCAGTATTATCAGATCAATCAAACTTTTTCAATTTCATACTCAGAAACATATACGCTACTTAAATTAAGTGAACCCGCGTGTACACGCTACTGCGTCTAATGAAACTCGCGTATATCCAGAGATCTTATAATTCAGTTATCTTAATCTTCAGTAAATGCATCAGATCATTATTAAGCATATTAACAGTAAACAGGTGCAGAATATCACACAAGAGCCACACACACATGAACACCATGATATAAGGTGGAAACCCAATGTGGGTGAAAACCACCTGCTACAATTCGTCTCTTTCTTCTTTAATAAGAAACTTCTTTTACAATGCACTGGTGCAGTCATTTACCAGCACGCAGGCTGCAACCTGCAGAGGGCTACAACCCTCATAGCTTTTGTACTAGCCGATCCATTTACTAGTACGTAGGTGCCAACCCTACAGAAGGCTACAACCTTCACTCGTTTTCAGCTGCTCCTGGAAGGGAGCTACAACTCCCTTGGCTCTTGTACTGGCTGATATGTTTACCAGTACGTAGGTGCCGGCCTACGATCTTCCCGGGACCACGTTTCATACATTTTCATACTGGATCCATGAAACAATCACCATTGTAGAACAACCTGCATCATCAATCACTGAAACACCCAATTCTGAATCACTGTAACCCTGTCAACAACAACCAGACAACATAACAACAACCAGATCCAACTTCATCTTCAAATATCATACTTCACATTGTATACGCTACTTGGATGAACCCAACCTGCGTGTATACGCTCTTTTACCAAAGCCAACCCGCGTACAGATCTGCAAATTCTAACTTATAACTCTGCAGCTATATCAGACATCAAAACATACCCAGATCATAATAATAAACATGCGTCAGTAGATCTGATCTATCCATAGTCAAACCATATGAAGATAATCATTCCAAGCCTTGAGATCTCGTTCCATCATTCATCATCCTCCACATGAGTGAAACCTTGGTTCAGATCACCAACCCATAACCAGCACTTGGATCTCACACTTCCTCAGATCTTCATCACTCACACACACTCTTGCACCTTGCCTTACTTCATTTGCCTAATGATCTTCTCCTTATATAGCCTTAGGCCCTTTACAATACCACGGTCCAAAACCATAGTAACACAATACCATCAACTTCAAAACTAGGGATCAACACGTCCGTCGAGACGCCATGGTCCAAAACCATAGGCACAACTTCCAAGGACTAACCGCCATGGACCAAAGGTACGTTTTCACATACACGCTCTTTTATTGAAGCCAACCTGTGTGTACACGCGACTTGGGCTTAATGAACCTGCGTGTATGAACTTTCTTGGCCTGCTGTACTAAGATCTGTCTTCTGATTAAGTGCCATCACCTGTACCAACCTCTGAGCAACTGTACCAACCTCTGAGTGAGTTGCCATCAAGGACAACACTTGAATCATAATGCCAACAATCTCCCCCTTTGGACTTGATGGCAACCACCACACCAAGTCACTCTCCCCCTTTGACATCAAGGGCAAAGGGCGAACCAAGATATTCTCTTCTTTGGTATACCTTCTGCTGTCCATACTCCCCCTGAGTACCTGCTGCAATCTCCAAATGTGCTCCCCCTTTGTGTATGCCAAAGTGTACCAATCTATCCATCCTACTCTTGCTGAATTGTGCTGTTCATGCTCCCTTTGACTGTAGGCAAGATCTGCAAAAGATGTTCTTCAAGAAGAACAAAGACTTATACTCCATAGAAGACCTTCCTATCACCAAAAGACTCAATACATACATTCATCACCCAAACTGGTGGGGATATACCAATATTGACTCATCCACCTAACCATGTGGAGATACATTAAGAGTTTACTCATGATAAGACATGAACATTACATCATTCATCCCAGGCATAGTGGGGAAACCAACATAGGCCGTTACATGACCTTGACACCATAAAAGAGATATCACAACAGAGATACATGCTGAAGTTTCTGAATGGGCTCCAAGTTGTATCAATCCATCCATGCTCCCCCTGAGTAGATGCAAGTTCTAGGACCAGCAATTCATTCAAGACCATGACTATCATTCATCATATATGATCTGTACCATCAGCCTGCAATGCCATTCCTTTGATCAAACAACAAGATGTATCATTTAGCTTCATAGACTTTATAAACAACTTCTAACCATAATGCCAACAATGCATTATTTGAAGTATATGCTCCCCCTGAGCCTGTGCCATCTGTAGTTAGATCTGATCATGCATACATCAGTAATAAGCATCAAGATCTCATCATCAAGTTAGGATTAAACACTTCTAGCATCTTACAAGTATCAAAACATTTCCAAACATCCTCAGCAGACTGTAACTGTTAACCAATAGAGCATATACTGGACTGGATCATATCAGACCCCTTTTCTGAGTCTGTCCCCACTGCTTTTTCACAAACTGACATATACGCGACTTTTCAGTGTGAAACTCGCGTATATACGCGGCTTTACTTCATGAAACGTGCGTATGATAATTAGAACACTGAAGTTTTACATCTTCAGCTCCCCTTGAGTCTGTTATGTCTGTGCTGTGCTGAGTACCCTGTGCTGTGCCACATCTTTCTGGCTGAACTTCCTTCTTCTTCCATATCTTCAAGCATGTTGATGATTTCTTCTTATCATGAGCTTTGTTCCTGCAATCTCTTGCTTTATGTCCAAACTTGTTACATGCATAGCATCTTACATGTTTCATATTCCTCTTATAGCAATCAGCAGCTTTGTGGCCAAATATATTGCAAGAAAAGCAATATCCATTAAAGTACCTTGAATGTGATGATCTTTCTGTATGATGGTCTTGAAACCTTCTTCTTCTACATATGGCTGCAACATGTCCAAGATTATGACATACATAACATTCAACATTATTCATGGGAGGAGTAAAAGATTTTCTTTGAGGAGTCTCTTTCCTTGATTGTTGATGAGGTTGACCTTTCATCTCCTTGTAGAGCCTTTCAGATTTTGCATTAGAGATTCTTGTCTTACTTTGTGAAACAGATTCACCTTCAATAGACTCATGAAAACCAAGACCAGTTTTGATAGCAAGGGACCTTTGACTACTAAGAATATCATCCAAGATCTTAGTACTATCTTGAAATCGTAATAGTTTATCCTTTTCTTCTAATTTACTTTTCAAGATATTTACCTCAACTTGATGTTGTTCTTCTTTGTCTAGACATTGCTTCTTCAAGGTCTCTTCAGCTTTCCTTCCTTCATCCAACTGATGTCTTAGTTTGAGGATCTCGTTTTCTTGCTCTTTATTCAGTGCTAGCAGCATTTCTCGAATTCTGGAGGCACATTCCAACAGATCTTCTAATTTGATGATTTCTTCTTTGAGGGCATTCTCCTTTTTGCTAGGTAGATCTTGCTGATCTATGGTTTGATCTGATGCTTCATTTGTTTGTCCATCTTCATTCTGAGGTGATTCAGGATCTGAATTCAACGGCAGGTTGTCATTGTTCCTTTGAGCTGCCTTCTTCTTCTGACGTGCTTTCTTCCCCATTGTTCTACGAATCTCCTTCAAGCGATCAAGCTTCTCTGAAGGACCTGCTCTGATACCAATTGTTGGAAATAATACTGAGAGGGGGGGTGAATCAGTATTATCAGATCAATCAAACTTTTTCAATTTCATACTCAGAAACATATACGCTACTTAAATTAAGTGAACCCGCGTGTACACGCTACTGCGTCTAATGAAACTCGCGTATATCCAGAGATCTTATAATTCAGTTATCTTAATCTTCAGTAAATGCATCAGATCATTATTAAGCATATTAACAGTAAACAGGTGCAGAATAACAGAACATCACACAAGAGCCACACACACATGAACACCATGATATAAGGTGGAAACCCAATGTGGGTGAAAACCACCTGCTGCAATTCGTCTCTTTCTTCTTTAATAAGAAACTTCTTTTACAATGCACTGGTGCAGTCATTTACCAGCACGCAGGCTGCAACCTGCAGAGGGCTACAACCCTCATAGCTTTTGTACTAGCCGATCCATTTACTAGTACGTAGGTGCCAACCCTACAGAAGGCTACAACCTTCACTCGTTTTCAGCTGCTCCTGGAAGGGAGCTACAACCCCCTTGGCTCTTGTACTGGCTGATATGTTTACCAGTACGTAGGTGCCGGCCTACGATCTTCCCGGGACCATGTTTCATACATTTTCATACTGGATCCATGAAACAATCACCATTGTAGAACAACCTGCATCATCAATCACTGAAACACCCAATTCTGAATCACTGTAACCCTGTCAACAACAACCAGACAACATAACAACAACCAGATCCAACTTCATCTTCAAATATCATACTTCACATTGTATACGCTACTTGGATGAACCTAACCTGCGTGTATACGCTCTTTTACCAAAGCCAACCCGCGTACAGATCTGCAAATTCTAACTTATAACTCTGCAGCTATATCAGACATCAAAACATACCCAGATCATAATAATAAACATGCGTCAGTAGATCTGATCTATCCACAGTCAAACCATATGAAGATAATCATTCCAAGCCTTGAGATCTCGTTCCATCATTCATCATCCTCCACATGAGTGAAACCTTGGTTCAGATCACCAACCCATAACCAGCACTTGGATCTCACACTTCCTCAGATCTTCATCACTCACACACACTCTTGCACCTTGCCTTACTTCATTTGCCTAATGATCTTCTCCTTATATAGCCTTAGGCCCTTTACAATACCACGGTCCAAAACCATAGTAACACAATACCATCAACTTCAAAACTAGGGATCAACACGTCCGTCGAGACGCCATGGTCCAAAACCATAGGCACAACTTCCAAGGACTAACCGCCATGGACCAAAGGTACGTTTTCACATACACGCTCTTTTACTGAAGCCAACCTGCGTGTACACGCGACTTGGGCTTAATGAACCTGCGTGTATGAACTTTCTTGGCCTGCTGTACTAAGATCTGTCTTCTGATTAAGTGCCATCACCTGTACCAACCTCTGAGCAACTGTACCAACCTCTGAGTGAGTTGCCATCAAGGACAACACTTGAATCATAATGCCAACATTTTATGCATGTCTCACTGTTCACTCGAATATTGTTATTCCTGCCCTTATATGGAAGCTACAAATGTGACCAGTTCATTACAAAATACCCTTGCAATTTGCTAGACCAGTCTCTGCTAAGAAAAACGACATAGGATTTTAGTATGTCCACAATTATAATATTTATACATTGGTGAAATCGATCATCTTTTGATAATCTGATAATCACATTCTTAAGCTCACTTATCAATGGCCTGGACAAGAGACTTGTTCAGCTAAATAATTTGTGCATCAGTTTTCTCACATTCTTCATATATTTTATTTGCTATAGATAATGGAAATACATTTACAAATGAACCAAATCGACTAAACAATTATGGAAATTGTAATTGAAAATTTCAAACGTTAATAAAAATAGAGGGTAGAGAGTGTTAGCTTCTGTTGTTAAAGCATTCACTACAAGTTCAAGGTAGCTGGAAGAGTTACCTGACACCTTTTGGGAAGAGGAAGCTTTATCACCTATCGAAGGTTATGTAAAGGTCTGGACAATAAGTTCATGTTGGGTTGCAATCTTTGTGAGAGCATAGACAGAAATATTGGCTTGCATATTCTTCATATCTTCCAATATGTTATAGTCAATTCTTTCACCAATAACAGGTAATCGTAAAGTGTTTGGAGGAGTGGCTTTATTCGACACTTCCGGAGTGTTGGACTTACCCTTACTATTTGAGGAAGTGTTCTTGGACGTAGTTGCATCTCCAGACCTACTTTGTGCATTTTAAGCAGGGATTATGGGTGGTGAGATTCTTCTTAGCAATTACTCTTTCAACTTTTGTCTTATCAATTCTTATTCAGAGATGGGCCCTTTTCTCCTTAAAATGTATTGACCAGTTTTCTTTTAAGGGGGGCCTCATTCTATGGTATTTTTTCATCAATCTTATTTTCATCATTATAGATACAATGATATGAATTCACTACATGTCCAACACTTTTACCTTTTTCAGCTGTCACAGGTTCTTGTGTTTCTTCTATTTGTTATGTTTTCTCATATTCTAATAGAGTATCTATAGTGTGTGCAAAAAAAGCGTTCATGTTGTGATTCCACTAAGGGCATGTATTTTATAAATGATATTTTTGATGGAAAGAATAGTAATTATCCATGCCAATACTTTCTATATTCATCACAACATTCGAGCTCTGTGTAGACTTGGTGGGTTGATTGTTGTCGTTACTATTATTCCTTCCAAAAGGAAAGGACTTGGGAAGCTTGCTTCTAGTGGAAGTCTCACTTGACCTTTTCTTCATGATCCTGGTGAGTTTCTTCACCATCCTGGTCAAGCTTTCGATGTCTGATGACTCCTTTTCTTTAGCATTACTATAATAAGGTTGCGACTTCCTACTAGTTTCTTTGGAGTCCTTTGATTCTTCATCATTTGCAATAACTCCAATCACGCACAACTCCTTCTCAATGGTAATCACTTCTATGAAATTTAATGCCAATGTTGCCTTTGTGGCTATTTTCACAAATTGGGAAATGTTGGTGGGCAAGGAAGTTGTGTAATAATCAACAATAATCAAATCATATGGTTATGTGCATAGGGGAAGCTTATTGAATATACGATTGAATTTTTTATTAAAATATTTCTCCCTCATCTTAATGTTTCTGATCTCCTTGAGTAACATGGCGGGAGCCTTGTCCTCAGCAAACTTCTCTAGAAATAAATTTGTAAACTCCCTCAAAGTGTGGATTGAATTGACAGGTAGGTTGTAGTACCATGTTGTTGCTTTTCCTTCTAATGTATAAGGGAACGATTTGCAGGAAACATCATCATACCTCACCTCCAACATTCGTAGATGCATGTAAAAATCATTGAGGTGATATTCTGCCTTCGTCTTCTTATGTAGATCATACTTTGAAAGAAAAAATTTTGGATGTCTTGGCATCTTATGTAAATTGTCCAGAAGAGAAAGAGGCCCTTGGGCCATCTAATCCAAATATTGGTCTGTCATGTTCTATTCTCTGTGTTCTTCATCCTTATTAGAATCTGAGGAATCTTAACCATCTAATCTGTCGAAAAGGTTGTGAGAAAGAACAATTGTGTCGTACTCGTATCCTTTTTTAATGGGTGGAAGATGATCTTGATGTTCTATATTGTTTGCAGATTTTTCCAACTCCTCAAGAGTGGAAAAGACAACATACTCCACTATATAAACCAAGATACCGATACCAGTTGTCTTTTTCTTCTTTAGAGATGTGGAAGATTCTACGCTCTAGGAATTAATCTGATAACCTTTGCGAACCAGCGGATTATAGGTCAAATTGCCCATATTTTCTCGTAATTAATCTCGTAAGTTGGTTCCCTGCTAGACTGCAAATATCCTCCTACTTCAAGAATCAAAATCATGCTCATAATTGCACTACCTTTTATGAAGGAATAATTATTTTGCTGTGTGGAGTTATCAACCATAAAAAAATAGTATCCCTCCTTCTCGCACCAAAATGTTGATGACGCTGGAAACCGCCAACATATAGGGGATCTCCCCAATATAAGGTACTAATTAGGCCTTACATTATTTGGTGTAGGATTCCCATCTGGAATATGGCCTTGCTATCGTTTACTTAAAGATATCTCTTGGATTTTGGTTGTTGGAATGAGAGAGAAGTGAAAATGTCTTTCTGAATAAGACAGCTAGTGTGCCTTATGGATGTTCAATTATAGATGTATCAAGGTTCTCTTAATGTGGATGGAAAAATGAAGTGAACCTCTAAGAAAAAATTAATAGTACTAACCTAAATGAGACATTCGTAAAATATAAGGTTCGCCTAACATCAAGCGAAACAGTTCACAAGGATGCGACGATCATTATAAACATAACAACACATTTTTAACAAGAAGCATTGAAGTTACCAAAATAGTTCAATTAATCTAGTAATGTTGAAAGAAAACATGAACCATAAACATTTAAATAATAGTCTTAGAAACATTCACAATCCATGTGTGAAAACGTGTTGGTTTTGAAGGCTTCAATATTAAGAAAAATTCCCAACATACATAAATACAATGAACACCACTAGCTCCAGTAATGGAGAGTTAGAGCCATTTCTTACTCTCAAAAAGTACTAACTCTATCTCTCTAATGCCTCGTGGGAGAAGCCAAGGTTAAAATTCCTTTACATGGGGAATGAGGATCTATTTATAACTAAGGAATGACCTTTCACATCCTCATGACTCTTGACTTTCTAATTTCTAGTGACCTTTGGACTTCTACAACCTTTGGAATTCCAAATGAATTTTGGAATTGCATATGACTTTTGGTATTACATGTCGTTTTGAGTTCCATGACACTTTATTTCATACATGACTCTTGGTTTTCCACTTATTTGTATTTACAATGATTACAACAATACATCATGACTTCCACATCATCATATGATGAGACTTGACATGTCACTATCTTGGATGACTGAGACTAATAGTGACTAATTACATGGAATTTCTCCAATGGTGACATGGCTGCCAACTATATCTTCATTTTTTTAGGAAACTTCAATCATTTATGTCCTCTACCCTCCAAAGGGTGTTTGATCAAATTGAGTCTTCGACATGCTTTGATAATCAAGATTCAAGTGTGTTCTTCATTCTTTTCGAGCTTCCTTTGTTTGTTCTTCTTTCCCGATCTTCCTCATGTGTGCTTTCCATGTTGTTTCTAGAATACCTGCATCTGTAATCACTCATGACAAGCAACTTCCAACCTAAAAATATCCTATTCTACCATGGTATATGCATATTTTATGTTCATGCCTTTCTGGTGTGCTCAATAGGGACAAAAGGGGATTTAGGGTGCATGGGCACACTTTGAAAGGCTGAAGGGCTAAAGGGGGGAGGTTTTTGAGTTTTGACATGTGCTCATGCACTCAAGAGAGGGACGAAGTCAAGGCAGGGCACATGATTCAAGTCTAAAGGAGGAAGGAGGAGGATTCATACTTCCCAAGTGTGATGTGCACTCAAAGGACCGATGGAGGGTGTAGGGTACACTCCTGAAGGTTGATGGAAGAAGGCTTCAAGCCTTCAGGGTGTGCTCATGCACTTGAAAGCTGAAGGTGGAGGCTTCATACCTTCGGAGTGTGCTCATGTGATCAAAGGGTCCAAGAGGGTGCATGTCACATTAGAGAATGTTTAAGGGAGGATATTAGGGCCTTCAGGGTGCACATTTGCAGTCAAGGAGGGCGTACTTATTCGAGTCAAAGGAGTGCACTAAAGGAATACTTAGTCTCTATGAGGGAAGAGTTCAGAGTGAGGAAGGGGCAAAGGGTTAATAAGTGTACCTTGCAGCCTTGGAGGGTGCATTTTGCACTTCTGAAAATGAGGGATTCCCCATCAATGCTTCAAAGTGTGCTCATGCACTCTAACCTTAATGTGTTCACCTTGAAACCAAATATTTGTCTAAGTATGGAATATGAGGCGAGCGATGAACAGGATGATTTTGGAAATAAAACCGCGTGTGACACATACCAACTCATCAACAAAACTTATATAAAATTGATAAATGATGAATATACATCAAAAGTCCACTTTATACACATTCGCTAATTGTAACGAGTGTAGTGTGTGTGACTGTGACCCAAAAAGTTTCATTTTGCGACAAAAAAGATGTTATGACCACGAAATGCATTAAAAGTTGTCATCATCAATGAAATGACACTTGAGACCATTCCAAGGCATTTGAAACACATAGAATAACATGAAATGACAATTGGTGATCAAATAAAATCTATATTCGACAATGATGGTAGGTTCCAAAATTCAAATGTAGCAAAATTTTGGAGGGTCTTGTAGCAGTGATAAGTACAGGATGAAATCTTTTGAGATTTTCACATTTTCTCAAAAAAAATCAATTTCAAAAGGCTTCAACCTTTAGGGAGTTATCCCTCTTTGGGAATGGTATATTTGTTGTTTCAATATGGATCTACATTTGTTATGTATATATGTATGTATCTATGTATGTTATCATTAAAACATTCCAATGGTCTACTGCTCGATATGAGGGATATGTGAAAATTCCTTATAGGCTTAAGATGAAACTAACACATGGTAATATATATATATATATATATATATATATATATATATATATATATATATATATATATATATATATATATATAGATATACATATACATCTATATCTATATATAATCAATGTTAAGCATGGAAGGAATTACACATCTCCCTCATACTCGGAGGATTACTATTAAAATCTTTGAAGCATGAGAGAGTTTTTACTTAATATATATATATATATATATATATACGTATGTACATATGTAGACACACACACACATGAAGTTGATGGTTGAAAACATAGTAACGAGATTCTTAAGAATGAAAGCACATAGAATCATGTCCACGTTCATACTCAGATGGCTTTGGTGATCGTCAAGCTACCATGCACTTTTTACAACCTAGAATTTTTAGAAAGTATGCGCAGGTTTTAGAGTGTGCATGTGATCCTAAGTGGGAGAATGTGTGTTCTCTAGAACTTTCATGTGTTCCTAAGTAAGAGTGTGAACATGCTTCACTGTCCACATGCTCTATAATGCACATATATTTCTAAGTACGAGAATGCATGCATTCTACAATGTTTGTGCATTCCTAAAGCATGCACATACATCAAGTGCATACATGTTCTTATTACAATAACTGAAAATCTAGATAACCTACCATATTTTCACCTAAGGTTCATGCATCTTCCCTTGATCATATTTATCACCTCGAGACCCATACATACTGAAATATGATAATGGTACCTATATACATATTTAGAGGCAAAGGATTCCCTTGAAAGGTTATTTATGGTGGTTCAAAGTCTTATTCTAAGTGCCAAAATCCTAGAAGCTTCCTTTGGGCCTAACACTTTGATTTATTCCCCTAATTATATCTAGGGTCTAAATACTCATAGTTAATGTTCAAAATCTCATAATGTTTATTATCCCCATTTGGAGACTGAGGACACCTTGGAAAGGTTCTTCACGGTGATCCAACATGTCATTATCGGTCATAGATTCCTAGAAGCTTCCTTTAAGATGTAATACCCAAGCTTCCTCTTTCAATCATGTCCAAGGATCCAAGATCGATAACCACTATTCAAAATATCCCAATGATTATCATATTTACACTTAGAAGCCAAAGATCCTCTCAAGAGGTCATCTATGGTATTTTGAGGTATCATATGTGACTATTGATCCCTAAAAGAATGTTAAAATCTTAAGAGATCAAGTGTAGCGGTTTGAGGCATCATTTTGGCCTTGGATGCATACAAGATTTGTACATTGGTTAATGCTTGGGTTCCCCCCTTGGCTATATCAAGGTCATGAGACCCATACTTAATGACAAAAACCTTGTGATGGCATAAAACTCCTTTCTTAGAGCCCAAGAATACCATCTAGAGGTCATTTGTGGGGCTTCAAGGTATTTATCATTGTTCTAAATTCCTAAAATATTTATTTAGGTCCTAAGGAATGTGACTTCTTCCCTAGATTGTATCCTTGACCTTAGGTAACATTCCTACTATTTAAAACAACCTAGATTGACTAACATTCCCAACCATAGGCTAACATATTCTTAGGATACCATGTGTGGTTGTTCAAGGCATCATAAGTAGCCTTGCATGGATATAAGCTTCCTTTAGGGCATAAGATTCATGTTTCATCACTTAACCATGCTTAGGGTCTCAATATCCATACCTAGTGTTCAAAATTGTAGTGGTACCTACATATTGAGTTACATTCAATGGATGTCATTGAGAGGTCAATTTTTTTGTTTAAGGGACATCATTCTTAGCTTAAAATTTTAGAAGCTTTCTTTATGAATTAAATCTTAGGTTTCTTCCCTTAACCATATTTAAGGTCTATGGCCTCTTACTTAATGTTCAAAACCTTATAATTCTTACTATATCCATTTGGAGAGCTAGAATTCCCTTAAATGTTGAGAAGATTCCTTCTGTAACTAAGGCCTGGGCTTCCTCACTAGATCATGTACAAGGACATAAGACCCATAATTATTTCTTAGAATTACATAATGATTCCCATATAAAAACTTGAAGGCAAAATATCCCCTTCAAATATCATCTACAGTGTTTTTAGGTGTCATTCATGATCTTTGAGCTTTAGAAGTTGCCTAAAACATTGAGAGGTTAGGTGTAGTGGTTTGAGGTGTCATGTTTGGCCCTGGATGCATATAATCCTTGTAATTTATCTAATTCTTGGGAATTAACATGATAATTCTCAAAACCTTGTGAGGGCATTAACATGCCTTTTTAGAGGCCAAGGATACCTTCTAGAAGTCAAATGTGGTAATTTGAGGCATTTTTCATGCCTCTAGATTCCTCAAATATTTATTTAAGAAATAAGGCATCTCCTTCTTCTTTAGATTGTTTATAGGGACTCAAGACACATATTTATTGCACAAAACCACCTATTTATACTAACATCCCAAATCATAAACCCATAATATCATCATGAGGTCATGTGCGTTTGTTTAAGGCATCTTTATTGGCCTTGAATTACTAAAGGCTTCCTCTAGAGCCTAACTTTCATGTTTTATCCCTTCACCACATTTGGGGCCCTAATACTCATACCAAATTCTAAAAAATGGAAATGGTACTTATATGCCTAGTTATATACAAAGTCTACCCTTAAGGGGTCATTTGCAGTGGTTTAAGGTGTCATTTTGGGCTGTAAATATCTATAAGTGTCACTGCACCTCCACATGGTGTATAAATAAGATTATTTTCTTTGATGATATAGAATAAATAAACCATAGAATTTAAAATTACTAAAATAATTATCAAATGTTTGATATTTTTTATCCTTGTTGCTCCAACATTCATCAGAATTATAACTCAGTCTTATGTTTTTCATACTACCAAAGCACATGTAATGAGTGGTTGGGGACACATGTCACCCTCTTGTGACCCACAAATGCCCCATCATGAGCCACATGTATCCCATGATCTACCGCGATGGCCCAATATGTGGTACTACCATGTCAACAAAGTATTCATCACATTGGTGGGTTTTTTCATCTTGAAGCTTAATTATGCCTACTAATTCAATGATTGATTTACTTTGTTTTATTCTTGTCCATTCAAAATGACATTATTGTCATCCAATTGATAGGATAGAAAATTAGTAATATTTTTGTAGGTACAAGTTGGCTTGCATGACATAGAAAGAGTGAGGAATGGATGGACAACAAAGATGTGAAGCATAGACATATAAGACACAAATTACATAGATAGATAAGATAAGATAAGATGGTTATACATTAATTTTGATACAAAATGTGAGCGCTTAAGTGGCTTGTATAAGAATAAAATGTAGAAAGTGAGAACGTGAAGGTAACCTATAGCATGAGGAAAAAAATTCCAACCTCCATAATTGGAGGTCACACAAGGGAATATGTAAAATATAGGAAGATCCAAGGAATGTAAATTGCAAATAGGTAGTGAGTTACAATATATTGGATATCAATCAGTATGGTCTCCTAGCATCAAATACATATTTAAAACAATGATCATGTTGTATTAATATTATGTTTTGGCCTAACAATATCTCTAGTACCACGTTAGTTATAAAACAACCCAAGTGATATGATTGTTAGTTCCTACTATTGCCACCTAGAGTTACCAGTTTGTCTGGATCAAGGTATGAATTCCATGGAATTATAAGAGTACATTAATCCCCCACTACATGAACTTATTTAAGTGAGATTAGTTGGTATAAATGGGAATTGATAGGGTTTTATCCAAATATAGGATATATATCATGATAGTTTTCTTGCATGACAACTGATGATGATTATATACCTACTTTTATTAACTGTACCCATCACATCTTAATCCTCTACTCCAAGCACTTATTCTACAACACATCATCAACCATTCACCATGATCTAGGTGGAGATTGATGACCACCCACATCTTCAAGTGTCTCAATGGTTCTTTATCTTCTTGGTAGATTTCTATGATTTTTGGATCCCAATCTTCCAGGGCCATTTTGAGTCCCTAAATGATGTTTTTTGGAAACTTAGAGGGCCAAGGATTGTCATGGAATTCCTTGGGCCTAGTCAAAAGTTGTAATCTTCATATAGTTTTGTTAACAAAATTTTGTGACCCAAACGAATATTGTATGCAAAATTTGTGCCCCTGGGAAGTTGATGTACCAACTAGCCACCTCGGGATCAACAAACCTTTTGGTGTTTCATCTTCTAGGGTTAGATTTATGAAACTTTAAGTTTATTTGTTTATGTTAAAATTCCATTACTTTAGCCTCTTCTAATATCTTTTGTGAAAGTGAGTAAACTCCATCTCTATATATTCAAGGATAACTATTACCATTCTAGCCAGTTTGTGTTCTATAATATCTTCTATTTCATTTATTAATAGAAGTTTTGTATTCAATATATCACTAAGATTTTTATTTTATTTCATTGTTTATGTTTCACTTACTTTTCTACCTTTAATTTCCCTCCTTTTACAACCCAAATTAGTGGTATGAGAGAAATATGCTCCTTGTTATTTCTTGGTGCATGTCTTCAACAATGTCATGGTCTAGAGATTTGGGTCTTAATGTAGCTTCACTTGGGAACAATCACTCTTGCTAACCCAAGTAGCATACCATGGGAAAGAAAATATATATGATAGAGTGGGAGATCCTATCAATTTGTTACTTGGGGAAGCACTCGTACAACAAACGAATGAGATGGTGAACATTTTTTCCTAGATCCTTTGACAACTTCGAACAATAGCGAAGTCCCCTTAAAGAAATTATGTTTTGGAGGAGAAGCGTTATTCAAGGTACAATTTAACCTTGATATCCCAATACTTGAAGGCTAAATATATGTAAATATTTTAGAGAAATGGTTAAATCTATTCGAGGACTATTATTCTATCAAAAATATTTTAACAATAAAATAATCCTTTTGAAACTCTTAAAATCCCTTCCCCATGTCAAATATTGGTGGGAAGTTTACTATGAGGGTCGAAGTGAAGATGAATCTACAATATTTAAGGCATGACCCACTCAGAATATTTTGTTGGTGCCCTTGAAGAGGAATTCTACTTTATAGGGAACTATGATGAATATTACATGATAGGGACAACTCTGTGATAGGAGAGAGACCAGATGGTGCAAGAGTACACTAATATTCTCCATACCTTGTGTTCAAAGCTAGGTATCAGAGACTTTGAGTGGCACCTAGTTTTGAAATACCAAAGTGGTATACAAAGGTACAACCAAACAAAGATGGAATTCTTTAGCATCTCCTCACTAGGAGTTTCTTATTGATATGCTATGCAATTTGAGTAGAAATTGAGTTAGAGAAATAAGAAAGAGTTTGAACCTGAAAATACACTACAACAAAATCCTGAAAAAAATGTCCCAAACTCACAAAACAAAGGATAGAGAAAGGAGAGCCAACCCCAAGATAACCATCCCACGTACTAGATAAATAATCATAATGGGAAGTTGAAAAAGGACACTAGAAAGTGGTTTGAGTTCCACAAAATCCCCTGCAGCAACACTAATGATTGTCACTCATAATCATTGCTAGTAGATATTAAAGGAAAGGAAATATACTTTAGCTCTTATTTTGATTTATATTAGCATACAAGAAATTAGATCATTGATGCATAACTCAGTGTTACCATCACAACCATAAAGATCCAACCGAAAGAGCCAGAGTATCCTAAAGTGGGGAAGTGCCTCTGGATGAAGGGAACCCCACTACATTTAATTATTGATAATATGAGCCAAAATAACCTGATATCAATTGATTTCATTAATATATTGAATTTTCTTATAGTGCCACATACCCAACTATACACCATTGGTTGGTTGAGCCACGGATGAATCATATGTGTCAGCCAACAATGCTTCATATCCCATGGCATCAAGACCTTCAAAGATGAGGTTCTATGTGATGTTTCTCCACTTGAATTTTGTGAAATTATTTTGGGACAACCTTATATGTGGAAACATCATGTTCTTTATGAGTCTCATCCCTACAGTGTCATTGCTACTATTAGAGATGAAATCTACATGGAACCAAAGGTAGTTCCAACTACTGCAATATTATTTATCTCAGTAAAAAAATTCCAAAAGGTAATCTCTTAGGCTACGCATTTTGTCTTCTTTTTTTGTTTGTTAGAAAGTGGAAGGAAGGTCACTGTGACCACTACAACCTCGGCATGATGTCTCTCTACATAACAAAAGTAGGTGGACATGATTGTAGAGACATATAGAGATATCTCCACTCCACATGTGGGAGTGCCTCTGCACTACCACGTTTACCACATTATTAGATTGATACATAGTGCTCATTTACCCGATGGCCCAATATATAGATTCTCTCACTTGGAGAATGAAGAAATAAAATTTCATATTCATGAGCTCCTCTAAAAGGGACACATTTGACTGAGCTCCTCACCTTGTGGGAGTCTAGTCATGTTCGTGCATATGAAGGATGGGAAATGGAGACTCTATATTTTTTATAGAGCCTTGAACAGAATCACTATCAAGAACATATACCCAATCCCTAGGATTGACAATCTTCTTAACTAGCTTAAAGATGTTAAGTTCTTTAATAAGATTGATCTAAATTTAAGTACCATTAGGTTCCAATTGAAAAAACTAATGTATCAAAGACAACCTTCAATGTAAAGAATTCCTTTTGAGTTGTTTTCGATGACCTTTGGCTTAGCTATTGTTCCAACAATGTTGACAAGGATGATGGATGATATCCTACAACCACTCGCAAACTCTTTTGGATGACATCCTCATCTTTAATAGAATCTTGGTGGAAATTTTGTAGCACATTCAATACATCTTGAGCACCTTGCAACAACTGAAATTAAATTCCAATCTAGCTAAATGCTCATTTGGCATGCATAGAACTCAGTATTTAGCATACGTTGTGGATGAAAATGGGATGCATGTGGACCCAACCTAGATTTGATTCATTTTGGATTAACTATCTATGTCGGCTCTAATAGAGCTTTGTAGCTTCTTATGCCTTGCTAACTTATAGTAAATGTTCATATTAGGGTTCTCTCATATAGCTTGGTCATTAACTCAAGTGACTCGTGGTGGAGGAAAAATAAAATATTTCATAGTTAGAGTCATAACAAAAAGAATCCAAGGATTTAAAACACTACCTTTACTCATCACCAGTCCTCAACCTGCTAGACCTACAACAACCATTTGATATTCAGACAAAGGAATCTAACTATGCTATCACTGTAGTCTTCACTCAACAAGGACATCTGGTGGCTTATCACAGTGAAACAACCTTTGATGCTATCCATAGAGACCCCACCTTTGACAAGGAGATCTACTCATCATGTAGGCATTCCAATAATGGAAGCATTATATTTTTGGGAAGGAGACAATCATCTAAGCTAATGACAGGCCTCTATAATTAATGTAGATAAAAAGAAAGTTATAGAATGACTTCCATAAAAAATTGTCCAAATACTTGTAACAATTACACTTGAACATCAAATACGAGAATGGTAGTGTCAATCACATTGTAGATTACCTTAGTTGGACCCTGGTTGTGGTGCTAACCATAGTACTTAAATATTGTGGGAATGAGACCTCTCGATGCCTACAATTGCACAACAATGACTCTAACTTCACTACCACATAATAGACATTGATCATAAGAAAAAAATTCTATAATTTTCCTCCAAGATGTGCTCTTATGTTACCTAGGCCACCTTTCTATTCCTATGAGTATGCCAAGTTGATCTGGGAGACACATTATAGTTGAGTGGCAGGAAATTTTGTGTGGAGAAGAAAGTAATAGTACTTCAAAAGTATTTCTACTAGTTAAAGCTTTGATAGGATGTACATCATGCACTTCTTATGCCATTTCTATACCACGTATCAAGAAGTAAGGGTTGTAAACTTCTATAATTTCCCTAAACAAGTACTGGAGTCATTCTCCATGGATAATATTTTAGGTTTACCATTCACCAAGCATGGTAATGATTGTGTGTTTGTGGTTTTCAACTAGTTTTCTATGATGGCCCTTTTGGCACCATGGAAGAATAGTATCATAGCTGAAGCCACGGCTAAAATCTTCTTGGAAGGTGTTTGGTTTCATTTTCTGCTATCTCATACCATTATTCAATATAGGGATATAAGGTTCCTCGAAATATTTTGGTCCAAACTATGGTCTCTGACGGATACAAAGTTGACCAAATTTATAGTCGTCCATCCCAAATTATATGGAAAAATAGAAGTTGTTAGAAAGACAATTATGCATATCTTGCATCTGTACAACTTCAAGCATCCCCGTACATGCAAAAAAAAATCCTTCCATATGTTTAACATACATATAACAAAGTCGTCCATGACTCTAATTTCCAAAATCATTTTTATGTGTGCTTACGGTTCCAACCAATAATCCAAATTGATATAGCTATGCCCATTGTATCTTCATCAGTAGAGCCCTCCCATGCTTGATTCAAGATAGATAGAGCAACCATGTTCGTTAAGAAAATACAACACCTCCAACAATAGGTTCATGATATCCTACAAAAATCCAATTCCAAGTACATGTAGTGACATGATCAACACAGGGTTTCACATTAGTTTTAGGTTAGTGATAAGGTGTGGTTATATTTGAGAAATATTTCATTACAAACCCCCATAGGAATCTCATACAACTCTAATATAAACCTTACACAATGATAACAGCTGTGGGTGAAAATGATTTTGACTTGAGTATTCCCTTTTTCCTTGGCTTGCACCTAGGATCTAATCTGGAGTTGCTTCAAAGATATTTTTGACATATGTTAGACACTTTGGAGTTAGCTAAGAAATTACCCCCCAAATAACACATATTGATTACAATAAATGGGATATTAGATCATGGAAACCAAGATAAAGAATAGCTTCCAATAGCACATACAACTCTACCATTTGTCAAAGTAGTTTGTGTCTCTCAAGGTATCTTTTAAGGATTTACTATTTTTCCTATATATGGTATTGTAGGTAGCTATTCTGGTTTGAAAATTCATACGTATAGAATGTAGGCAAATATTCAATAAAAAACATACTAAAATCAGTAATGTTTTTGATGAATTTCATCCATTTAATCATATGTATGTAAAAAAAATAGGCGAATCTTTAATGAAATTGTCCAATATTCTTTTCAAAACAGTCCAAAAAATAGCTCATTTGTGAACTTTCACCCCTAAAATTTTTCTTAATGTCCCTAATAGTAGATGAAGTGTCAAACCGAAATATCCATTGTTTCAATGAAGATACACAATTTCTAAAAAAAAATAAGAAATGATAAGACTAGTTTCAAAAATGTGTGCTAAATTTATTTATATATTTTATTAAAAATTAACGATTTGATTATTAATTCAATTTTAATTTTATATTATTTATATTACCATTTTAAATATATAAATTTATAAATATATATAAATATATAATTTCAATAAAAATAACTGTAATCTAAATTTCCTAATCAATATTTAAAACAGGAAAATTAAAATATATACCGTTTAAACTACAGCCACATTCACTAAATAAGTACATTTGAAATAGGGTAGACAAGCAAGGCACTTGCTAGATGTACGGGGGTTGTAGGGTCAGTAGTGGTTAGTTGGTGCGACATTACTGAGTGTATCTATATTTTTGCATTACAACGAAAAACCTCAGATTGTGTTTTGCGATGAATATAGCGTCATGAAGATCGGTGTTAGTAGGGAGGTGGAGGGTGATCGGGTTGGCTTGCATGGCATGGAAAAGTGAAGGGAGGAGATGTGGAGGTGGCAGACTGTTATAAAATTCTGCTATGAGGAAATATAAAATTTTGAGGTATGGTTTTTTTATAAATTTTGGAAAATTAAAATTTTCATTGAGTTTATATTATTTTTGTGGTTTGTTTAGAAAAACAAGAACTTGACATGGATGATTTACAAAATAGAAACTGACTAGACATATGTATATTATGTAGGAGGGTAGCGGAAAATATTATACACCTATTTCTACAATGCCCCATCACTAAACAGGTTTGGAAGTACATAGCGGAACACGAAGGTTTCCAAGTTAATCCTTTTGATAACATTGCTCACTGTTTACAATGGTGGAGCATACAAACCCCCCTATGGAGGCATATCCCGATGGCCCTTTTTTGGAAAATATGGAGGTGGAAAAATAACATTATCTTTGAAAATAAGAAGGGACATACATCATTGCAACACATGGCATTCTGGGTTGGTATACTTTTGCAATCACAACAAGATCGGACCAAAAAGAATGACAAAGGAGAAGATAGGCGCTAGCATTGACTACCTGACAGGGTTTTTTGATTGTGCAGCACAAGGAGGCATATGTGGTTGTGGCTTCTAGATAATTATATCGAAGACACAAGATTTATGGGTACATTGGGGAGCTGGTAGAGGTACTAACATAATGGTGGAGGCTATGGCATTGTGGGGACAACTTTGATTTATTACCTTCCTGACCATGCTGATGATTCACATATATGGGGACTCACAGATGATCATTGACCATGTCAGAGGCAACACAAGAATTAGACAACTGCAACTACATGGGTGGCTAAGACAAATTGAGACCCTATGGGGGTCTCTCACAGAGTCAACTATTGAGCATATTGGAAAGGATTACAACCAAACTATTTAGCATATTGGAAAGGATTACAACCAAAACGCTGATAGGATGTCAAAGCTGGGTATTCTGGATGCACTGGATGGATGCACACATAATTAAGATGGGAGGGCAACATACTGGATGTTGGCTCACTACCTATCCCATGATAGGCCCATATCGACTGAGAATGCACAAATGGAATGATGTGTTACTATATCTTCCTGTTTTTGTTTTCTAGCTAGGCTTTTGATTTTGGACATGTACATGTTTCATCCATTAATATTGTGTTGATTAGACTATTTTAACTCAATATTTGTAAGACAATATATACAAATTGGTTTATTGTAGGTATATGATCTCATAATATATGTTCATAAATGGTAAATTAGAATAAACAACCAAATGTATTCACTGGATAAAAAGATACATGAAACCTAAGAAGGTCTTTGGCACTGGATTTTCATTTTATATATAAAAAAAAAAAACAATAGAAGATCAACGCTTCCACCACCTCGCATCTCGAATCAGTTTTGGGAGTACATTGTTAACATACATATTATGCTTAATTTATTATCATTTTATGAAATATATACCATGTTTATTTTATTTAACACCCTCAAACAGCTTGAGTATATTGCTGACTTACATGTTATGCCTTTTAAGAAATATATATAATAACTATTTTATTTTAAAATTTATAAAGCAAAGTTATTTATTTAAATAATGATGATGATCACTATCAATCAAAATTGAACATGGTTTTGAAGATTTTAAAATTTACGGGATTACTATCCACATTTTGGAATTTTGTTTTGATATTAAAATATATTAATTTGGACAAAAGTTTCATGATTTTATCACTATTTTAAGAAATATATAGTGTACGATTAAAAATAAAATATTTTATTAATTTTATTTGAAATTTTTTTTTTTTTAAATAATCATAATGTAATTGGACACTTTGAAAAGATTAGAAAAAATATATTAATGTATGATTTAAATTTAAATATTTTTATTTATTTTATTAAAAAAATAAATACAATGTAATATTTTATTTGGTATATTAACCTCACTTATATTAAAGGGTAATTTAAATAATAAAAATTTGGAATGCGTTCACAATTACATAGCTCGGCACAAAAAAAATTGATTAAATTTCTCCCTTAAAATTATCAAAGAAACTCTGGAAATTTCATGTATCACTTAAATAACAATGCATATAGTGATGTTTGTTGATGCATGAGAAGTCCATGATCTTTCGATATACAGTAAAAGGAAGGGGCTATCCGCACATGTTTGTGAGCCTGGACCCAGGTTTCATTCCTAAAAACTAAGTTTGAGGGGGCGTTGGAGGAATCACTATAGCTCTATGTAATTTATAGTTTCTATTTAAAAAAATTATTAGACGTTTAAAAATTTTATCTGACACCGATTTTGATGTAACGACACACCTTTACCGTAAGTATATTATTTGCTACCTATGGAATGGGATATATATATTATATATATACTCTGCGACCAACCCACTGCGCCGCTATAGGTATGGGATATATATATTATATATACTCTTCGACCAACCCACTGCGGCGCTTTTTTTTGGTTTAAAAGTGGGTAACAATGCCTGCAACCCGTTGGCGACCAACTATCTTCATCATTTTTCATTACCGGCCAAAACGTGGTTTTAGTTGGGACATTGACTGTTGAGGGAGCAGGACGTATTCTGTGCGTTTTATGTTGCTTTTTCTTTGCTAATATTCGCACACTGCTTAATTCCATTGCTTGCTTCTTTATTGAGTGCGGTGATTGCGGTCATTGTGAAAGAATAATCTTTTATGATGAGAGTGACGCAGAACACATTCATGCCGTGAATTAGGTTGACCAACAAATGAGTTCTTTTTCTCCTCTCAACTGAATCTTCGTTTGTTCCCTGCTTTCAAATTTTTTATCTACAGTTTTTTTCGCTATTTATATTTTTTATTTATGTTTTTATTTTGAAATTCCAACTTTGTTTATAATTGAAAATAATAATTTAAAATAAAATTATAATTTAGTTATTTTTTTATATATATTTTTTAATTTTGACAATATGAGATGTATTATGAGGGCAATGTTTTGATGCATATCAATGTTTATTAGCCATGAATCAATCAAGTTTTTAGAGGAATCAAATCTTTTAAGGTGTAAACTTATAATATAAAAATCAAGAAATCTCAAAACTTGATAAATGTAGGGTTAAGATAGATATGTGTATGTGGTCACTCCATGCTAAGCATGGAAGAAATTACAGGTTACTAATAAATTATTTTAACTACTTATTACTAAGAAAAAGAAGGGTTGAGGAGATTTGTTGGGGCACACATTCTTTGTCATCTATAGATGCCATCACACATGAAGATGATAGTAGTGTGAAGTCTACTATCATTGGTTGGAATAAAACTTCACAAATCTCTTCTACAAGGCTTTCAAATGATAGTTACCAACAAAATATCATGAAGAGATTAACAATCCTATAGAAGGTCTCTTAGCAATAAAGGAGATAACTAGTATGTTGAAGGACGAAATATTACAACAAGAGAGTGAACTTAAAGCCTTGGGAGTTAGGTGTGCTAAGACAACTACCAATCTTGACATTGTTAAGGAACAATTAGATTTGTTGATGGGGAAGCACATAAACCTACTCTTGAGTTGCAGAGTAGCCCTCTTTAGAAATACATAGAGAAGACTTGCAACACCATGAATCCACATGAGGAGTTTTTCACATGGTTTTTCATCCCACATATAGATGATTTGATGACAGATAAGAGTGGGATGGATGGGTAGTATGAGGAAGCAAGAGCGCAATCTTGTAGGTTTCTTCTATAGGATAGTGAGAATTATTCGATATAACATTAGGAACTAGAGCTTTGGCATATTAGTATTCCAATTGTAATCAAAGTAGTGCAACATCAACATGGTGGTTCATTATCTATTGTGTTGGTACTTGTACACAAGGTCTTTTTTAGGGGTTATTGATGACTAGTGCGATAGAAATTCTTTGAGGGGTCTTGGACTCCAGAAGTAATATTGTTGCTATTGACACCTACTATTCTAGAAGACCATGTCATTTGGACTAGAGAGAGATTATGAGTTGGCATCCTACTGAGTGGGTAATTTTTGGAAAGACATTTCTAGCCAAGGGTATAACACAACTGGAGCCCTTCGATATTTGGGATGATAGATTCCAAATTTGGAAATGTGATCCAGGTGGATCATTTCATCATGTAATAAAACTTGATAGAGTGGTGGAGCTCAAGGTGGAGTTTATGGAGGGAGAAGAATCCATTGTGTAAAAGACTCTTTCCAGAAAGAGTATGACCGTGGATTTGATTTGATGGTCATAAATATAACCTAATTATTTTTTAATGATTATGGACAATTAACTTTTATTTAATAATAACAACAACATCAATAATCCCATTAATATAAATCTTATATAAATATTAAAAAAATTACTTCTCCTAAGTAGGTTGTTTAGGAGCTAGAGCCCCCCTACCTTGATATGATGCCAAATCACACAAAAGGGGAATGCAACTCTCACTATACTTACACATTTCATATGCTTCTGCCACTTTATCGATCATGGCATGAAGTAGGCACTATGTTAAACACCATTTGAATATTGCAGGTGGCATAGGGAGGTACAAGAAGACTTAATGGTAAAATTCTATCAGAATGACAAAGCTAAAAGAAAATCTTGATAGTATAGATCTCAAGTTGAACATTCTATCTAGCAGATTAGCCAACATGCCATTCTCCTTAGATGGGGGTAGTGACAAGCCAACGCATATGCGTAGAGATCCAACCTAATAGTTGTTATGTGATCCATATTGGATCTTTATATTGTTTTTTTCCATCTCGATGCTTGTAGAGTGGAAAAAGCGGAGGAAAAAGATCTCAGAACCATTTTTACCGGCAACTCTGATTTTCACAAAACATGGTCTGAAACTTCCTTGGAGCATTTTGAGACATTAAATGACATTTTTTGGGGGTAAGACTTTGTCGCTTTAGAGCATGCCTTTTTTTCCTATTCTACACATAGAGACCTTGCAAACGATGCAAGAATAATGTCAATCGAAGTCTATATGTGAAAGTTATGTCACTCAAAAATTTATCTTCCTAATTTCACCACCATAATTCAAGAGGATGTCACGTCATCCCCCATTACTCATGGACAAGAGGCTAGCCACATGGTTATAATGAATACGACTCTAGAAGAGTCTATATTAACTCTGGTGAAGAGTTGAGGCAGTCAAACCTAACCCTTAGTAGGCTATCAGGTTGCGTTATAATCAAGCCACTAGGAGGGAAAGGGGTTCTATTCTTTTGAGTGCATTTTTCCATAGTTGAATATAAATTGTTAGGAGGGATAGGAGATAGAGCACATAGAGAGGGTTTGTGCACTGTAGTAGCCCATGGGCCACGAGCCATACTTCTTTGTATTTTCATCCATATTTCCATTCAGAGAAAGCGAGCAGAGCAACCTCACCTTCCAATTGGGATTTTCTCCCGAAAGGGTTTCCCAACTGATATTTTGTGTTAAATGACTATGTGGTATTTTATTTCATTGTTCTCTATTGTTTTCATAATTTTAATTTGCATGCATACGCTATTAACAATAATCTATAGATCTATAAATCTAAAGAGATATAAAACTATAATAGTATATATTTTGGAGTTTTGAAGTATAATTTTATCAGATTTGTTGTGGCAAACTATCCAGTGAAATATCCCACAGTGGTTTACGGATCATTATGACTCACTGGTATTTTGGTTGCAGCACTAGCAGTCTTCTTTTCTTCTAAGTCTAACACAACCAACCTATTTTTATAAGTTTCTATTTACAAGATGCTCTAGTTAGATGATATCTTAGCAACCTCAAGACTTTGAACTTATGTTATTTGTGTAGTTTCCCATTGGGAAAACCAATATCATAAAATTCTTGGTCTATAATCCTCATTTAACATAATGCAAACATAATGCAAAGTGTATTTATATATTTGATGTAACTAAATAAACAAAATTTATTATTAATTATAAATAAATAATAATTATATTAATAACCTTAATATCTTGCTCATCACCATTTTCAACTTGTTCAAAACATTTCATTTAATCCCTCACCTCACTCATCATGATTTTCAACATGTTCAAAACTTGTTTTCTTTCTCACTTGAATATCATGGTTAATGGTGAATTGTTCCACTCTTAAGGCACTCGTTGCCATTGTTCATTGGTTCAAATCCCCCATGTAACAACTAAATACAATTTCTTATAACCTTGCATATTACATCGAATTAAAAATAAAAAAAATTATTTGATACCCCTTACATTCTCACGATCATAATTATTAATCCCTTTGTGACTTGGAACATACGTATATAAAGTATTTAATGATATTTATAAAGATAATAGGTTGATCATATATGATGCCAATCACACTTCAATGCTCAGGTGAAAGGATCTAAACGGAGATACTTTGACTTTAATGAACGTAACCCTCTAGAGCACGACTCACCTATCTGGCATTCACATGTGATCACATGTGGTGAACAGCCTACCCGAGGACTGGTACTGTTGTACTGTCTCGCCATATGGATCTTCCTAGCATCGTTGATCCTCTGTTGTCGATCTGACGATGGAGAAGGATTAACACTTGTTTCTCTAACCAAACTCCCGCCTCCGTGCCTCTGGTGGTTCATTGTCACTGCTGTTGAGTCTTCTGCGTTGCTCTACTGTCGTCGGGGTTTCTCTCAGAGTTCATTGCTACGCCTGGAGGGTTCTGGCTTGAATGTGGAGGTGGAGATGGCACCTCCCAAAGCAGGTATACCTCAACTCTAAGTTTAGTAGTATATTCATTCAACCTTGGTGTATTACCACCGTTTCAATGGTCTTTAACTTTGTCATAACCTTATTATCCGACCTCACTTTTAGGTGTAGATTCAGGTGTTGCAGCGATGGTGATAGGTAGCAGGCACTCTGGAACGTTGGATGAAGGTAACTTCTTTGTCACTATCACGATGCGTTTAGTAATTTCTAGTTATTGCAAACTTATTATGGGACTATTTCTTCATTCCTTTATTTAGTTAGGACCTGGGAACTAAAACACTTCCTTGCTTTGGCAGGCTATAGCCTCAGCACAAGTCTGCTTCATACCCGTGTAAGAAACCCCAATTTTCAATTGCAAGAATGCTAATGTTGAGGTAGGGTTGCAAATTGTATTACATTCACTAAACTTTGATATGTATTCTTGCAGGTATGCGGTCTTATGGATGAATTAGAATTGGGGTCTGCGGCAATTCATGAAGGCTTACAGCCTCTCGGTTGTGTTACAGGTTGGCGCTGAGACTTTAGATAGTTGTTATGTCCTACTATTACAAGGTTTTGTTGAGGGTTCTTCTCTTAATGGTCTAGGTTAAGCTAAGCACTATAAATTGTTCATATTGAATTTTTCTTCTTTGAAGCTATTCCAATGTCGAGTGCTGGTTGTTGAGGAATTTTTTTTGTTTGGTTGTAATCTTAAATGTTTTAAAATGGAAATTGGTTTCAAAAACATATTCTGAGGCCTCTCGAATAGGTTTTTGATACATTTAATAGTTTATTTTGAATTTGTTAAGTTATGTATTTGGGTATTGCTACAATAGGAATATGATGTAACTTATTTTGTCTTAATACATCTGCGATATCATTTTCTCTCTCTCTATATATATATATATAAATATATACAGATATGTGGTCTCGACCGAATAATTTGTTGCAATATTTATATTTCACCGTTCCATAGTTTATTATACGAAATGACTTCGCCGAGGGTTCTGGCTATCATAGCATTTGTATCGAATGATTCTTTATATGACACAGGTAGTATTTTTTTTATCAGGTGTTCGGCCTTTTTAACTGATACTACAACAACATTTGTATTTATTCTTAAATCTGATAGAGCGATCTTAGCATATTGACATATTTGAAAATTCCTATGTTTTACTATTCAATCATTGGAATATATATCATGTGTTGTCTACTATTTCAATTTTGCACGCAAATAACTCCATTATATTAACTCTCATGCCTATTATATAGTTGAGTTTTACACAGGAGTGAATCCTCTATTTTATTGGTTTATCTATTTTGTAAATTAAGGATAACCTCTGCATTTTACCATATGTAAACACATTCCATACTACAAATTTATAATTCTACCATCTAGAACAAATACACAGACAATACTGAAGCTTAGGGGTTTCTCGACTTTAAACACATTCCATACTACACATTTATAGTTCTACAATCTAGAACAAATACACAGACAATACTGAAGCTTAGAGGTGTATCGGCTTACTTAACTGTTCCTTTTAAACGTTAATAACAATAGTAATACTTTTCAGAAAGTCTCTCGTCCCAGCCACGAGTCCTCCCGAGTACTTTCTACCTTGAATGCTAGATTATATCCCGTTAGTACTATGGGCCTCAAGATTCTTGTCTAGCCTCCATCTCAATACTCTCTATTCGACTGTATGGAGCAACCCTCCAACTGGTTTATTTCACCCAGCTCTAGGATGTGATTTTTTGTGCTCCTCCCCTCTCTATATTTTCCTATTTTGGTAGAGGGTTAATTATTTCTTGATAACCATTTCTTTTAACTAAAACAAAACAGTTTCATTCTGTTAAAGTAAAGTTACCAATAATTCAAGTAATCACAAGATAACCATGTTAAATGTTTCTTGGCCTTCCAGCCTCAACAATTAAAATTTAAATTAAACATCTATTGACGAGTTACTTAATAGTTCTTAGTAATTTTTAAATGCCATTTTTGGGGTGTTACACCCCATGTGTCAAAGTATAATAGCTCGAGTAGAAAAATTCTATAATCCAGAGAATCATGGAGAAAACGCAAAGTTTTGATGACTAAGACATTGAGCAGGTGAGGGAGAAAATGGAAAGATTTCAACAAGTTGAATAACATGCTCATCATGATTTTCAACTTGTTGAAAACTTTCCATTTTCTCCCTCACTTGCTCAATATCTTACTCATCAAAACTTTAAGCTTTCTCCATGAGTATCTGGATTATAGAATTTTTCTACTCGAGCTATTATACTTTGACACAGGGAGGATTTGAACCATTGGCAAAGAGTGCCTTAAGAGTGGAACAATTCACGTTTAATTCCCCCTTCCTTTTTACCAAATATAACTAACTAAATTACTTTCCCCATTTTAAAATATTTAATTCTTAAATACATTTTCTTCTAGTCATTTTCAATCATTTTTTTAAATAATTTGTTACAACAACAATTTTATTAGCCATTACTAATCAATTTTTACATTTAATCTTTAACTAAATATTTTTCCGTTCCTCTAGAGTATATATATATATATATATATATATATATAGATCTTTCAGTTCATTCAATTTTATTAGTAGTTACGATTTCTCTATTTAACCTATTTTTGCAATTTTGCTCTCACAAATAGTTATGTATTCCTAATTATGAGTGAAATGTAGAAAAATTAGTTGTTTCAATCAAAATACATAGTTTGTGCAGAAAGAAAAATAAAAATAAAAAATTTAACAAAAATTATAATTGACAAAACTATATCGTAAATGTGTGTGAGATTGTTTTAAATAATCTATATTTTTATTTAAATTTAACAATTTAATTATTAATTCCAATTATAATTTTATATTATTTAAATCACATTTTTAAATATATAAATTAATATAATATTTATAAAATTCATAAATATATTTAAATATAACTATCAATAAAAATAATTGAAATCTCTACCCTTTTAAAGTAATATTTTTATTAAAACTTTAAAAATATTAAAATATATAAGTCAAATAAAAATTTAATTATATATGTACATTTGCAATAATGTAAACAACTTAGACAAAGGACTTGTTGGATGTAGGCGGTGGCAGGGTCAGAGGTTGTTAGTTGGTTACACATTATTGAGTGTATCTCTATTTTTGCATTCCAAGCAACAACCTCAGAATGTGTTTTGCGACCAACATAGCAATCTGCAATGAAGCGTCATTATGATCCGTGATTCTTCGACCTCGCCACTGGAATCAGTTTTGGGAGTACATTGTTGACTTACTTATATATTATGGTTAATTCTCATTTTCAGAAGTAGATACCATATTTTCCTCCATACTTAAACTTCTCCCTGAAAATTATCATAGAAACTCTCGAAACTACGCTACTCACTTTTGGTTACACAGCTAAAAGTGGGTATCATTGCCTGTAACTAGTAGGCGACCAAATCTGTTACCCATTTTTTATTACCGGCCAAAAGGTGTCTTCGTTGGGACGTTGACGATTGCAAGGGCAGTACGCATTCAGTGCATTTTATGTTGTTTTTTCTTTGCTAAAATTTTATATTGCTGACAGTGCACCGGGACAGCTTAATTTGACTGCTTGCTCCATAATTGAGTGCACTGATAGCAGTCGTTGTGAAAGGATGATAGACTTTGCACGTTGCTTCGGTCTTCTCTGAACCGAATCTTTGTTTGTTACACGCTCCCTTCCACGTTATATATATATATATATATATATATATATACACGCTCCGTTCCACGTTATATATATAGATAGATGCATGCGCGCGCAGACATATCAAAGTAGAATGGTGTGACTAGCCAGCCAAGATTGTAATTGGATATAATCTTGCAATTATTTCTAGTTTATCAAGTTCAGTAATGGAAAGTCAAGGTTTTGGATAACAATGTACGTGTGATTAGTTCTGACCAATTTTACTCTACTCGAAGGCATGACTTTTTATCATGTTGAGATTTTTCTAATGGTTGGGATGTGTCTTTTTATGTGTTTTTATCATGATTTTTCATTGTTTTTTTTTATCATGATTTCTTTTTGTGTTCTAGTTAAATTTTCATGTTGATGAATGTTACGAGTGGCAAATAAGATGTCTTGGAATGGGATTGGATTAAATTAGTTAGGATGTGTGTTTTTATCATAATTTTTTATTATTTTAATTAAAAAAAATAGGGTGAGGAATGTTATTAGTCATAAATAAAATGTTTTATATATGTCAATTTATAGTTAATTAAATATATATAGTTTTTTTCTTTAATTTCTATATCTTATTTTTAAATTTTCCACATATAGATATATTAGTTAGCTAACACATGTATTAGATGTGTTATAAGTATTAGCTAGATTATATATATAGCTTAGTTATATTGATAAAAAATTTCTTTTGTTATGGTTGAGGGTATTTCTGTCACCATTGAACACCTTGTATCGTTTGATATCCTTCCTCATGCTTGCATGGTTATTTATCTGGACAAAAAGTTACTTTTATTATGGTTAAAGGTGTTTATCTATCTCCAACACTCTCTTTCCCCTTCAACAACAACAACTTGTATCCTTTCATATACTCGTTCATGATTTCTTGCCAACACTGTCTTTCCCCTTCAACAACAACAACTTGTATCCTTTCATATACTCGTTCATGATTTCTTGAATGGGATTGACATTAAATTGGTTAGGATGTGTCTTTTTATGTGTTTTTATCATAATTTCCATTATTAAATAATCCTCTTTTTATGTTGATGAATGTTATGAGTTGTAAATAAAATATTTTATAAATGCTAATTTGATAGTCACAAAAACATATTTAAAAGATTTATCTTTTTTTCTTTGTTTTAATCTCGATATTTTATTTTCAATTTTTCATATATGTTTGTTTTTCTTGTTTTTTCCGAAGAAAAAATCACAACTTTCCATTATTAAAAATAAAATGCTACATATATATATATATATATATATATATATATATATATATATATATATATACAAGTGCATTTATATATTGTCCCTAAGGACCACTTAATGTTCTACAACACTCATCATAACCAAGTTACCAAAAATAACATTTACATAGATAAACTAGGTTTTTCTTTTTTACCCTTTTTCTTTTGGACTTTGTACTAAACCTCATGTTCTACAACTCATCATAACCAAGTTACCAAAAATAACATTTACCGAGATAAACTAGGTTTTTCTTTTTTACCTTTTTTCTTTTGAACTTTGTACCAAACCTCAGAGTTTGGAGTGGTCATAACAATGGCTAAATCTTCTCAGTCTGGTATTTCTAGTATTTCCTTGTCTGAGTTTGAACTCTTTGAAATGTGTGTTCACTTTATTCCACCTGATCCTTGGCTATTACTCTTTACCTCATGCTCATTACCACGAATATGGAGTATCGCTAAGCTAGTGGGATCCAATGCATGTTTGGCAGGGCCCTTCTGCTTATCTTCTCTCTCATCCATTTGGGGGCCTTTTCTATTTTATGCCTTTGGTTGTTGCCAAGTCTCGTCCATTTCTTCATCTTCACCATCAGACGAAGGAAGATCTAGAAATTTCCAACCCTTTGGCATTTTTGATCTCTTCCTTGTCCTCTTTTTTGTTTATGGGCATGAATTCTGCAAGTGTCTAGTCTAGTCGCAGATCCGGCACCTGAAAGCAATATTTTCAAAATCTAACTGTTGTGTTCGTTTGAAATCTTGCTGAGTGAGGTGGAAGCGATCTAGAAGGCCTATTCCCAAGTCTATCTCCACACATATATGGGCAAAAGTGAAGACACCTTTGTCCATTCTTTCTTGATTCATCTTTAGAAATCTCCCTAATGAGTTTCCAATGCCTTCTAGGACTTGGTGATGCCAAAAGGGGAGGGGGAGATTATGTAACATTACCCATATCAAAATCTTCATAACCACCATGTTATGGCATCGAAACCGAGAAATGATGGGGTTACAAAAAGGCCTGCCCTTAGCCAAAACCATGGTCCTTCATTTATGACATATTCCAGGTCTTTATGACTGTCGAATTGAACCACAAATAATACATTTACGCACAAGTAAATATAACAATTTTCAGTCCAATTCAAATAGATCCGTTGATGGATATCTTCATACATAGGCTAGAAGTCATTAAATCGGCATATAATATCTTTGGCTTGTAGAACAATTAAAATGCCACTCACTTCTAGCAATTTTAGTGACATATATAGAGCTTTATCCATCTTCTGAACTATGCCAGGACCTGGAAATATTAGATTTGGGGATTGTATGTCTAATATGGCAGCTTTCCCTCTCATTACATCGTTAAAAGAGCTTGGATCCTTGGCAGCTGAAGTTGAAGGGTTGTTCATTCCAAGAGCTCCACCCCGCAGCCTCAAATTTATAATGATCATAGAGTTACGTGCGATGTCGTAACATTTCAACATGCTGGCATCCTATAGTGATTTTCCCTCAAAGATCAAATTCTAGTTATTGGTGGGGATACCCAATTTTTCTTGCACCTTATTTTTCAGACATGATACCAAATCTCGTGGTCAAACCCCTATGAGATTTGAAATTATATTTAGGTTCTTCAAGATGGCAAGATCAAGCATAAAATGAAGACCATAGGGAGAAAGAGGGATCTCATATGTCCTCAGTTTGTTGGTGGCAAGTAACAGTGATTCTAGGTCGCTTAGATCCAGTCCCCTCAAGGTTTTGCTACGTGATCCATGACCCTTCTTCCTCATCCAATTGCAAAATTAACCCCTAGGTTGAAGATCTGTGTAGAAAGCAGCTGATCACATAACCTATGTGCCATTGCAAGATCGGTGGCAGAAAAACCTAGCCATCTCAACAATCAAAATCTTCTGAATGTCATCCCATACATGCTTTCTTTTACCAATAAGGGGTTACCAATATTTTCAGTTAAAGAGTATTTATTTCCAACAATATGCATCCCTATATCACTTGGTAACCTCTTGGATACTACTTTGTGTTTGTTTTATGTATATTACTTTTGTTTTTGTGCTTTCTATTGGTTGTTTTCATTGGAGAGAACATCCTTCAATTCCTATTGGTCCTCTACCATGTATGGAACTTCTTCAAACTCTCTTTGTTGAATATATTGTAGTATTTAAATAAAATTCAATGTTACTTGGTTGCCCATTTCCCTTTATTCTTCTATTCTTCATATACAAAATTATTGCTTGTCTTCGTTGACATCTCTACTATCATCTTTGACCCACTTGATTAATTCTTTTTCCTTTATTTCTCTTGCATATTTGATGAAAAATACTCAGAGACCTCCCACTTTCAACTCAAACCATAAATATATTCACATACGGTTGATAATTTGTTTGATTTCTCATGTTTGATTTTTTCTCCCCAAATTGAATTAATAACGTTGAACGATGTAATAGATACTTTAACTAGCTTCATTTTTGAGTTATTGGTTTTTCAAGTTGTACTCAATCTATTAAGTAGTCAAATCCCTTTATCTTTCTGAGCAACTACATTTCCGTTTTATCTCGATAATCTATAATTTCTTGGAGTGTGCTCTATTTTTATCCTTCTAACTAACATATTTGTTCCTATAGAGATGTTATATTTGTGGTTCTTACTTATATATTAAACATACTTGTTGTGATTGATTCTTCCTTGTATCCTTTTGGTTCAAATCGTGTCAGGGTTTTGTTTAACTCCTATAGCCCGTAGAGTCCTTTCTCCAATTCTATCCTTTTATTTTCTATATTATTTATTATGTATTATTAGTTTGGTTCATTCTCATGGAATTCCTACATTGCATTGTGGAGTTTCCTTACTTGTGTTACCCATTTGTGATGCATTATTCGTACAACTATTTTGTCATTTAGTAAATTGTATTCGAATTGATCCCCATATCTTTGACATTTTAAGCTAATACTTTGTGGAATTTAAGAAAAATCACAAGATATAGTTGTATAAAAATATTACACTAGAAATTACAAGACAAGAAAGAAGAGAGAATGAAATTGAACCCATATAGGCTAACTAGCTCAAATAACCAACTCGAATTATTTCATAAACCTTTTGTGTTATTTCTTGACATGAATACATATCTCTAACACTCCCTTGAGAGAGAACCAATTTATGGTTCACACAAGTTTAGGGTTCCATAGCACATGCTTATAGAAACTAGAAAGTCACTTTGCCATGTTTAGCAAACTGGTACAATAATAGGGTTATAAGGCTTATAATGGGGAAGGAGCCAACAATAGAGTTGACAAATGATAACACGAGCCAAAAATAAGTGATAAATAAAGAAATGACTCACACAGTCAACTCCTAACTAGATAATATCAAGAAAACCCTTGAAATAGAATTAAAAGTCAAAAGATAAGGTGAATGGATAAGGTTGTGGATAAGTACATTGCCCAATATAAAATAAAAATAAAAATTGTGTAAGGAATGCATGGTAATAGACATGTTTCTACCCAATTAGTATCTAACCACTACCACATTTCACCTTAGATGACACCCTCTACTAAAAATAGAAAAATTCTAAAAATAGAAAATGGCCCTAAAGGGTAGGGAATTTATAGTAGGTGATGAAAAGTGGTAAAGAGTGGTCCTAATGTGCATGTACCACAACAATATTGTACTTCTTCGCCCTTTTCTTTCTCTTCTTCTTGCTTCTTCTTTTCTTTAGCTTTCCTTTACTACAGATCTCCCTCGTTTTCTCCTCTTCCTAGTTATTTTTCTCTTCTTGCTCCTTTTTTTATTCTTCCTTTCTACATTCCTCCTTATTTTTCTTATTTCTTCTTTCCTCTCTTCTTGGTATTCCACTATGTTTATTTTCTTTTCTCTTTTCTTCTCTTCTTCTTTCGTTTTTCCTAGCATTCATGTTCCTTTCTTTGTTCTTTTCTCTTACTATCCTATTATCCATTCTTCTTTCATCTTATCTTGGACTTCTTGAGTCCCCTATTTGGAGCTTGTGATTTAGTTACTAGAATAACCACCGCATTTATTATAGTTCTCATGTCACCCTTTCATTCCTTTTTGTTTTTATCTTTTGAATGACCCAATGCTCTACAATTATTTTATTTTTACCTTATTTCCTTTATCTAATCTTCCGATTTTGACTTTCTATCTTCCATATCCATTCTTTCTTATCTATTTTTATTCAAATTCTTGAACCCTTTTTCCTATCACTTTGTTTTTCTTCTTGTTTCCTTTTTGAGGTCTACTTCTACTATTCTTATTCTTTTTATTTTACTTTATTTCCTTTGTTTGGTCCCAATTGTCTAATCTATATTCAATGCAATTTATTTTGTTCTTTAGAGTATTGATCTTTGATTAGATTTCCTTCTTATCTTCTAGTATTATTATATCTTAATTTATCCTTAATTTATTATTTCAACGCTTCTTCATGTCCATATTGCATTTTGGTTTGGATATTTTCATCCTACTACTTGCATATCTTCCTCAATTCATTATTTGCTTCTTTTTTTGAATTTTTCATCAACCTATTTTCCTTGCAGCATATAATGTTGGGTTCCAATACTTGAATCAAGGCTATATTAGTTATTTCATTTCCCTCTATCATTTCCTTATTTTAGCTTCCCCTTTTATTAGTTGGTGTGGGTTCCTTCTCATGTCTCTTAATTGGTGTTTGATCTTCATGTTTCCTCTATCTACTTGTTTTTAACTCTACCTTCAATGCTACCTACCTCTTTATGAAGTGCATTTCAACCTATATTTGTCTTTCCTTCTCCCTAGCCAATAATTATATGAATCTTCTTTGGCTATGTCTTTGAATGGCTCCTTCATCTTAACCCTTTGGCTTCTCATTTGCTCCCTTGTATAGTTTTTATATTTTAATGTTATAAGCAACATATATTAACCTTTACTCTAGATCTACCAAGCACCAAGAGAGATCAAATCTCTCAAGAAAAAAAATTCTCAACCTTTACAAAATTTAGAATTGTAACATGAAACCTATGTTTAGAGTTATTCATCTTTCTTTCCATGACAATATTCACTCTCGCATTGGATATTAAATTTACAATTTCTAACAATTCTTGAAGGATGTATCTGGTTTTTCTCACACAATATATATATTATTTCACACAATTCATACCATTTAATGATGTAGTTAGTATTTAATCTTTTGAAAATCATTGTTTCATGCACAAAATATTTATGGATATAACAACATTGACGTTTAGATATTTGGATTTTATAAAACTACACAATAAAATTAAGAAAACATAATAATTAGAACACTGCATGCCTCACTTTTAACAAGTAGTTGTTCCATTTCCTTAGAAGGTAAGGAGAAACAATAATTTGAGGAGTCTCAACTCTCAACCATTCGATGAATAAATGAAATGAGCTAAATCAATTCATCACAGTGATGTTGTTATGTACACTGTGAAAGCAACGATTTTTACTAAAAATGCAGAAAATAGGAAGTTGTCACTCGTACCTTACTCCTAAAGAGCTTATTATTCGAAAATTCCAATGACATTTGTAATAAAACATCTATTGTTTGTGAATTGAAGTTTAAACATGACAACCGTACAAACAAAATTAATGGGTAAATGAAAAACAAAGAAGTCATGGTTAGTTTACCCTATCCAGACTGATATATAAAAAGAAATTCCCAAATATCGTGCATTTGATGCCTCCAACTCTAGCAACCAAATTATTGTTTAAAATGGTTTCACATACTCATATATTCATTCCGATTTATTTACACAATTTTCTCACCCACATAGTTCAGGCATAGAAATGACCTTCTGCAAGTTAGTTTCTTAGTGATTCCATCATTCTTACAGAGAAATTTAATAATCTTTCTACATAACTAATTCTAGATATTAAAGTAATTCTCATTCCAGTGTGGTATTTCTAGGTTTCTATCTTTTAAGTATCAATCCATACATAAACCCCTACCATATTCAATGTGAACTAATTTGTGGTTAATTATAGATTTTTAAGCTCACTATGAATCTATCCCACATTTGTCTTTGTTAAGATTATGCAAAGAATTACACCTCAAATATCCAAATTCTCAAGCTCATGTGTTTGAACATAATTCCAACTGCAGGGCAGCTGGTCGGAGTAAGGCACTCTCCAAACCCATGAAGACCATGGTGTTACAAAAAACAAATAGAAGCCTCCAATAAAATATGGATGATAAAATGGAAAATAGACTTATCTTTGATACAAGAAGTTAAAATTGCACTAGAAATGCAAAAATATAAAAATTAACCTTGCTTAAAGAATCGATTTCTGAAATAACATGTTGTAGGTGTGCCACATTTGTAGTAGATTCTACTCAAGCCTGCAGTGAATCATTAGCAAGCAAGATATTGACCTGAATCAAAGAAACTACAATCAGATCAATTTATGAATATGCACAAAATCCAAAAAGAGTTAAATACTACACACATAATTTGTTCCTACTTGCACCTTTAGTTGGAAAAATATAACATTGGAAGATATTCTAAATTTCTGATTAGAGAGATGCATCCATGGAATCATACAAATCCCTTTCACCTAAAGGATATTTATGTACCATAACTTTTCTTTATTCTATAAAGCATTGATGCAAGCAGCATAACAATCACTATCGGCAATAAATATCATAGTTTATGATAAGTTGTCACATGTTGACAGTGATGCCAGTTGGCTGACATCCCTTAAAATCCCCTGTGGACCTATGAGCTAAGGCCACATTTGCATTGGAAGCGCTTTTAAAAACCAACTTTCCATAACAATACCCCATCAAACTATTGGAATCCAAAACATTAGAAAATTCGTCTATACACCCGATCAATGATTAATAAAGACATGACCTTACAAAAACTCAGAATACAAAGGAATACACGGGAAACCCACTCTAAACACATAAGCCGGACTTCAAATGCATTAAAACCGCATATACAAATCTCTCGGGTCCGCTAATACCAAACCTTTCCGCTTTATTCTCCACCGTCCTTCGTTATCTCCGATCTCCGATCGGCCAGTGCTTCATCGCACTATCGCAATATCGCTATTCCATCTTCGTCGTCCCTTGACCTTTGTCTAATGCGATTTGCGATTAAATCTTGACCGTTGATCTGGCGCTCGATCTGACAGTTGTCGCTTAGCCTGATCTGACCAAACATTTCACTTGATCTCAACCATTCAATCAACCTCACTTGATCTGATAGTTGATATTGATATCGGGTGGATAACTTGCAAGAGGAATAACCACCTGATAAAGTAGTTTTCTCTCTCCAGTCTCCTACCACGCGTCGGTTAATGAATGGTATCGGGTGACCAGCCCTAAATACCACTTACCATTTTTTGGCTACCCGATAATCCGCTTACTGCTTATGGAAACCCCTTCTGTCGATTAACGCCTGCACTCCTATGTCATGCGATGACCATAGATCTCCTACCATCGACGGCTCCTCCGATTCCTCTTCCGCTAAAGCTTAAACTCATCTCCACTGTTCATCTCTCAACTCAGTCCTATGCGACTTAATCTTAGCCGCTCAATTCCTTCGACCTCGTTTGTTGATCTCCAAGATCCAATGGTCACTATGCATTGATCTGTCTATGCCTCTTGGACTTGACCTCGCTTATATTTGGTGAATTTACAATTTAACACAGTTTCTCTTCCATTCTCTGTTTCGTAACCACAAGTCCGTATATAAACTCTCTGTGATATCTTTGATCGATGACTGGGTTTTAAAGTGGTTCAAACACTTCTATTAACACTAAGGACCCCAATTATGCTTTGAACGCTGCGATTTATAACTTAATACATAAAAAAAGAGAAGAATGCTCAAATTGTTCCTTAAGAAAATATACAGAGAGAAGTGAAGGGTTTCAAGAGAATAACACATTTATGAAAACATAATTATTTATTCAATACAATAAAGCTACAGGGTCTCGACCCTTTGGCTCGATTACAACAATAAAAAAACCCCTGTGTCTATCTTGTTATCCTTGCTCCCTCTTACTCGACTCCAATCTAGCTAACCTCTTTCTCCTAACCTTTAGCTGATCTCTTCAGCTAACCTAGCTAAACTCTGAATTATACAAAAAGACTATATTTATACAAAAGTGGATTCATGAACCAATTCTAGTTTAGATCCAGAAATCTCTTGCTCTCTCTTAAGGAATCTCTTCAACACGACTCTTTTCTAAAACAAATGCTAAATTAAGCTTTCAAATCCCTCATATCCTATTCAAAACCAAATAAATTTAACTGCTTGGCCTGATCTCCACACAGGGAGGATCAATCAGCCACTATGCCCTTTTCTCATATTTGACAATAAATAAACACTCTCACACATTTAAATAAATAAAATTAACTAATCTCTTATCTTCCAACCCCTTGTTAGTCACAACATGTGATCATTCCATCACATTTCTAACTAGGTCTAAATGCTCCTGCATCAGACTCCCAAAGTTGAAAGTTTTCATGACCTCCTAGTCATGTGTTTCTTCTGCTGATCATCCAGTATCCCAAACTTTACTTTGTAACTGGTCATCACTTTCATCATGCTGCTGATTCAATTCTTCTGCCACTATCACTTATGTTCCTCCAGATTTCCAAATCTTATTTTGTTGTTGTCCTCTTTCCTTACTGATACAAATTCCTTTTGTTAATTTCTCTTCTTTGTTGTCCCTCTTTTTAACTATCTTCATCTTCCACAATTTCTCAACTTCCTCTTTACAATTTGTTCTCAACTAAACTCCACTGACATCTACCTACTGTACATTTCTCCTCACCATAGAAATTATGAAATTTCTGTCCAATTCTTCTTCACCTCTGCCATTTACAAACTGTTGTTTGTACTCTACAGCTCCTCTTCCACTATCATTAAAGATAATCTTTTCCTCTATGTTATCAGGTTCATCTAATAACTTTTCCAGCAAAATGCCAATTCCTTCATATTCAATAAGCATGTCATTTACATATGACTTCTCCTTCCTGTATAAAACAGAATTTCCATCACAATTGTCAGTTTCAAAATAACTATGGTTTTCAATCTTCATAGATAATTCTGCCATCAAATCTTTATATTGTCCTTCTGCAAAAGTTATGAAACTATCATCAATTCTCATTCCAATACTTTCCTATGCATTACACAATGTTCCTTGTTCTGACACAAGACTATCTTTCAACAATTCAATAGCTAGAGTTTCTTGGAGCATATCATTATGAAGTATCCTTTCATCTTATATACTTATACTATTACAAAAAAATGATGTTGTTTCATCTTCTCCTACATCAGAAACAAAATTTTGGTTTTCTAAGACTTATTCATGGTATACAGATTCATAAAAATAATCCACTTTAAAATCACAGAATTCATGAACTTTTGTATCTGTCAACATCATCTTATATTCCTTCATAATTTCCATAGTACTTTCATTTTGATTCTCGACTGAAAATACTTCATTCTGGTTATCATCACAAACTTTCATTTTCTTATCTTCAACTTCTTTAATCATGACAATTTCCCTGTCAATACCACTATTCTCAAAATTATTAAATGCATGCTCAAAATATCTTTCTGTTTCAGCCATTTCTTCTAGTAATCTCACTTTTTCATCAACATGCATAAGCACATTGTCCAATTGTTGTTCATTACCTGTCAAACCTGAAAACATACACAACATGTTAGTTTCAAAAATACAAGGCTCTTCATTTGAAGCCTCAGTGATCAATTCCTCATGTTTCTCTGAAATATTCTGATAGTTCACTAAGTTATTGAGAAATTCTTCCTCAACATCTCTGATTTCTTCCTCATCAAAGAAAACTTCTGGGACTACAACTTCTTGACTATGCTTGGCAATTTCATCATAAGTTTGTAGAATACCTTCTTGTTCTACACAATTTCTTCCAACACTCAGTTTATCCAAATAAGATAACAATGTCTCCTCCTCTTCTATGATAAGACTTTGATCTTTCAAAGATTTCCTTGACTTAACTTCTTCAGCTGAGTTCTCTATGTCAGCTTTTCTTCTCTTCATTTCACAAATCTGCAATGCATTTATTTCCTTTCCTTTTTCCATTTCCCCTTGGTCTTCTATCCCTGCTAAAATTCCTTCTAACATGATCCAATAAGTTTTCACTAAGAGAAGACACAACCATTCAACCATACCTTTTAATTTCTTCCACCAATTGAAGTCTTGAAAGTCTTTATGCATCTCCTTTTGTGGTTTTCTTGCCTCTACCTCTTTCACCTTTTCATACACAGGTTCAAATTCATTAGGCTGTATACCTACAATTTTACATTCACAGAAATAATTAGTCCCAAAAATATGGGATTCTCTTGTCTGTGAAGATGTTACCAACACATTCCTCTCATTCTAATCTGCATAGATCAGTTCTTCGTCATTGTCATCATTGTCTCCTTCCACAAGGAGAGATACTTTCTCTGGTTCACAGATGTATTCTACCCCTTCATCCTCAACTATTCAGAGTATTAATTTCTCAGCAAAAAATTCTCTGACAGGCCATTTAACTCTTTTTCCCACATAAAATCCTTGTTTCCATTTTTCTCTAATTCCTTTCAATACCAGCTTCTTCAAACAACTAAGTTCTATCTTCATCTTAGCCAACTCTATTTTCCTTTCTTCTTTACTCATTCCTTTGAGTCCAACTGCTTCAACACTCTTTTTCTTTGCTTCTGACTTTCCTTTCTACCCCTATCATAACTACCAACAGTCAGTTCCATTTTTTCCTTTGGTGAACTTTCCTTGTTCACTAGTGAGCTGCAACTAGCCTTTTTCATTGGTAACAAGTCTCTTTTATGCCTCACTAAACTTTTCTGAGTTCAGCCTTTTGGCACCTATTGGTTCTTTCCTCGAACCTTTCATTGACTAACAATTCTACCTAGCACTCCTCTTGCTGGAATTGTCATCTTTAAGACAACTCTACCCACAATCACAATTGTGGAGCTACCTCAACAACTTCTACCCAACCACAGTTGGAAGTTGTTCTCATCTCCTCTTGAACACTCCTTACTCTAGGCTCTGCATCTTCAATTGCTCACTTCCTTCTTTCATTCAGTAATTTCATTTACTGTTGGGTACTATCACCTTTACTCATCTGAGAGTTCTTCTTGCTCTATCTTCTTTAACATAGCTCATATGCTATGATGTTGGTACAACTCATTCTACCTTTTAGCAATTCCACTACTTCTATTGACCTGTACAATCTTATCTCAAGATACATCAAAGTAACCTTTTAAACCTGCAACTTTTCCTTCAAATATGTCTTAAAACTAATTCCCATTCCATCAGTTAAATCTTTGCCAAAAGATTCATCTGTTCACTATTTCATTTAGACTTTCCATTCAAAAGACTCCATACAGCCAACAACTATTTCCCATTTTACTTTTCATAATGGACTCTTCAGCTTTCAAGATCAATTAAGATTAGATCTGAATTTCAATTATTTTTTACCAATTCATGACAGACACTATCAATTCCTTCTGATAACCTGTTTATAAGCAAATCCTGTTTTGCTTCTACAAATTTCAAAATTCATTCCTTGTAATGACTCTCTTTCCAGATCTATTGAATCCAACCTTCAGTCTAATTGTTCCTTTATCTATCGATATCATTGTCTTCAACAATTCTTTAAGAAATCCTCAATCATTCTCAGTTTTCATAAAATTCTTCAAATCATTTAAATGACTTCAATGCCATAGCAAACCACTCTTCTATTTAGCTTTAACTTCTAAACCTTCTACTTCAATTTTCCTTTTAATCAAACCAATCATTCAATCAACTTACATGGAAATTTCATTTTCCTGAAAGGAAAACATCTTCTCCTTTGAAATTTCAATCCCTTGTTGTTCTTTAGACATTCAAAACACATCTTTGCAAAATTATCAAAATAAACATTCTTACCAGACCTTCATCAGAAAATTCATTGTTTCCCCATTCTGATCTTAGTGTCCTTTGTAGTCTGATCCCCATCTGTATCAAATTCACTTCAGTGCAATTATACATATGCTGGAATTAAAATTCAGTCTCTCAACCAATCTCTACAGAGCATTGATCTAGCTCTGATACCAAAAATTGATGCCAGCTGACTGACATCCCTTAAAATCCCATGTGGACCTATGAGCTAAGGCCACATTTGCATTGGAAGTGCTTTTAAAAACCAACTTTCCATAACAATACCCCATCAAACTATCAGAATCCAAAACATTAGAAAATCCGTCTATACACCCAATCAATGATTAATAAAGACATGACCTTACAAAAACTCGGAATACAAAGGAATACATGGGAAACTCGGTTTGAACACATAAGTTGGACTTCAAATGCATTAAAACCGCATATACAAATCTCTCGGGTCCGCTAATACCAAACCTTTCCGCTTTATTCTCCACCGTCCTTCGTTATCTCTTATCTCCGATCGGCCAGTGCTTCATCGCAATATCGCTATTCCATCTCCGTTGTCCCTTAACCTTTGTCTAATGTGATTTGCAATTAAATCTTGACCGTTGATCTGGCACTCGATCCGACGATTGTCGCTTAGCCTGATCTGACCAAACAATTCACTCGATCTCAACCGTTCAATCAACCTCGCTTGATCTGATGGTTGATATTGATATCGAGTGGATAACTTGCAAGAGGAATAATCGCCTGATAAAGCGGTTTTCTCTCTCTAGTCTCCTGTCGCGCATCGGTCAATGAATGGTATCGAGTGACCAGTGCTAAATACCACTTACCAGTTTTTGGCTACCTGATAATCCGCTTACTACTTATGGAAACCTCTTTTGCCGATTAACGCCTACACTCTTATGTCATGCGATGACCGTAGATCTCCTACCATCGATGGCTCCTCCAGATTCCTCTTCCGCTAAAGCTTAAACTCATCTCCACCGTTCATCTCTCAACTCAGTCCTATGCGACTTAATCTTAGCCGCTCAATTCCTTCGACCTCGTCCATTGATCTCCAAGATCCAACGGTCACTGTGCATTGATCCGTCTATGCCTCTTGGACTTGACCTCGCTTGTATTTGGTGAATTTACACTTTAACACAGTTTCTCTGCCATTCTCTGTTTCGCAACCACGACTCCGTATATAAACTCTCTGTGATATCTTTGATCGATGATTGGGTTTTAAAGCGGTTCAAACACTGCTATTAACACTAAGGACCCCAATTATGCTTTGAACACTGCGATTTATAACTTAAGACATAAAAACAGAGAAGAATGCTCAAATTGTTCCTCAGGCAAATATACAGAGACAAGTGAAGGGTTTCAAGAGAATAACACATTTATGCACACAGAATTATTTATTCAATACAATAAAGCTACAGGGTCTCGGCCCTCTGGCTCGATTACAACAATAAAAAAAACCCCTGTGTCTATCTTGAAATCCTTGCTCTCTCTTACTCGACTCCAATCTAGCTAACCTCTTTCTCCTAACCTTTAGCTGATCTCTTCAACTAACCTAGCTAAACTCTGAATTATACAAAAAGGCTATATTTATACAAAAGTGGAGTCATGAACCAATTTTGGTTTAGATCCAGAAATCTCTCGCTCTCTCCTAAGGAATCTCTTCAACTCCACTCTTTTCTAAAACAAATACTAAATTAAGCTTTCAAATCCCTCATATCCTATTCAAAACCAAATAAATCTAACTGCTTGGCCTGGTCTCCACACAGGGAGGATCAATCTGCCACTATGCCCTTTTCTCATATTTGACATTAAATAGCACTCTTACACATTTAAATAAATAAAATTAACTAATCTCTTATCTTCCAACCCCTTGTTAGTCACAACATGTGATCATTCCATCACATTGCTAACTAAGTCTAAATGCTCCTGCATCAAACAGAGTGGAACCAAAAACGCTGAAAGATATTGAGTATGCTTTTCTACTCCAACTCCCCCATTCCAATCAACAAGCCAATGACCTGAAAACAAGCATGATCATTATAAACACCAATACAATTCAACTAAAATGATAAATCTTCTACTTTTATGAAATAACAACAATGAAAAATATATATTAAAAATGGGGACATGGATCCTACAATTATTTAATAAAGGAAATAAGTATAATATCAAGAAGAAGAAGATGTAATCAGCCTACCTCAAATGTGAGACTCCCATCTTCGAAACCTTTTTGTGTTTTCTTTACTTGAGTTCACATCAAGTTGGGTGAACCAAGATAATGTATATTGAAAACTCTTTTAATTGAAATACATTAGGAAGCATTTCAATGGGTATTGAAACAACCATAGTGAACTCTTAAGAAATAAGTAGGTACTAAATATTGTACCTTCCAAACATAGTGCCTTCAAGAAAAGGATGTTATGAGGACCAAAACCTGCAAAATTTCATCTATGAAAAGTACGAGTTGTGCCCTTAATGCTTTTACAACCCTCGTTGACAAATAACTTACTCGACCACTCAGATCTTGCTTTAGATGGTGACTACTGCTCTTATTGAGAAATGCACACAGGACCAAAGGAATATATTCAACATGTTGTTGGAAAAAATGCACATAATGAGTGATTTTTTCCAAATATATAAGTGCAACAACTCTATGTAAATGGAAAGGAACTTGAGCTGATAAAAGCAGTTGAGATATCTCCCCAGTAAGCCCATTATCATTTTTCATTGTTTCCCCACTCACTCCTTCGCCAAGGGCATAAAAAAATGTAATAGAAGTCATGATATCTTCCAAAGATGTTTCTTAGCTTCCATGGGTAGCAACCAATGTGTTCCTAACAAAACTTTGAGTTACATCAGGTGCCACATGACTAATACTCTGAAACAATTGAAACAGACCCCTGCAATGTTCAACCATTTCTTCTTCCTTATATTTTCCAATCATGTCAGGTATGTTTAGAGGATACAAATACATTAGGTCATAGTGAATTTGAGCTAGAATAACTTCGAATATTTGCTCAATGTGAACCATTTTCTTACCATTCAATGGAGAAGTGGATTTAATTTTGGATAAATAATTTGTCAAAAATTGTTGCGTATTAGAATCCCCATCCTCAGTCCCATGCTGCATAAAATAAAATAATGACAGCATAAATTCATCTAGAATTTCTATAATAACTTCTTTCACTGTGGTTGTTTCATTAGGAATTTAATTTGAATCGATTTTTTGAGAAGACTCTAAAACCTCTTTTGCAAATCCCGTAACAAGAGCACCAAGCCTTGAGGTGAATTCAGAATCTTCTTTGCCAAGCACCACACCACATACCCGACCTACTTGTAACTATCTAAGAAGAGAAATCTTAGATTTTGGATCCATCCTCTTTGATACTATGGCAAAAATACAATTGGTTGCAGAACCTCTAAGCACTGAAGATCTTTGTTCTAAAAAAATAAACTCAAATTATATAGGTATAAAGTTATCGTTAACTACCAGACTAATATTAATCCAAGTCACATATCTATGTACTATTTCTAAAAGCATTGAAGTTAACTTTGGCCTCAAATATTTATAGAAAACTACCAAATCATACCACACTCTTACAATATGAGGCACACATTGTTCTCTCATTGCATCTTTTATCCGTCCTGCAATGCTGATTTCCTCAGAATTACGAGGATAATCCAAACTAATCAACTCGTCATCAAGTGCATTAAAAATACAGCAAAACATATCTACAACCATGGGACCTTTGCTCACAGCAGACAGCAAATCTAGGAAAACCAATGGCCACCGGGCCGGATACAAGATAAAGATTAAAATAGCAAAAATTTGAGCCAGCTTATTTTCACAAAAACTGGTCTCTCTAATCCTAAACTCTGGTGATTCAAACCATTCTCGATTCCTTCCATACATACGAAGGACGTGATAGAATTTTGGAATAAATAGTTGTTCTTGGTGATCTAATGAAGTAATTATTGGTGAAACTTCTGCATTATTGCTGGCACAAAATCTTTGTATGCAAAGTTATGAGATTGAAGGTGATTTTTTTACTTGTTGACAATAAGTTGTACCTTGAGAGTTCAACTGAGGATAATTGCCACCAGTCTAAAAACTGGTGATTATTTCCCTCTCAAAATCATCCATGGATACGAAAGTCAAACTCACTCTATAAAACTACTAAAATATCAATATCCTCCAATACCTCAAGGAATCATTAGCTTCTTAAAAAGTTCAACTAGTTTGAATCCTTCGTGGGATGGTTCCTATTATCTATGCCCTACTATAGTTTAAGTCAGTGATATTTCCAAATGCATCATGCTTTATGTACACAAAATTTCAATGGAATTGGGTAATTAAGCATGTGGGGTTTGGACTTAATCATGTGCACTCCTTTGCCAAGGGCACAGATGAGAAACCTACATACGGGTTTAGAAATTTTAGATCTTTGGCTTCAATGAACTATGATATAATGAAGAAATATGAATTATTATCACTTCTATAACTAAAACATTTACTTCTCTTTGGCAAGGGTTTTGATGGAAAACCTACAATCGGTTCTTTAACCTATACGTTTTAGGCTTCAATGTACTCAGATATAATCAATTTTTCTTGTATATTGTAATTTTAGGGAATAAAGGAAGTTCAGATTGAATACTTTACTGTCTGCGAAGGGTTTTGATGAAAAGCCTACATATAACTCTTCAAGCTTTTACTTCTTCCTTTTAATGTACTCAAATATAATAAATTTACATATATTTATTTGAGTTTGGTGAATTAAGGAGATTTTGTAGCTAGTAACTCGAAACCTTAAGGGAACTCTTTCTTTGTTAACCACAAAAACGTTTAAGACCCTGTAAACGGATGTGAATGGAACTCGAGAATGATGCAATCTTAATGTGTAAAGGTTTAAAATGTTGATGTATTTAACAAACACTTGTAAACATATTTGACCTCTCCACCTGCATAAATTAACTAAGCTTGTCTAACAAACTCTTATAAACATATTTGACCGCTCCACCTACATCAACAAACCGATAAAGATATGGAGGGAGGAAGGAACAGATAAAGCATCTGTTAAACCCCAGCGCTTGGATTTTTGATATGAAAAGCGATATGAAGATAATTTTAGGTTTTATTCTTCTTTAATTACCTTCCTATAACAAAAATAGCAACTATTGAATCTAGGCTTGTTGGTTTTGTTAAGCGATATTTTTCAAGCGTGAATAAGTGGATTTTAACAATGTAGATGGATTCCAAGTTTCCTTTAATCTTAACATTGTAGTTGGATTGAGATACCATTAATAATACAAATTTATGTTGCGTACTAACAAAATTAAAAATTACTAGCATAAATACTAAATCATATGATTGTTGTACTTGTTAGAGTCATTTTTATTCTTAAACTGTAATAGTTGTTTATGTTAATTATTTTTAATTTTTTCACTTATTATCTACTGATATATTTTAGTTGTAGACTAAATAAGTAATTTAAGTTAATGCCTTTAAGTTGGGTCACTTATTATCTAGTCGTATATCTTATCCCTTGACTAAATTAGTTGTTTAAGTTAGTCATTTTTAGTTGGGTCACTTAAATTTTCTCAAATTTAGTAGTAATTCACTTGAAATAATTGTGATGACTAAATTTTTTAGTCGCATAGTCACTAATCTCTCATTTTCTACTAGTTGATGTGGTAACTTTCACATGGCCCATTGTCTTTTCACCTAGATTATTTAAATATGATATTGTTTTGTCTTGAGGAAATAAACATTTACATTTATTTTTCTTTGGTTTTCTCAAATAATTTCAGAAATGGATTGTTACACTAATTTTCCTTATTTCCCTATTGATTGTTGCCATGAATAATACTCTGCTAAAACATATGTGAATATTTTTTACAAGTGAGCTCTGATCTTCGACACGGCGAAGAAATGAAGAAAACAGGTAAGGGTAAGAAAAAGACTCCACTGCAACTATCTACTGGCCCATTTGTGGAAGACATAGATGAAAAAAATCCAGGAGCGGGCTTATGCTCAAACATCGTAAGTACCAAGGATGTTGGGCTTCTGTCTTGGGAGGCAATTTATCAACATTTTGAAAGTGAGAAACCTAGAGTCACTAAAAGGACGGTTACAAAAAATGATAGTGTGTCGGCTTAAGAAGCTACTCCAAAAGACATGACCAATTATTTTCTTCACAAGATTACTGTAAGCTCAACACTACTGCTTTACGTAGATATGGTCCGTTGGTTTGTTGAAAATATGGATATCTCATAAAAACACATACAAATATTGAAGGGAATGATGATATGTTCTTTCGCCAACAAAGACTTGCAAAATATGCATCATCTGTTGAGGCCAGAGTACGTGTATAATAAGAAGTATGTCGTAGCATTTGTAAAGGAACATGGACATAGGAATTGGGTTTTAATCCCAAATTGATTGAAGCATGGAAAGAGTTTAGCATGACTCTTAATCCAAAGAATAAACAACAAAATATAGTTTCTCATACTGTAACAACTTCACAACAAGATAATGTTCAGGGTACTTCTAAGAATCCTGAGCATAATACCATAACAAGGCATTGAACATAGATTGCTTCAATGTTTAGGATACTTCTAAGAATCATGAGCATAACACTAGAACATAGATTGGTGGTTTTTAAGCCCCTATAATAACACATGAAAGTGAGTCTACATATTCTAGGTTTAACTCTCCATTTTTACCCTAAACAATATTGGGTTTTTCACATGACCACATTTCACAACAATGCTTCTTATTATACCCTAGAATTGAACAATAATTCAATCCCTATGTGGAAAAATGAAAAAATGTGAAAGTAAACCGTACCAAATTTATTACTTCACCCTACAAATTCCCACATGATAGGTTACAACCTCACTCCACTCTGGTGGCAAAAATCACTTTACCGTGATGATTTCGCCTCTCTTAATAATGTCATTGTTATTCAACTTGCACTTTATAAATGTATACAACTTAACCTCATACATGGTCTTATCAAACTATTACACAGACTCCTTTCACCCTGTAATTTGAAACTGGCAACCTTGGAGTAAGGAAATATATGTTTGTGGTTAGAGTACGGAAATTGCTTGAGAAAATCGGTGACCCTCTAATTTGAAACTGGCAACCTTGGTGTAAGGAAATATATATTTGTGGTTAGAGTACGGAAATTCCTTGAGAAAATCGGTGAAGAAACCTCCGACCATACTGAGAATGAATATTCGGGCTATTCCTACCACTGTTATCGGTTGCAAGGGGTCGAGCGGTTGTACATTCTTTGTGATACCGCGGCTTCTGGAAGTCACTCCCTTCTTCAATCCGGGACTAGCGCTTCCTCAACCTACTCTATGGCTTTGGCTCCCTCCTCTGCGACTCTCCTCCGGCTTTCTGGCCTGATGATTCTACGCAGGAGACCGGGTTATGACACAAAGGATCGCCATCACAGGAAAAGGAGCTTCCTTACATGGATCGAGTTCCAAGCGATCCGTCCATGGGGTTATTGCAGTGTTGGTCGGTTAAGGTGACTCACTCAATATTGGCATATCCTGCAGACCCAACGTAGTAATGAGAAATCGCATATCGGCCGAAAATGATTCGCAGATCGTGTTGATAATGGCATACTTGACGGAGATAATCCGTTTAAAGCATATGCCGTTCTTAATCCGCATGTCACACGAGATAATAAGCATATCCAGCAGCAACAACTCCCATATCGTGTTGATAATTCGCATGTTTCACGGAAAAACTAACGTTGATAACGACAAATAACTGATAATTCGCGTATTCAATGAAGATATGCAGATCAAGTTGATAATCGCGTATTTGACCGTGATACGCAGATCAATTTGAGAAATCGCGTATTACGGATAGATAAGTCGCATATCAATTGGATAACTGCGTATTAGGCGGAGATAATTCGCATTTCATGTTGATATCTCTCAACGTGCACCGTAAATTCGCACATCCGATGGATAAAAGTCGCATACACGGAGAAATATTGCATATCACGCGGATGACAGTTTGAAAATTGGGCTGAGAGTGCTAATAGCACACGCATTGAATCCATATTACGCGCGGAGATAACTAGCATTCGGCGCTTATAGAATTCGCGTATCGCATATTCCCTTGATATTTCGCATATCCTCCAGACATCATACGCATTTCCAGCCGCGATAATCGGTATATCGTATTGATAGTTTGCATATTACGTATTGAATTGATAATCCGCATATTTGAACAACATAACAACGTTGATAACTCGCGTATCTGATGGAGCGTGCATATCGCCTTCACAATTAGCATATCGAGTGGAGATATCAGGCATTCGGAGAAAGGGATTTAGCCAAACGATTTCCGAGGTCGTCCTGAATGTCTGCAATTGCTACTTGCGCTCCATTCTCCACGAATAACTTGGCGCTTGCCTCTCCTCTGCCGCTAGCTCCTCCTGTGATCACAGCGACTTTGCGCTCCAGCCTGAAATATCAAATCCAACAAAAGCAGCCATCAGAGTTATTCTTTGTTACAAATAAATGAATATCGCCATGAAATTTCAGTGAAGAATTACCTCATATTGTCTACTGCCTGTGCAAAGCCCGACGGTGGATATGCAGAAAAGTAGTGGATGGTAGCGAGGGATTTAGCCAAACGATTTCCGAGGTCGTCCCGAATGTCTGCAATTACTATTTGCGCTCCATTCTCCGCGAATAACTTGGCGCTTGCCTCTCTTATGCGGCTAGCTCCTAGTGTGATCATAGCTACCTTGCCCTCCACCCTCAAATATCAAATCCAACAAATGCAATCAGTTATCAGTAAATTACTATAACCATGAAATTTCGGTGAAGAATTACTTCATATTGTCTACTGCCAGTGCAAAGCCCAACGGTGGATATGTCAGGCCATTAGTGGAGCTCATATCACCTATTGACATGTCAGGTGCTCGGCAATGGCGGCTGCTGCCGGATGGCATCAATTGGGCGTCTAACAAGGAAACATTGTATTGATCGTATCGCCTAATTTGTTGAAGTCGTAATTTCAACGCAGCCGTACTGCGCTCCCCAAAACCACCGAACAAAACCACAAACCGCCCAGAGCATATCGCACCGCCTTCCAGCGAAAAGTTGTTTCCGTATATTTGCCTCCGATAAGATTTGGTGCAGACGCGTGGCTCTCACCATACGTCATCATCTCTGACATATCGGGAGGTAAAGTTCAGCATTAAAGTGCCTTCCGATATCTCCGTCCGCCGTTCGATTGTCTCCAGTGTTTTTGACCGTTGATTGCTCAAACCTGCATACGGGCCTGCATCAAATTAAATATTACCTGGAATAAATTAAAAGCTTGGTTGACCATACCTGCTATCAATGCAATGTCATATGCGTTGGTAAAATATTTAAGTTTTTCATACGTCATATATTAATATTCATAAAGAACGTGTTATATTTTTTTATGGAGCGTTGACCATATGTAATGTAAAAAAAAAGCCACTGTAATATAGAGTTTTTACGTATTATGTTTTACATAGCGAGCAAAACATATATACTCGAGTTTTGCTCATTGTATTTGCAAGGGGGAAACGCACAGCAGTGTGTAGAAAAACAAGAACAGGGGCCTGAGTTTTTTTTTGTGATGTAATTTTTTTATGTGTTGGCCATAAACGGAGGAGTAGCGAAAAACCATTTGTGGTTTTGCACAGCAGTGCATAAAGAAAATGGTGGAGCGCATTTGTATGTATATGTAAATTTTTATTACAGCAGTAAAGTGTCTTTCACAGCAGTGAATGTAAAAGGGGATTTACAGCAGTAAACCCAACTCAGTGAATTCTTAGGTGAAAACAGAGTAAATGTTTTTGTTGAATGTATTTTTGTGGTGAATCCCTCTCAGCAAAGAGGATGAATATGTATCAGGCATATATGTTAATGAATAGAAATGTTTTATGGTGTTAAAATACTCTGTTCCTCAGTGAAATTTTTTTTAAGCTTCCCTGTGCCCAAAAAGATCTTGGAGCAAAGGAAACAGAGCATTGCCTCTGTGTGATTGAATGTTTGTTTTTGGTATTTTCCCATGAAAAATACCCAACAGTGGTATCAGAGCAGGCTTAGGCTCTTTGAAGGTGACAAAGAAGCTGAAGGGAGAAGGTTGCTGCAGCAAAACTTCTCAGGCAGACAGAAGACTCAGACAGCGAAGGATTCAAGTATTCTTCATAGCTATCTTGTTTGTTGCTGAAGAGACAGTCAGTGTTTTAAATACATAGTCAAGGAATGGCTAGCACAAGCACTGGTATGGGTATGTTTAATACCCAGCTCCCACAGTTTAATGGGAAGAACTATGACTACTGGTCAATAACTATGAAAGTCCTGTTTGCCTCTCAAGATTTATGGGAAATAGTTGAAGATGGTTTTGAAGAACCAGCAGATGAAACTGAGTTCAATGCATTAACTCAGGGAGAGAGAGATCAGCTGAAGAGCAATAGGAAGAAGGATTCAAAAGCCCATATGTTGTTGTATCTAGCAGTAGACCAGAGTGTGTTTCCAAGGTTAGCAACAGCTAAGACAGCAAATGAAGCATGGCAAACCCTCAAGACAGCCTATCAAGGCATGGAGAGAGTGAAGACAGCAAAACTACAATTGCTGAGAAAGGATTTTGAGAACTTGAACATGAAGGAGTCAGATAACATTGACTCATTCTTCACTCATGTGATTGGAGTAATCACACAAATGAGAACTCATGGAGAAACCATTGAAGATAGAAGGATTGTGGAGAAAATATTGAGGGTCTTACCCTCAAAGTTTGATGCCATAGTCACCACCATTGAAGAGACAAAGGATCTCTCAAACTATTCAATTGATGAGCTACATGCATCACTGATAACACATGAGCAGAGGTTGAGTAGGAATGAAAACTCATCTCTTGAGCAAGCCTTCAAGACCCAGATGTCCTTTGGAAGAGGAAGAGGTCAAGGAAGAGGAAACCGAAGAGGAAGAGGCAGAAGCCAGAACAGAGGTGGAAGAAACAGCCCATCAAATGCACAAGGAAGAGGCAGCAATACAAATCAGAACCAAGGCCAAGGCAGCAGCCAACAGGGAGGACAACATCATGCTCAAGGACAAAGGTATGAAAAATCCAATGTCCAATGTTATTACTGTAAAAAGTATGGACATTATGCAAGTGATTGTAGAAAGAAACAGCATGATATGAACAGTAGACAAAATGCAAATGTTACAAGAGAAAACAACAGTCATGAAAATGTCCTGTTAGCTTGTAACATGGCTGAAACACATAGTGAAGACATATGGTTTTTAGACTCAAGTTGCAGCAACCATATGACAGGAAACATAGCCTTCTTTTCTGCCCTAGATAAAAATGTGAAATCAGAAGTCACACTAGGAACTGATAGTAAAATCTCTGTTATGGGAAAATGGGAGGTAAAAATATTTACAAAGCAAGGAGAAAGGAAAACCATAACAGATGTATATTATGTCCCTGGAATGAGATGTAACCTTTTGAGTATTGGACAGCTTGTTCAAAAGGGTTACAATGTTTTTTTTGAGAATGATGTGTGCACCATCATGGATATAGCACCCAGCAAAAGATGCATTGCTGAAGTGAAGATGACAAGGAACAGGATGTTCCCTCTCAGGATAAGGGCAGATTTGAAAAACAAAGGAGAAATTGCAGCAGTTACCCAAGAGGCTTTCCAAAGCGTGCGAAAGGATGAAAATTGGTTGTGGCACTTGAGATTTGGACATCTCAATTTTGGAGGTCTAAACTTGTTGAGTAGGAAAGGAATGGTAAGAGGATTACCATTGATAGAGAAACCGGACAACCTTTGTGAAGGTTGCATTTTGGGAAAACAATACAGAGAAAGTTTTCCATCAGGGAAGAGCATAAGGGCAAAGGCACCCTTAGAGATCATCCACTCAGATTTATGTGGACCGATGCAAGCTCCATCACTAGCAGGCAGCCAATATTTCCTAACATTCATTGATGACTTTACAAGAAAGACTTGGATATATTTCCTTAAAAACGAAAGTGAAGTGTTTGAGAAATTCCAAAATTTCAAGGCATTTGTGGAGAACCAAAGCGGGCTGCATATAAAAGTTTTAATAACTGATAGAGGAGGTGATTATATCTCCAAGGAATTCCTAAGATTTTGCAGAGAAAATGGAATTCACAAACAATTTACAGCTAGGTACACCCCACAGCAAAATGGAGTTGCTGAAAGGAAGAACAGAACCATCATGGAGATGGCAAAGAGCATGTTGAAGGCAAAGCATTTGCCAAATGACTATTGGGCTGAAGCTGTAAATTGTGCTGTGTATATTTTGAACAGGTGTCCTACAAAAGCAGTGTTGAACAAAGTGCCGGAAGAGGCATGGAGTGGGAGAAAGCAAGGAGTCACCCACATGAGAGTTTTTGGATGTGTGGCCTATGCACACATACCAGATCAACTAAGGAGGAAGTTGGAAAGCAAAGGGGAGAAATGTATTTTCATTAGATACAGTGATGAATCCAAAGCCTACAGGCTGTATATCCCATCTACCAAGAAATTTTTTGTAAGCAGGGATGTTCAATTCATTGAGGAAGAAGCTTGGGATGGAAGCATAGAGAAAACAATGAATGTTAAAAACTGTTTGTCTCATGATGAGGATGAAGAGGAGGTGGCTGAAATGCATCCCCAAACAGCAGCGCCAACACAAGGATAGCAAGGGACACCATTGAAGATAAATGAGAGTGCTTCTCCAAGCACACCACAAGGAGGAAATACAAGTGCATCTTCAAGCACTTGCACACCAAATGAAAGAGGTAAGAAATTTAGAAATCTAAGTGACATTTATGATGAAGGAATGAATTCTTTGTTTGCCTTGTATTGTCATGTTGATGATCCTATTCATTTCGAAGATGCAATTAAAGATAAGAAATGGATAGAAGCTATGGATGAGGAGATGAATGCCATAGAGAGAAACAAAACATGGGATTTGGTTGAGCTACCAAAAGGTAAAGAAGTCATAGGAGTTAAATGGGTCTACAAGACCAAAAGCAATGTTGAAGGCAAGATAGAAAGGCACAAGGCAAGGCTGGTTGTCAAAGGGTACAAGCAGCAGTATGAGAGAGATTATGAGGAGACTTTCGCACCAGTTGCAAGAATGGAAACCGTGAGAGCAGCGTTGTCTATAGCAGCTCAAAACAAATGGAAAGTCTATCAAATGGACGTGAAGTCAGCATTCCTAAATGGAGTGTTAAAAGAAGAGGTGTACATTGAACAGCCTCTCGGCTATGAGAAGAAAGGTGAAGAGCACAAAGTATGCAAATTGAAGAAGGTTCTTTATGGGCTGAAGCAAGCGCCAAGAGCATGGTACAGCAGAATAGATTCATATCTATTGGATAATGAATTTGACAAGTGTGAGGGAGAACCCACCGTCTACATCAAAGAGAAAGATGGTAAAATTTTGATTGTTGTTTTATATGTTGATGATGTTATTTTCACAGGTAATGATGATCAGCTCATTGATAATTTTAAATCAGTCATGAAGGAAGAATTTGAAATTACTGACATGGGTTTCTTGAGATACTTCTTAGGCATAGAAGTAGATCAAAATGAAAAAGGAATTTTTATCTCACAAGCAAGATATGTAAATCAAGTATTGAGCAGATTTAACATGCAAGAATGCAAGGCAGCGATCACTCCCACAGTAATGAGATTAAAGCTCAGCAGAGAGGACAACAACAAGGATTTTGATCCTAGTTTGTATAAAAGCATTGTGGGCAGCCTTATGTATTTAACTGCAACTAGGCCTGATATTATGTATGCTGTTAGTTTGATTTCCAGATTTATGGAGAGGCCAAGGGAGGCACATTGGCAGGCAACAAAGAGAATTTTGAGGTATGTCAAAGGTACCAAAATGTTTGGAATTTTATATAATGTCTCAGAACATTCAGATTTGGTTGGATACACTGATAGTGATTGGGCTGGAAGTGTAGATGATCGGAAAAGCACTTCCGGTTATGTGTTTCATATGAGTTCAGGAGCCATTTCATGGGCTTCTAAGAAGTAGTCCATTGTAGCATTGTCTATAGCAGAGGCTGAATATGTGGCAGCTACAGCAGCAGCATGTCAAGCAGTGTGGATGAGAAGAATGTTGAGAAGCTTAAGCCAAGAGCAGGCAAAAGCGACAGTGATCTTTTGTGACAATAGCTCAGCTATTGCATTGTCAAAGAATTCAGTGTTTCATAAGAGAACGAAACACATTGATACAAGGTTTCACTACATCAGAGAATTGGTGAACAATGGAGAAATTGTCCTAGAACATTGCAGGACCCAAGAACAGGTAGCAGACATCTTGACAAAGCCATTGGATCAGAAAAGCTTTGAATTTTTGAGGAAGTGTCTCGGTATGACCGAATGCCCAGCTGTTGAAATTAAAGGGGAGTGTTGAAGTCGTAATTTCAACGCAGCCGTACTGCGCTCCCCAAAACCACCGAACAAAACCACAAACCGCCCAGAGCATATCGCACCGCCTTCCAGCGAAAAGCTGTTTCCGTATATTTGCCTCCGATAAGATTTGGTGCAGACGCGTGGCTCTCACCATACGTCATCATCTCTGACATATCGGGAGGTAAAGTTCAGCATTAAAGTGCCTTCCGATATCTCCGTCCGCCGTTCGATTGTCTCCAGTGTTTTTGACCGTTGATTGCTCAAACCTGCATACGGGCCTGCATCAAATTAAATATTGCGTGGAGTAAATTAAAAGCTTGGTTGACCATACCTGCTATCAATGCAATGTCATATGCGTTGGTAAAATATTTAAGTTTTTCATACGGCATATATTAATATTCATAAAGAACGTGTTATATTTTTTTATGGAGCGTTGACCATATGTAATGTAAAAAAAGCCACGGTAATATAGAGTTTTTACGTATTATGTTTTACATAGCGAGCAAAACATATATGCTCGAGTTTTGCTCATTGTATTTGCAAGGGGGAAACACACAGCAGTGTGTAGAAAAACAAGAACAGGGGCCTGAGTTTTTTTTTGTGATGTAATTTTTTTATGTGTTGGCCATCGTAAAACGGAGGAGTAGCGAAAAACCATGTGTGGTTTTGCACAGCAGTGCATAAAGAAAATGGTGGAGCGCATTTGTATGTATATGTAAATTTTTATTACAGCAGTAAAGTGTCTTTCACAGCAGTGAATGTAAAAGGGGATTTACAGCAGTAAACCCAGCTCAGTGAATTCTCAGGTGAAAACAGAGTAAATGTTTTTGTTGAATGTATTTTTGTGGTGAATCCCTCTCAGCAAAGAGGATGAATATGTATCAGGCATATATGTTAATGAATAGAAATGTTTTATGGTGTTAAAATACTCTGTTCCTCAGTGAAATTTTTTTTAAGCTTCCCTGTGCACAAAAAGATCCTGGAGCAAAGGAAACAGAGCATTGCCTCTGTGTGATTGAATGTTTGTTTTTGGTATTTTCCCATAAAAAATACCCAACATAATTTCCTACAATTCCCTGCACTTGCAATGGGGATAATGTCAATTGGCGCAGTCGTAAGCACTGCAAATCCGCTGTACACTTGCTGTGCACTCTTATGGGTTCATCCAAGGACGTGTATCTGTGTTTCATTCCGTTGTTTCATATGTATGGCTTCAATACTTTTGTCTGTGGGCTCATGGCAATAGGGGCAACTGTTGTCATTTTGCCCAAATTTACAATGGAGGGAATGCTGATGGCCATTCAGAGATACAGAGTAACGCACATTCCCGCTGTTCCTGCTATTGCTATTCGGCTCTCCAAGTTGCCCGACGTCGACCAAAAATACGATCTGAGTTCTGTCAAGGAAGTTATAGTAGGCGGGGCGTCCATGGGCAGAGAACAAATGGAAGCCTTCAGGAGCCGTTTCCCCGGAATTGGAATTTCACAGGTCAGTCACGGTCTGCCATCTTTCCGATTGTTTATATTTTTAACCATTACTGGTATGCTTCGGTTTGACAATTTTGCTATAAACCACTTTTCACAAAGTTGGTGCCTCTTAATACATAGTACCGTGATCTGGCATTTTATTTTAGAACCGTCAAAAGCCCTTATTTATAAAATTGGTGGAGCGGTTTGGCATTGTTCTTGATTTGGATGGAGGAAGTCAGATTTGTAGTGATCACATGCTATTATTGCATATACATTTGAATTAAATTGGACCCCTTCTTGTATATGGTTATAGTTTTTTTTTAACAAGATCGGGTACTTATATATTATAAAAACTACGAGGAGCCAAGTCCTGTTACATATGTAAGGAGAAATGGAGAAGGAGAAGTCCAAAAAGGGTTCGCAGACCCTGACTTCTTGTAGGAAAACTTGAGAAGAACAGATTGAAAAAGAAAACGACTATATAGCCGTACAAACAGACCTGCAAGAAGACAAAATTTACAAGTCATAAGACAGATTGCTAAAGCTGGTTAACAGAGTCATCAATCTGAGGTTCTTTCTTTACACTAGCTCTCGTTGAGGTCTCAGCTTGCATACTCTGAGTGATAGATTTGATGTGAGCGATTGCTTCCTCCATGTGGTTACATTTTTCCTTTAGACTTTCTATCTCTGCTTTTTGTTTTTCCAACTTCTTTCTCTTTGATCTGCTATCTGCTTGATATTCCTCTTTGAGCTCATTGAAATGCTTGACGAACCTTGCTATCATAAAGCAATGGGCTTTACATAACGTGCAGTTGCTATTTGCGATCACTCGGTCCAGAGGATTCTCAGCTTGCTCTCTGTTTTCCGGATTCGCAGCCATATCAGGAGTGCTTTTGGGGGAGGGGATGCAATACAGGAACAGGGAGAAGGATCTGGGGGAGTAAAGAAGGAGAGGGAGACAGGAAGAATATGAGGAGAATGACTGGAGGCGGGCACAGACCAGAGAAGAGACCACGCAGATGAAGTAAAATCGAGCACTGTGATTTACCGAAATAAAGGGCCTCTGGTAAGCAAAGAACAGAAACAGAGCCTGGAGATTGCAGAAGATACCCCTGATGGCTTTTGGATGGCCTCACGACTGTGCTGGACTGATGGCAACCACGCTTGCTGCAGAACTCCTGGTGCTGAATATCAAAGACAGGACCTTTACTCTCCTGCGAGTATAAGAGTGAGATTCTGATATGTGCATAGAGGGAGAGGTTCAGAGATATATAAAGCGGAGAGGTAGACTGAGCGAGCAGAGAGGACGAAGTATACTCAAAGATCTGGCCGGGCTTGGGATCATACTTAGGATCTTTGAAGCAGTCTATGGGGATTTTGAAAAGACTCCTACCTAATTTCTGCGTGAGAGAGTCACGAGAGGTCTGAGGGGTCAAGATCCTGTAATCGATCCAGATTGATTGAGTGGCAAACAAGGAGAAGGAAGGATCGAAGTCCGAGATGTGGCAGACTGTGTGCGACTTGTCTGAATTTGGCCAGAGAGCACAAGAGGATATATGGAGAATGATGAGACTTGAGATCGGAGACATACTGATATGACTAGTCAGAGGATTTGAAAGGCAGCTAAGCCAACTACGGGATTGATTTTTCATAGATGGAGTCATTTTCCCGAACTTGACCGTTCTGTCTGTTGGAGGCCTTGGTGGCATAGTAGTCCGCTTCTGTGTTGTTGTCTCTTAGGACATGTTTGAAAGTTGTGTCCCCCATATTTCTAATGTTGTCCGCAATCTTGAGCTTTACATTATTGAGGGCCGCTTTTTTGAATTTTGTCCCCGACACCATAGCTACAATAACGATGGCCGAGTCTCCCAGTATGATTGGATTCCTAATTCTCAACTGTTTCAGGATGATGGTGCCTAGGAAAAGGTTGTAAGCTTCTGCCATATTATTGGACATTTGGCCCAATCCCCATTCATAGCTTACAAGAATTTTGCCTTGATTGTCCTTTATAATACCCCCTGCTCTAGCTTCCCCCGGGTTGTTTTTAGAGGCTCCGTCAAAATGCAGAGTGGGGCGACTCTGGTCTAGAATCCATTGACTTACTTCTTCCTTGGTGACTCTGAGCTTCCAATGAATCCTTCTCGTGCATGCTTTGGGTTGAGCTTGATGGTTGTTGCTATAACTGATGCAGAATTTGTTGTACCAATCAGTCTCTTCTTTGTGCCAACTTGATTGATCTGGGGGAGCAACGGAGTTAGCACATATTGTTTCAGAGATGAGGGCTGTAGTTTTTGCCGGAATGCGGGCTAGGTTTGGCTTCTTGTTATTGAAAATACAATTATTCCTAGCTAGCCAGATTTGCCAACTGAGAGTAGCTGGGATTCATTTCCACAAACGAATGATGTTGTTTTTGCCTTTCTTAGGAAAAGGATAACATTTCGCCCAGTTTTTTTGGAGAGAGGAGAGCTGGTCAAAAGTCTCTCCAATTTCCATTGGTCTGATAATCTGAGTCCAGCAGCTTTGGGCGAGAGGGCAGTGGAAGAAAAGATGGTGACTACTCTCCTCCTCAACACGACAGAAGCAGCATATTGAGGGGCCCGAAATCCCTCTTTTCCTAAGGTTCTCAGCTGTGAGAATCTTGCCTTTAAGGAGAGTCCAATTGAAGTGTTTGATCTTTGGTATGCACTCTGATTTGCAAACAGTTGTGTAGAGGTTCCATTTGACTGTTGAAGTAGATGCCTGGAGAAATTTGTATCCCTCTTTGACAGTGAATTTTCCTCCGCTAGGATCCCAGATGTACCTATCTTCAACCCCTATGTTGGTGGGGGCGGAGCCTGTGAGAGAGACCTTAAGATTGGACCAATGATCTCTGAGTTCATTGGGAATTTGGAGGTCCTTCCAATCCTGCCAGATGTTGTGGTCCCATATTGAGATATCATACAAGGAGATTAAATTTTTAGCTTCCATCCAAATTTGCAGAGGTCTGAGGTCTTGGAGGAGGTTTCTTGGTTTGGCACCCATGATTCTATCAGTCCAAATATTTACCTCCTTACCGTTTCCAGGCACTTTGGAAATGTTATCTCTGAATTGAGGGAGAACTTTTTTAATGAGCTTCCAAACAGGGGTGCAAGGTCTTTCAGCTATTGTTTCGAAGAGGAGATTAGAGTTCGGTCCATTAAGATATTTCCTTTTCAAGACCTCCACCCACCAAGAGCCTTTGCCAATGAGAATTCTCCAGATCAGCTTAAAACCCATAGCACCGTTGGAGAGGCTCGGGATTTTAATGGCTAGGCCTCCCTTTTCGTATGGAAGAATTACTTGATCCCATTTGACAAGGCTGAATTTTTTAGACTCTTGCTTTCCTCCCTGCCAGAGGAAGCTTCTCATAATTAGTTCCATATGCTTATGAATACTGGCAGGAGCCAAAGTGACTGCATATTGATAGATGGGGAGAGTAGAGAGGATAGCCTTTATAAGGGTCGATCTACCAGCCAAATTTAGCCAAGATACTCCCTAGCTTTAAAGGAGACCTCTCATCTTTTCTATATGTTTGGCCCAAATCTCAGCCTTGACTGTTTCTTTGGCTAAAGGCAGACCTAGGTAAGAGAAGTAACTCCAATTCCTTTGCACCGGGATGTCCAGTATCAAGGAGATTCTTTGCCTGATTTGGTCAGAGGCATTCCAGGTATAAATCTTGCATTTTTTATTATTCAGCATCCCTCCTGAGGCTGCTAGGAAGGCATCCAAGACTTTCTTGAATCTTTTTTCCATTAGACTTGAGGCTCCCCCAATGAGTAGGGTGTCATCCGCAAAGAGCGAATGGTTAATTTCTTTGGTCCCTCTTTCTATACCAATTCCAGTGATCTCTTTTTGCTTGCGAAGATTTTCTAAGTGAATGCTCAAAGTTTCCGCCATAATGATGTATAAGAAGGGAGAGAGAGGGCAGCCTTGCCTCAGTCCCCTGGTGCTTCTAAAGTACTTGCTTGGACGACCATTAATCAGGGGATCAGTCCAGGGATTGGAGATACATCCTATGATGATGCTTATAAAAATTTTTGAGATCCCGAATTTTTTGAGGACTGCTGTTAGGAAGTGGTGATCAACTCTGTCAAAAGCATTTGCCATGTCTAGTTTGATTATCATGCCTCGTTCCTTCCTGCTGATGTTGCTGTGGATTGCTTCTTGTATCAAGATGACATTATCTGTGATTTGCCTGTGAGGAACAAATCCCCCTTGATTCTCTGAGATTAGATGAGGAAGGAGATTTTTGAGCCTATTGGCTAATATTTTGGTGACGATCTTGTAAGAGACATTACAAAGGGAGATTGGCCGGAAGTGATCAAAGGAAAGGGGGTTAACATCCTTAGGGATGAGAGCGAGGTGTGAGGATTTGGTGTTTTCTCCCATCTTTGGATTTTTGAAGACATTTTTAACCATCCGCACAAAGTCTTTTTTGATTGTATCCCAATGATTTCGGTAGAAGGCAACCGTGAAACCATCAGGGCCCGGGGCCTTATCCTGCTGCATACTGAAAGTTGCCAATCTGATTTCCTCTTCTGAGATATCCTGGTCCAGATCTCTATTTTGAGAGTCTGTGATTTTACTCTCGACAGTGCTGAGAAAATCAGAGTTGTCCGACTGCTGGGGGACTGCAGTAAGAAGAGATTTAAAATGATTGAAAGCTGCCTCTTTAATTCCTTCTTGATCACTGATCTCTTTCCCTTCTGCCACTATTTTATCTATCTGATTTCCGGCACGCCTGAGCTTTATGTTGTTGTGGAAGAAAGAGGTATTTTTGTCTCCAGCCCTCAACCATAGGCACCTCGATTGCTGCCTTTGTTCCTCTTCCTCAGCTCTATTTTGTCTATATAGTTCCCTGTACATTTCATTTTCGTGGATTATATCTTCATTTGTATATTGGTTGTTCTCCTTTTCCTGATTCCACTGCTCCATCTGCGTATAAATATCTGTTTTTTCCTCTTTTCCGTAGCTGCATTTTCCTTTGCCCACTGTTTGATGACTACCCTTAGAGATTTTAATTTGGTTTCCCAGATGTAATGAGGCGATCCAAATACTTCCTTGGCCCACTGTTTTTGTATGAGGGTGCGGAAATCTTCTTTAAAATCCCAAATTTTATTGTATTTGAAGGGGAGAGGCCCCAAGTTTCTCCCTTTATCCAAATTCATCACCACAGGTTTGTGATCAGAAGCCGAAGCTTGAATAATTTTGCTCTTAATTGATGAGAAGCTTGCTGCAATTCTTTCTTGCACAAGAAATCTATCTAACCTCTCTTTGATATTGTGGCAGCTGGTTCTTTTGTTACTCCATGTATATTTCCCGTTGAAGGGGCGGATGTCAATAAGATTATAGGTATGGATTATGGCCTCCAGCGAGTCTCTTGAGGGATCCGCGTGAAAGTTTCCTCCAAGCTTTTCATCCACATTTCTTATTAGATTCAAGTCTCCTCCCAGAATTATGCTCCTGTCATGAGCGGACTGTAAATCTAAGGATAAAGAGTCCCAGCAGAGTGCTTTATCCCGATAATGGTTTGGAGCATAGATGTTGTATATGGTGAAGACTTCTTGAGAGACTTTGTTTTTGAGTTCTGTTCTTATCCACCAATTACAAGATTAGAGGTTGATGTGATCCCATTTATTCTTGTTCCAAAGTGTTCCTATACCTCCTGAGGCACCTTCTGAACCTGTTGAGTAACCTTCAAAATTTTTGAATCTTTTGGCTTGTTTTTGAAAATCTTGTTCTGAGATTTTGGTCTCCTGGATAAGGAAAAAGTCTGGCTGCTCCTGATTTATTAAGTCACGGACTGCATTTGTTTTTGAGGAGGAGCCCATCCCCCTACAGTTCCAAGAGACCAGAATCATCATTTACCAATTTTTGGATGAGTCCCGCTCCTCTCCTTTGTTTTTTCCCCGCTTCCTTTTTGCCTGTCTAGATAGGAATCCATAGGTTGTTGTGCTCCAGTAGCCATCTCTTTCGTTGCTGCTTCATCTCTGAGTTCTTTATTTGACTTTCTACCTGCCTTTCTCGGGGGATCTGAGGGAAGGCTGGTTTCTTTCAATTTATTTCTAGTGAGGATTCTCTCTATAGTTGGTGGAGGAGAGGGCAGAGGGGTCAAGGGGGAGGAGATGATAGCTAGAGAGTTGTCACAGGGGGAAGGGGGAGGGAAGTGGGGTCTTCAACTTCCAGAGATTCAAAGGGGTTGGAGGAGGAGGGAAAGGAGGGAGCTGAGCTAGTGGGAGGAGGAGGGGGAGGAGGGGGGATTTCCGGGGGGGGCTTAGAGCTAGGCCCTTGAGAGGAGGAAGGTTTTTTCTTTTTTACTTGTTCCCAGGGGCCATCCGGAGATTCTTCATTTTCAATGGATTCATTTAATTTTGACTTGCTACATCTATTTGCGAAATGTCCATATTCATGACATACCTTGCATTTGAAGGGTAGCTGCTCGTAGTCCAGCTATTGGATGTGCGTCCATTGATCGACCTTGATCTTGATAGCTTCCGGCAGGCATTTCCCGAGATCTACTTCTACGCAAATCCTGGCACACGCATGCATGTTCTCCCTTGGCTCAGATCTGTCGATGTATTTGCCGACTACATTCCCTATTGCCTTTACTGATTCATCTCCCCAACAATGGAGCGGTAGATGTGGAAGACGGACCCAAACCGGAACTACATTTGGGATGTCCATTTCCAGATCGAAGTCTGGTGTCCATCTGTTCAGATAGAGGCCTCTTGAATCCATAAAATAAGGGCCGTTTTTGAATATGAGGTTCATGTCCTCTTTTTTTTCAAAAAGAAATGTGTAATAGCCCCTTCCACAAAATCTGATGGCTATTTTCCCTTGTGTCATTTTGTTCCAGTTGCATTCCACCCATTTTTGAACTGATCTTGGAGAGGGCCAAAGACCAGTGAACTGTCCTACGAGACCTCTTTCAGCGAGGGTGATTGCTGACTTCCTTGGCAGGGATGGAGGGAGAGAAACCTCAGGGATTTCATCCAGTTTCTTGACAAACTTTGTCACTGAAGGACGAGTTCTTGATGTAGCATTGTCAGGGATTAACGAAGCAAACAGTTTCTCATAGTTCTCTGGATCTGGAGGGGGGGGGTCGTTCCCAGCCATTCAAGACTGAGAAGCCAACGCAGAAGGCCGATGGGGCAAGAACAGAGGCTATGGGCCCCAACGCGGGACCGGGCAGGAGGCCTGAGGGGTTGAAAGCAATGGGCACAGGAGAGAGAGGGGCGACGAGGCTGGCGACAGCCCTGCCAGGCAGGGCCTGGAGCGCAGAACCAGACAAGCGCGGGAGAAATTTTTTAAATCGCCTCCAGAGCTCGCCCGCATCGCAAGCGTGTATTTTCTTATATGGTTATAGTTTTATTATAAAATGCAGCATGGATTTATTTATTTAAAAGCTTGGTGTAATTTGGATTTGTTTTAAGAGTTTGTTTGGGTTTTTGTCAAACTCATATTACTTTGTGTTTGACCAATTTTTTTTCTAAAAGTTAAACATTAAAAATCCAAATTTATTATATATATATCTATATATATATAATATGATTGGTTATTAAAATCAACATCTTATTGCTTATTACTTTGAAGTGTTATGTATTTGTATTGTTGTGGTCAATTTTCCAGTGTGTTTGGGTAATGATATTTTAAACAAATAGATATGCAAATTATTAAATTATTTATGATAAAATCAAGGCATTTTTGCTTGCACCAATCACATCAATTGAAATCAATGTATTGATTTCAATGTACATGCAATTGATTCATCATTAACTATAAATTATAATATAAATATATCTTACATTTTTTGTGATTAAAATATGTATGTTTTTAATCTTAACTAAAAACTATGATTTAGCTTAATAAAAATATAAAGCTCTTTTGTGAAAGAGATATCGAAAAACCAAAGGGTTATCCCAACAAATGTGGTGGGAGTGCATGTCTCCCTTGTGAATGCTAAAGTGGTATATGATATGATATGTTCTAAAATTAGCTTTTTTTAAATACATGCCCAGTTAGCAAATGAAATACATACATCTTCCACACAAAAAGACAACTAAGCTACAGGGATTAGCTGCTATGTAGCCCTTGTTTTAAATCGTTTCAGATATTTTAAACGATAATTAGTTTGATTTTGATGAAAATAGGAAAATTTTCATATGATTATATTGTTATTTCAAATCTAATAGATTTTTTAATATATGGATTGATTTAGAATAAGAAAAAATCCTTAAAAGCAAATTTGCAACTTATATGAAACTTCCTCCACCTTTAAATAACCATTCATCCAATCTTGTTGGAGGAATATTCATTTTGAATTACAATTTTCTATTCCTCACCACAATTTCATCACGAGAGCACCCTTTGGTGTCACTCCATAAATCATTGCACCTTCCACTTAACAAAATGCACATGAAATATCTTTACAACATCACTTCCTTAATACAACTATTAATTTAGCATCAGTCAACACGGGGTTCTTACTCACTCATCCTTACATTCTCATCCATGAGAACTATATAATCAATGAGATGTCACGTGTTAATCCAAGGAAAAGTGTTAATTGATTAACATTCAATGGTGGTCATCCCTCAACTTATTGACACCCCATAAGAGGGTCATGCTACTATCATATTTGTTAAGTTTATGAGATATAATAGACATAGATCCTTGTAAGTTAAGCACACAATAATCATGATTACCATCTCTTAATAAACATTAATCTAACAAACTTTTATGAGAGTTTTTTCATTATTATTCATGAAGATATTCCCATCACATAAACTATGATGATAACTTTATATTTATGATGGTGATAACTATATATCTATGATGACAATGGAGTATAACACATTTCATTTTTAAACAAAAAATTAATGTAGATCCATTTCAATTATAGATCTATCATGCTAGAGGGATTCATTGACAACGTTGAAAACCGCGAACATACAAGGGATCTCCCCAATATAAGGTCCTAATTAGACCTTACACCATTTGGTGTAGGAGTCCCATTCGGAATACGACCCGATTTCCGTTTACTTAAATATATTTCTTGGCTTTAGCTGTCGACACGAGAGAGAAGTGGAAATGTCCTTTTGAATGAACAAGTTAGTGCGCCTTGTGGATGTTTGATTGCAAATGTATGAAGGTTATCTTACCACGGGGGTGGGGGGGGATTGAAGTGAGTCTATAAGAGAAAAGTAATAGTACTACCATAATGGAGGCACACATAGAAGAGAAAGGTTTTTCTAACATCAAGCGAAATAGTTCATAAGGATGCGAAGATCATTATAAACATAAAAGCACATTTTCAATAAGAAGCATTGAAGTCACCGAAATAGTTCAATTACTCTAGTACTGATGAAAGAAAACATGAACCATAAACATTCAAAGAATAGTCTTAGAAACATTCACAATCCATGTGTAAAAACATGTTGGACTAGAAGGCTTCAATATTAAGAAAAAGTACCAAGATACTTAAATACAATGAACACCACTAACTGCAATAGTGGAGTGTTAGAGCCACTACTTACTCCCAAAACGTACTAACTCTATCTCTCTAATTCCTCATAGGAGAAACCAAGGTTAAAAGTCCTTTACAGGAGGAATGGGGATCTATTTATAACTTGAGGAATGACCTTTTACATCCTCATGACTTGAATTTCCAACTTCTAGTGACCTTTGGACTTCTACAACCTTTCAAATTCCAAATGAATTTCGGAATTACATATGACTTTTGGTAATACATGTATTTTGGAGTTCCATGACTCTTTAGTTCATACATGACTCTTGGTATTCCACTTATTTGTATTTACAATTATTACAACAATACATCATGACTTCCACATCATTATATGATGAGACATGAGATGTCACTATCTTGGATGACTGGGAATAATAATGACTGATGACATGGACCTTCTCCAGTGGTGACATGGCAACCAACTGTATCTTCATTCTTCATGCGGCTTCAATTGTTGATGTCCTCTACCCTCCAAAGGGTATTTGATCAAATGGAGTCTTCAGGGTGCTTTGATCATCAAGATTCAAGTGTGTTCTTCATTCTTTCCGAGATTCCTTTGTTTATTCTTCTTGCTCGATCTTCCTCGTACGTGCTTTCCATGTTGTTTATGGAATACCTATATTTGTAATCACTTATGATAAGCAACTATCGACCTAAAAATATCCTATTCTACCATGTTCCATGCATATTTTATGTTCATTCCTTTCTGGTGCACTCAAGAGGGACAAAAGGGGCTTCAAGACACATGGGTGCACTTTGTAAGGATGAAGGGATGAAGGGGGAAGGCTTCGGGGCTTCAACATGCGCTATGTTCTCAAGAGAGGGAGGTAGCTAAGGCAAGGCACATGGTGCAAGTACGAAGGATGAATAGGGATGCTTCGGGCTTCCAAGTGCATTGTGTGCTCAAGGGAGAGATGGAGGGTATAGGGCGCACTCCTGAAGGTTGAAGAGTGAAGGCTTCAGGCGTTTGGGATGCACTTATATGCTCAAGAGGCCCAAGAGGGTGCAAGGCGCACTCCTGAAGGTTGAAGGTTGATGCTCCATGCCTTCAGAGTTCACTCATGTGCTGAAAGGGTCCAAGATGGCACATGGCACATTAAGGAAGGTTGAAGGGAGGAGCTTGAGGCCTTCAAGGTGCAGCTATGCACTCAAGGAGGGTGCACTTCTTTGAGTCGAAGGAGTGTGCTCAAGGAAAATTTAATCTCTAGGAGGGAACAGTTTAGAGTAAGAAAGGGGGAAGAGAATTAAGGAGTATGCCTTGCACCCTTGGAGGGTGCATGGCACACTTCTGAAAAATGAAGGATTTCCCATCAAGGCTTCAGAGTGTGCTCATGCGCTCTTGGCCTTAATAATTTTGCTTTGAAACCAAAGATTTGTCTAAGTCTGGAATATGAGGCAAGGGGAAAACATGATGAGTTTAGACATAAAACCATGTGCGACACATACCAACTCATTAAGAAAACTTAGAAAAACTTGAACAATGATGAATATACATCAAAATTCCACTTTATACATGTTCCCTGAGTGTAATGAGTGTAGTGTGTGTGACTGTAGCCCAAAAGTGTCATTTTGCGACAACAAAGGTGTTATGACCACAAAATGCACTAAAATATGTCTTGATCAATGCGACGACACTTGAGACCATTCAAAGGAACTTGAAACACATAGAAAAACATGAAATAATAATTGGTGATCAAATTGAACCTATACTCGACAATGATAGTAGCCTCCAAAATTTGAATGTAGTGAAATTTTAGAGGGTGTTGTAGCAGTGACAACAGTTGGTGACACACTGGGCAGACTCCATATTCTCTGTTAGAGAATATATTTTAGTTGAGGTTCATACCTTCAGGAAGTATTGATTGCCTCAGTTTCCCCTTTTCGACCTAGTTTTACACATAACATCTCATTTTTCTCAACTTGGTTGAACCACACAAAAGACACACCATGTCACAATTGTTTCAATTCAAGAAAGGGTAATATGTGTGGTGAGTTTATGATATTTAGAGTATGGATTTTCATCTCTGGTGTTGCTCCGCTACCTACAAGTTTGGGCAGTACCACATCAAAGTCACTTCAGGAGAAAAAATGTTTCTTTACTTCCAGCGAGCCTTGACATTACCCCAATGAAGTCGCTTTCTTCAACTCCCTGGTCATGAAGCCTTCCTCTTCTTTCACCCTTTATTTATTTATTTTAATAGAATTATGAATTGACACTTATTATTTTCAACAGGTAGAAGAGGGATCCCGACTTATTGAAAGCAGAGGAGCTTTCCCCTTCAGAGAAGTATTTTAAGACCTCTAATATTGGTTTACTTGCTTTAGATTTTCCCCTTATCCCTTCTCTACTAGATTGGACAAGTGTTAACACACAAGTAGATTTACACCAAGTTGAGTAGTTTAGAGACCGAAATAGGAATGAATCTAATAGGTTCCCTCAAGTTTCTCTTGTTGGACGAATCTTATTTTCCATATGGACTTAGCTCAACCTATGGAATTTTCCCAAACAAAGGAGAACAATAGAAATCCAAGCGTTGTGGTTGTCACAATCCTCTTTTATTACACTACAAATCCTTTTGATCCATGCACTTTACACAAGGGTCTTATTTATGTAAATTGACTAAACAACAAGACATGACAAGACATTACTTACATAAAAAATGAACAATGGACACAAGAAAAGGAAAGAGAAACAAAAAAATTGTAGAGGAAGTGCACCTTGTAGATTCTATTGAAAGAATTCTTTAGATCTCAGTCGTTTACGGAAAGGGGGTCAATCCTCTCATATAATGATTTCAATTTGAAAGTGTTGTGGTCAAGCTTTTCATTAACAACAAATGGTCCAATCCACAAAGGCTAGAACTTTGTGCATTTCCCCTTTTCTTTGTGGGGTTTATCCCACTTCAAGACTGGGTCACCCACATCAAATCTCTTTTCCCCTATGGACTTCTTATCAAACCATCACTTTACATGGTTCTGATGTACATCGAATCATTCATTGGCCTTGCACCTTTATTGCTCAAGTTTAAGTAGTGTATCTATCCTTCTCCGAACCAAGAGGTGAAGTTTACCTTGTGAATCTCCAGAGAGTTGCAAGGATGGAAGATACAATTTTGGAAGCAAGCTAATTTCTTTACCATAAACTAGGAAGTATGGCAAGGTTCTTAGGGACGTTTTTGGAGTTACACAGTCAACCCAAAGAGAATTCATCAACACTTTATGCTAGTTCCTTTATTCAGAGAAGATGGTTTTCTTGATTATACGGATAAGATTCTTATTCATGGATTCATCCAAATCATTTCCCTGTGGATAATAATTAGATGCATGTTTCAATACAATTCCATTTTCTAATGTGAATTCATAAAGTTTTAACGATGAAAAATATGTTGCATTATCAAAGAAAATTGACGTAGGAATGCCAAACCTGGTCATTATATTCTGTTGCAAGAAGTGAATGACTTCCTGGTCCTTTACTTGTATGAGAGGAACTACTTCTGACCATCGAGTGAAGTAATCTGTCACTGTTAGGATATGTCGGTGTTGCTTTGATGAATGAGGAAAATTTTCTCCAATAACACCAAGGCTTCACAATTGGAATATTTCTTCAACTGCTACTGGTAGCAGTGAGGCAGTTGACCTCTGATTGCAACTAAAACATCTCTGACATGCTTGCCACTTGTGGACATAATTATGAGCATATCTAAATAGAGTGGGCTAATAATATCTATCCCTCATTACTTTATGTGTTGTAGTATCACACACATTGTGGCCACCTGTCGGTCCATCATGTAAATCTTTTAGGACCTTCTTTGTATCATCTGGCTTAAGGTACCTTAGCAGGACCCCATTGTGGTGCTTCCCGAACTCCATGAACTAATTGGTAGGATAGTGATTTTAGTTGGATTTTCCTTTTCTACTTGCTCGATAAGTGCGAGGGCAAGGTGCCATGCTCCATAAATTGTCGTAGATCTACATACCATGGAGTTGTAGACGTGGAATGAGGAACATGTTCAATATTATACATTTCGATCTCCTGCTCCCAACCTAAAAGATCTTGTTCGAGAGAATATCTTTCTTCAATGAATAGTTTACATAGGCCACGACCCTTTATGGTATGAAATGGTTTGAAATCCATGCCATATTCTAGAAGACAAGTCATCCAGTTACCCCTCTTCTAACCCAGCCCTTGTTGAACGAACAATTTCTTACTACTCAATGACGTACAAATATGATTGTGTGAGATTTCAATATGTAGGGCCTAAAGTATTTAACTACCTTGTATACTACATATGCTTATTTATCAATGGCAGTATAATTTAATTTGGGCCCTTGTACACTAGCGCTCACAAAAGAGATAGGTCACTCATTTTATTCAATATCTTTCTATGTCAACATCACTGCAATTGAAAAATCCAAAGAAAACGTACAGAGCATGAAATGTTTTCCATAATCTAGACTGAAAGGCATGGGTGCATCAATAATAGCCTGCTTAATCTCAACAAAAGCATCCTTTTCCCATTTATCCCATTTATATACTACATCTTTCTTGATCATATTTTGTATGGGTTTGACTATCTGAGAATAATGAGAGATGAATTTTCTCAAGAAATTAGTTTTTCCTAAGAAAGAGTCCATGTCTTTCTTATTCACCAGGAATGGGATCTGCATGATAGATTTAACCCTCTCGGGATCAATCTTGATTCCACTTTTTGCTATGATGTTTCCTAGTAGAACTCCTTCGAACACACCGAAGATTCTCTTCTTTGGATTAAGAGAAATATCATACTTTTGACACTGCTTTAAAATCTATTTCAGATGACGTACGTGATCTAATATTTTCTTGGAGAAAACAGTAACATCATCTAAATAAACAACAATTCTCTAACCTATCATGACATGAGTGATGATGTCCATTTCTCTTTAGAAAGTTTCACCCGCATTTATAAGTCCAAATGGCATCCTCTTGAAAGAAAATGTCCCTCGTTGGGTCCGAAAGGTAGTTTTAGTCGGTTGGGTTCTACAACTAGCACTTGATTATAGCATGAGAAAAATATCTAGTAGTCAAAATATTTTAAACCCATATATAGTCTAGAGTATCTACTCCATGGATGACATTGAATAACTATGTTTATCAAAAGCCTGATTAAGGTTGCATAAATCTACACATAATCTTATCTCTCTAAACTTCTTTTTGACTAGGACCATACTAGAAACCCACGTTGAATGTCTGACTTTAAATATAATCTGATCATCCAATATATTACTCAATTCCTTTTGTATAAAGGGATACAGTGTTGGATGGAATTTCTGTAGCTTCTGCTAGAATGATTTCGCCCCTTCTTTTATAGGGATGTCATGCTGGATAATACAGGTGTCAAAAGTCTTTAAATATTCATATGTCCATGTGAAAACATCACAAAACGTTTTGAATAAGAAGATAAATGTCTGTCATTCTTGTGGAGAACAAAAAGAACCGAGGTTCACATACTTCGGATATTTGGGGGTTCCGAAATTGACTTGTTCATATTCTAACTTTGAAGCCTAAGTATTTTTGTTGGTTGGCCTTCAGAATCCATTCTACAGGTCATATAATTTCTTTAGGGACAACACACCCTTAGGCATAGTTCTTCCTTTCGTTGCATTAGACACCCCCTGCAGAACCTGATCATGCTCATCCTCCTCTATGGCATCATCTTTGAATACGCCAGCATTTGCCATAAAGTGTAGTATCTGTTGGTTGTCATTGAAAACATGTAAGTTAGCGACATTTTCTAGAACAAATGGTTTATATATAATTTCAATAAGAAAAAAAAAATTCAATGGTGATATCCTAGCGGATGCATCTGCTGCGGCATTTCTAACTCTAGGAACATAAAAGATATTGAAAGATTTGAAATGATTAAACAAATGCCATACCTCCTGTTGGTAGTTTTTAAGATGCAGTGAAACAAAATGTATATTATCATGTACCTAACAAGTGACCACCTTTGAGTCACCAATTACCTTCAGAATTTCTACCTTTAGATCAATAGATTTCTTTAATTCGAGTAGGAATGCTTCATATTCAACAATACTATTGGTACAAGAGAACTCTAGATGGCTTGAAAGGATATGGTTCTTATTGTGCGAGTCTATAAGAACACAACCAACTCCTGAACCGTCCTACATATTTGAACCATTGAAATGTGAAGTACAAATATTGTGAGATACTAAGCTACTTCCTATACTACTATTACTACTATTATGTACATCTATATTATATGTTTCATTTGCACTAATTGGAGAACAAGGAAGGAGATCTAGTTGTGTATCTGGTGGAACGGGTGATGGTTGTGCCTAATAACACTCAAGGTCAGTCTCAAGGAAGAAATTCACAAAAAAAAGATTAGCAAAAGCAAGTGGCTTGGTGTAGCCCTCAAGTGGTGTCACGGTGTGTTTCATGTATGTCTCATTTTTCACTTGAATCTGTTTATTCCTTCCATTATATGGAAGCCACAAATGTGACCAGTCCGTTGCAAAATACCTTTACAATTTGTTAGACTAGTCTCTTCTAAGAAGAACACCATAGGCTTCTGGTATGTTCAAAATTACAATATTTATACATTGGTGAAGTCAATCATCCTTTGATAATCTAATAGGCACATTCTTAAGCTCACTAATGGTTTGGACAATAGACCTGTTCAACTGAATAATTTGTGCATTGGTTTTCTCCCATTTTGCATTTATTTTCTTTGCTACATATAATGGAATTACATTTACAGATGCACTAGAGTTGACTAAACAATTATGGACATGTAATTGAAAATTTAAAACGTTAATTAAAATAGCGGGCATAGAGTGTTAACTTCTATTGTTAAAGAAATCATTATAGATTCAAGGGAACTGAAAGAGTTACCTGACACCTTTTGAGAAGAGGAAGCTTTATCACCTGTCAAAGGTTGTGCAAAGGTCTAGACAATAAGTTCACATTGGCCTACAATCTTTGCGAGCTCATAGATAGAAATTTCAGCTCGCGTTTTCTTCATCTTCCACTATGTTATAATCAGTAGTTTCACCAATAACATGAAATGTTGAATTGTCTGGAGGAGTGGGAATCTTTCTTGGACTTAGTTTCATATCCAGACTTACTTTGTGCATTACGAGCAGGATTGACAGGTGGTGAGATTCTTCTTAGCAACTTCTCTTTCAACTTCTATCTTATCAATTCCTATTTAGTGATGGGACTTTTTCTCCTTAAACTGTATCAACCATTTTGATTTTGAGGGTGGGCCTCATTCTGTGGTAATTCTTCAACATTCTTCTTATCATCATTATAGATACAATTATATGTATTCGCTGCATGTCCAACACTTTTAATTTCTTCAACCACCATAGGTTCTTCTATTTCTTCTGTTTGTTATGTCCTCTCAATGCTAATAGAGTATCTAGAGTGTGTGCAGCCAGAGCATTCATGTTGTGATTCCACTACGGGCATGTATTTTATGAATGATATTACTGATGGAAAGAACAATAATTATCCACATCAATACTTTCTATATTCATCACAACATTCGAGCTCTGTGTAGACTTGGTGGGCTGATTATTGTCGTTACTATTATTCCTTCGAAAAGGGAGGGACTTGGGAGGCTTGCTGCTAGTGGAAGTCTCACTTGACCTCTTCTTTAACTCTAAGATTTCATTGGTGAGTGTCTTCACTATCATGTTCAATATTTCGATGTCTAATGAGTCATTTTCTTTAACCTTACTAGAAGAAGGTTGTGACTTCCAACTAGTTTCTTTAGAGTCCTTTAATTCGTCACCATCCACAATAAATACAATCACACACAATTCCTTCTCAACGACAATCACTTCTGCGAAATTTAATGCCAATGTCACCTTTGTGGCTCTTTTCACAAATTGGGAAATGCCAGTGGGAAAGGAAGTTGTGTAATAATAAATGGTAATCAAATCATACAGTTTTGTGCCAGGAGGAACTTATTCAATATGCGATTGAATTTTTTATTAAAATATTTCAATTTCACTTTCTCCCCCATCTTGATGCTTTTGAGCTCCTTGAGTAACATGGCGGGAGTCTTGTCATCAACAAACTTCTCAATAAATAATTTTTTAAACTCCCTCAAAGTGTGGATTGAATTGAAGGGCAGGTTGCAGTACCATGTTACTACTCTTCCTTCGAATTTATAAGGGAACAATCTACAGGAAACATCGTCATACCTCATCTCCAACATTTGTAGATGCATGTAAAATTCATTGAGGTGATCTTTTTCCTTCATCTTCTTATCTAGATCATACTTTGAAAGAAACTATTCCAAATGTCTTGGCACATTATGTAGATTTTCTAGAAGAGCAAGAGGACCTTAGTCCATCCAATCCAAATCTTGGTTCACCATGTTCTCATCTCTGTGTTCTTCCTCCTTATCAAAATCTAAGGAATCTTTACTCTCTAATCTGTCAAAAAGGTCGTTAGAAGGAACAACTGTGTCATCCTCATATCCTTCATTAATGGGTGGAAGATGATCCTGATGTTCTATATCGTGTGTGTATTCTGCCAACTCCTCAGGAGTGGAAAATACTAAATATTCCACTGTAGAAACCAAGATATCGATACTAGTTGTTTCCTTCATCTTCATAAAATGTGGAAGATTCTGCGCTCGAGGATTATAGGTCGAATTACCTAGATTTTCTTGTAAGTAACCTCAAAAGTTGGTTCCAGGACAAATTGAGAAGATCCTATTGCTTCAACAATCGCGATGGTGCTCGTAATGTTTCTACCTTATTCGAAAGAAGAATCATTTGCATGTGCAGAGTTATTAGCCATAGAACTATCAACCCTCCTTCTAGCACTAGAATGTTGAGGCATTGGAAACCACCAACATACAGGGGCTCTCCCCGATATAAGGTCCTAAATAAACCTTACACCTTGTTCTAGGAATCCCATCTGAAATACGGACTGACTTTCATTTACCTAAAGATATGCCTTGGATTTTACTGTCGACACAAGAGAGGTGTAAATTTCCATTTGAATGAGAAAGCTCTAAGTGTGCCTTGTGGATGTTCAATTAAAGATGTATCAAGGTTCTCTTATTGTGGAGGGGAAAATGAAGTGAGCCTCTAAGAGAGAAGTAATAGTACTACCCTAATGGAGACACGTGTAAAATAGAAAGGTTTGTATAACATCAAGTGAAATAGTTCACAAGGATGTGATGATCATTATAAACATAACAACACATTTTCAACAAGAAGCATTGAGGTCACCGAAATAGTTCAATTACTCCAGTACTAATGAAAGAAAACATGAACCATAAACATTCAAAGAATAGTCTTAAAAAAATTCACAATCCATGTGTGAAAATATGGTGTCCTGGAAAGCTTCAATATTAAGTAAAATTCCCAAGATACATAAATACAATGAACACCACTAGCTCCAATAATGGAGCGTTAGAGCCATTTCTTACTACTAAAAAGTACTAACTCTATCTCTCAAATGCCTTGTGGGAGAAGCCAAGTTTAAAAGTCCTTTACATGAGGAATGAGGATCTATTTATAACTTGAGGAATTTTCTTTCACATCCCCATGACTCTTGACTTTCTAAATTCTAGTGACCTTTGGACTTCTACAACCTTTGGAATTCAAAATGACTTTTGGAATTACATGTGAATTTTGGTATTACATGTCTTTTAGAGTTCCATGACTCTTTAATTCATACATGACTCTTGGTCTTCTACTTATTTGTCTTTACAATTATTACAACAATACATCATGACTTCCACATCATCATATGATGAGACTTTACATGTCACTATCTTGGATGACTGGGTATAATAGTGACTAATGACGTGGACTTCTCCAGTGGTGCCATGGATGCCAACTGTATCTTCGTTCTTCAGGAAACTTGAATCGTTGATGTCCTCATCCTTCCAAAGGGTATTTGATCAAATGGAGTCTTTAGGGTGCTTTGATCATCAAGAATCAAGTGTGTTCTTCATTCTTTCCGAGCTTCCTTTGTTTTTTCTTCTTGCTCGATCTTCCTCGTGCATGCTTTCCATGTTGTTTCCAGAATACCTACATCTGTAATGACTCATGAAAAGCATCTATCAGTATGAAAATATCCTATTCTACCATGTTACGTGTGTATTTTATGTTCTTACCTTTCTGGTGTGCTTAAGAGTGACAAAAGGGGCTTTAGGTTGCATGGGCACACTTTGAAAGGTTGAAGGGTTGAAGGGGGAAGGCTTCAGGGCTTCAACATGTGCTCACAAGCTCAAGAGATGGAGGCAGTCAAGGCAGGGCACATGGTGTAGGTCTGAAGGATTAAGGGGAGGGCTTAAGGCTTCACAAGTGTGTTTTTCACTCAAGGGAAAGATGGAGGGTTTAGGGCACACCACTGAAGGCTAAAGAATGAAGGCTTCAGTCCTTCAGGGTGTGCTCATGCACTCAGGAGGCCCAAGAGGGTACAAGGCACACTCCTAAAGGTTGGAGGTTGAGGCTTCATGCCTTCCGAGTGCACTCATGTGCTTAAATGGTCTAAGAGGGTGCATGTCGCATTGGGTAAGGCTAAAGGGAGGATATTAAGGCCTTCAGGGTGCACCAATGTGCTAAAGGAGGGAACACGTCTTCAAATCGAAGGAGGGTTCTAAAGGAAGACCTAGTCTCTAGGAGGGCACAATTCAAAGTAAAGAAGGGGGAAGAGGGTTAAGGAGTGTGCCTTGTGCCCTTGGAGGATGCACGGCACACTTCCAAACAATGAAGGATTCTCCATCAAGGCTTTAGAGTGTGCTCATGCGCTCTTGGCCTTAATGAATTTGCTTTGAAACCAAAGATTTGTCTAAGTCTAGAATATGAGGCGAGGGGTGAACAAGATGAGTTTAGACATAGAACCACATGCAACACATACCAACTCATAAAAATAACTTATACAAAATTGAGAAATAATGAATATATGTCAACACACCACTTTGTACACATTCCCCAAGTGTAACGAGTGTAGTGTGTGCGACTGCGGCCCAAAAGTATCATTTTGCAACAACAAAGATGTTATGACCACGAAATGCGCTAAAATATGTCCTTATCAATGCGATGACACTTGAGACCATTCAAAGACACTTGAAACACATAGAATAACATGAAACAACATTTGGTGATCAAAGTGACTCTAGATTTGACAGTAAAAATAGGCTCCAAAATTCAAATGTAGTGAAATTTTGGAGGGTGTTGTAGCAGCGACAAGTACATGATCAAATCCTTTGAGGTTTACACATTTTATCAAAAAAAATTCAATCTCAAAAATATTCAACCTTGAGGGAATTATCCCTCTTTGGGGATGATATAGTTTTATTTTCAAGATGGATCTACATTTGTTATGTATGTATATATGTATGTATGCATGTTATCATTAAAACATTCCAATGATCTACTATTCGATATGAGGGATATGTACAATTCCTTCTATGCTTAAGATGAAACTAACACATGGTAATATATATATATATATATATATATATATATATATATATATATATATATATATATATATATATATATATATATATATATAATTCCATGTTAAACATGGAAGGAATTATAGATCTCCCTCATACTCATAGGATTACTATTAAAATGTTTCGAGCATGTTAGAGTTTTTACTTTTAATTTATATATATATATATATATATATATATATATATATATATATATATATATATATATATATATATATATATATATATATATATATATATCTGTGTGTGTATGTGTTTGTGGACACACACACCCACACATATGAAGTTGATGGTTGAAAAAGTGGTAACGAGGTGCATAAGAACAAAATCACATAGAAACATGTCCATGTTCATACTTAGATTGGTTTGGTGCTCCTCAAGCTACCATGCACTCTTTGCAACCTATATTTTTAGAAAGTATGTGCATGTTTTAGAATGTTAATGTGATCCTAATTAGGAGAAGTTGTGTTCTCTATAACTTGCATGTGTTCCTAAGTAACAATGTGAACATGCTTGACTATGCACATGCTCTATAATGCACATATGTTTCTAAGTAGGAGAATGCATGCATTCTTCAATGTGTGTGCATTCCTAAATTAAATCAAACACATGTTTTCAAGTGCATACATGTTCTTATTATAATAGTTAAAAATATATATAACCTACCATATTTTCACATAAGGTTCATGCATCTTCCCTTGATAATCTTTATCGCCTTGAGACCCCTACATACTAAAAGATGATAATGGTACCTATATACCTAGTTAGAGGCAAAGGATTCCCTTGAGAGGTTATTTGTTGTGGTTCAAAGTCTCATTCTAAGTGCCAAAATCCTAGAAGCTTCCTTTTGGGCCTAATGCTTTGGTTTATTCCCCTAACCATATCTAGGGTTTACAGACTCGTAGTTAATGCTAAAAATCTCATAATGTTGATTATCTCCATTTGGAGACTGAGGACACCTTGCAAAGGTTCTTCATGGTGGTACAATATTTCAATATTGGTCCTATACTGCTAGAAGATTTCTTTAAGACGTAAGACCCAAGCTTGCTCTCTCAATCATGTTTAAGGACCCAAGATCCATAAGCACTATTCAAAATATCGTAATGATTATCATATTTACACTTATAAGCCAAAGATCATCTCAAGAGGTCATCTATGGTCTTTTGAGGTTTCATATATGACTATCTATCTCTAAAAGAAAGCTAAAACCCTAAGAGATAAAGTGTAGTGGTTTGAGGCATCATGTTTGGCCTTGGATGCGTACAAGCTTTGTACATTGGTTAATGCTTGGGTTCTCCCCTTGGCTACATCATGATCATGAGACCCATACTTAATGCTCAAAACCTTGTCATGGCATAAAAATCCTTTCTTAGATTCTAAGGATACCATCTAGAGGTCATTTGTGGTGCTTCAAGGCATTGCTCATTGCTCTAGATTCCTTAAATATTTCTTTAGGACATAGGGAATGTGATTTCTTCCCTAGATTGTACCCTTGACCTTAGGGAACATTCCTACTATTCAAAAAACCCTAGATGAAATAACATTCCCAATCACAGGCCAAGACATTCTTAGGATATGATGTGTGGTTGTTCAAGGCTTCCTAAGTAGCCTTGGATGGATATAAGCTTCCTTTAGGGCCTACGACATGTTTCATCACTTTACCATGCTTAGGTCCTCAATACCCATAGATAGTGTTCAAAATGGTAGTGGTACCTACATACTTAGTTAGATTCAATGGATGCCCTTGAGAGGTCATTTTTTTTGTTTAAGGGAAACCATTCTTAGCATAAATGCTTAGAAGCTTTCTTTATCACTTAAATCTTAGGTTTTTTACATTAACCATATTTAAGGTCTAGATCCTCTTATTTAATGTTCAAAACCTTATAATGCTTAGTATCTCCATTTGGAGAGCTAGGATTCCCTAAAAAGATTGTTTTTTTAGTTCAACATGTCATTGTTATCCCCAAATGTTGAGAAGATTCCTTCCATACCTAAGGCTTAGGCTTCCTCACTAGATCATGTACAAGGACATAAGACCCATAATTATTTCTTAGAATTCCATAATATGCCCATATCCACACTTGAAGGAAAAATATCCCCTTGAAATATGATCTATGGTGGCTTTAGTTGTCATTCATGACCTTTGAGCTTTAGAAGCTTCCTAAAACATTGAGAGGTTAACTGTACTGGTTGGAGGTTCCAGGATTGGCCTTAGATGCATAGAAGCCTTGTACTTTATTTAGGGCTTGGGCATTAACATGCTAATGTTCAAAACGTTGTGAGGGCACTAATATGCCCTTTTAGAGGCCAAGGATACATTTTAGAAGTCACATGTGGTAATTTGAGGCATTTTCCATGCCTCTAGATTGCTCAAAGCTTTATTTAAGAAATAAGCCAGCTTCGTCTTATTTAGATTTTTTGTAGGACCCTAAGACACATATTTACTGCTCGAAACCACTTATTGATGATGACATCCCAAATCATAAACCAATAATACCTTCATGATGTCATGTGTAGTTGTTTAAGACATCTTTCTTGGCCTTAAATTGCTAAAGGCTTCCCCTAGAGCCTAAGTTTCATGTTTTCTCCCCTCACCGTATTTGGGGCCGTAAGACTCATACCCAATTCTAAAAAATGATAATGGTACTTATATACCTAGTTAGATACAAAGACTACCCGTAAGGGGTAATTTGTAGTGGTTTAAGGTGTCATTTTGGAACAACGTAAACTTTGAAACGGGAACTGATACTATTACCCGTTTCGTAGAGATAGCAAAAAAGTGACCCGATTTTAAAAAGGGGTGATACAGAACACACATATTTTTTTAGATCATAGTATTTGGTACTTTAAATAACCAATATTATTACCCGTTTCATAGAGGGAGCAAAAAAGTGACTCGATTTTGAAAAGTGGTGATGCAGAATACACTTTTTTTTCGGAACATATTTTCAACACTTTAAATTTTCTTATGTATCAAATATAAAAATTTGTTTTTAAATGTTAGAAATTTTCATGCTAATTTTGAAACGTGTTGATGCAACATACCTTTTTATAGAGGGGTTATTTTTCACACTATAAAAATTTATTATGTCCAATTTTTTTTGAAATCATGATTACTTAACAAATTTTCAAGTTGTTTTATTTTCTTTTTTTTTAATGTTGATTACTTAAATATATATATATATATATGTGTGTGTGTGTGTGTGTGTGTGTGAGACAAAAAAAACATAAAAGACATAAAACAAAAAAATAAATAAAATTATCTCATAAACCATAAAAGAATTTGGAAAATAAAAACAATATTTAAAAAAACATTAAAGAAAAATATTAAAAAAAAAAAGAGTTAAGATTAAAAATATTAAAAAAAACAAAAATAAACTCAAATTTTTATATATATATATATATATATATATATAATATGAAAATTATATCTATATATATATATATATATATATATATATATATATATATAAAGATTTAAAGTTAAAAAGAAATATCTATTTTTTATTTAAAAAAATAAATAAATAAATTCTTAAACCTTGTATTTTTTTTTATTTAAAAACAAAAATATAAAAACTAAAAAAACATATATATGTTTGATTTAAAAAAAAAAATAAACATTTAACCTTTTTTAATAAATAAATGTTTTTTTATTTAAAACAGAAAAACAAAAAAAAATATGCTCATATTTTTTATTTTTTTCAATAACAAACATTTAATTTTTGCTTTTTTTAATAGGACTTTTTTATTTAAAAATAAAAATAAAAAACAAAAAAAAATAAACTTTACTTAATTTATAAGCATTTTCTTTTATTTTTTAAATAAACTTTAAAAGAAAATCTAAACAAATTAAGTTTAAACAAATTAAAATTTTAAAATTTAATTAATTTTAAAAAAAATTAAACAAATCTTTTTTAATTAAAAAAAAAATGATTGCGGTAGTGGGGCGATTCCGGGAATCTCCCCACCACCGCCGCCCAGCTGCCCATGGGCGGAGGGGCTGTATGCAACCTCCTCTGCCCAGGGCCACGCCATCATGGGCAACCAAGTCTCCCCACCGCCGCCCGGCTGCTCATGGGTGGAGGGGCTGTATGCAACCTCCTCTGCCCAGGGCTGCACCATCATGGGCAACCAAGCGGCGGCTGGTCGATTCCGGGAATCGACCTGTCGCCTGTAGTACCACGTTCCTGGACGGAGGAGGCTGCATGCAGCTCCTCCACCCACGGCCATACCACCATGGGCGGCTGGGAGAGTCCATTTTTTTTTTAAATAAAAAAAACTTGTTTAAAAAAAATTAAAAGTCTATTTAATAAAAAATGGTTAATAAATTTTTTATTTTGTTTTAAATAAAAAAAATTGTTTTTAAAATGGTTTTGAAATTGTTTTTTTTATTTAATAAAAATTTTAAATGTTTTTTTTTAATAAAAAATATATATATTTTGTTTTAAATTTAAATGTATTTTGTTTTTTTATTTTATTTTATTTGAAAATACATATATCTTTTTAACTTTTTAATTGGTTTTTCATTTCTTTTGTTTTTAAATTTGAGTATATTTTTGTTTTTTTTAGTTTTTTTTAAATATTTTTAATCTTAATTTTAGTAGTTTAAAAAAAATTGTTAATTTTCTATTTTTTGTTTTTAAATCTAGTTTGTTTTTAATTTTCATTTTCTTTTTTAATTTTTTTGTTTTTGTTTTATTTTTTTCCTATTTTTAATTACTTAATTTTATAGTTTCATATATATATATGTATATATATTTCCATATTTTTGTTTTTTTTTTTTCAAATTTGTTTTTATGGCTTACAAGATACTTTTTTTTTTACATTTTTTAAAAAATATGTTTTTCTTACTATTTATTTGTTTATAATTTAAAATAATAATAATAATAATAATAATAGTTTTTTAATTCTTATATTTTGTAGGTTAATTTTGTTTTGTTTTTAATTGATTTCTTTTTTGCTCATTTTTTTAAATGTTTGATTTTTTTTTGTCTTTTTTTATATATTTGATTTTTTTTTTGTTTTTTTTTTTATTTAATTTTTTTTGTTTTTGGTTTTAATATATATTTTAATTTACGTTTTTTTTTTTTAACTTTTTTTGTTTTGTGTTTTTTCTTCTTCTTCTTTTTTAATGTTTTTCCAAGTCATGATAAAATATTTTATGTCTTTATTTCGAAATATTGAAAATTTGCCCTCGAAATAAAAAAGTGTTATTCCAAGGTCAACACTTTTCGTTTTGAGGGTGTTTTTGAAAGTGTTAATCAAACATCAACACTTTTTGTTTTCAGGGTGTTTTTTGGATAATTTTTGCACAAAAAATTGGTTTTCACCTCCATTTTTAAAACATGTTGAAAATTTACCCTAGAAAAAAAAAAGATGTTATTCCAGCATCAACACTTTTCATTTTTAGCATTATTTTTTATGTTTTTACGGGGTTTTTCCCCAGAGTTCTCGTTTTGAGTTTATAGTTCCCGTTTCAAAGTTTACATTGTTTTGGGCTATATAAATCTTAGAGTGTCACTACAGCTCCACATCGTATATAAATACGATGATTTTATTTGATGATATAAAATAAATAAACCATATCATTTAAAATTATTAAAATAATTATCAAATGTTTGATATATGTTATCCTTGTTTCCCCAACATTCATCATAATTATAACTCAGTCTTATGTTTTTTAGACTAACAATGCACATTTAATGAATGGTTGGGGACACATGGCACCCTCTTGTGACCCACCAATTCCCCATCATAAGCCACAAGTGCCCCATGATCTACCGCTATGGTACGATATGTGGAACTACCATGTCAACAAAGTGTTCATCATATGGGTGGCTTTTGCATCTTGAAGCTTAATTATGCCTACTAATTCAATGATTGATTTACTCCATTTTATTCTTGTCCATTGAAAATCACATTATTGTCATTCAATTGATAAGATAGAAAAGTAGTAATATTTTTTGCAAGTATAAGTTGGCTCGCATGACATAGAAAGATAAAGGAATGGATGGAAAACAAAGATGTGAAGCATAGACATATAAGAGACAAATTGCATAGATAGATAAGATAAGATAATATGGTTATACATTGATGTCGATAGAAAATGTGAGCACTTAAGTGGCTTGTATAATAATAGAATGTAGAAAGTGATAATGTGAAGGTAACCTATAGCATGAGGAAAAAAATTACATCCTCCATAGTTGGAGGTCACTCTAAGAGGAATATGTACATTATAGGAAGATCCAAGAAATGTAAAGTGGAAATAGGTAATGAGTAGTATATTTTACAATCTATTGGATATCAATCAGTATGGTCTCCTAGCATCAAATACATATTGAAAACAATGGTCACGATGTATTAATCTTATGTTTTTGCCTAAGAATATCTCTAGTACCATGTTAGTTATACAGTAACCCAATTAATATGATTGTTAGTTCTTACGATTGTCGCCTAGAGTTACCGACTTGACTGGATCAAGGTATGAAGTCCATGGAATTATAAGAGTCCATTAACCCACCACTACATGAACTTATTTAAGTGAGATTACTTGGTCCAAGTGGGAATTGATAGGGTTTTATCCAAATATAGGATATATATCATGATAGTTATATTGCATGACAACGCATGATGATCATATACCTACTTTTATTAATTCTACCCATCACAAGCTAATCCTCTACCCCAACCACTTCTTCTACAACACATCATCAACCATTCACCATGATCTGGGTGGATATTAATGGCCACCCACATCTTCAAGTGTCTCAATGGTTCTTTATCTTCTTGGTAGATTTCTATGATTTTTTAATCCCAATCTTCCAAGACCATTTTGAGGCCCTAATTGATGTTTTTTGTAAAATTAAGGGGCCAAGGGTTGTCATGGAATTCCTTGGGCCCATTGAAAAGTTGTTATCCTCATATAGTTTTTTTTTTTACAATATTTTTTTCCCCAAACAAATATTGTATGCAAAAATTGTCCCCCTGGGAAGTTGATGTACCAACTAACCACCTCAGGGCCCATAAACCTTTTGGTGTTTCATCTTCTAAGGTTAGATTTATGAACCTTTAAGTTATTTATTTATGTAATAATTCCATTATTTTAGCCTCTTCTAATATCTTTTTTGAATGTGAGTAACCTCCATCTCTTTGTGTTCAAGGATAGCTATCACCATTCTAGATAGTTTGTGTTTTACAATATCTGTTATTTCATTTATTAATAGATGTTTTGTTTTTAATATATCACTAATATTTTTATTACATTCACTGTGTATGTTTCACTTCCTTTGCTACCTTTAATTTCCCTCCTTTTAAAACCCAAATTAGTGGTACCAGAACAATCTTATCCTTGTTATTTCTTGTCGCATGTCTTCAACAATGTTATGGTACAAAGAGTTGGGTCTCAATCTAGTTTCAATTGGGAACAATCACTCCTACCAACCCAAGTAGCATACCATGGGGGAAGAAAATATATATGACATAGTAGTAGATCCTATCAATTTGTTGTTTGGGGAATCACTCACACAACAAAGGAATGAGATGATGAACAAATTTTCCCAAAGCCTTTGACAACTTCCAACAATAGCAAAGTCCACTTCCAACAATTTTTTTGGAGAAGCAACATTCAAGGTACACGTTAACTTTGATATCCCCTAGTTGAAGGCTAAATATATGTAAATATTTTAGAGAAATGGTTAAATCTATTAGAGGACTATTACTCTATCCAAAAATATTCTAACAATAAAAGAATCACTTTTAAGCTCCTAAAATCCCTTCCCCGTGCCAACGCTTGGTGGCAAGTTTACTACGAGAGTCAGAATGAAGATGAGCCTACAATATTTAAGGCACAACCCACTCGAAAGCTTTTGTTGATTCCCTTGATGAGGAATTCTACTTTACAGGGAACTATGATGAATATTACTTGATAGGGACAATTCTGTGATAGGAGAGAGACCAAATGGTGCTAGAGTACACTAATATTCTCCATACCTTGCGTTCAAAGCTAGCTATCAGAGACTTTGATTGGCACCTAGTTTTGAAATACCATAGTGGTATACATAGGTACAACCAAATAGAGATGGAATTCTTTAGCATCTCGTCACTAGGAGTTTCTTATTGATATGTTGTGAAATTTGAATAGAAACTGAGGCAAAGAAATAAGAACGTGTTTGAATATGAAAATACACTACAACAAAATCCTGAAAAATGTGTCCCAAACTCACAAAAAAAAGGATAAAGCAAGGAGAGCCAACCCCATGATAACCATCCCAAGTCATAGATAAATAATCATAATGGGAAGTTTAAAAAGAACACTAGAAAGTGGTTTGAGTTCCACAAAATCCCCTCGAACAACACTAATGGTTGTCACTCATAATCATTGCCAGTAGAGATTAAAGAAAAGGAAATAGACTTTGGCTGTGATTTTGATTTATATTAGGATACATGAAATTATATCATTGATGCATAACTCAATTCTTCCATCATAACCATAAATATCCCACCGAAAGAGCCAGAGGATCCTAGAGTAGGGAAGTCCCTCTTGCATTCGCAGTTGTGGATGAAGGGAAGCCCAATATATTTTATTATTGATAATATGAGCCAAAAGAACTCAATATCATTTGAGTTCATTAAGATATTGAATCTTTTTACAGTGCCACATCCCCAACTATACACCATTGGTTGGTTGAGACATGGATGAGTTATATGTGTCAACAAACAATGTTTCCTATCCCATGGCATCAAGACCTTCAAAGCTGAGACGCTATGTGATTTTTTTCCACTTGAAGTTTGTGAAATCCTTTTAGGACAACCTTATATGTGGAAACATCATGTTGATTATGAGTCTCATCCCTATAGTGCCATTGTTACTATTAGAGATAAAATCTACATGGAACCAAATGTAGTTCCAACTACTGCAATTTTATTTACCTCAGGAAAAAAAAAAAAAAAAAAAAAAAAATAATAATAATAATAATAATAATAGTAATAATAATAATAAAATAAAATAAAATAAATAAATAAATAAAATTAAAAAAAAAAAAAAAAACAATAAAAATAAAAATAAAAATAAAAATAAAAAATAAATAAATAAATGTTTGTATTCTTTGTGGTTTTGTTAGAAAGTGAAAGGAAGGTCACTGTGACCACCATAAACTCAAGATTATGCCCCTCTACATAACAAAAGTAGGTGGACACTATTGTAGAGACATATAGAGATACCTTCACTCCACATGTGGGAATGCCAATGCATTGCCATGTTTAACACTTTATTGGATTGATACGTAGTGCTCTTTTACTTGATGGCCCAATGTATAGATTCTCTCTCTTGGAATGAAGAAATAAAATGTCATATTCATGAGCTCCTCCAAAAGGGACACATTTGACCAGGCTCCTCACCTTGTGGTAGTCTATTCATGTTCGTGCACATGAAGGATGGGACATGGAGACTCTATCTTGTTTATAGAGCCTTGAACAAAATCACTATCAAGAACATATACCCAATCCCTATGATTGACAATCTTATTAACTAGCTTAAAGGTGTAGAGTTCTTTAATAATATTTATCTAAATTTAAGTACCATTAGGTTCCAATTGAACAAACTAATGTATCAAAGACAACCTTCATTCTAAATAATTCCTTTTGAGTGGTTTTCCATGCCCTTTGGCTTAACTATTGTTGCAACAACATCGATGAGGATGATGGACGATATCCTACAACCATTCACAAATTATTTTTTATGACGTCCTCATCTTCAACAAAATCTTGGTGGAACATTTACAGCATACTCAATAGGTCTTGAGCACCTTGTAACAACACAAATTAAATTCCAATCTAGGTAAATGCTCATTTGGCATGCACAGAACTCAATATTTATGATACATTGTGGATGAAAATGGGATGCATGTGGACCCAACCTAGATTTGATTCATTTTGGATTAGCTAACTATGACGACTCTAACAGAGATCTGTAGCTTCTTGGGCCTTTCTAACTTCTAGTAAATGTTCATGTTGGGGTTCTCTGATATAGCTTGGTCATTAACTCAAGTGACTGAGGGTGGAGCAAAAGAAAAGATTTCATAGTCTGGTTGATAACAAAAAACATTCAAGGATCTAAAACACTACCTTTACTCATCACCAATCCTCAACCTTCCATACCTACAACAACCATTTGATATTGAGACAAATGAATCTAACTTGTTATTAGTGTAGTCCTCACTCAACAAGGACATCTAGTGGCTTATCATAGTGAAACATTCTTTGATACTATCCATATATACCCCACCTTTGACAAGGAGATGTACACCATCATGTTGGCACACCAATAATGGAAGCATTATGTTTTTGGGAAGGAGACGGTCATCCAAGTTAATGACATTCCTATGTAATTAATGTAGATAAAAGGAAATTTATAAAATGACTTCCATAAAAAAAGGTCCAAATACTTGTAACAATTCCACTTGAACATCAAATACAAGAATGATAGTGTCAATCACATCGTAAACTATCTTAGTTGGCCCCTGATTGAGGTGCTAACCATATACTTAAATATTATGGGCATGAGACCTCTGGGTTCCTACAATTGCACAACAATGACTCTCACTTCGCTACCACATAATAAGCATTGATCATAAGAAAAAAAAATCTATAAATTTTCCTCCAAGATGTGCTCTTATGTTACCTAGGCCACCTTTCTGTTCCTCTAAGTGAGTATGCCAAGTTAATCCAGGAGACACATTATAGTTGAGTAGCATGGAAATTTTGTGTGGAGAAGAAAGTATTAGTACTTCAGAAGTATTTCTACTAGCCAAATATTTGATCGGATGTACACCGGTATATGAAATCATTCAATTCTTATGTCATTGCTATACCATCTATCAACAAGTAAGGGTTGTAAACTTCTCTACTTTCCCTATACAAGACCTGGAGTCATTTTAGGCTTACCATCCAACGAGCATGGTAATGATTGTGTGTTTGTGGTTGTCAACTAGTTTTCTATGATGGCCATTTTGGCACCATGCAAGAAGAGTATCGCAGTTAAAGCCATTGCTAAAATCTTCTTCGAACATGCTTGGTTTCATTTTTTGCTATCTCATACCCTTATTTAATATAGTGATATAAGGTTCCTCGAAATATTTTGGACCAAATTATGGTCTCTGATGGATACAAATTTGACCAAATGTATCGCCTTCCATCCCAAATTATATGGAAAAATAAAAGTGGTCAATATGATGATTGTGCATATCTTGCATTTATACAACTCCAAGCATCTCCATACATGCAAAAAAATCCTTCCATATGTTTAACATAGATATAACAAAGCCCTCGATGCCTCTAATTTCCAAAACCATTTTTAGGTGTGCTTATGGTTCCAACCATTGATCCAAATTGATGTAGCTATGCCCATTGCATCTTGATCGTTAAACAAATACAATACTTCCAACAATGGGTTCATGATATCCTACAGAAATCCAATTCCAAGTACATGTAGTGACATGACCAATGGAGGGTTTGACATTAGTTTTAGGCTGGTGTGTGGTTACATTTACAAAATGAGTTCATCACAAACCCCCATAGGAAGGTCATACACTCTAATATAGACCTTACATAATGATAATGATTGTGGGTGAAAATGATTTTGACTTGAGTATTTCCCTTTTCCTTGGCTCGCACCTAGGATTTAATGTGGAGTTGCTTCAAAATTGGATCATGGAAACCAAGATAAAGGATACCTTCCAATAGCACTCTACCATTTGTCAATGTAGTTTGTGTCTCTCATGGTATTTTTAAGAATTTACTATTTTTCCTAAATTCATACGTATAGAATGTAGACAAATATTCAATAGAAAACATGTAATTTACTTTTAAATTAGTAATTTCTTTTGGTGAATTTCATCTATTTAATCATATATATGAAAAAAACAAATTTTTAATGAAATTGGAGAATATTTTTTTCAAAAAATAGTCCATTTGTTAAATTTTGCCCCTAAAATTTTCCCTGGTATCCCTGATGATGGATGGAGTGTCCAACCGAAATGTTGGTTGTTTCAATCAAGATACACAATTTCTCGTAAAAAAAAGAAAATAAAATAAAAATAAGAAATGACAAAATTAGTTTAAAAATTGTGTTATATTTTATATTTTTATTAGAATTTAGTGAATTAATTATTAGTTCAATTTCAATTTTATATTATTTAAATTACAATTTTAAATATATAATTATATAAATATATTTATAAATTTTATAAATATATTTAAAGATATAATTTCAATAATAATAATTGAAATCTTATTTGGAATTTTATTTTGATATTTTTTATTTTGATCTTTTTGTCACTTTTAATACGATTTTAAGAAATACTTTAGCGTATGATTAAAAATAAATTTTTATTAATTTAAATTGAGAAAAAGATTAAAAATAAATAATTATAATGTAATGGGACCGTTTAAAAAGATTACAAAAAATATATATTAATGTATGATTAAAATTTAAATATCTTTTTTACTCCCTTTTAATCCATGTTCAAAGTAACGAACTAACTAACTCGAGTATTTTAATCCATGTTCAAAGTGCAGAAAACCATCTCGATGGCGTGTTTCGGATATTTAACATTATATATTATATTTTTAAATTGGATTGTAACTTTTATTATGTATGATATTTTAAATTAGGTTGTAGTCTTTAACTTTTATTTAATATTATATATTATATTTTTAAATTGGATTGTAATTTTTATTATATATTATCTTTTAAATTAGGTTTTAAATTTTATTATGTTGATTAGAGAGTTTATTTGAGAATCGGATTTTTAGAATTTTAATTTGGTAATTAAATGTAGATCTTAAGGATTTAATTTTTACGGAATATTTTAGGATAATCTTAACAATAGTTATAGTGAAACGTTGAGATTTATCTCAAAAGTAGTTATGTTTTTTTTTTAATTAAATTGATCAATTAAAAACATATGACATGATGAGTCATATGAACACAAATTATGGTTTTTTGGATATGTGATATTAACAAGGCATAGTATTGGCCCATGATATTGTAACAATGTTTATTTATAGTTTAAGAATCTTAGTGGTAAAGGCAAGGCGATTTTCCATGGTTAAAAATATTTTTACATGTTTTTTAAATTTATATATGTTCAACTCATATATATATATATCTATATATCTATATATATATATATATATATATATATATATATATATATATATATATATATATATATAATTTAGAATAAAGTTACAATTTAGTTAAATTTTATTATTTTTTTAATCTTTGACAATGTGATATGTATTTTGAGGTAAGTGTTTTGACATCTATCAATGTTTATCAACTAGAAATCCATCTTTACCCTAGATCTATGAAGCAACCAGAAGAATAAAATCTCTTAAGGTGTAAACAATTTTTAGAATATAAAACTTGAAGAACTTTCAAGGCTTGATAGATGCAGGGTTAATATAGAGGAATCAAATCTATTTAAGGTGTAAACAATTTTTAGAATACAAAACTTGAAGAATTCTCAAGGCTTGATGGATGTAAGGTTAAGGTAGATGTGTGTGTGAGATAGCTCCATGTTAAGCTTGGAAAAAATTACACATCACTAATACATTACTTTAACCATTTATCACTAAGAAGAAGAAAGGGTTCATGAGATTTCTGAAGGTGCACATGCTTTGTCATCTACAGATGTCATCACACAAGGATAATAGTAGTGTGAATTCTAAGGACAAAATATTATAGCAAGAAAATGAGGTTAATGACATGGGAGTCAGGTGTGCTAGGAAAGCTCCCAATCTTGTCAATGTTGAGGAACAATTAGAGTTGTCGATGGAGAAACAACAAAAACCTACTCGATAAATAGAGAAACCCTCTTCAGAAATACATAGACAAGGATTGCAACACAATCAGTCCACATGAATATTTTTTCACATTATTGGTCAGCCCACATATATATTATTCGATGGCATATAAGAGTGGGATGGATGGTTGGTATGAGGAAACAAGAACCCAATCCTATAGATTTCTTCTATAGGATCATGAGAATTTCGGGATACATGATAAGGAGACAAAGCTTTGGCATATTAGTATTTCAATTGTAATCGGAGTAGCACAATGTCAACATGGTAGAAGTATTTATTGTGTTGGTACTTATACACAAGGTATTCTTTAGGGGTTGTTGATGACTATTGTGAGAAACATTCTTCTACGGGTGATGGACTCTAGAAGTAATATTGCTTCTATTGACACCTAGTATTTTAGAAGCCCTTGTCATTTGAACAAGAGAGAGATTATGAGTTGGTATCCTACTGAGTGGGTAATTTTAGGAAAGATGATGCAAGAGAATCCAATTAGGGAGGCGACAGCTGGACATGCTGTTTTAAGAATTTTTTTAAATTTTATTTTCAGATTACTTTTATTGTTATTTCTTTTCAAGAAGGCTGTCACAGCCAATGTCGTTACTTTTTATTTTTTGAAAGTAAATAGATTAGGGAATAGTCTTAAATAAATTAATACTTGAATAACAACAAAAGGGAATGTAACTGCAAATTGCAACTGCAGGTAGTTCCTCAACTGAATGAGGCTACCAGCAGCTTAAATACACAATCAAAAGATGAACAAAGGGTTGCTGCCAACAAAGGAGAATAAAAACCAGAGAATGTAAACTCTGATAGAATATTTTAAAATAGTAAAGAGAAGCATTTCAGGTATCAAATAGTTGTTATTATGAATGACTATAATCTGGTACTATGCATGAAATTAACTACATGATTGAGGGACTGTTAACAAGGTTGTGCATCACATCGAAGCAACTAAACACTACAAGAGAATTCATTCAGGTACTTCACGAAAGCAAATCATTGAAATTCTTACAAGTAGAAGATTTATCATTTCTATAAATATATATACATACATTGCATAAATATTTTTTATAGTTCAGAGACAGCATCCTGTAACCCAACATAGGTTCAGAGCATAAGGCATAGTGCCTTCCAAAAAAAATATACAATTGCCAAACAGTCCTCAAATATTTTCATTATAGACCAAGAAGGGTTCCTCTGACCCAGGACCAATGGAGACGGGACCACGCTCAACAACTAGAGCTAAACTGTACAAAAATTGCATTCAAATTCACAACCAAAATCTTAGCAGAGCCATGGTCACCAACAACCAACTAACAACCCAAAACTTTCGACGGACAGACGGAACTGAGGACTAACAAAAACGAGACTTCGTCTCTACAAAAACAACCTACAGGACTATATAATATAAACAAGAAGGACCCTACCCGGTTCGAGTGGAGACCGGAACAGAAGAGCGAAGAAATAGTAACCGTCAAGGACCAAACCCTTGCCACCACCACAAAGGAGCGAATTACCTGCACAGTCAAGAGACAACGATTAGAGAGGCAGCATAACCAGTTATATGGAGAATAAATCGAGAGAAGGGTAAAGATGAGTACCCTGAAGGTTACCTGAAGTGGAGAGCAGGTTCCATGGTCGACCCAGGACCAACAGCACACCAAACAGCGATGGCCCTTAAGGTGAGCCATACCACCAGAAATTGTGACCCATGACTAGAGGACCAGCAACGAGGGTTGGTCATAAGAGAACATAACCCACGGCCAAAGGGCCAACCACCACTAAGACCAACAACATTCGAGCCATGGCCACAGAGCCACAAAACCCCAGCTGCTCACAAGGAGCGGAATTGTTAGCAGAAGAAAAGCAAAGAGGGAGCCTGAAATCGGAGTAGAGAGGTTACCTTGTGCTAAAACCAAACTGTTGCCAGGGAAGTCCGACGGAAGGAACCAAGTAAGGGCACAGAGGAGCAGAGAGAAACCAGCAGCAACAATAACCCAAGTTATAACCAAAACCCACGCCATAGAACCATAACATGGTGACCAGGACAACCTCGAAAAGGTGGTGGAGTCAATGCTCCATTAAAACCTCACCAAAAACCCCAGTTGCATATGAGTGCAAGAAGGGATCACATGGGCCAGTTGCCGTGAAGGCATCCACCTCAGCTTTTGGGGTGAGTCATCAAATTTTGGTATCAGAGCAATTCTTTCCTTAGGGAAGAAAAAAAATTATGGAGGTAGGAAGAAGGGGTAGAGGTAGAGATATTCAGAGGGTAGCCGATGAAGGACTACGCAAGGAAATCAGGATCCTAAGTGCCAGATTAGCAACAGTAGAAGTAGGGAGGTGCAGGGATCTAGAAGGTGGTGATGATAGTGAAGAAGAAGCTACAACTACGACAAATGGGTCCGTTGAGGAAGGGCCAGAGATAAAATTGTTGAAATCTGTTCTGTTAGCAAGCAGCAAACTGAAGCCTAAACTGTCAAACTATGATGGCAGTTTATCCACTGAAGTATTATTGGACTAGATTAGTGAGTTGGATAAATACTTCGAATGTGAGGAAATCAGTGAGGATAGGAGGGTCAGATTTGCAGCTATAGAATTGAAAGGGTATGCAGCACTGTGGTGGGATAGTGTGCAGGCGGAGTGAAGGAGATCAAATAAGCCACCAATTAAAAAGTGGACTAGAATGATCGCCAAGATGAAAGGTAAGTTTTTACCTAAAGACTATCAGATTGCTCTATATAGACAGGTACAAAACCTGAAACAAAGAGAAATGACTATGAAAGAATATACAGAAGAATTTTATAGAGTGAATATTGTGAGCGGGTTATGTTGAACATACCCCAGAAAAGACAGCAAGGTTCGTGAATGGATTATGGATGGAGATACTGGATGAGATCAGTATTCTCTCTCCCAAATCTATAGAAGAAGCATATCAAAGTGCTTTAAAAGCATAGGAGAATATCACCAGGAAATAAAATACCAGGAGAGGACGTGGATCCAGCCGAGGAAGGGGACAGTCCTTTGGCAGAGGCAGAACTACCAGTAGCAGTGAGGAAGGCAGCAGTTCAAAAACTGCAAGGTCAACTGACACAGTGGAAAGCCCTATTCCGGACTGTGTGTAAGTCCCGTGGGAAGTGTTGTAAACTAATTATTGATAGTGGAAGCACTGATAACCTAGTAGCCACAAAGATGGTAGAGAAACTGGGTTTAAAAAGACTGAAACACCCAACCCCATACCGGGTGTCTTGGTTACAAAAAGGGCATCACTGCTTGTTGATGAGCAGTGTGAAGTGGAATTTCATATTGGTAGGTATATGGATAAGGTGACATGTGACATTATGCCGACGGATGTGTGCCATATACTACTAGGCAGACCATGGCAGTATGAAGGAAGGTAGTGCACGATCGGAAAACAAACTGTTATAAGTTTGTAAAGATGGGATCAAGCATATGTTGGTACCCATGAAGGAAGAGGACACAACAGATATCAGTGGGACAAAGATATTATTATTAGGGGGAAAAGAGTTTCTACAACAGATTGGAGATTATGAAATAAAGTTTGCAATTGTGTGGAGGCCGAGGATAGTGTTAATTCATACTGAAATTAAGGATTTGTCGGAGGAAATTCAAGATATGTTACAGGAATTCATTGATATAGTAGTAGATAATTTGCCAGATAAGTTACCCCCAAAACAAAGTATCGGCCACCATATTGATTTCATCCCAGGAGCTAGTTTACCTAACAAAGTTGCTTATCCAATGAGTCTAAAGGACAATGAGGAGATTAGGAAACAGCTATAGGAGTTGTTGGACAAAGGGCTGATTCGGGAAATTTTAAGTTCGTGTGAAGTTCCAATAGTCTTAGCTCCCAAGAAATGAGGAGAGTGGCGGATCTGTACCGACTCTCGAGAAATCAATAAGATTACCATTAGATACAGGTTCCCTTTACCACGAATGGATGATATGATGGACTGCTTGAGTGGAGCAGCGTATTTTTCAAAGATTGATTTAAAAAATGGTTATCATTAGATACGGATTCGAGAAGGAGACGAGTGGAAGACTGCTTTCAAAACCAATGAGGGCTTGTGTGAATGGCTAGTCATGCCATTTGGATTGAGCAATGCACCCAACACATTCATGCGCTTAATGAACGAGATGCTGAAAAAATATATCGGGAAGTTCGTTATTGTGTATTTGGATGATATCCTTATTTTCATAAGACTAGGGAAGAACATTTTCGACACGTCACGTGTGTCTTGGAAAAATTACAATAGAATAAATTGTTGTTAAATTTGAAGAAATGTATGTTTTTTAAGAAGGAGTTAGTTTATTTGGGATTCGTGATTTCAGATAATGAGTTAAATATGGATCCGAAAAAGGTTGCAGCCATAGTTAGCTGGCCGTCCCCTAAAAGTTTATTTGAAGTACGGAGTTTTCTTGGGCTAGCAAGTTTTTACTTGAAGGTTATAAAACAATTTAGTGGGATTTGTGCACCCATGGTGGACACCGTCAAAAAATCAAATCAACCTTTTCATTGGATTGAGTCGGTTGTAAAGAGCTTTCAGCTGCTAAAATAGAAGATCACCAAAAGACCCATTTTGAGGTTACCAAATTTCAACAAACTTTTTCAAGTTCGTTACGATGCTAGTGGGACAGCCATTGGAGCGGTACTCAGTCAAGAGGATAAACCAGTGGCCTATTTCAGTGAGAAATTAAATGAGAGCAGATAGAAATATACGTCCTATGACAAGGAATTCTATGAAGTGGTGCAAGCACTGAAACATTGGAGACACTACTTGCTAGGAAATGAACTTGTTCTGTTTTCGGACAATTTTGCATTGCAATATGTCATGCAACAACATAAGTTGAATCATAAACATGCGAAGTGGGTGGAATATCTCCAAAGTTTCACGTTTGTGTTGAAACACATCAGTGGTCAAGCCAAAAAAGTGGCAGATTCGTTAAGCAGAAGAAGATTGATTTTACAGGAAAGCAGAGTGCAGGTGTTGGGCTTTGAACATCTTAGAGATTTGTATGAGACAGATGCAGATTTTTGGGAAGCATATGAAGCTTGCCAGAATCCACTGTTGAGAGACAACAGTTTGTGGTTAGATTATAACATACAGGAAGGATTGTTGTTCAAGGGAGGACAATTGTGTATTCCATAATGTTCAATGAGGGAGAACTTAATTCAGGAGAAACATAGTGGTGGTCTAGCTGGACATTTTGGCATAGACAAGACTTTGGACCAGGTAAGTCATTTCTATTATTGGCCAAAGATGCGGCGAGACATAAAACGATATGTGGTTAAATGTAATATGTGTCAGCTGGCAAAGGGACACAGTCAAAATACCAGACTGTATACACCCCTACCTGTTCCGGACAAGCCATGGGACTCAGTGAGTTTAGACTTTGTCTTGGGTTTGCCGAGGACATAGAAAGGATACGATTCAATCATGGTAGTAGTGGATCACTTTACTAATATGGCACATTTTATTCCTTGTAAAAAGACTAGCGATGCCACGCATGTAGCCTATTTATTCTTTACAAAAATTGTCAGACTACATGGCTTACCAAAGTCTATTATTTCGGATAGGGACATGAAGTTTAGGGCCGTTTCTCATGGAATTTGTGGAAGAAATTAGATACTAAACTGAACTTCAGCTCAGCTTATCATCGACAGACCGACGGGCGAACTGAGGTAGTAAACTGAAGTTTAGGAAATCTGCTATGTAGTCTAGTAGGAGACAATTCACGATAGTGGGATCATGTACTCGCACAAGCGGAGTTCGCTTATAATGATTCACCCAATAGGAGTATAGGCAGAAGCCATTTCCAGATCCTATATGGCATGCACCCCCTTGGAGTGCACGAGTTACGAGATTTGGGTCGGTTGAAATGGAGGAGTGCTGAGGGAGAAGATTTTTCCAAAATGATTAATGATCTTCACGAATAGGTGAAAGCTAAATTGCAGAAAAACAACCAAATATATAAGTAGAAGGTAGATTTAAAATGACAGGAAGTGCAATTTAATGTAGGAGACCTGGTACTGGCACACCTATGAAAGGAGAGGTTTCCTAGAGGAGAATATAACAACCTCAAATTGAAAAAGATAGGGCCTTGTTGGATACTGCAGAAATTCTCTGCCAATGCATATGAACTGCAATTACCCCCAGGTATTGGGATCTTGCCCATTTTCAATGTAGCAGACCTATACCCTTATATTTCTGCTAATACGGAGGACAGTTCAACAGGACACACACGGGACACCTAGGGAGATTAAGAGACAGGGACATGGATCAGACGGATGCCCCTAGCCAAGCCTTTGGAGATTGACCAAATACTGGATAGTCAGGTAGATGGCAGACACACCGAAAGGAGTACTTGCAGTACTTGGTTAAGTGGAAGGACTGTCCAATTGAGGACAGTTCCTAGTTGGATGCCAGATAGATTTAATGCGCTAGGTATTCGATTGAAGAGCTCATGGACAGGAGCCATGAGTTTCATCCACCCCAGGAGCCTAATGTAGGAGCATCCAATTAGGGAGGTGACAGTTGGACATGTTGTTTTAAGAATTGTTTTAAATTTACTTTTCAGTTTACTTTTATTGTTATTTCTTTTCAAGAAGGCTGTCACAGCTAATGTCATTACCTTTTATTTTTTGAAAGTAAATAGATTAGGGAATAGTCTTAAATAAATTAATACTTGAATAACAACAAAAGGGAATGTAACTGAAAATTGCAACTGCAGGTAGTTCCTCAACTGAATGAGGCTACCAGCAGCTTAAATACACAATCAAAAGATGAACAAAGGGTTGCTGCCAACAAAGGAGAATAGAAACTAGAGAATGTGAACTATGACAGAATATTTTAAAATAGTAAAGAGAAGCATTTAAGGTATCAAACAGTTGTTATTATGAATAACTATAATCTAGTACTGTGCACGAAATTAACTACATGATTGAGGGACTGTTAACGAGACTGTGCATCACATCGAAGCAACTAAACACTTCAAGAGAATTTATTCAGGTACTTCATCAAATCAAATCATTGAAATTCTTACAAGTAGAAGATTTATCATTTCTATAAATATATATACATAAATTGCATAAATATTTGTTATAGTTCAGAGACAGCATCCTGTAACCCAACACAGGTTCATATCATAAGGCATAGTTCCTTCCAAAAAATATACAATTGCCAAACAGTCCTCAGATATTTTCATTACAGACCAAGAAGGGTTCCTGTGACCTAGGACCAACTAAACAAATAGAGACGGGACCACGCTCAACAACTAGAGCTGAACTGTACAAAAATTGCGTTCAAATTCACAACCAAAATCTCAGTAGAGCCACGGTCACCAACGACCAACTATCGACCCAGAACTTTCGACAGACAAATGGAACTGAGGACCAACAAAAATGAGACTTCTTCTCTACAAAAACAACCTACAGGACTATATAAGATAAACAGGAAGGACCCTACCCGGTTCAAGTGGAGACTGGAACGGAAGAGTGAAGAAATAGTAACCGTCAAGGACCAAACCCTTGCCACCACCACAGAGGAGCGAATTACCTGCACAGTCAAGAGACAATGATTAGAGAGGAAACATAACCAGTTATATGGAGAATAAACCGAGAGAAGGGTAAAGATGAGTACCCTGAAGGTTACTTGAAGTGGAGAGCAGGTTCCATAGTTGAACCCAGGACCAACAACACACCAAATAGTGACGACCCTTAAGGTGAGCCGAACCACCAAAAACTACAACCCACGACTAGAGGACCAACAACAAGGGTTGGTCACAAGAGAACGTAATCCACGGCCAGAGGGTCAACCACCACCAAGACCAACAACGCTCGAGCCATGGCCACAGAGCCACGAAACCCCAGCTACTCACAAGGAGCAGAATTGTTAGCAGAAGAAAGGTAAAGAGGGAGCCTGAAATCAGAGCAAAAAGGATACCCTGTGTTAGAGCCGAACTATCACTAGGGAAGTCGGGCGAAAGGAACTAGGTAAGGGCACAGAGGAGCAAAGCGAAACTAGCAGCAACAATAACCCAAGCTATAACCAAAACCCACGGCATAGAACAATAACATGGTGACCAAGGCAACCTCGAAAAGGTGGTGGAGTTAATGCTCCATTAAAACCTCACCAAAAACCCCAGTTGCATACGAGCGTGAGAAGGGATCACATGGGCCAGTTTCCACGAAGGCACCCACTTCACCTTTTGGGGTGAGTCATTAGAAGACATTTATAGCTAGGAGTATAATGCAATAGGAGCCCTTGGAAATTTGGGATGATAGATTGCAAATTTGGAAGTGGGATCCAAGAGGATAATTTCATCATGTGACAAAGCTTGACAGAGAGGTGGAGTTGAGGATAGAGTGGAGGGAGAAAAAGGCATTGTGGCAAAGACTCTTTCCAGGGGGAGTATGACCATGGATTTTATTTGATGGTCATAAATATGCCCTAGTTAAATTTGAATTATTATCGACCATTAATTTCTATTTAATAATAACAACAATATCAATAATCACATTAATATTAATATTGAAAAGATTACTTACACTAAGAAGTGTGTCTAGGAGCAAGAGTTCCCATGCCTTGATATGATTCCAACTCATACAAAAGGGGTTATGGCTCCCACTACAATTTCTAGACTACATGTGCTCCCATCACTTCATCGATTGTGGCACAAGGTTAAACTTCATTTGAATAGTGCAGGTGGCATAGTGTCACACCCCTACACCTGCGGTAGTCTTCCAACCACTTATAGCGAGGTGCGGCACCACTAAACACTTTCTTTTCACCAATACTTATGTTCGTGGACTACGCCTAATTCACTTTCTCCTACTTAGTTTGTGTTTCGCAACCAAGTATTATTATGTTTAGCCTTTATACCAATGAACACCCATACTCATTCATTATCAACAGCAATTATAACAAGAACACAATTGCACAGTATAAAGAGAGGGGCCACTCCCTACAATATGAGTTTGCCCAAATCAATATATTATATAATCTTCACTTTTACAATGTACAAGCTAAATCTTGGGAAACCCCAAATTTACACTTAGCCAATTTTCACAACTTCGGCAAACTCGGTTGCCCAGCTCGTCGGTACCTCCGCACGATCACCACACGACTCACCAACCCGTCGTTCACCTCGTCGTACGTCTTTGCCGGTTTGCTCTACGTTTGGTCGCAAACGCCCAAACCATGTACACCTGCCCACACGGCGTCCCACTCGCCAACTCTTGACAAATGCCCAAATCGTGTGAACAGCACGTAGTACCGCCTGCCCAATTCTCACGATCGTGTCGTTTGCCCAACTTGGGCGCGCCTCCAAGTCGCCACACACGGGCGCCTCCAACCGAGACACACCTCCGTTCACAACCCAACACTTCAACAATTCTTCGTGCACACTTGCATGATGGGCGGGCGCTCACCCGAGCCACCAAGACACCCTCGCCAAGTCTCGGCACAACAACACCTCCGCACAATCAACCCGGGCACGTCTTGCCCAACGCGTTCACCTCTCACCAAGAGCGTTTCCACCAAGTGCGTTCTACCAAGGAGAGCGCATGAGCTATGCGCTCATCTCTCCTCAAACCTGCGCACAAGTGTCTCTCCTCCAAGAGCGAAGTGCGTATGAGAAGTGTGAAGTTCATTGGTTGGTTTGAACGCTCCAACGTCCAACATATATACACCTCCTTCGTGTGTGGGTGGGCTGCCCAGCCGACCGCCCACACACCCCATACTCGCATCGTTCGGGCGTTCCACAAGTCGGCCACACCCTCATCGCTGGTCGGCCAACCCTCCACCACAAACATTCCAAGGCATGGGTATAAGCACGCACAACACTTGGTCGTTCATCACCAAGCTCGCACTTATCGTCACATATCCATTGCACGCCCGGTTGGTCGCTCCTCCGTTCGGTCGCACAACTGCCCGTCGCACCCCCAACACGCGCTCGTCATGCGCACGCGCCTGGTCGCCCGGTGCCCAACCATCGCACAGCTTCAAAGGCCTTACATCCTCCTCCACCTGAAACCGTTGTCGTCCTCGACAACATACCATCCTGTTAACCATCCACCAAGATCATCAATATCCCTGATGTCGACTCCTCCACATACTACAACTATTACTGTAACATATGTAGAACCACCGTCTCCATCATGTCTCACCTCGGCAACCATCTGTCACCAAGGTAACCATACCAAGGTATACACCTCATCGATATGTCATACATCAGAGATCATCTCAATCCATGATCATCGACCACCCTGTCACAATCTCCACATGCTGCTCCCCATCATGGAAGGCTGGCCCCTCCATCCAAGCTACATGCCTACTGCAACATCTCGTGTCGACCTCATCATGTGTCGTCCTCATGTGAACTGCTGCCATGATACTCCAACAAATGCTAACACATCTCTGCACACTACTAGTCCCCATGTTTGAACTAGTTGGGTAGCTAATCCAACTGTCACGCCCAAACCATGAGAATGCACATCCTCATGCCACCATCAATTGTTTCTCAAAACATCCTGCCACATCCTCAACTCGATCAAGAATCCATCTCCATATAAGTATAAGCCATGCTCAGGTCCATGAAGTAGTCCTCATCTCATCTGCAACATGTTGTCCATGATGTTTGGTGTCAATGTGCTACATGAAATCAGCCACATCTATCCCAACATCATCATCCATATGTGTATCTCCTCCATATGAAGAGACCATCTCATCAATCTCCAACTCTCAGTGTGCCACATCCAGGTCCATGAAGCAACCTCCATCATATCTGCAATGTGTCATCCCTAAAGTCTGCCATAGAAACAAGTATACACCTGTCTCATCTATCCATGTGCTGCCCATGATCATAGATCAATCAGCTCCCATGTGTCAAAAGTGGTTGAGTCTCGGCTCAACCCATGCCCAAGTGTAGTCACCAAGGCATCATCATCGTTGTAACTCCATCACTCCAAAGTGTCTCATATCGATCCTCCACATCAAGTCACTCTTTCAAGCCATTCCCATACATGTACTTGAAAGTATGCACCCCATCTTGCATCAAAGTCTCTGACCTCAGCTCCTCAATGCATCAAATCTTCTAAGTCCACCATGTATGAAGTCCCCAAAAGTCACAACAATCTCATGTCATCATGAGCTCCATAAGTCATCCCCAACCAACATCCTAGCAAGCATACAAGTCTCGGCCCAAAGGTCTCTGCAAGATGCCTCAGCTCTCCATGTAGTAGGAATGCTCCATAGTCTGCTCACAAGTCCATCCAAGTCCATGGCCTTGTTGTACAAGAGTGCACAACCTTTCCATCGGCTCATAAGTAATAAGTCTCCATGTCACATCAGCAAATCTACCTGCACAACATCCCTTCCTTAGCACTCATTGGATGCCCATAAGTGACACCTCTACAAGTCCTCCTGCATAATGTCTCTGCATAATACTGCCATGCTCCATGTCTCCAACTTGATGTCCATGACTAAGTTGCCCATGTATTCCAACCATGTAGATCCATCACAACAATCGATCATCCTCATCCAAGTCTGTAATCTTCGGTCTAGTGAACTTGGTCACCCAACCATATCATCATCATCATGAGTCCCTTCCATCATAGCTCCCCCACTGAAGGTTCCACCAAGACTTGCTCTTGGTCTCGGCCATGAGAAGTCCACCCAAGCAACTCAAGTGTGTGCCCTCCAATCTGTCCATGAGCCATGTTGGGCACTTAGCCAAAGTGGCTAAAACATGACCCACTCCTCCACAACGATCATCATGTTCCTCCCTTGTCATGGGCCTTTGCACCTTTCATCATAAGGTCACAAACAACCCCAACAAGTCCTGCAACAGTCATCAATCCTTGCTTCTCCATACAAGGCCTCATCATAGACATCCATGGTAAGATGCTCCCTAGCATCGGCAAACTGATTTTTCTCTTCCCTTCATACGGTCCATCTACCAAATGCTCAAGTGAAACACAAGTATCAGTACTTACTTCATCATCATGAGGCTCCTCCATATGAGTATCCTCATCCATCCATGTACGCAAATTGCACGATCCTGGTCCAACTTGATCAATCTCAAGTTCATCCTCCATCGTTGTCATATCTGCAACATCTTCAACTCTCACCGCTTCCTCTTCCTTGATAGCACAATCTGCAACTTCATCTTGCTCCATTGTTCAACCAAGTTGAGGAAGTCCGTCTTCAACATTCTTTTCCAAGACTTCAAGTTCTTCTCGAATCCAGGGATTCTCTTCTTTCAACCTCTTCAACCTATATAAGGTAAGCAAGAGCTTCCCTTTACATTCTTCCAAACCTACCATGCCTTGTCGTTCAGCTTGGCCTAAGCACTAAGCTTCACCCCTGTTAAACCTGTTTTACCATTCACCAGCTTCACCAAGTTCCCTGCAACCATGAACCGGCCCTTGTTCCACTTGTATGTGAAACTAGCTTCCTTCACCTGCAAGTACCTGCTTCCACTGTCATCAACTGTCAAGTTTCCAAGTGTACCCACACCTACACTTCGCCACGAGCAACCTTGCTCTAACACCAGCTCCAACCGAGCTCTGATACAAACTTCACTTCGGTGAAGTTGTGTAACAGCTTCAACCTTCAATGCCCGAATCAGCTGCTCTGATACCAACTGTCACGATAGTGCAGTGGGATCAACACTTCATCATCGACCCGGTCATCAGCCTGCTCTAATACCAACTGTCACGCCCCTACACCTACGGTAGTCTTCCAACCGCTTATAGCGAGGTGCGGCACCACTGAACACTTTCTTTTAACCAATACTTGTATTCGTGGACTACGCCTAATTCACTTTCTCCTATTTATTTTGTGTTTCGCAACCAAGTATTATTATGTTTAGCCTTTATACCAATGAACACCCATACTCATTCATTATCAACAGCAATTATAACAGAAACATAATTGCACAGTATAAAGGGAGGGGCAACTCCCTGCAATATGAGTCTGCCCGAATCAATATATATTATATAATCTTCACTTTTACAATGTACAAGCTAAATCTTGGGAAACCCCAAATTTACACTTAGCCAATTTTCACAACTTCGGTAAACTCGGTTGCCCAGCTCGTTGGCACCTCCACACGGTCACCGCACGACTCACCAACCCGTCGTTCACCTCGTCGTACGTATTCACTAGTTCGCGTCACAAACGCCCAAACCGTGTACACCTGCCCACATGTAGTCCCACTCGCCAACTCTTGACAAATGCCCAAATCATGTGAACAACACGTAGTACCGCCTGCCCAATTCTACGACCTCCGGTTCCAACCTTCGTCTCACGATCGTGTCGTTTGCCCAACTTGGGCGCGCCTCCAAGTCGCCACACACAGGTGCCTCCAACCGAGACACACCTCTGTTCACAACCCAACACTTCAACAATTCTTCGTGCACACTTGCACGATGGGCGGGCGCTCACCCGAGCCACCAAGACACCCTCACCAAGTCTCGGCACAACAACACCTCCGCACAATCAACCCGGGCACGTCTTGCCCAACGCATTCAACTCTCACCAAGAGCGTTTCCACCAAGTGCGTTCTACCAAGGAGAGCGCATGAGCTATGTGCTCATCTATCCTCAAACTTGCGCACAAGTGTCTCTCCTCCAAGAGCGAAGTGCGTATGAGAAGTGCGAAGTTCGTTGGTTGGTTTGAACGCTCCAACGTCCAACATATATACACCTCCTTTGTGTGTGGGTGGGCTGCCCAACCGACCGCCCACACACCTCATACTCGCATTGTTCTAGCGTTCCACAAGTCGACCACACCCTCATCGCTGGTCGGCCAACCCTCCACTGCAAACATTCCAAGGCATGGGTATAAGCACGCACAACACTTGGTCATTCATCACCAAGCTCGCACTTATCGTCGCATATCCATCGCACGCCCGGTTGGTCGCTCCTCCATTCGGTCGCACAACCGCCCGTCGCACCTCCAACATGCGCCCGTCGTGCGCGCGCGCCTGGTCGCCCGGCGCCCAACCGTCGCACAGCTCCGAAGGCCTTACACATAGGGAGGTACAAGAGGACTTAGTAAGAGAATTCTATAAGATTAGTAGACATGGAGGAAAAAATTGACAATATAGACCACAAGCTTACCATTCTATCCATGAGCTCAACCAACATCTCCTTCTCTTTGTATGATGGTAGTAACCAACAAGCATGGATTATGAAGATTCTTCCCAACAGTTGTTATGAATCACTAGTTTTTTGTTTGCAACACCAATAATCCTTCTTTTCTTCTCATGTCGTTGTATGTCAAGGTCTAACACAACCAACCTATTTTTATAAGTTTCTATTTACAAGATTCTCTAGTTAAACGAGGCCCTAGAAACCTAAAGACTCTAAACTTATGTTACTTGTGTGGTTTCCTGTTGGGTCCCTATAATACTAGTGATTACCCCATTACTATTGTAGTTATACCCCTTATTTATATTGTTGTGCCCATGTAGTGCCCATATTGTTATTATTGTGCCACATAGAATCCCTCTATTGTTATTGTTGTGCCTTATAATATTATTGTTATGTAGGCTTTGATTATATTGGGACCCTTAGACTCCTATATATAGAAAGGAGGTATTTTCATTTGTATCATCCAAGAATTGTTCATTTATGTAATGTAAAGGAGGTTTCCCCCTCGAAGAGGCTGAATTCTAAGGCGTGGATCTCTCTTTTCTATCTTTTTGTGAGCTGGTTTCATAACATTTGGTATCAGAGCTTTGGATTCTAGGGTTTCGCTGCTCCAAACAGGTCATCGTGGAATTTTCGCTATAACTTTTTTTCTGTGACGTTTCAGAAGTCGCAAAAAAAACCCATTTGAGAAGAATTGGCGCTGAACCTTGGGTCCGAATTTCAGAGCTTTTCGCGCGATATTTTCGGAGATATGATCTGAGGAAGTTGGCCTTTTTGCAGACTCCTGAATTACATTCAAAACAGGTGACCTGGGGAAAATCGTCATAACTCTCTCTCTGAGGATCGGATTGAAATTTCGTAAAAAGGTACAGAAAGAGGACGGACTGTAGTTTCTTGTATGTGTTTTAGATTCAAAGGTTGAAACAGTGACTCGTGGCACGTCGTACAAGTTCGCTCTACTGAACCAGTCTAAAAGCAAGTCACTGTGGGAGATTTCACATAACTCTTCCTTGGAGAATCCAATTTGGCTCAGACTTGTGGCATTGGAAAGAGGACACAGAAGGCTACTACAGGTAGCAATTTCAGAACTGGATGATTCAAAATTACAGAGATACATCAGATTCAATATCAGGCTTCTATAAAGTGAAAAAAGGTGTGTAGTTTTTTTTTTTAAATTTTTGTGTAAGCTTGGTTTAACGGAATTCAAAGGGCATAGTAAAGCATTATTATCGGTAACTGATGCCCCGAGGAAAGAAAATGCAAACACCTAGTAAGGAACCTGAAAGCTCTAGCATGACTCATGAAGAAGAGGAAGAAATGCTACATGATATATCAAAATTACAAGAACAAGTGCAACAAATGTCACGCTCACAAAAGCTAACAGAAGCTAAGATAAGTGGCGTGGAATCTAAGATAAAGGGCATGGAAGCTAAGATGGATGATTCAAAGACAGATTTGAAGAGAGACATGGCAGATTTGAAGATAGATTTGAAGACAGATTTGAAGAGAGACATGGCAGATTTGAAGATAGATTTGAAGACAGATATGGAAGAATTGAAGAAGTTGCTACAAGAAAGTGTCACTAATGGTGAAAAGGTAGTAAAGGAAACTCATGATGAGAACAAAAGAAATGTTAATCATGATTCCATAGACTCTAATGTTGGATCGAAGACTCACCATGTTCCAAAAATCGATATGAGGAAGTTTGATGGCAAGGATCCCGCCACATGGATATTACAGATGGAGCAATTCTTCGATCTCAATAATGTGCAAAACACACAAAAGGTACGTATGGCAACTTTATATTTGGAACCAAATCAGTTTGTATGGTATCAATGGCTTTGTTCTCGTAAACAATTTATCACTTGGGCAATTTTTACGGAAGAATTGATAGCACATTATGAGGATACAAAAAGCAACACTTTTTTTAGCCAATTGATAAGTCTCAAACAAAAGGGTTCAATAATGGAGCACATTGAGGAGTTCCAAAAATTGAACATAAGGGTAAAAGATATTCCAGAGGAGCATAGGATTGATGTGTTCATAGGGTCTTTAAAGGATAATATCCAACATGATGTGCGCCTTTGGGAACCTGATTCATTAGAGAAGGCATTCAGGTTAGCAAGAAAAATGGAAAGCAAAATTATGGCAACTAGGAAGCATACCATTCACAACTATAAAGACGGAAGTGTTGTTGCCCATAGTCTTCCACAACCTACAAGGTTGACACCACAACAATTGGAAGAAAAAAGAGCAAAAGGGCTTTGTTACAATTGTGATAGCAAATACACAAAAGGTCATAAGTGTGCTGAGAAGAAATTATTCTACATAGATTGTGAAGAGGAAGAAGAAAAGGAGCAAGAAAGGTCAAAAGAAGAGGATATATTCCAGGAACAAAGCCTAGATGAAGAACAAATAAATCCGACCATATCTTGTAATGCATTGGCGGGAATTACCACTCCTCAAACCATCAAGATAGAAGGACAAATCAAGAAGAAAAAGGTAATAGTGTTGATTGATTCAGGAAGCACCCACAATTTTATTCATTGTAGGGTAGCAAAAGAATTGAATTGCTTCCTATATCCAGCACCAGAGTGTCAAGTGATGATTGCAAATGGAGGAACAATAAATTGCTCTGGAAAGTGCCATAATATCAAGCTATCCATGGGAGAATATGTATTGACTAGCCCAATGCTTTCCATTCCAATGGGAGGTGCTGATGTTGTACTAGGAGTCCAATGGCTACAATCCTTGGGTACAATAGCTTTTAATTTTCAAGAACTTTTCATGAAATTTTCTGTGGAAGGAAAGGAAGTTGAATTAAGGGGTATTGCAGGGAAACCAGGAAAGATAATCAGCTCTAATGGTATGACAAAGCTTCTAAAAAAGGAGCAAAGAGGTGTAATTGCACAATTATGTTCGCTAGATGTTTCCACATTGGAATCATCTATTTCTCCAGATCTCCAAAAAGTCCTGGACAATCATTCCAAGGTATTTGAGACTCCCAAAGGTCTCCCACCTATGCGTGATCATGATCATGCTATTCATCTGATTCCAGGAAGTGTTCCTCCAAACATCAGGCCGTACAGATATCCCTATGTCCAAAAAAGTGAAATTGAACGTATGGTTGCAGAAATGCTAGAGGCTGGTATAATTCAACCGAGTCAAAGTTCTTTCTCTGCTCCAGTAGTATTGGTGCACAAGAAGGATGGATCATGGCGCATGTGTCCGGATTATAGGGAGCTCAACAAGCTCACTATTAAAGATAAGTTCCCCATTCCTGTCATTGATGAATTACTGGATGAATTGCATGGATCAATTTACTTCACCAAGTTGGATCTTCGTTCAGGATATCATCAAATCAGAATGAAGATTGAAGACATTCCGAAAACGGCATTTAGAACTCATGAGGGTCATTATGAATTTTTGGTCATGCCTTTTGGCCTTACCAATGCACCTTCAACATTTCAAGGTTTGATGAATTCAATTTTCAAACCATTCCTTAGAAAATTTGTGTTAGTATTTTTTGATGATATACTAATCTACAGCAAGTCTTGGAAGGATCATGTTGAACATGTTGACAGGGTGCTACAACTATTGGAGGAGAAACAATTATATGCAAAAAGATCCAAATGTTTCTTTGGAGTCCAGGAGGTGGAATATTTGGGTCATATTGTATCTCATGAAGGAGTTAAGGTAGACCCTAGCAAAATTAAAGCCATTAAGGAATGGAAAATCCCCACATCCATAAAGCATCTGCGAGGATTTCTTGGGTTGACAGGGTATTATCGCAAGTTTGTTAAGAATTATGGGAGAATAGCAGCACCTCTAACAACATTATTGAAGAAAGATGCATTTTCATGGACTCCGGAAGCAACAAAGGCCTTTGAACATCTTAAAGAGGCAATGTGCCAAGCACCGGTCTTAGCTACACCGGACTTCACAAAAACCTTTATTGTGGAATGTGATGCTTCAGGAAATGGAATTGGTGCTGTTCTAATGCAAGATGAAAGACCCATTGCTTTTGAAAGTCGTCCAATCAAGGGAAAGTTTTTAAGCAAAGCTATTTATGAGAAGGAAATGTTGGCAATACTCCATGCACTTAAGAAATGGCGACCCTACCTAATGGGAAGACACTTCAAGGTAAAAACGGATCATGATAGCCTTAAATACTTTTTAGAACAAAGATTATCCTCTGAAGAGCAACAAAAGTGGGTCACAAAGATGTTGGGTTATGACTTTGAAATCATCTACAAAAAAGGGAAGCAAAATGTGGTGGCAGATGCACTCTCAAGAAAGGATGAGGATGTGGAAGCATTGTTGTGCGCCATTTCTATTATCCAACCAGATTGGATAAACGAAGCAAGGGAGGAATGGAAGAATGACGAAGAAGTGTGGGCACTTATTCGAAAGCTACAACAAGATTCCAGTACGTCTGATACATTTAGCTGGAAAAATGATTCGTTATGGTACAAAGATCGCTTATACCTCTGTAAGAATTCCCAGCTAAAACAAAAGATTCTTATGGAATTGCACACTTCTCCCTTAGGAGGGCACTCAGGATTTTTAAAAACTTACCACAGGGTTAAGAAGGAATTTTTTTGGGATGGCCTTAAATCAGATATTCAAAAGTTTGTGGCAGAATGTTTGGTTTGCCAACAAAATAAAGTTGAAACAATTAAGACACCGGGTCTATTACAACCTTTATCCATTCCAAGCCAACGTTGGGAGGAGGTTTCAATGGATTTTATCACAGGTTTACCCAAGTCTGAGGGAAAGAGTGTCATCATGGTGGTAGTTGACAGACTTACCAAGTATGCACACTTTTGTGCATTATCACATCCATTTAAAGCCAGTACAGTTTCTACTGCATTTATGGAAACAATTCAAAAGCTACATGGAAACCCAAAGATTATTGTAAGTGACAGAGATCCCATTTTCACTGGAAATTTTTGGACAGAATTATTTTCTTGTCTTGGTACTCAGTTAGCTCATAGCTCATCTTATCATCCTCAATCTGATGGGCAAACTGAGATAGTAAACAAATGTTTGGAAGGATATCTTCGTTGCTTTGTATCTGATAAACAGACACAATGGGTCAAATGGTTGCCTCTGGCTGAATGGTGGTATAACACTTCCTTCCATACAGCAACAAAAATGACCCCATTTATGGCACTTTATGGGTATCAACCACCATCCATCACATCATATTTAAGAGAAAATTCTAAGGTTCAGGCAGTGGAACATCACATCGAACATCAACAACAAGTCCTCCAACTCTTAAAGGATAACCTCGTGTTGGCACAGAATAGAATGAAACAACAGGCAGATCAACATCGCAGTGAAAGAAGTTTTGATGTAGGTGATTGGGTATTCCTACGGCTACAACCATATAAGCAAATGTCCCTCAAGCAAGCTAAGAAGGATAATAAATTATCACCAAAGTATTATGGTCCGTACAAGGTGTTGCAAAAGATTGGTACTATGGCATACAAATTGGAGCTTCCTGCAGCTTCTCGATTGCACCCAGTTTTCCATGTTTCATGTTTAAAGAAGGTTATAGGCGACAAGCTCCCAGTTCAAACAATATTGCCAGAACTTGACGAGGAAGGAAAAATTATATTGGAACCGGAAGCAGTCACAGAAACAAGAACTCGACAGCTACGAAATCGATCAATTTCAGAGTATCTTATCAAGTGGAAGAACTTATCCGCTGAAGATTCCACATGGGAGGAAGAGAATTTTATGCAGAAGTATCCTGAACTACTCAAGCGTTGAGGACAACACTTTTTTGAAGGAGAGGGGCATGTTGGGTCCCTATAATACTAGTGATTACCCCATTACTATTGTAGTTATACCCCTTATTTATATTGTTGTGCCCATATAGTGCCCATATTGTTATTATTGTGCCACATAGAATCCCTCTATTGTTATTTTTGTGCCCTACAATATTATTGTTATGTAGGCTTTGATTATATTGTGACCACTTAGACTCCTATATATAGAAAGGAGGTTTTTCATTTGTATCATCCAAGAATTGTTCATTTATGTAATGTAAAGGAGGTTTCCCCCTCGAAGAGGCTGAATTCTAAGGCGTGGATCTCTCTTTTCTATCTTTTTGTGAGCTGGTTTCATAAAAATTGACAATATAGACCACAAGCTTACCATTCTATCTATGAGCTCAACCAACATCTCCTTCTCTTTGTATGATGGTAGTAACCAACAAGCATGGATTATGAAGATTCTTCCCAACAGTTGTTATGAATCACTAGTTTTTTGTTTGCAACACCAATAATCCTTCTTTTCTTCTCATGTCGTTGTATGTCAAGGTCTAACACAACCAACCTATTTTTATAAGTTTCTATTTACAAGATTCTCTAGTTAAACGAGGCCCTAGAAACCTAAAGACTCTAAACTTATGTTACTTGTGTGGTTTCCTTTCCAAAAACCAGTAAGAAAACTTTCTATGTAATCCTAATTTAACATAACGCAAAGTGTCTAACTTGAATATATATATATATATATATATATATATATATATATATATATATATATATATATATATATATATATATATATATATTAAAAATATTACTAATAAAATTTAACTAATATTAATATTATAAATATTAATACTAAAGTTAATAATATTACTATTTAAATAATATTATTAAAACTAACTGTTATAACATAATAATTGAGAAAAATATTCTTAATATTAATACTTTATTATTTAATAATTAACTAAATATTTTTAACAAGATTCATAATATTTAATTAACTAATTAATTGATTTTAAGATTCTATTTCCCTTTTTCTCCCTTACTTTTTCAGGGAAATCTGTAACTTCGAAGAACTGTCACTATACCGTGGAGGATTTGAACTATTAACCTATAGTAAAGAGTGTCTTAAGAGTATGACCATTCACCATCAATTCAAAACCCAAAGGATTTTCTCCTGTACCATTTTATCAAATCTCAATTAAAGAATTTCATTGTCCATTTTAAAACATTTAATGCTAACCTAAATTTTCTTATATTCTGTTGAAGTCCCGAAAATCGGGTCGACAACAAGGGGGATACCCACCCGGTCCAGACCTTGGTTGGCAGCTCCTTATCCGTTTGTTATAGCGGGTCCGACTGGGGATAATGGAACCAGTTTCCCAATCTAAGGGGTGTGTGTGTGTGTGTAGAGTTGGATGATGCTGATCTAGGAGTATTTTAAGCTAATTTAATTCAAACTTCTAAACTAACTCTATGCTACTGTAATCTAATAAGAAGCAACACATCTAATCTACGCTATCCCGGGGTGTATTTCTTCTATTATGCGATCTAAAGAGATTTCGAACAATAACTGGTAATAAAGATCATTCAGCTATCATAAGAATAGAAATCAATTAAGATAAACCACTCTGCATAAAAAGTTAAGCAAAACAGTTGTGAACATCATATCGCATAATAAGTTGTTCATATATCAAGCACAAATAAATGACTCCACCATATAGAAGTGCCAAATGGTAACCCACACATTCATGCATTAACATATAAACAATTGAAAACTGCATATCACTTTAAGAATATAAGCAGAAATTGGCCAAGAGATAAAAGTACCATTTATGACTGGTTCCACTCATAAGCTTCAAGCAATAACGATTTATCCATACTTGTTCTAACATCTACTAAGAGTACAAAAGTGAAACATCAGTAGCAGACATTAAATGCAAACATTGATAAATCTCGATCCATCCATTCATCAAAAACCCCCTCCGAGGGTGCAAAAGTGCATGTTCTGAGGACAAGTTTTTGGACAAATTTCCGGGCCCTTCTCCAAATGCCTGAGAAGGGTTTAAATACTGCTAACTAAGTAATCTTAATTACATAAAATTAGGACACGGTTTCAAATGATCGCTCTTCTACTAAAGCAAATTTATTTCTAAAATTAAATCTAATTTCTAACCGTTTCTGTATTTGCTCCTTAGTGTTGTAAGTGATGCAACATTCGCCTGGGAAGAGTCGGCTGGTTGTCTTCTCCTTTCGTTTGAGCTATGAAAATAGAAATAACAAGAGTTGGCACCGCTTTCTGACAAACTAGAAGATATTTACGAAAATCTTCCTCTGGCTTGGTGTATTCACTTTGTGTATACTTGGTATAACCCTAATTTCTTTCAAACTGATTGTGCTGTTGCTATTTCGGTTTCCAGCCATGCGAATGACTGAATAAGTTAGGGACTTTGCTCTCTGAACAATTTTCTGTATTGAAAACTGCTTCCGTTCTTTGTTCCAGGCTTTTCTAGAGCGTTTTCCCTCTTTAGCGTTTTTCTTTTTGCTTTACCCAATCTAAGCTTCAGGATCTTTTGTAAACATGTTGCTTTTGTGCGCCTTTGACTCTGAGTCTTGGATAGTCTATTTCCATCAGTATCTGTTGAGTGATACTCTGGAATCCGCGGTCCTGCTGCATGCGGCATCCGTTTGCGAAGGCATCTCTTCTCTATTCTCCGAGTATTGACGCTTTCCCCTTTGCCTTAGATGTTTCCTGCACATTGATTTATATTAGTTGCTGTCTTACAGTTTACGCAAAGGAAAAGAGTAATCACGAAAAGATTGACATGAAAGCTTTAAGCTCTAATGAATGCATAATCATGACACTCATAATGAACTGACTCTTTGAAAAACACAACACAATCCTTCTCGGATACTTTGACGTACAATCATTAATTTCTTTTAAGGCGCGCGCCCAATTTTGGTCTACAGACAGCTTTCCTTGAACACTATGTCGAGGAAATTTTGCGATGAGTTATTTCTGCGACTCGTATCGCAGTATCGAAGATTGCGATGTCAAGATGTGTCATCGCAGGAATTGATGGTCGCATTCATCGCAGATCGCAAGATCGCAAATCACAACATTGTAGATCACAAATCGCAAATCGCTTTTAGTCATCTAATCATTGTGTGCCACTTATGCGATGTTGCGATATGCGACGTCGCATATCGGCTGTCGGCGATTCCTTAATTTTTTATTTAAGAGCGCTTCACAATATATGCGATGCGATAAATTTCACGTCGCTTCTTCGCATCTTATTATGCACATAGGAAAACGCTTGACTCTCTTCTCGCGATGCGATACAGCTCTAGGGAGTTAAAATACAAAAAAATTGATAAAAAAAAAATTTGGATTTTTTGTTAAGGGTCCCCATTTGCTTGGTGTTATTGCTAATACCAAACAAAGAGGGGGGTTGTTGGTGACCACAACAATGGCGATTCACTGTGAAGAACCAGTTATCTCTGCTTTTCTATTGAATTTCAACTTCCGAAGCAGAAAAACTTTCATGTCTAAATTTTGTTATGGACAGATAGAGTACATTACGCCTTATCCTATCAATGATACTTTGTCTCAACCTTTTCATATTCCAATTGTTTGTTTCCTCAGGCTTAGTTCTTGTATTCACACCAGACATTACTTGGTCTTTTTTAAAGATAAAATAAGGTCTTCTCTACGTGCTGGCTTTTAAAATATGCTCATTTGTCGTAGGTAGAGCCTCTGCTGCCCGCAAGCGTCCATAGCCTCGACAGGGTTACCTGTTATCCAGCAATGATCCTTTATCCTGCTTGAGGTTATTTACAACATTTCAGAGAAAAACCCTTTTTGACACTTTTTCCTTTTTATTCTCTAAAGATCAATGTCTTGGTTTGGTGGCCAAATTATGACACAGTCATTCACTTGATTTACACTTTTGCTGAACAAGCTGGCTCGTGATGAGACCCCTTGTCTTTTGATTGCAACAATCTTGAGTCATTGCCCTGTTTTGCTAGACAGTATTGGCAAAGTCAGCAAGTTATAATATTTGTGATCATGATAAGCCGGCTCGTGATGAGACCTCTTATTCTTTGAGATATAGTGTTTTCTCGGATTGTTCCTCTGAATGCTGCGATTTCCTTTAGCAGGGAGGAAGTCATTGTTTTTCCTTAAGAAAGCTCTAGACGACAATAATAGAGTTTGAAAACAGCAGCTTTACAGAGAATATTTATTTTATTATTGATACCTTTCATTGTGCTGATATAAAACAATTTCTTACCAAAGGTTGCTTTCATCAAATTTTTTGAAGTTGAAACTAGTATCATGTCTAGGCTAAAGTTAACTCTACCTGTCAATAATAAAAATCAGATTTTCGAAAATTTTTGCTACTTGTACAAGCGAAAAGTTCAAAATCTGATAGAGAATTGGTGTCTTTTTCATGAACCCTTTTAGTGACCATCTACAACTGGTTTTATTTATAAGAAAAAGAAAAACCAATAAAAACTAAAACTATCCTACAAAAATAGAAGAGTGATCTTCTATGGAAAATACATTTTAAGAATCTGTCCATTAACAGGCAAAGAATCTCTTCTACCTGTCAAATCCTGCAACACAAACGTCGATGGGCCTATGACTTCTACAATCTGAAAAGGACCAAGCCACAGTTTCTGAAATTTCGTATGTTTGCCCTTTTCTTCATGAGCCTTATCCCATTTCAAAACTAAATCTCCCATTTGAAAATTCCTTCTGGTCATTATGCTTGAGTCAAAAGAGGATTTTATCAGCGCTTGGTGATGGGCATGGGTTTTCTTAGCTTGTTCTCGTTGTTCTTCTAATTTAATTATTTCCATTTGTCTTAGTTGTATGGAGGAGGTAGATACCTCATCGATGTGTTGTACTAAAGACAAAGAGGGGATGACTAAATGAGTTGGAAGAACCACTTCTTTCCCATAAACTAAATTAAAGGGAGAAGTGCCGATTGAAGCTTTCTTCGTTATTCTATCTGCCCATAAAGCATTTACCAATGCTTTGTGCCAATTCTTTTGGTTTTGGTTGACTGTTCTTTTAATAATCTTGATCAGGTTTTTGTTTGTTGATTCAGCCAATCCATTACCTTGCGGATAGTAGTTGGCTGAATATTTCAGTTTGAATCCTCTTTTAAGTGCAAACTCAGTCATTGTATTTCCAGAAAAGTATGAAGCATTATCAAACATTAAGGCCGTTGGCAATCCAAACCTAGTGATTATAAATTGATCTATGAATTCAATAATGTTTTCAGAATTAGCTGTCTTGAGAGGAACTCCTTATACCCATTTAGTAAAATAATCTGTTGCCATGAGGATGTACCTATGCTGCTTAGAAGAGTGAGGAACGATCTCACCTATTATGTCCAAGCCCCACTGACTGAATGGTTGCTCGATGTTAACCGGCTGTAGTGGCATGGACGGTTTCTTTTGTTTCCCTGCAGCAGTCTGGCAGTCTTAGCATTTCCTCACGTAACTGTGTGAGTCTTTGAACAGCGTGGGCCAATAATATCCTGCACGTAAGATTTTATGTGCAGTAGCATCTCCAGCATAGTGTCCGCCTGTTGGTCCATCGTGGAGTTCCTGCAAAACCTTTTCGGCTTCAGTTTTCTCAAGACACCTAAGAAGCACAGAATCATAATTCCTTTTAAACAGAACATCATTTATGAGCTGGTATTGTTTAGCTTTCAATCTCAGAGCTCTTTCCTTGGTATGATCCAGGTGTGATGGAGCATACCCGTTCTTAATATAGTAAATGGTGTCATCATATAATGATTCTGCGTCGTTTAGGCTTACCTCATACGTATGAACCTCTTCAGATGAGTTCTCAGGAATTTGCGATGCTCCAGCCAACATTTTGTAGAAGCCTTGACCTCTTACAATGTTTGCTGGTTTGATCTCAAGATCGTATTCTTGTAAAGCGGTGATCCAATTTGCTCTTTTTTCGCCCACATCCTTCTGTATCAGAAGGTTTCTTACCGCTGGAAACGGTACTATGACCTTAGTATGGGCTTTAAGTAAGAAAGGTCTGAAATATTTGATCGCTTTGAAAACAGCATATGCCTGTTTCTCCACGTCTGAATAGTTGAGTTCAGCACCTTGTAAATTCGAGCTAAAAAATGCGATTGGAGCTTCCGCTTTCTCTTGATTTGCTTGAGTTAAAATCGCGGCATAAGATTTCTCTAAGGAAAATGTGTATAAGATAAAAGATTCTGAAAAATTCGGGGTCGCTAAAGATGGAGCGTTAATGATAGCTTGTTTGATCAAGTTGAATGCTTCATGCTCATCTTGACCCCATTTAAAAATTGAATTATTTTTAATCATATTTTACAAAGGAGAAACAATACGTGAGAAGTCTGGGATAAATCTCTTCACAAAATTGATTTGACCAAGGAAAGATTGCATGGCTTTTTTGTTATGAGGCATGGATATTTCAGAAATGTCTTTGATTCTGTCAGGTTCAATGTGAATACCAGATTTTGACACTATGAATTCTAGAAGTTTTCCTTCACTCAATGCGAAAAAAGATTTCTTTGGGTTAAGTGAAATCCCATACCTTAAACATTGTTGAAATATTTGTTTCAAGTCTTTGAGATGATTGCTTCACTTCTTGGAGTACACTGTTATATCATCCAGGTAAATCACTACAGATTTATTGACTAAACCTTTGAATGTGATGTCCATGGCTCTCTGAAATGTAGCGCCGGCATTGATCAAACCAAATGGCATCTTCCGATATGCGTATGTGCCCCATTTAGTTCGGAATGTGGTTTTTAACTGATCATCGGGATGTACCAGCACTTGATTGTATCCTGAAAATCCATCCAAAAAAGACATTAATTCTGAGCCTGCTACTGCCTGTAATATCTACTCCATAGGTGGGAGGGGAAAATTGTCTTTTTGACAGGCTTTGTTGAGATTCCGTAAATCGATACAGATTCTAATATCTCCGTTTTTCTTTCTAACGGGTACCATATTGGAAACCCATTTGGAATGTATGACGGGGAAAATTATTCTGGCTCTCAACAACTTATTTAGCTCAGTTTTTATCTGATTTTCTAAATTGGGGTGGATTTTTCTGAGTTTCTGCTGGACAGGTTTTTCATTGTCAATCATAGGGATAGTATGTTGAATGATAGAAGTGTTGTATGTCTTCATCTCGTCGTAATTCCAGGCAAAAACATTTTTGTATTGTCTCAAAAGACGGATATATGCTAATTTTTCTTCAGGGGCTAGGCTGTGGCCTAGATTAACGTTTTGTGGTTTCTCATCGGTTCCTAGGTTTACTAATTTGTAGTTCAGAGTCAAACTATAGAGTTTAGAATTAGTAGACCTTTTAAACCGACTTTTTAAATCATATAAGTCTTCTAACTTAACCACCGATTTAGGTATAGCATTATCAGTGCTATTTTGTTGTATTTGGTGATCATGATGGTCTTCGTCAATTATTTGATTTGAGTAGGATCCTTCAGAAGTGAGGAAATTTACAATATCAGGATCGTCATTGAATACTCTCCAGTTTGTAATGTTGTCAGGGATGGACGGTCTAAAGATTAATTCTATTGAGAATCTATCTAGACTAAAATCTTCGGAGGGAATAAGTCTAGAGGCTACGTTAGCTAACAGGTATGCGCTCGCATTTTGGAGTCTTGGGATTGACGAAATATTGAATGCTATGAAACGTGCAGTCAGATCTTGTACTAAAGATTGATAGTGTTTCAAATGACCTGATAGGCAATGTATGGTGTTACGTACCTGTTTGACGACAATCTCAGAGTCTCCGAAGACTTGAAGGTACTTAACGTTCAACCCGATTGCTTTGTATAGGCCTTGCACCAAGGCCTCGTATTCCGCTGTATTGTTTGTGCAATTGAATTCAAGTCTGCACATAAGCATGGTCTTATTTCCGTTTGGGCTAATCAGAACGCATCCTGTTCCTGCTCCCTCGTTAGACTTAGAGCCATCAAAATATAATTTCCAAAATAAAGATGTATTTACAGGGTTATCTAAAAAATTAACACACTTTGAATTATCAGTTTGGGAAAAAATTTCGACTTGGGACAAAACTGAATTTTCTAAGTAAGGTGAGATATGAGCAATGAAATTGCCGAGGAAAGAATCTACTGAGTAATTGCCTATGATACTGCTGTTGTATGTTATTGCTTCATTTTCTCCCTCCAATTCCGTCACTATGTATTTCTGGTGTAACTCTCATTCAACCTTTATTTGATTCGGTTTACCATTGTAGGGTAACCACATGTGCGACCAGTCGGTTGAGAAGTATCCATGGAGTTTTTCGGACCAATCCCTGCTAAGAATTAAACCATAGAATTCAGGGATATCAGCTACTAGAATGTCAATAACCTGACATACCTTCGGGTTAGACGACAATCTTATGGTCACTTGATTAAGTTCACCAATCACCTCGACTTGAGATCGATCAAGTTGAACTATGCGCACTGCGGATTTTTGTGGTTGAACATTTAACTTGGCACAAATTGATCTGGGTAAAATATTCGTTGAAGCACCAGAATCTACCAAACAATTGTGCACGTTTTTATTGAAAATTTCATAAGTGAGAAGAAAAGGGGGAGTGTGAGACCTTGATCTTCCTCCAATCAAGGTGATGTCATTTGGGTCAACCTTATTGATCGTGTTGGTTGGAGGTCTTCCCATGTTGTGAGAAGCTACAACTGTAGGTAAAGATGTAGTAGGCACAGCATGTAATTCTTTCATCATTATCTTCTGTTGATGTTTCAATTTGTTCAACTCGTAAAGAGTGATATTAGCCCTAGTCTTTTTCATGTCATCGATAATGTTGTACTCTATTTAATCCGACACAATGAGTGTTCTTGATGGAGGTGTTTGATCTGATTGGACTGGGCTAGATTGAGTCGCTTTAGCGGTTGTTTTCTTTGTTGCAACTTTATCTTTTGCTGCAGGGTGTTGGAAATAATACTGAGAGGGGGGGGTGAATCAGTATTATCAGATCAGATAAAACTTTTCAATTTCATACTCAGAAACATATACGCGACTTCAGTTAAGTGAACCCGCGTGTACACGCAACTGTGTCTAAAGCAACTAGCGTATATGCAGAGATCTTATGATTCAGTTAATCTTATCTTCAGTAAATGCATCAGGATATTATTAAGCATATTAACAGTAAACAGATGCAGTATAATAGAATAGATCATCACACAAAAGCCACACACATGAACACCATGATATAAGGTGGAAACCCAATGTGGGTGAAAACCACCTGCTGCAATTTGTCTCTTTCTTCTTTAATGAGAAACTTCTTTTACAATGTACTGGTGCAGTCCTTTACCAGCACGCAGGCTACAATCTGCAGAGGGCTACAACCCTCTCTCGTTTTCCAACTACTTTTGGAAGGGAGCTACAACCCCCTCAGCTCTTGTACTAGCTGATCCATTTACTAGTACGTAGGTGCTGACCCTACAACCTTCAGGGACCATGTTTCATACATTTTCATACTGGATCCAAGAGTACAAAGCAAACATTACCGCAATACAATCATCAACTTATACTTGCATCATAATTCATTAAACAACCCAATACAGAATCACTGAAACCCTGTCATCAAGAACACAGAACCCAAACCAGAATCTAGAACTCTGCAACAACCACCAGAAGCAGCAACCTGAAATATTAACACTTATCATGCATACGCTACTTCACTGTACCAAAACCGCGTGTATACGCGCTTTCTCCAAAGGCAACCCGCGTGCAGATCTAGAAATGATTACTTCTGCCTTTGCTGTCAGATCCGACCCTTGCCAAGCGTCCCGAACAGATAACCAGCAATACCAAATCTTCTCACTGCGTCAGACACTCACAATCCATACTCCTTTGCCTAGTGATCTTCTCCTTATATAGCCTTAGGCCTTGTTCAATACCAAGAGCCAAAACCATAGAAACACAATACCATCAACCTCGAAACTAGGGATCAACACGTCCGTCGAGACATAATGGTCCGAAACCATAGGCACAACTTCCAAGGACTAACCGCCATGGACCAAAGGTACTTTTCCACATACACGCGCTTTTTCTGAAGCCAACCTGCGTGTACACGCGACTTGGTCTTAACAAACCTGCGTGTATGAACTTCCTTGGCAAGCTGTACTAGGATCTGTCTTCTGATTAAGTTGCCATCTCCTGTACCAACTTCTGAGCATCTGTACCAACCTCTGAGTGAGTTGCCATCAAGGACAACACTTAAATCATAATGCCAACAATCTCCCCCTTTGGACTTGATGGCAACCACCACACCAAGTCACTCTCCCCCTTTGACATCAAGGGCAAAGGGCTGTGCTCCCCCTGAGGACATGCTGATACCTCTGCTTGGCTGTGCTGACTCGTGCTCCCCCTATGTGTATGCCAAAGTGTACCAATCTATCCATCCTGCTCTTGCTGAATTGTGCTATTCATGCTCCCCTTGACTGTAGGCAAGATCTGCAAAAGATGTTCTTCAAGAAGAACAAAGACTTATACATCATAGAAGACCTTCCTATCACCAAAAGACTCAACATACATTCATCACCCAACCTAGTGGGGATATACCAATATTGACTCATCCACCTAACCATGTGAAGATACATGATAATACATGAACATTTCATCATTCATCCCAGGCATAGTGGGGAAACCAACATAGGCCGTTACATGACCTTGACATCATAAAAGAGATACATGACATAGTGATGAAATATCTAGACCAAGACTTATGAAAGCCACCAACAGCATCATGATCTGTACCATAAGCATCAGCCTGCAATACCATTCCTAAACAGTAAGATGTATCATTTAGCTTCATAGACTTTATCAACACCTTCTAACCATAATGCCAACAATGCATTATTTGAAGAATATTCTCCCCCTGAGTGTAAGCCAACCATGTCTGAACCATTTCCTGAGTCTGTTCTGCTCCCCCTGAGCCTGAGCCAACCATGATTGAACCTGGGTCTGTTCTGCTGCCCTTTCTCCATATACGCGACTTTGCAGCCTGTAACTCGCGTATATACGCGACTTGTCTTCATTATATAAGCGTATGCAGGATGGAATACTGAATTTCACTTTCAGATTCCCCTGTGTCTGTTATGTCAGCTGACTGAGTTATCCCACACCTTTCTGTCTCTGTCTTCTTCAATTCCTGCAACTGTGATGATGTATGGTCCTTTTGTCTTGAATTTTGAAATCTGCTCCTGCATTCCCTTGCTTTATGCCCATAGTTGTTGCATGTATAGCACCTTATATTTTTCATGTTCCTTCTATCACAATCAATTGCTTTGTGTCCATATGCATTGCAGGCAAAGCAATACCCTCTGAAGTACCTGGGATGCGATGATCTTTCTTGAACCATTCTACTTCTGCATCTGGCTGCAACATGTCCAAGATTATGACATACATAACATTCAACATCATTCAGCAGAGGAAATAATCGTCTATCACGTCCATAGTTAGGAGTAAAGGATCTTCCTTGAGGAATTTCTTTCCTTGGTTGTTCCTTGAGCATTTCAGATTTCTCATTAGAGTTTCTTGTCTCACCTTGTGAACTAGATTCACCTTCAACATATTCATGAAAACCAAGACCAGTCTTGATAGCAGGAGATCTTTGACTATTAAGAATATCATCCAAGACTTTAGAACTATCTTGAAATCGTAAAAGCTTATCCTTTTCTTCTAGTTTACCTTTCAAGATATTTACCTCAACTTGATGTTGTTCTTCCTTTTTCAGATACTTCTTCCTTAGGTCTTCTTCAACTTTTCTCCCTTCTTCCACTTGTCGCTTTAGTTTGATCACTTCATGTTCTTGATCTTCAAGATCTTCTTTTAGAGAGAGGATCTTTGATTCAAGTCTCTGAATAGTTGTGCTCTGATCTTTTGCTATATCCTGCAATTTCTCCCTTACCCTGGTTTCTGTCTCCAATAGTTCTTTTAGTTTGGCAACTTCTTCAGTTTCTGCATTCGTCTCTTCATGTGCCATGAGACTTTTAATATCCTCGCTATTATTGGATGAAGCAATCTTCTTCTTATGTGCCATGAGACTTCTAATATCCTCACTATCATTTAATGAACTTTTAATATGGGTATAATAGCTTCTACCATCTTCTTCATATATCTTTTCTTTGTTATGAGGACATCTAGCAGCATAGTGGCCAACTCTACCACATAGAAAACATTTGAAAGGTAGCTTATCTTTGAACCGTCCAGATCCCCGTTCAAGATTCTTGACAAAATTTACCTCATCTTCTTCCTCTGACACTTCGAATGCGGCCTCTGGTGGTACCTCTTGTCGCATTTCAAAAGCAGTTAAGATCCCGTGAAGCTGTGACATGGTAATTTTCCGCACATTCTCCTTTTCTTCTATGGCAGATACTTTAGAATCAAATTTAGTAGACAGAGATCTCAAAACCTTTTGAACTAAGACAACTTCCTCAAATTCTTCACCCAGATCCCTCATACAATTCACAATCTCATCCATACGCAGGAAATAATTAGCTACGCTTTCATTACTTCGCATCTTAAGAGTTTCATATCGGATTCTGAGAGTTTGAAGCTTTGCTATTTTTACCTGATCATCTCCTTCGTAGCTTGTAACGATTTTGTCCCATATTTCCTTAGCTGATTTGAGATGCATGATCTTCATAAATTCTGATTGAGTCAAAGTACTCAATAGGACAGTAACTACTTTGGCATTGAGCTCATATTGCTTTTTCTCTGCTGGATCTGTAGGAGTTGCTGATGGGAATTTGTATCCTCCTTCTACGATTCCCCAAACTTCTGCTCCAAGCGACTGTAGATATGCAGTGGTTCTTATCTTCCAGTGAGTAAAATTGTTCCCGTCAAAGACTGGTGGCCTGATGTGTGCCTCTCTTTCTGGATTAGCCATTTGATGGATCTTTTCCTTCAAGCGATCAAGCTTTCTTTGAAGGACCTGCTCTGATACCAATTGTTGGAAATAATACTGAGAGGGGGGGGTGAATCAGTATTATCAGATCAGATAAAACTTTTCAATTTCATACTCAGAAACATATACGCGACTTCAGTTAAGTGAACCCGCGTGTACACGCGACTGTGTCTAAAGCAACTAGCGTATATGCAGAGATCTTATGATTCAGTTAATCTTATCTTCAGTAAATGCATCAGGATATTATTAAGCATATTAACAGTAAACAGATGCAGTATAACAGAATAGATCATCACACAAAAGCCACACACATGAACACCATGATATAAGGTGGAAACCCAATGTGGGTGAAAACCACCTGCTGCAATTTGTCTCTTTCTTCTTTAATGAGAAACTTCTTTTACAATGTACTGGTGCAGCCCTTTACCAGCACGCAGGCTACAACCTGCAGAGGGCTACAACCCTCTCTCGTTTTCCAACTACTTTTGGAAGGGAGCTACAACCCCCTCAGCTCTTGTACTAGCTGATCCATTTACTAGTACGTAGGTGCTGACCCTACAACCTTTAGGGACCACGTTTCATACATTTTCATACTGGATCCAAGAGTACAAAGCAAACATTACCGCAATACAATCATCAACTTATACTTGCATCATAATTCATTAAACAACCCAATACAGAATCACTGAAACCCTGTCATCAAGAACACAGAACCCAAACCAGAATCTAGAACTCTGCAACAACCACCAGAAGCAGCAACCTGAAATATTAACACTTATCATGCATACGCTACTTCACTGTACCAAAACCGCGTGTATACGCGCTTTCTCCAAAGGCAACCCGCGTGCAGATCTAGAAATGATTACTTCTGCCTTTGCTGTCAGATCCGACCCTTGCCAAGCGTCCCGAACAGATAACCAGCAATACCAAATCTTCTCACTGCGTCAGACACTCACAATCCATACTCCTTTGCCTAGTGATCTTCTCCTTATATAGCCTTAGGCCTTGTTCAATACCAAGAGCCAAAACCATAGAAACACAATACCATCAACCTCGAAACTAGGGATCAACACGTCCGTCGAGACATAATGGTCCGAAACCATAGGCACAACTTCCAAGGACTAACCGCCATGGACCAAAGGTACTTTTCCACATACACGCGCTTTTTCTGAAGCCAACCTGCGTGTACACGCGACTTGGTCTTAACAAACCTGCGTGTATGAACTTCCTTGGCAAGCTGTACTAGGATCTGTCTTCTGATTAAGTTGCCATCTCCTGTACCAACTTCTGAGCATCTGTACCAACCTCTGAGTGAGTTGCCATCAAGGACAACACTTAAATCATAATGCCAACACAGGGCTTGCGCCCTTCTGCTTAGGGGTAGTTTGGGGAGGATCAAGTTGATTTTTGCTTCGTGTGCTAACCGGAAATGCTTCTTGATCTTCTTCTTGTGGGAGGATGAAATCCCACATTCCTTGTAGTTCCACAACTTCTTCGTCATTGGTCTGCCCTTCAGTGGTATTCTCTTCTTCTTCCTCTTCTTTGGATTCGACGTTTGAGATAGCGTTGGGTGGTTTCACATCCATTGAAGGATTTCTTTTAAAAGCTCCGTAGGGCTTTTTTGAAGAAGTTTCTGCTACTTGTTTTTTTTATGTCAATCATCTCATTGGACATGGTTTTTAACACTTTTTGTAATCCTTCCAAATCGAAAGGATCTTTCGTTTGTTTCTTCTTGAGGTCTTCCTTGTAGGAGACTTTCTTAGATTTGCGTTCCTCTATCGCGGATCCTTTTTCCAGGGCTACTACGCGTTTCTCTACTGCTATCGCCTCTGTCAAGTTTTCAACTAAGGTTGTCTTATTTGCCCTATCCACGAAGATTTCCAAGTTTGATGGTAAGGCTGTAATATACCATTCACATCTCACTTCTTCGCTGGGCTGGGAAGCAGCGGGAATTTTGTTGAGGATTTTATTGAACCTTAAATTGAAATCTTTGATGGGTTCTCTAGCCTCGGCTTTAAGATTGGATAGGTCATTGATCAACGTCGCCGTTGATCTGTCATCACCAAACTTGGTAAGGAATTGACTTTGAAAAATGTCCCAACTTGTGATAGACCCGAAAGGTAATGAAAAGTACCATGACCCGGCTGTTCCTTGCATTTTGTAGGGAAAAAGCCGGACGACAGCATCCTCGTTGGTAACTCCGTTGAGATTTACAGAAATCATGACATTATTAATATGCTCTTCAACTAGCATGCCTGCTTCTGGATTGAATTTGGGTAGCCATTTCTCAAGATGGGCCGGTATTGGGCTTAGGGGTGGAGGCATTAAAACCGCCCCAGGATTGTTCCATGGAGACTGGGCCATCGTTGAGCTGCTAGTAAATGAAAGTGCAGAGGATGATCCCTAATGCTGGGAAGATGAAGATATTATGATCTTTGATGATTGAAGAGGAGGGGTTGTGGAAGATGAATGAGTGATTTGGAATGAAGATGTGGGTGGCTGACTTCGCAGTGAGGGAGCTGAAATGGATGACGTAGATGAAAGAGTCTCACTGTCAGACTCTGGTGGTGTTTTCCTTGCTCTTTTCGTGGTGGGGAGAGGGAATTCAGTTGGCTGGATGCCAAATTTTTCGCTCTTTAATCTGGTCAGGGGATGAGCAGGATTGTACTGCGAAGTCACGCTACTTTGAGATTTATCAGACCTCTAAGTAAAAATAGGGAATCCCTAGATTTTACGAATCAGAGTTTTAACTTCAGGGGGTTCAATGGTAAATTGGTCTGAAATATTAGGGTATGTAGCAGCGGTTGATACTCGAGTGACTTCTGACTCTGGATTTAAACGTACTGGGGAAGTCGGGGGAGTTGATGAGGGCGATTTACTCTCAGAATGGTATTTAGATTTTGATTTAGGTGCCAGTCATAGTTCGGGCCCTCCTTCTAGCGCCAAATATGTTGAAGTCCCGAAAATCGAGTCGACAAAAAGGGGGATACCCACCCGGTCCAGACCTTGGTTGGCAGCTCCTTATCCATTTGGTATAGAGGGTCCGACTGGGGATAATGGGACCAGTTTCCCAATCTAAGGGGTGTGTGTGTGTGTGTAGAGTTGGATGATGCTGATCTAGGAGTATTTTAAGCTAATTTAATTCAAACTTCTAAACTAACTCTATGCTACTGTAATCTAATAAGAAGCAACACATCTAATCTACGCTAACCCGGGGTGTATTTCTTCTATTATGCGATCTAAAGAGATTTCGAACAATAAATGGTAATAAAGATCATTCAGCTATCATAAGAATAGAAATCAATTAAGATAAACCACTCTGCATAAAAAGTTAAGCAAAACAGTTGTGAACAGCATATCGCATAATAAGTTATTCATATGTCAAGCACAAATAAATGACTCCACCGTACAGAAGTGCCAAATGGTAACCCACACATTCATGCATTAACATATAAACAACTGAAAACTGCATATCACTTTAAGAATATAAGCAGAAATTGGCCAAGAGATAAAAGTACCATTTATGACTGGTTCCACTCATAAGCTTCAAGCAATAACGATTTATCTCTACCTGTTCTAACATCTACTAAGAGTACAAAAGTGCAACATCAGTAACAGACATTAAATGCAAACATTGATAAATCTCGATCCATCCATTCATCAAAAACCCCCTCCGAGGGTGCAAAAGTGCATGTTCTGAGGACAAGTTTTTTGACAAATTTCCGGACCCTTCTCCAAATGCCTGAGAAGGGTTTAAATACTGCTAACTAATTAATCTTAATTACATAAAATTAGGACACGGTTTCAAATGACCGCCCTTCTACTAAAGCAAATTTATTTCTAAAATTAAATCTAATTTCTAACCGTTTCTGTATTTGCTCCTTAGTGCTGTAAGTGATGCAACATTCACCTGGGAAGAGTCAGCTGGTTGTCTTCTCCTTTCGTTTGAGCTATGAAAATAGAAATAACAAGAGTTGGCACCGCTTTTTGACAAACTAGAAGATATTTTCGAAAATCTTCCTCTGGCTTGGTGTATTCACTGTGTGTATACTTGGTATAACCCAAATTTCTTTCAAACTGATTGTGCTGTTGCTATTTCGGTTTCCGGCCGTGCGAATGACTGAATAAGTTAGGGACTTTGCTCTCTGAACAATTTTCTGTATTGAAAACTGCTTCCGTTCTTTGTTCCAGGCTTTTCTGGAGCGTTTTCCCTCTTTAGCGTTTTTCTTTTTGCTTTACCCAGTCTAAGCTTCAGGATCTTTTGTAAACATGCTGCTTTTGTGCGCCTTTGACTCTGAGTCTTGGATAGTCTATTTCCATCAGTATCTGTTGAGTGATACTCTGGAATCCGCGGTCCTGCTGCATGCGGCATCCGTTTGCGAAGGCATCTCTTCTCTGTTCTCCGAGTATTGACGCTTTCCCCTTTTCCTTAGATGTTTCCTGCACATTGATTTATATTAGTTGCTGTCTTACAGTTTACGCAAAGGAAAAGAGTAATGACGAAAAGATTGACATGAAAGCTTTAAGCTCTAATGAATGCATAATCATGACACTCATAATGAACTGACTCTTCGAAAAACACAACACAATCCTTCTCGGATACTTTGACGTACAATCATTAATTTCTTTTAAGGTGCGCACCCAATTTTGGTCTATAGATAGCTTTCCTTGAACACTATGTCGAGGAAATTTTGCGATGAGTGATTTCTGTGACTCGTATCGCAGTATCGAAGATTGCGATGTCAAGATGTGTCATCGCAGATCGCAAGATCGCAGATCGCAAATCGCAAATCACTTTTAGTCATCCAATCATTGTGTGCCGCTTATGCGACGTCGCATATCGGCCGTCGGCGATTCCTTAATTTTTTATTTAAGAGCGCTTCACAATATATGCGATGCGATAAATTTCGCGTCGCTTCTTCGCAGCTTATTATGCGCATAGGAAAACGCTTGACTCTCTTCTCGCGATGCGATACAGCTTTAGGGAGTTAAAATACAAAAAATTTTGATAAAATGTTTTTTTGGATTTTTTGTTAAGGGTCCCCATTTTCTTGGTGTTATTGCTAATACCAAACAAAGAGGGGGGTTGCTGGTGACCACAACATATTCGTCTTCAATCATTTTTTTTTAAATAGTATTTCATAACGCTTAATTCTATTAGTTACCAATTATTCTTTACCATTATTCCTTAACTAAATATTTTTTCATTCCTCTTGAATGAAAAAATTTAATAATTTTTAATAATATTAGCCATTACCAATTTTCATTTAATTTGACCTTATACTCTTGTATTCGCAAATAGTTTATGTGTTCTTGATAATATATGAACCATCCAATCAAAAAATTGAATCAAAATACAATACATTTATTTAAAAACAAAAAACCAAAAAAAACACAAAACAAACTCAAATTTAAGAAAGCAAACACTAATTTCATAAATGCATGGGATTTGTTTATATAGATTTAAATTTAACGATTTAATTATTTATTTAGTTCTAATTTTATGTGGTTTAAATTACACATTTTAATATATTGCTTAATATAATATTTATAAATATATTTAAACATATAATTTTAATGACCAAATTTAAATTTCCATGACTTTAAATTAATTATTAATTAAAACATAAAATTAAACTATATACTTTAAATAAAATATTGATGAAAATATATTAAAATACATAACGTTTAAACTACACCCAAATTCAATAAATAAGTACATTTGAAATAATCCACATTCAATAAATAAGTAGATTTGAAATAAGGTAAACCAACTTAGACAAGCAAGGCACTTATTGGATGAACGCACGTGGCAGGTTGAGTGGTGGTTCTCGCCACATTATTCACTTGCATCATATTTTGAGTACATTGTTGACTTACATATAATCCTTAGTTATCCTTTCAAGAAATAAAAAAGATATTTATTTTATTTTTCTCCTTTTTGCTATTCCGATCAATTTTATGAGTACATTGTTGACTTATTATCTCTATTGCTGGCACGATATATTTCAATAGATTTCAGGTGGTTTTTTAATTAATCGCTTGACTAAAATTAAACAAACAATTTCTAAAGTAAATATTAGAAAACAAAAATGATTTTATTTTGAATTTTTAAATGGTATTTATTTATGTCATCGATTGAGAGCCTTAAGTCTTATTTTGCAATGATGTTCCTATTTTCAACCTATACCATTGGAGTTATGCATTGTACAATGGTCAGTGTGTGAAGTTTTGTAGTGTAGGATTATATGTAATTTTTATTAATATGTGCATTGATCATGAAACGATGAACACACAGGTATAATTTAACTGCGCAACATTTTTTCACGGCGATTTTTATTTTCAATCTCATAGAAAAGTTATTGCGTTTTGATATGTGCCCTCGATAGTCAGATATAACACGCGCACAGTGATGACTAAAGGAAAAAAAACGACGTGTTATATGGGGCTATCGAGGGCGCATGTCAAACGCTATGGGGTTGGAAATAAAAATCACTTTTTTTTACGAGGCATGATAAACAATATAACTATTAAAATTTGATCACAGGAAAAATATCTAGTGGTTACATATATGAGTTAGAGTGAGACCTACTCGAGTAAGTCGAGGTCAAACCTCCTCTTTTGTTTTCTTCTTTTATGACGCACCGACTGGAGTAGGGCCCGATCACTTCTTGGACCCGACTACTATTAAAAAAAAAAAATTAGGAAAAAATCTTAAATACTTTTGACGATCATATCCCTTAATTTTCATTTAACAACCATACTCCATCGTCCATCATTTGTAAACATATTCTCGTTGTAAGAGGATACACATTAGAAAGTATATTCTCCTTGTAAGCTTTTTCGACCACATCACATGAATGGCAGTGAGCCCTTTCACGTGTGAAAATAAGTGCACAATCTCCCACGACCTTGTATCACGTGTACCCATTGGTCGCCTTCCTTTGAGCTTGTTGCAGCAGCCGATGAAATTGAGACTCGCCTCCGCCAAAAGACATTCCAACAAGCTCAAACTGAAGTCCCACATTTATTAAGCTAAAATCTCAATAAGATTTTGTGTACCTTGCTCATTTTTCTCTACAATAATATAATAGAGTGAGCCAATTATCAGACATTGATATTTATTTATAGAATGAACTTTCAATAATCCAAGCTAGGCCTTAGCATTTATGAACCAATCAACAGCCTTATGTATTGAAGACCTTTGTATTTTCTTAATATAAATCTGTTGGTTTTTTTCTCTGAAAATGTTGAACCAATCAGAGGTGCGTCAAAACTTATAATGGAGGAATAGAGGCCAACCTCCCGACCTCATGTTGTAGGCCCTCACCTTGAACCAAATTTCCAATCAACAAATTTTCTCCGTTTGTTCTGAAGATGTAGGTAGTCTATTCAATTTTTTTATCTTTATTATTGTTTGCTTCCCAATGCATATGTACCGAAGAATTACCGACAAATTACTTATGGCGATCGTGCAACCGAACTTTTGTGGACATCCTAGGATGGTCGGTTGGCGCAAGAAAATAGTTTCTCAAATGGAAAGAAATGACTATCTAGAATGACAAGAAATGTTCAGACATTTGCAATCTAATTACGTTCAATAATGATATTTGTTTTATGGAAACTTATCTTTGTGGATATAAGTGAATCCCCTAGATCTAGTGACTGAACTAGAAACAACAGAAACTAAAAAGGACAATGTTTTCCTTAGAGAAATTAATAAATGGAGGAAAAGCCTATCTGGAATCTGACGCCTGTCCTCCTCTTCTCTTGACTTGTAGACTTTAAGCCCAGATGCAATTACTATAAATGGAACACACAAGACAATCACAAAAAACAAGAGACCTATAAGACATCCATAATAGAAACTAATATCTCTATTCAATGAGTCAAGTGGGCATTGAAATACATATAAATCAAATAGACACAAAGCATAGGAAAACAAAGCTTCTTTTTTGAAATGTATGGAAGAGTTTGTTTAATGTTTATGAAACCAATGTTTCAAACTACATAAGTGAGTCCATGAGAGATCATGAAAATCCTGAATCGAATGATGGTAACGAATATGAGAGAGTATAAATAGTTAAGATCAACAAGTTGACATCAAGTCGGCTAGTTTAGTGTTAGCCTCCATTTAACCTATTATAATGATTTCCTTTTCCAATAATATCCCACCAAACTTGTCCTTCCTTAGCCACAAGGCAAGCCTTTGATCACAATTCAAGAATGGTAATGGATCCTTAGGTGAAAAGCAACAACATTAGGACATAGTTAAGAGTCTCCAAAAGCCAACTAAGACTCTATAGGAGACAGTGAAATTATAGGGTAGAAGTGGTAGTTTAGAATTTTCCAATCTAGGCTTGAGATCTACATAGGGAGGAGGATAAGCTCTAGGGATAAGAGATAACACCTCTAGAGTAGAATAGGATAGGAATTCTAGATCTTAATCAATAGTAAATGGTTAAAACCGCCTTAGAAGCTTATGGAAGAAGAAGTTTTGCAAATATTTTTTGTTTTTCCCAAAATTATAGAACCGTTGCATCTGCAAAGTAGAGTAACATGCGTTGGTCAGTGCAGGTGCTCAGTTATGCAACATGCGACCATTGCAGTTGAACTGAAAGGCAGGGTCCGTTGGGGCTAAAAACGAGTTTTTAAGCTAATAAAGCCATAATTCTTGGACCTTTTAGAGAACCAATGCTTGAGGCTTTACAAAGGGATAACGACAAGGTATCAAGGATGTTGATTGATTTGGTCTCTAGACCATTTGAATAAATGCGACAAAATAAACTGTAATAGATTCCCCCCTAAATTACAAAGTTGGAAGCAGTGGCTGAGGATTGAAGTGCTTTACCTTGTGACAAGTTCGGATCAATAAATGGTTGGTTGAGATAAAAATTCATTAAAATACATATTATCGTCATGATATCATTGCTAAGGGAGGCATACCTATACTCAACATATAAGCTAACATACATGTACAACGATCAAAGAAGTCTCGTCCACAAATGATAGAGTGTGGACCCATGCTTGGATGATTATCTAAAGGATCATAACCATCATATTTTTATGATCTTGTATGAATCCTAAAAATGTAGCTTGGATGGATGAAACTAGATCTAGGGTCTTTAACCTCGTTCACTCGATAGTATGAGCCTAACCGTGCGAATACATGAGTTGGAGTCAAACATGGTAGACACCATCTAATTACTGGTCAATGATGTAAGTTGTTAATAGATGTGAGAGAAACCACTGATAATGATAATGGTTCTCAAGGTACTACAATATAATCTATGTGGTGTGAATGAATGAGCTAAAGTCGAACACCACATAGAATCTTTCAGTCAAAGTCCAATGATGAGGACCTGTTGCCAAAAATGAGGAAACTTGCCATTGAGGTATGCAAGTTCCAAGGCACTTAAGGATGTTTCTAAGTCACCTTCCTAGATAATGAGATGATGTCAACAGGAAGTGACCATTCGTAGGAGTGCCTTGATGTATACCCCATCAATGACACAAAATGAGTAATGATGTTGATGAATACTTGGTTCGGGAACGACAAACATGAAACAAGGCTCAATGTATTATAGTAGATGTCAACTAAGTGTGGACTTTCTCTTGAACATGTCAGCGACATTAAATGGAATTGGCAGCATTGACTCAAAGAACCATGATGAAGGTGTAACTAACAATGAGGAAAGAATATTACCCAACCCGAAGCAGTCATGAAGATGGCGTGAAATAATGTCGTGTTCAAGAGAAACTTGCAACCATTAATAGGTAAAAATTTCTATTTTCCCGATTTCCCAACCATTTCTAGCCAGTACCTCTTTAATTTTGATAAGATTGAGGAGGATAATATATGCTTGATCTATAAGTTCATCCTTCATATGCATCCTTCTGATTATTTTTAACGAACCCTAAGAAGGAGTGGTTTGGTCTTGTCATGCTTAACGAGTCAATTGCTATTTAATAATTTTACGAGCCAAGCAAAGGCATCACTTGACTTCTTTTTCATGTTTAGAGAGTTTGAAAAAGAGGTGAAAATGACAAATCTAAAGGTTCATTTTCGTATATTTAGTCTGTTGCATTCGGAAAGGCATAAAACAATAATTAGGAGAACCTTTTAGTCATGTTTGACTAAAGTATTCCTTTTTCATAAATAGTCCATCCAAGTCTAGAAAAAGGATTAAGTTTATATTGGGAAAACATATTTTCATTTACTTTAACAAGTTCACAAAGATAAGTGCTCAATAATCCTTTCATGTTTTAGGAGTCTGAAAAAATCTCAAACAAGACTCCAAGGAGTTCCTTTTCCATAGGTTTATAGAGGCTCCCGAAAAAAAATATAAAAGTGTGCTCTTTCATCAAAATGACATGTTTTCAATTTAAAATTTGTAATACATCCTCCAATTAATTATTAACCTGCTCATAATACCACAAAAGGATAAAAATATATGACATATGGTAAAAATTATGTCAAAATATTAAAAATATATTAAAATTATAATTAATTTGACCATAAATAGTGAAAAGTAAAAACATTTCTTTACCATTTTCATTTTTACCTCTTGTGAGTGAGCTATGAGTGCATTTTACCCTCAAAGTTTAGCAAGTGATTGCAGCTAATCCAGTGGACCATTTTGAGTGCCATCAGTTCCAGATATAAGATCTATCCTTTTTCTCCTTTTTCATGGTTTTTATTTTTCATTTGATGCAAATTTTTTAGATTTCTCAGTGTTTTAGGGTCTAAAATTTCGCCCTAGGCCCATCACACCCTCTCTATATTGAAATGTGCATTGGGTCTGCCTGATCTACACTAGGAAGAGCGGACCAACACACTTGCCAAGAAGGAAAAGTGCATTGGGTCGCTCTTTCCACTAAAGGGAAGGTGCGATGGGTGTAGTTTGAGAAAAAAGTTTATGATTTTGAGTTATATTTCTCTCAAAGTTTTGCACAAGATTGATTCTAAGTGTTTTTCTTATGATTTTCTAGTTATTCACTAGAGAAAAAATGGTTTTAAGTTCGAGAGAAAGGGAAAATGAATCTGAATATTTGGATGCTACAAATGACCCGACAACAATATGAGCCTTAAGGAACTGTGGGAAATGTGAGCCTTAATGAAGTGTGGGATCCTTAATTTCTTTTGGATTCTAGGCATAAGAACCCAGCTTGATTTACTAAAATATTTGGTCAAGGCATGGAATATTCAGGGACATTTTTTTAGGATTGGAGCACATATTGTCACAATATAGGTGGATGATATTTATTTCTTGACAAGGTTATCCTAGAAAGGAGATCCTATGCCACTATATGGCATGAAAAGAGGTGGTGAAACTATGAAGGACTACATAGCCGCCAATTGTTGGCCTTCTTCTTAAGCATCAAAGGATGGGAATATAGAGATCAAAGATGTCATTCAACTTCCTCTCAGGGAGATCCTGTTCACTATCACTCGGTTGGATGAAAGTATTGCTTTGCATTTAGATACCAAGTCCCAAATGGAATATGCATTCGCGTGCATAGAAGCCACCATTAGGGCAGTTTGAGGTCTAAAATGAGCCTCCTAAGAAAAATGTACAACCAAAATAAACTTTATAAGAACCAATAGGATTCAAGATGATGATGTCAACCATGGGGGATGATTCACCATTCTGGAGTAAAAAGGTAAAAAGATAATAAAATGAAAAAATAATAAAACTATATTTTCAACTCCTATTTTCAACTTATCTCCCTAAGGTTTTACTAAAATTTCGAGCGGGAGTACTCGTTTGATGAAAAATTTAATTCCTCATCCAAGGAGTACCCACGTTGTATACTTTCGATGGACCCTTCTATATGAAAAATGAAAAATACATGATAAAACGTGATTGCAATCACATTTTTCATTTTTTATGTAGTAGGATCCATCGAAAGTATGCAACATGTTGAGGAGTAAAAATTTTCATCTAAAGAGTGTTTCTTCTCAAAATTTGAGTAAACCCATAGGGAGTTAATTTGAAAATACGAGTTGAAAAAATAGTTCTTTCTTTTTTCCCTCTAAAATTTGATGATGTAATCTAATCTTATTTTATTATTTCCACTATTATTTTATAATTTCCTTAGGAGGCCCATTTTAGAACTCAAAAATCCCCTAATGTGTCTTTAACTAGAGTAAGGGGTATTGGATAATCTAAAGGAACAACTCAACAGAGCAAAGGATGGGTTCTTGAAGAACTTTTGGTATGGGTCTATTCTGATTTATTTTTCTATTGAGAGGATTTCATTACGCCACCCTCAGTGGATCTCTTGCGAGCTTCTGGGACTTAGGGTTCCACAGATGAGGAAATGGGTAGATCTCATGTCTCACCATGGGGGTGCATCTGTGATGATCTTTACCCCTACTTTCTTTCAATGGTCATGGATACAACTTATCATGATCAAGGACTATCCATATGCCAAAGTTGATTTCTGAGGAGACCCAAAGCTTATTTTACCTAAAGGCGAGCAATGGGGTGATATAGGTAAAACAATGTCATTTTGAATGTTTTTTGGTTTTTTGGATTTTACCATTTTTTTATGTTTTTAATGTATCAGAGAATAACTATTGGTTTCACATGCAGATATTCGACCTGTTTGACCAATAGGCTCATCATATCTTTAATGACGAGGACAATGACAACTTGCACAGATTGGAGTTGCTACAGGGGCAAAGGCGGAGATGGAGGAGTCCAACATAGCTAAGACTTTTGCTGAATTTGAGCATCATGTTGAGGATTTGACCCTTAGCATGATAGAGACTAGAATCATTGAGATGCCTATTCGACTCTAGTGGTACACTAGTAGATTATGAGAGCGCATCAGTCGACTATGATGCAATGTTTCCCACACAGTTGTTTGTTTCCATGATCATCATTGGGATTAGTCGACTAGGATGTCCTTGAGCCATTTTCTTCTACATGTAGTTTGATATTATAGCTTGTGTGGCCATATGTCTCTTAGACACAATTTTTTGTAAAACCAAACTCTATATACAATTATCACCTATTTGCTATATTCTCTTGTTCAATTAGTGATGTTGATTGAATTAATTACATGTTTTTCAAATGTCTATCTAAAACATAATTGGCTAATGCATTAGTTAATGTATTTATTCTTCTAGGAAATTGATGATATTGAATGTAATAAAAACATCATTCTAGTAGGTGAACCCTTAAAAACATGCATAATAAAGTTGGCCTTCTGACTGAATAGACGTTATTTAAATGTTGTACCACAAGTTTTAAGTCAATTCTGACAACTAAATAGCGAATACCATGCGATATAGCATCAAATAACAATTCGATCACTGCACTATACTAAGCAATATTATTACTTGAGCGACTGATACAAATTCCTTGTAGACTCACTAACTCATCATTGAGAGCATAGATTTCCCATGTCGCGAAAGAAAGGTTCTAAGTACTACGATTAGCGCAATCAGCATAACTAACATATAGTTGAGGGCACACTGACATATCCAAATCAAACGTAATTCAATATTAATAGACACGATAGGAAATTTTGAAGAAAACACATTGCAAACACACTTAACACACATATACAATATGTACAGAGTGATTATGCGAAGGTAACCTAGGCATTGTATTTTTTCAGGTATAACCCATTCCTGGGCTACGCCAAAGGAATTCCATCAAATTCAACCAGTTTATAGGCCCCTTTTGCTAGTACACGTTTGACTATATATGAACTTAACCATAATGGTTCGAGCTTCATAGTTCCTAATTTTTCGGCTTCCTGATCGTATAAAAGGACTAGGTGTTTTGGAGATTTTGGTATCTACGGATAAATATTAATTCCCTAGATAAGTAGCCATATCTAGAACAACAATTTAAAGTGTTTTAGTCTTTTCCTATAAGTAATAGATAAGATGAGAAGATAAGAAGACCTACTTGTAGTTCTGCTTTCCTCTCATCTCCTTTGTATCGATCCCGTCGCTCCTTCCCATACTTAATATGCTTGAGAAGTACCTGTAAACACAACAGAAAATAAAGAATCGATCAAAGAAACATATCTATTGAATATAAGTGAAAGGAATCAGATATAATTCACACATATATGCATTATAAAAGAATACAAACATATGGGAGAAAGGCTTAAACACTTTATTGAATAGAAACAACCATTTGTGTCTGATTCAAAGCCATTCCTCCAGCTTGGATCCCATCCACATCACATCAAAAGCATGACAAACTTGTAGCATTACAATACTTTCTTCAAAGCCAAATCTCAGAGCAACATTATCTCCTTACAATTCAACATAATCTAGCCCCTGATCACTTAGATGAGTGGTCAATTTATAGGAATATGAAGGCGTTTTTTTCATAAATGGTGGCATTGAATGGCCTTCCATACTTAGAATTAGTTACATGGAGGAAGGGATGAGAGGATAGGATTAATCTTAACTCATTCCTCATCCATTTTCGAGCTCATAGGAGTTGATAAGTGAGGGAACCTTCTAGATGACTCCAAAAGATAAGAATATTCCCCAAACCCTATGTGAATTTCGCTCAGACTTGCCCAATGCAGGTAAAAGGAAGCCTAAGTGCTCTGTAGAGAACCCTGGCATGCACTTAACTGCTCTGCAGCACACCCTTACAATGAATTACCTGCGATGGTCCCCATAGAGGTTGTTTCTGGATGTCTTCAAGTCATGAAACTGTCTAGGAAGGAGGCATTCAAAGGGGTGACTTGTTTATGGCATGTAGCAACTGATATTAGGGTTTGATGAGCCCTAAAACACTAATTTGGATGATGGGATTGATGTGCCCAAATGGATCTGTAATAGTTTCCCCTAAAGCATGAAGTCGGAAAAATGTCAATGTCGAATGAAATGCTTTACGATGTGATGAGGAAGTATCAAAGTGGAAGGTGACCTGCATCAATTACAATACTTATATCATGATATTGGATTTTACATGAATCGCTGAGGGAAGGCATACCCATGCTCAGCTTATAAACTTTCATTACATGTACATAAACAGTCGTCTACAAATATAGACCCATGATCGCAATGACCATCAATGTAAAGCCATTGTACATATGATTTAGTACTCCTAAAATCCCAACCTAGATGGATGAAAGATCTGGGGTCTTCTATCTCGTTCAATCGTTCTCTCAAGTACGAGTCTACCCATGTGAATATGTGATCTAAAGTCGAACATGGGAAGACACCATCTGATTACCATCCAATGATGTAAGTTGTTAACAGATGCGAGAGAAATCACCGATAATGATAATGATCCTAAAGGTACTACAGTACATTCTGCATGGTGTGAATGGATTTTTTGATGTTGAACACCATACAAAGTCTTTCAGTCGAAGGCCATTGATGTTAACCTATCGCTGGAAGCGAGAAACCTGCCATTGATGCATGCAAGCTTCAAGGTACTGGAAGGGTGTTTCTAAGTCAACTTCTTGGATAATGTGCTGATGTTGACAAGAAGTGACTCGTCGTAGGAGGGCCTTGATGTATCCCACATCAACGACACGAAACAAGTGTAGTGATTTTGGAGATGGAATTTGATTGACAACACAAGGTTTAGGAATGGCGGTCATGAAAATGAAGGTTTATGGTATTGCAAAGGATGAATTTTGACTGAATGAATTCTCTTGAACATGTCGGTGACACTGAAATGAATTGGTAGCATTGACCCAAAACCAAAGTAATGGATGGTGTGATAGACCATAGGTATGATAACCATCAAGCAGATAACCCAACCCAAATAGTTTGAATGAATTGGCAGCATTGACCCAAAACCAAAAGTGATGGATGGTGTGATAGACCATAGGTATGATAATCGTCAAGAAGATAACCCAAACCAAATAGTCACGGAGATGAAGTGAAAGTGTCATTTCCAAGAGCGACCTGCTACCATAAAGTGGTTTTCCCCTTTTTCCCATTTTTCCCTAGTCATTGTTGACCAGTACCTCTTTATTTTTATTAAGCTTGAGGAGGGTAACATATGCTTGTTGTATAATTCCACCCTTCGAGTGAATCCATCACTATGTGATGTTTTAATGAGTCTAGCGAAGGAGAAACTCGGTCTTGTCTAGATGGACAAGTTTGTTGTGATTTGATGTTTTAACGAGTTTAACGACAAAGATAACTCAGTCCTTTTCATGTTTAGAGAGTTTGAAAAGGGACAAAAAGAAAACTCCACAAGTTATTTTTCGTAAATTAATCTCTCAAGCCCAAAAAAGTGTAAAATAATACAAGAGATATGTCATTTCCAGTCCATTAACGAGATGGAAAGGACAAGTGCTCAGAAATGTTTTCATGTTTAGAGAGTCTGAAAAGAGCTTAAAGAGGACTCCATTTTGAGGAACGAGTGGTGTCTAGGGTAGCAACTAGTTCCAGTGATGTTGGAACTTCTCAAAACATGATGATTTCTGTGAAGAGGTTGGCTAATAAGACCACTCATTGCAACTGTTCCTCAAAAAGGATAAAACAACCAAGTGAAAGCGTATGATCGGCCAAGCAGATAGTGACGATGGAAGGAGAAAAACCAAGGCTCATCTGATGGAAGAGGCTGATAGAATGGCAATCACGAGGGCTAAAAATGGAAATGGGCTCATTTTTACACAAGCCTGAACCATAGGGAACTATGCGTGGGTTCAGTTTCATGTTTACACAAGATTGAAATGAAAAACTATGCTTGGATTCAGTTTCATGTTTAAACAAGCTTTAAACGAAAAACTATGCTTGAATTTAGTTTCATTTTTACACAATCTTGAAATGAAGATCTATTCTTGAGATTGGTTTAATGCCCCCAGCATGATGAAAGGGATAGTCTCTTGTAACTAGATCGAAGTCGCTGCAGTGAAGCAGGACAGTTATCCAACACCTTTTTGGCTTTGTTCAGATAGGGACAAAGGTGAATGGAGTGATTACATTCACATAACCTACAGGGAAACTTAACTTTACCATTAGGTGCATGCCCCCAAAGCTTCATTACATTCACCTAAGTAGACTACTTGTGGCTATCAGGTGGATGGAATGAAGGTTCATTCACGAGATCAAGTGAAAGACTCGACTGGGATTTTACGAGATCTAATCAAAGACTCAAATTGGAACTTTTCTCCAGGGGACCTTGTTTCATTTTTTAATGAGCTTGACATAAGACAAGGAACTCTGCTTAGATTCCTTGTTTCATTTTTTAACGAGCTCAATGACACAAGACAAGGAACTATGCTCATACTCTTGGTTTCATTTTCTAAGTAGGTTGACACAAAACAAGGAACTATCCTCGTATCCTTGGTTTCATTTTTTAATGAGGTTGACACAAGACAAGGAGCTATCCTCATATCCTTGGTTTCATTTTTTAACGAGCTTGACACAAGACAAGGAACTATGCTCATATTCCTTGTTTCATTTTTTAATGAGGTTGACACAAGACAAGGAACTCTCCTCATATTCCTTGTTTCATTTTTAACGAGGTTGACACAAGACAAGGAACTCTCCTCATATTCCTTGTTTCATTTTTTAACGAGGTTGACACAAGACAAGGAACTCTCCTCATATTTCTTGTTTCATTTTTTAACGAGGTTGACACAAGACAAGGAACTCTCCTCATATCCTTAGTTTCATTTTTTAAACGAGGTTGACACAAGACAAGGAACTACCCTCATGGGAGTTGTTTCATTTTTTAATGAGGTTGACACAGTAAATAACTATCCTCATATTCCTTGTTTCATTTTTTAACAAGGTCGAAACAAGACAAGGAACTCTCCTCATATTCCTTGTTTCATTTTTTAACGAGGATGACACAAGACAAGGAACTTTCCTCATATAACCTGTTTCATTTTTTAATGAGGTTGACACAGTAAAAAAACTATCCTCATTTCCTTGGTTCATGACCCATAAGAGGTCATGACTTCCAAGAGGTTCTCATCCGATGGGAGAACAATGCTCTAGAAGGGATCATTAGAGAGATATGGTTCTAATGCCCCCAATACATAATGTACAACATCATGGAATTGATCGTCCGTTGATGTAGGCATGGAATGGGTTGCCACATAATTGACCCGTGGTGGGGATGATACCATTGCTACAAAAGGACCACTTAGGGAATATGGTTGACTAGAAGCCATATTTGGACCGAGAAATGAAAGCTGGTCAACGGTGACAATTTTTCCTTCATGTGGGAAACACATCACTCGAAAGAGTGTTCAAACAATAGCTCCCATGCCATAAACATAGTCGTGCCCAAGAAGTAAATTATAATGTAAAGGGCCTGGGACTACCATCACATTTAGATAAATGATTTTTCCTCCCAAAGTAATAGGAAACTAAGGAAGGATCCCTAATGGTTGACTGGTTCCTCTATTAAAAGCCAATATATTTTGGGTAACTAGCACAAGTGGCAGCGAACTGAGCACTTGCCAAGCAGTAGAGGAAAGGATACTCACAGATGCACCTTCATCTATAATAGTGCCAGATACAATCATATTACAAACATGTACTATGATCTAGAAAGGCACATAAGAAGGAAGACAGAATCCTACCAGTCGATTCCAATCAAAGGAAGTGACTAGACCACTTGGAGGGGGTACTGTAGAAACGGGAGAATCAACCCCCTAAGTTATGAGAACAGGAGGATTTTCCTCCTATCTTGATGGACCAGGAGGGTTGTCTCCAAGCTCATTAGAATCTTGAGAAACAAAAAGAACCTAAGTGTTATCATACTCACTCTCTACGGGAAAGGTTCGATTAACTGAAGGTGAAATCAGGTCAACTGTTTCCACGACCTGTTGATTTGGGTCGGGTATAGACTCATAGGATTCACTTTCAGAGAGAGTGGTTTTGACCAACGGTTGATTTGAATCAGTCAATTCATCAACTATTGAAGAGTTAAGGGATAGTCTCCTATAACCAGATGGAAGTCATTGCGGTGAAGTAGGACAGTTATCCAACACTTTTTTGGCTTCATCAAAATTGGGACAAAAGGTCAATGGGGTGATTCCCTACACATAACCTACATGGAAACTTAACTTTACCCTTATTTCCATGAACTTTACTACCACTAGTTGATGGTTTGTCACCAACATGATCTCCTGAAGTTGATGACACAGGGTGATGTGAACGAGAAGACCATTATTCTAAGATCTGAGGAATATCAGGACAATTTCGAAGAAGATGGTCTCCCGTACAAAGTTTGCATGGATATCAAAATCTGTGAGGCTTGACGAACGATTTCTCATCAGATGTTGCATTCAAAGCAATGGTTGCTTGGTTGTGCCTCTGTTGAATTTTCTTCTTCTTCTTCTTCTTCCCTTTCTTCTTCTTCTTAGCCACCTGGTTACAAGTACCAATACTTTCACTAGGCGAAGAGGAAGAAGGGGAGGAAGAAACAGTCGAGGAAGAAGGCAAAGGGTCAACTTTAGGATCAACTGGAGGTTGATTTTGTCCAGTTGGAGGAGTACTCGATTGCGGAGAAATCACAACATTTTGAACCAAGGAGGTTGAAAACAACAATATTGGAAAGCCAATGGTAAATCCCAGAAGGGACAAAGTAGACATATATGGAGCACCAATATTTCCAAAAGGACTATGATTCCCATCAAAAGGAATTCCTTGATCGGTTGACTTCGGATTTGTCGCCATATGTTTCAACCTAGGATCAGCTAAGGAGAGAGCGTGGAGGATGTTATCTGTTGTCAATTAAATTTATTTTAATCAAAGTAACATAAAAAAACAAAAAAGGGATAATCTAGGCAAAAGGTTTACTAAGCAACTGTGAACTGTAGAATACCTCCCAGCGAACTGAGAAGTACGGGTAGGCAATCTCCCCGAATGTTGTGTTCGGTGTATCACAATGTACAAGGCAACCGACTCGATTACCTAAGGATGGATAGCAACCTAGTGTTTTCCTCCCATATATAACTGAAATTACGTGGAGGCCAAATCCGTATAAGAGTTGTCTAATGCAAAACCGCACAATGAGATCATTCCCATATACTTTACGTACTATAACACCGCCCTATATACCCGAAGGTATGTGGACGAGCTACGATATACTCATGTACGCAGAATGAGGTATCACACTCGGGATGTATTGTAGACAAATTAGCGAAAATTTCTTTGTTTTACGACGTCGAAACGTGTCTCTAGCCTAGAACCACTAAATGTTCACCTTAATGACAATGCTCCATTAGGTAAATTGATGTTAATTTTAAGTTGATATTGCTTAGGAATTTGCCTTTCAAGTTCAACACATGATGTATTTTGAAATTCCTAGGAATGCAACTATCATGATAAGCATTCTTTCCATTCAATTTAATGATGAAAATACTAACTAGTTAGGGATAGACAAATCAGATTTCTTTTGATCAAAGAGCAAAGAACACAATCTAATGCAATTTCTCCGCACTATTCTTATAAGAGCACAATTTTTTTTTTAATGAAACATGCATGCATTTCTTTTTGATTTCCTTAATGTGAATATGAACAAGAGGAAATATTCACATACAATCAATCAATCTTTCTTAAGAACGAAGACTTTTACGACAATTCTGATTCGAAGGAAGATAAGGCTTTACAACAATTTCTTTCGAATGAAGACTAATCAACTATATTCTAACTTTGACTATAGATCAATAATGACAAAGAAAACATTAAAGAAACATTAATCAATCAAATCAAAGTAGGGCTAGGCAAGGAGATAGAAACTTGTTCTCTGAGACATAACATTCATTTATCAATCAACAAGCAAACAAATAGAGAAAAGTTGGCAAAAACACTTTCCAAAGGTGTGAAACTGACCCTAGGAGGATCAACACAACCTTGAATGGGAGATGGTGTGCTTCAGAGCACTGTCCCTATGCCAAGGGTGCTCTGCAGCGCACTGTGTCCCTCACAAACTTGCGCTGGTGACAGTGAGCCATTTCAAGAGGAAATTTGACACAGTTTTGACCATTTTTTCAAGGCAAAGAGCTGAATTACAATCTATGAACACAAGTAAGGTCTGCAAGAATGTCCTAGGAGGTGGATAAGCTACTAGGAAAGAGGATCGTCCCCAATATGGTCGCCAATTTGTTTTGGACAATTTGGTATCTACGGATAAATACTAATTCCCTAGATAAGTAGCCATATCTAGAACAATAGTTTAAAGTGTTTTAATCTTTTCCTATAAGCAATAGATAAGATGAGAAGATAAGAAGACCTACTTGTAGTTCCACTTTCCTCTGGTCTCCTTTGTATCGATCTTGTCGCTCCTTCTCGTACTTAATACGCTTGAGAAGTACTTGATAAACACAACAGAAAACAAAGAATCGATCAAAGCAAAAGATCTATTGAATATAAGTGAAAGGAATCAAATAAAATTCACACATATATGCATTATAAAACAATACAAACATATGGGAGAAAGGTTCAAACACTAATTTGAATAGAAGAAGGAATTACAACCATTTGTGTCTGATTCATAGCCATTCCTCCAGCTTGGATCCCATCCACATCACATCAAAAACATGACAAACTTGCAGCATTGAAATACTTGCTTCAAAGCCAAATCTCTTAGCAACATTATCTCCTTACAATTCAACCTAATCCAGCCCCTGATCACTTAGATGAGTGGTCAATTTATAGGAAGTTGAAGGAGGTTTTTTCATAAATGGTGGCATTCAATGGCCTTCCATACTTAGAATTAGTTCCATGGAGGAAGGGATGAGAGGACAGAATGCATCTTAACTCATTCCTCATCTATTTTCGAGCTCATAGGAGTTGATAAGTGAGGGAACCTTCTAGATGACTCCAAAAGATAAGAATATTCCCCAAAACCTATGTGAATTTCTCTCAAACTCACCCAACGTAGGTAAAAGGAAGCCTAAGTGCTCTGCAGAGCACCCTGGCATGGACTTAACTACTTTGTAGCACACCCTTACAAGGGATTACTTGCACTGGTCCCTCTAAAGGATGTTTCTGGATGTCTCAAGTCATGGAACTTTCTGGGAAGGAGGCATTCAAAGGGGTGACTTGTCTAGGGCATGTAGCAACTGATATTAGGGTTTGATGAGCCCTAAAACACTGATCTGGATGATGGGATTGATGTGCCCAAATGGATCTGTAACACTAAGTCACCTTCGGAGAAGGCACAGGGTTTAACATTTTGGTGAATGTGTGCTTTAACACCTTTTTTGTGAGTCTCATTGGCCATTACAGTGTCATGTCAAGTCTCATCCAAGCGAGCTAGATGCAAAAAACACTCTTGTTTTGTGGAAGTTATGGGAAGAAGCCTGATGGATAATTTTAAGGATGGAATCTCATACCCAATTAGGAGATTTTATTCTAGACCATACACCAGCTAAAAGTGTGTGAATCCATTCGTTGTTTGGATATATTTTCAATATGCCCATAAAGTGGAAAAAAGAATGGTTGGCCAATTCATCTTATGAATCCCTACCACATGTTGGAGCATCGTTTTCAAAACCTTGCTAATGGGTTCTACTTTCGAATTAGCTTGTAGGTAATAGGGAGTTGAGCTATCACGCTGAAGGCACAACTTGGCGGTAAGTTCAGACATCATGAAATTTAGAAAAAAAATTCCATGGTTTGTAACAATAGATTGAGGCACACCAAATATAGAAATGACATGGATAAAAAGGAATGATGAGTAGTTTTGTTGGTGTTATCATGTGTAGGCATTGCTTCGACCCATTTAGTAAAGTAGTTTACAACAATAATAATGTAACTATGCCCCCAGTGGAAAAGTGAGTTACAGGTGTTGGATTGATCGGGCTTGGACCGAGGTTTTGAGTTAACTGCGCTAACCAACAAAATCCTACACTACCGTCCCTTTTGGAAATAACCCACGTAGCGCAAGTTTAAGTCTCACCCGAGGTAGTATTGGGGGATGCTAGAACCAGGTTTCTGCATCTAATGGGCTATGTTATGTGTTTTATGTGGATCTAGGGCTTTATCTTGACCTTCACGAACCCTAACCCTTGAAGCCTAGAACTTGCAATAAATAACAGTTAACAGATCTATGTCCTTTGTTGATTGTGCTAAACATGCATAAAATCATACAAATAAGCAGATTTATGTCTCCACGAATCTATTAAGTAATTTTCCTGATTAAATGCATTCAACAGTTCATAAATACAACAACTTCAGAAATAAACAGTAATACACAGTTACACAAATATCACTTCAAAATATGTCTTTATTATGCTTCAGATTCTTAGTTACAAACTCTTTCCAACCCTACCCACATAGCTACAGGGGCTTGCGCACTCAGCTGTGGACTTACCAAGGTCGCCACCCACACAGCTGCAGGAGCCTTCCCCTTCACCCAAGTACATAATAGACAAATTTAGATTTAACTCATGTACTTCCTACTTGGCTCCTTTTCTACGACTCTTTTATGACTTCCTTTTATACTATTCCTTCATTACAATACCATGGTCCACGAACCATGGGCGGGTCTCAAAACAACTTGACTTTCACAAACTAAGGGGCATTGACCTTCCTAAAGCCCCTTTGAGTCCTATTAACCTGCGCTACTTGCGCTCTGATCCTCAAAATGCAGATACTTTACAATATCTTTACAAAGTTAACAAAATTTAACAAAATCTTACCCAAGGGACACCATCCCAACAAGCCCCCATTAGAAATTTGTGACTCGTCTTGAGTCACTCTGTCAGTGTTCCCTCAACCTTTTCTTGCAGGCCGCTGAATTCGATCTTTAATTCTTGAATATCTATTGTTCCCTACATGACAACCTGACGAACTTCTTCAACCAACTTCCTCGTTATTGGACCTTTGACTACAAGACCAAGTTCTCTGTGTCTACTGAAGGGCCTTTAGCTTGGCCTCGATGGTCTGAGACAAATGACTTCCCTCATCAACCCATGACTGTGTTCGCGTAGAAATTATGGATGCTTTTCTACATAGATCGTCAATATGTGACTGCAAAGTCTTTCCTTCCTGAATTTTGGTGAAGCTTTGCATAGGTGCAACGGCCCGCACTGTCACTAGGATCTAATCAAATGACAGTTTTCCATCTCGGATGTCCGCTTCAATCTTCTCCAAGTTTGGGTCCTCCTGCAGCGAGGCCCACATTTCCATTGTTTTCTTAAATAATTGGTTGCATTCCTTAACTGCAACGACCAGAGTGGTCACATCTTCCTTAATGGGAGCTTTGTGCTTCTCTCTAACCTCCAGAGGTGTGGTCGGATACAACTTCATTTGAAGTTGATCTAGGGCTTTATCTTGACCTTCGCGAACCATAACCCTTGAAACCTAGAACTTACAGTAAATAATAGTTAACAGATCTCTGTCCTTCACTGATTGTTCTAAACATGCATAACATCATACAAATAAGAAAATCTATGTCTCCACGAATCTATTAAGTACTTTTCCTAATTAAATGCATTCAACAGTTCATAAATACAACAACTCCAGAAATAAATAGTAATACGTGCAGTTACACAAATGTCACTTCAAAACATGTCTTTATTATGCTTGAGATTCTCAATTAAAAACTCTTTCCAACCCTACGCACATAGTTGCAGGGGCCTGCGCACTCATTTGTGGACTTACCAAGGTCTCCACACACACAGCTGCAACAACCTTCCCCTTTGCCCAAGTACATAATAGACAAATTTAGATTCAACTCATGTACTTCCTACTTGGCTTCTTTTCTATGACTATGTTATGACTTCCTTTTATACTCTTTCTTCATTACAATACCATGGTCCACGAACCATGGGCGGGTCTCAAAACAACTTGAATTTAACAAACTAAGGGGCATTGACCTTCCTAAAGCCCCTTTGACTCCTATTAACCTGCGCGACTTGCGCTCTGATCCTCAAAATGTAGATACTTTACAATATCTATACAAAATTAACAAAATTTAACAAATTCTTACCCAGGGGACCCCGTCCCAACAACCCCCCAATAGAAATTTGTGACTCGTCCTAAGTCACTCTGCCAGTCTTCCCTTAACCTTTTCTTGTAGGTTGCTGAATTCGATCTTTAATGCTTGAATATCTATTGTTCCCTACATGACAACTTGACAAACTTATTCGACCAACTTCTCTGTTGTTGGACCTTTGACTACAAGGCCCATGGCCCTCTGTGTCTACTGAAGGGCCTTGAGCTTGGACTTGATTGTTTGAGACAAATGACTTCCCTCATCAGCCCATGACTCTGTTCGCGTAGCAATTATGGATTCTTTTCAGCGTAGATCGTCAATTTGTGCCTGTAAAGTCCTTCCTTCCTTAAGTTTGGCAAACCTTTGCACAGGTGCAAGGGTCCGCACTGTCACTAGGATCTAATCGAACGACAGTTTTCTATCTCGGATGTCCGCTTCGATCTTCTCCAAGTTTGGGTACTCCAAGAGCGAGGCCTACATTTCCATTGTTTGCTTAAATAATTGGCTGCAGTCCTTGACTACAATGACCAGAGTAGTCATATCTTCCTTAATGGGAGCTTTGTGCTGCTCTCTGACCTCTGGAGGTGTGGTTGGCCGCAACTTCATTTAAAGCTCTGAAATCGGCCGCTGAAGCTCAAGCCACACCTTTTTTATTTCCGCCTTGGATTCCTTCAATGCAGCAACTAACTTGTTAATTTTCTCTGCAGAGGCCACCTCGGCTGGAATTTGGAGCTCAGGGAGCTCCTTGCACACTTGGGTAAGGGCTTCCTCTAGCTATTGATTGCGTTGTATTACCTCATCGCAGGCCTGCACTTTCTCTATAAAAAAATGTTGATTGTTAGTCTTTACTTCTTCGATAATCAACCGAGCACTTTTCTCCCAGACGCGAAGCTCGTTTGAAATTACTTGGTGTAGCTTGTGCAAGTTCTAGATAGGTAGTGCTACAATGTTGATACTCATGTTGGTCATATGTAACAACCTGGCCCGATCCTCAATTGTTTTGACATGCATCAAACCCTCTAGCAGCATCACTACGTGGAGGTCTGTAGTCAGTTCTGCCTTTGATGTTCCGCTCGCATGACTTGTGCTTTCTTGAGTCATGCTCACTTGAACCATGATCACCTGGATCACTCCTGTCTAGACCTACAATTCCTTCATGTCCTGTTACACTTTGTCCAATACCTTATTGTACTGGTCCTCGATGTGCCCCCATATTTTTTCCATTGTGGAGCGGACAACATTGTCTATCTCATCAAGGTCCCCCTCCGTTAGGGCCAATGGTTCAATACTCGCAGACTTATTAGAATTTTTCTTCTTGTGGGATCCTGTCGAACTGCGCTTCTTTCTCTTCCTGATCCTAAAGGGGGACTGTAATTCCTCCGATCTAACATAGGGGTTTCCCCCCCCCCCTTCCTCTTCATGTGCAGTTTCTACTTCAAAATCAGTGTGCTCTGTATCAGGCTCTTCGAGGTTAATGGTGACCTATGTTTTTTTTTCCTACGCATCTTTTTCCCTCTACACTTCCTTCTCTTTTTTAGAAGCATTCTATGCTACTTTCTCTTTGTCTTTCTTGGCCTATGTTGTAGCTGTTGTTTTCCCTATTTCTACTTCTGCGGCCTTACTTGTTCCTACATCTTCGCTAGATGGGGTGAGCCAATCACTCAACCATTTTCTGATGACCCCCATAATATCATCCTCTATGACTAAAAATGGAAACTGGTGCCATGTTCATGTGGCATCTTTCTTCATGCACATGAACATATGGTGAAAATCTACTTTGAAGTCTCGTACATCTTTATATTTCGCATGTAGAGTGGGTGACAACCGTGGCCATTGGTTGATCACCATGTGTGGGTCCATCTTAACCAAGACCCAAAACATTTTATTCTCCATTACCATTTTGGGCTCCTTGGAGGCCCATAATGAAGCGTACTGTGCAACTTCACAAACATAAAGATCTACTGCGGGGAACTGCAAGTCATATAGTGTGCACCATGTAACTAGTGTAATCAACAATAACATCCAAGCATAGTGGAATGGCTTTCCCTCCTCTTCAGCTTCACGACAATTCACCAAGAATTCTTTACACAGATAACCCACCCAGTTGTACTTGATGCCCTTGCTTCACAATGCAGCCAAGGAAACAACCAGGGGCATCACTTCATCTGCACGACATTTTCTCGTTATTTTTCCTGCCAAAATGGAAGCAACGAACCTCATGAATTTATTGAATATGGAGCTAATAGCGTAGCCCCGAGACTTCTTCACTAACCCAAAGTCGCTCTTCATATGGTCTGCCAACTTCTTTTCCTGCGACTTATCCACAAAGGCAACATCTGGGTTCGCACCTTGATATGGGAGCATGGTGATCCTCCTGATCAACATCTCATCAATGGGGATGGGTGTCCCCAACCAGAGATACCCATTGTGCACCAATGGCAACAATTGGCACACACAAACCGTTTTTATATTAATTCACCCAATGTGAGGCACATACAACATGTTTAAAAGACCCGCACACTGGATTCGAGCCACCTACATCATTGGATCTACCCTTTTGACTCCTGCTTCTTCATAATAGACAAATCTAAAATAATTGCTCGGCTGAAAATGAGGGTATTTCATGAAATCATTTAGATCCCAATCCATCATCAAATATAGTACCTCAGCCAATAACTCACACTCTATGGGTACATGCTCTAGTAATAGCAGAGTGACTACCTGATATTTTAATGCATCCGGGTGCTTAAATACCTTGGATGTGGGCTTCCTTGGTGGAATGTAAGGAGGCAGTCTAGAAATAGGCTCAACTTATTCTGAAGGGATATCCTCCAACCCCTCAGCCAATTCTGCTTCCTCTAAATGCTCAAGTTCCATAGGCTTCTTGTTTTTGTCCATCTTCCCCTTCTGCATTCACTCTGTAGGTATCTTTCTAGGGGACTGGCGCACTGGTGGAGGCTGGGGCTTCATCTAATTTTTCTCTCCTGCTGCGAAGGAAATAGGTTTTGGCCTTGGCGACTTGGGTGTTGTAGCAAGGATTGGTGGTGTTGCAGTCATCTTGGCAAGGCTCTCCCAGAAGAGTTTCTTCTTCCACTCGGACAAATATTCCTCAAAACCAAGCCCCCTCTACGAAAATTCCTTCTCTACCTCTTTCCAATCTCGTCGAGACATACAATAAGCATATATGCTCAAAATTAGGCGCAAAATCTCAAGACAATCTCTCTGGAAGAAAAGTGTTCAAATGTGGAGAAGGATGTTGTATTTATAGCCATTTTTGAATTTAAATCCATCGATTCCCTCTAGATCTCCCTTATTAATGCTCTTTTGGTGGCATATTTTCAAATATATGCTCCTTAAATTCTTTTCCCCCGCTCTCTTTAATGGAAAAATAACCATCCAATCATCTATAGTGCTTCCAATGGTCACTTTTTGGCCAAGCTACATGGGGCCCACCTTGCTAGCGCAGCTCTTTTATCGCAACGCCCATCTGCACCATTCTCCTAACATCGCACAGCTTAATCCCTTCGCCAAAATTTTCTCCAGGAAAAGTAGCTTATAGTCCCACACTTCCTTCCAACTGCCTAAAGTACTAATATTGTCATGAATCCATGTAGTCATCGCGCAAGGGTGGGATCGTTCTTATACAACTTCAATCAGCTCCCATTGATTCTTCCTGGAAATAGCTCTCTATTCAGCCTCACTAGCTGAATGCACCTCCATCTGTAATCTCCTTGATGATGTATGGTCCCATCCAATGCATTTGAAACTTTCCTGAAAACTTAGTAAACTTTCTATCATACATCAACAATAGATCTCCGTTTTTAAAGGTGCGTTGCTTAATGTGGCGATCATGCCACACCTTTTCTCTAGCCTTCTGCACCCGCTGATGAAAACTTGCCAAGAATCGATCTTCTTCTAACTCAAGTGTTTGTGCGAGGTGTTCTTCCATTATATCCCAACCTGACATCTTTGTGAATACAACAATACTCAAACTAGGCACTATGTACTCCATTGGCATCACCGCTTCTTGTCAATAAACCAGTCGAAATGGTGTTTGTCCATTCAACATCTTACATGTAGTTCTATATGCCCAAATAATGACTAGTATGCGCACATCTCAATCGTTCCTATTCACATTACAGATCTTCGTCAAAGCATTCTCCAATATCATATTGAAAGCTTCAACTATTTCATTTGCTTGATGATGGTATGGCGTCATTTTCTGATGATACATCTGGAATTCTTCTAGCAAAGCAACAATAATTTCATTGAAGAAATGTGAACCCCTGTCGCTCATCAAAATATTAGGACATCCAAGCCTAGCCAAAATGTACTCAAATATAAACTTTGTAGTTGTAGTTGCGCTGCAATCTTTCACGGGTTGTGCCTCAGCCCACCTGGTCAAGTATTATGTCGCTATGATGATGTAGCACGCTCTTGTATTCCTTCCTAGTGGATGAATAGCTCCCACAAAATCTATTGCCCATTTGTCTAATGCCTGTAATGAGACTTACGGGTTCAGAGGCAATTCATCCCTTCATGATGGCTTCCTGGTCCTTTGATAGACATCGCATTCCCTACAATACTCCTTTGAAGCTTTGTGTATAGTTTTCCACCACAATCCAGCTTGTAGGATCTTCTATGGAGTCCCTCTTCCAACATAATGTCCTCCAACAACTCCTCCATGTGCTTCGGTGAGTATTCTTTGTATTTCATAATCTAGTACATTCCTGCGCAAAACTTCATCCATCCCCATTATGTACAAGTGCCCTACAATTACGGAGAAATCCACAACCATGACCACCAACTCCTTCTACTGTGTCGTGTATCCTTTAAGAGCTGCACCCATAGATAGAAATTGGATTATATTCACAAAATGTTCATCCGAAACGCGCACAACAAAGAGTTTTTTGTCAAGCAATCTTTCATCAAGACTTGTAGGTTCTTCACCATTCTCAATCCACGAAAGGTGATTGGGTCCAACATTTAGTCTTCCTGGTTTCACAATTACTTCGAATTCATACTCCTGAAATAGCAGTAACCACCTAAAAACTCCCACCCCCCCCCCAACACAGTCTTGTTGACTAGGTACTTCAAAGTTGAATGGTTTGTATACACTTTGAAGTGCGCACACAACAGATAATGCCGAAACTTCTGGAGTGCATATACCATCGCCAACCCTTTGCGCTCTGTGGTTGAATAATTCTTCTCTGCGTTAGACAATTTTCTACTCGCAATTGTAATCGAATGGTCGATATCTCCTGCGCATGGCTGGGTTAGAACTTCTCCTAATGCTATGCAAGAAGCATCCACATGTACATGAAATTATTTCTTCCAATCGAGGGACACTAGAATAGGTGCTGTAACCATCTTTTCCTTCAAAAAATCTAATATTTTCTGGAAATCATCATCCCAGCAAAATGTTGCATCTTTCTTCAATAATTTCTCCAGGATGCACTTATCTGTGCGCATGCCTTAATGAACTTTCTATAGTATCCTGTATGGCCCAATTTTGTGCACAACTGTTTTACATTCCTCGAGGGATCCAAATTGATGATCACCGTAATTTTAGCAGGGTCCACCATTAACCCTTGCTTATAAAAAACATGGCCCAAAAGTATTCCATATGGTACACAAAATACAAACTTCTTCAAATTTAGGGAGATCAAATACTTCCTACAAGTATTCAACATTAGGCAAAGCCTTGAAACATTCTTTTTAACTAACCTGAACACCACCCAATCATCAAAGTAGACCTCCAAAAACTTATAAATAAATTCCTTAAAGGCTGCGACTACCACCCTAGAAAATATCGCAAGGACATTCTTAAGTCTAAAGAGCATAACTGTATACTGAAAAGAGCCCCATTCTGTGGTGAAGGTATTCTTACTTTGATCTTCTGGTGCGATCTTGATCTGGTGATATCTTGAGAATCCATCTGTAAAATACTATGCTTCTTGACCACCAACATTCTTCAAGAATCCATCTGTGAACATCGTAGGGAATGGATCATGTACACAAGCATCGTTCAACTTCCTTAGATCTATGCAGATCTTGATTTCACCCTTTGTCTTCTTCTCTTGAACTACCATAGGATTAACACAGTCTAATTATTCTATAGGCTCAATAATCCATGCTGCAAGCATCTTATTCAACTCTTTGTGCACCTTTTCTTTGTATTTAGGATTCAATCAGTATGGGCGTTGCTTTACTGGCTTCACATCTAGCTTCAGATTGATCTTCATAACACCCAGATCACCTACTATCCCCTTTAGATCAGAGAACTTTGTTGGAAACAAGTCTTGATATTCATGTAACAACTTTGAAACTTTGTCAACTATGTCCTCATCCCAATAATCGCCTATATTCGCAAACTTCGACTGTGCTTTTGACCTAATGTTCAATTTATTGGTCTTCAACGGTTTTGAAATGTCAAGAACCTCTACCTTAGGCCCAACGACTTGGTGTTGTACCTATAAATCAATGATATTAATATTCCTGCTATCTTCCTCACCTTCTTCTATGGTAACATTGTAACACTCCAGAGCATGGCGCAGCTACGTACTCCAATCAAGTTGTACCCACGTGATAGGCTCTACAGGTGTTCTAAATATTGCAACCTTGATTTCCTATAATGCTTCATCAATACATTCGAATCCATCCTCAAAACTGAATGTTAGCAAAAAGCTCTCCTTCATAATGTCCCACTCTGTGGTTCCATGTCGCAACTTTGTTTCTAAGTACCAATTCATCAGAATAGTATCCAAGGTGTGGCAGAATATATGTACCCATTCAGGCTATGGTTCCTCTCCCCATGCTTTCGTCCAACGAGCTAGATGCTCGCGTGGATCATCCTTCCCTGTATATTTTTCAGTAATGCGGGTATTTGCATAGCCAAATCGCAACTTCATCATCCTTTGGTACTCCTTCCAGTCTACAAAATTGTCCTTATGTGTACCCCACCATCTAGTAGGCATAGCTCTCAGTGCGATGTCCAATGCCTGGAACCAATGCTCCTTCGGTACATCCCTTTCAAATTTATTGAGAAACAAATTTACATCTTCTAAGCCATCATAATATGGTAAATTGCATACCTCAATAGATATACACCGGAGTGATTTAGTAAGTATGTTTCATTGCAACGTTGATACTTCATGCAATCTATTCTACCAATGCTTGAGCTCCTCATCTGAATCTGAGTTGCAGGAGTTGTCCTTTTCCCAAGTAATTCTTCCATCTATCATAGGATTGATCCAATCCTCGTTCCATGCAATAAGCTTATAGATATGTTCAATATCATCCTCCTCATAGTAATCTCAGATTGGTTCAGTATACCGTGCACCTTTGGCTGGATCCAATGGAACAATGACTCTTAGTTCCTTCTCAAACGTCATGATGCGCTTCTTTAGGTTGATGACCACATTCATATCAAATGCCCAATTCATTCCAAGCAGCGCCGCATAGGGATTACTATCATCCACTATTTTGATTACCTCAAAATCAGCTATATCGCGTGCCCCTTCGATGTCTACAGTTACTCCATGTAGGCGTCCCATAGGAATAATCTTTTGTTGGTTCGCCATTCGCAGCTGAATTAGGGACCATTGTAACATTGGCTTTCCCATTCTTTCCCAGGCTTGTTTAGTCAAAACATTCGCATCAGATCCCAAATCTAAGATTACCTGGTCCATTTCAAATTCTTTGATTTGTGTGGTCCATCTCATCTCCTGGCTAGTCCTTTTCTTACTTTTGTCTACTCTATGCATTGCGTGCTATTCAGGTAGTGGCTTTCCCTTGCCAACACAGTTGTCTATTAACTCTTGCAGTCTCTCCACTGATTTCTGATCCCTTAAGAGATTGATGCGGGTTTGCAAGAAGTATTTGTTGGAAATAATACTGAGAGGGGGGGTGAATCAGTATTATCAGATCAATCAAACTTTTTCAATGCTCAGAAACATATACGCTACTTCAGTTAGGTGAACCAGCGTGTACACGCTACTGTGACTAAATAAAACAGCGTATAAGAAGAAAACTCATAATTTAGTTAGCTTATTCTTCAGTTCAGTTCATCAGGACATTATTCACCACATTAACAGTAAACAGGTGCAGTATAACAGAACAGATCAAAAGCCACACACATGAACACCAAGATGTAAGGTGGAAACCCAATGTGGGTGAAAACCACCTGCTGCAAGTTGTCTCTATCTTTCTTTAATATGAAACTTCAGTTTACAATCTTTTGTACTGGTGCAGCCTTATACCAGTACGCAGGCTACAACCTGCAGAAGGCTACAACCTTCTCTCGTTCTCCAAACTTCCTTGGATGGGAGCTCCAACCCCCTTTGCTCTTGTACTAGCCAAGATACTAGTACGTAGGTGCTGACCTACAATCTTCTTTCCTTCAGGTACCACCTTTCATACATTTTCAGACTGGATATTCCTGAAGCACAACATTACAATCTGTAGACCCCAATTCATTCAACTTTCACAACAGATCATTGAAGCATAAAACAACCAATACTAGTATTATCAAACTTTGAATCACTGAACCACTGAACCCTGTCAATCACCAGATACCAGAACACAGAGCAGTCTACAGAACTCTGTAATAACAGATAGATCCAACTGCAAACCCAAAAATCAAGCTTTAAGAGATATACGCTACTTCAATGAGAGAAACCTGCGTATACACGCGCTTTTACCTAAGCCAACCTGCGTACAGATCTAAAAATAGATTCTCTCAACTTGCAGCTGTACCAGACATCAGTTAGATCCAGAACATAATATTGCGACAGTATGCAGATCTAGAAATACGCATAATCAACCATATCATAATAGTGCATTTCAAACCATTAGATCCCGAGTTATCCTTAGATCTAGTCTTCCATCCACCGATGTGATTTCTCCTTAGCTCATATCAAGCAACCCAGACCCTGCATATCAGATCTCTTTCTCTCTTAGATATTCAAGCCTTGTCGAAAGATAATTTTGCCTAATGATCTTCTTCTCCTTATATAGCCTTAGGCCTTGCTCAATACCAAGAGCCAAAACCATAGTAACACAATACCATCAACTTCAAAACTAGGGATCGACACGCCCGTCGAGACACAATGGTCCGAAATCATAGGCACAACTTCCAAGGACTAACCACCATGGACCAAAGGTACTTTTCCACATACACGCACTTTTTCTGAATCCAACTAGCGTGTACACGCGACTTGGGCTTAACGAACCTGCGTATATGAACTTCCTTGGCATGCTGTACTAAGATCTGTCTTCTGATTAAGTTGCCATCACCTGTACCAACCTCTGAGCACCTGTACCAACCTCTGAGTGAGTTGCCATCAAGGACAACACTTGAATCATAATGCCAACAATCTCCCCCTTTGGACTTGATGGCAGTCACTCTCCCCCTTTGACATCAAGGGCAAAGGGCTGTGCTCCCCCTGAGGACATGCTGATACCTCTGCTTGGCTGTGCTGACTCATGCTCCCCCTGACAGTAGGCCAGATCTGCAAAAGATGTTCTTCAACAAGAACCAAGACTTATACACCATAAGGGACCTTCCTATCACCAAAAGACTCAATACATACATCCACACTCCCTACCAAGAGGGGACATATCAGAAACAACCAATTATATTACAGCATTCATCCCAGGCATAGTGGGGAAACCAACATAGGCCGTTACATGACCTTGACACCATAAAAGAGATATGACAAGAGAGATACATGACATAGAGACAACAGATCTAGACCAAGACTTATGAAAGTCACCAGCAGCATATGATAAACATCTTTTTAGATCAGCAACCAGGATTTCTTTCTGAGCTCCTTTTCCTGAAATCAACAACCAAAACATCTGAATGCCAACAATGCTTTATGAGACTTTTAAGCTGCTCCCCCTGAACCTGTGCCTGCTGCACCCCCTGAAACGTGCCTGAAGAATTCTGACATACCCATTGCTGTTCAGAACTCCAGAGTTTGCCCTTGCTGTTCAGAACTTCATATACGCGATTTCTCCTGCATGAAACGGCGTATGGACGCGGATATAATCTCTGCAACATGCGTACACCATACACGCGACTTTCCCACCATAAATCCGCGTGTATACGCGTATATACCTTTCGTAACTTGCGTATACCAACTTTTCTGTAGAACAGACAAGCTTCAACAGTAGGATGAAGCATCAACTACTCCCAGCTTTTGTCTGAGATATTCAAAAGTTTCCCTGGGCAGTGGTTTTGTGAGAATATCAGCAACTTGTTCCTTAGAAGGAACATACTCCAACTTGACCTTTTGCTCAAGCACTTGTTCCCGAAGAAAATGGTACTTGATTGGTATGTGCTTGGTCTTTGAGTGCATGACTGGATTCTTTGAAATGCTGATTGCACTTGTATTATCACATAAGATAGAGACGGGTGGAGTGCAAGTGATTTGAAAGTCCTGCAAGGTCTGCATCATCCAAAGAAGTTGTGTGCAACAAGATGCTGCAGCCACATATTCTGCTTCAGCTGTAGATAAGGCAATCGAACTCTGTTTCTTGCTGAACCAAGATACTAATCTGGAACCCATGAAGAAAGCACCACCACTTGTGCTTTTCCTATCATCCACACTTCCAGCCCAATCTGCATCTGTGTAAGCATGAAGAGTGAGATCTGTATTTCTAGGATACCATAAGCCATAGTTTTGGGTCCCTTGAAGATATTTGAAGATTCTTTTGACTGCCTGAAGATGAGTTTCCTTTGGGTTGGCTTGAAATCTTCCAACCATTCCTACTGCATGTGTAATATCTGGTCGAGTACCTGTCAAATAAAGCAAACTCCCAATCATGGATCTATAAGTGGGTTGGTGAACTGCTGCTGATTCATCATTTGCACTGAGGCTGCATCCTGTAACCATGGGTGTACATACTGGCTTTGACTCTTCCATGCCATACTTCTTCAAGATCTGCTTGAGGTATTTGGTTTGAGACAAGAAGATACCTCCTTCATTTTGTTGGATTTGCAATCCAAGAAAATATGTCAATTCTCCAAGAAGTGACATTTCGAATTCTTTCTGCATAACCAAGGCAAAGTTTTGACTCATAGTCTCTTCATTGCTGCCAAAAATAATATCATCTACATAAACAACAAGAATTAGCAATTTGTTATTTTCAACTTTTATATAGAGATTGCTATCTGCTGATCCTTTTGAAAAGCCTTGTTGGTGAAGATATTTGTCCAACCGATAGTACCAAGCCCTTGGAGCTTGTTTGAGTCCATAGAGTGCCTTTTTCAATCTGCATACAAGGTTTGGATCATTCCCAAGAATGAAACCATCTGGCTGCTCAATATATACTTCTTCTTCTAAGTCTCCATTCAGGAAGGCTGATTTCACGTCCATTTGAAATACCTTGAAGTTTTGAAAGCTTGAGAGAGCAAGGAACATTCGGATGGCCTCAAGTCTTGCCACAGGAGCAAAGGTCTCTTCAAAATCTATTCCTTCTTGCTGTGCATACCCTTTACAAACAAGTCTGGCCTTGTTTCTAATTACTTCTCCATTTTCATTTAATTTATTCTTGAAGACCCATTTTGTTCCTATTACATTCTTATCTTTTGGTCTAGGAACTAATTCCCAAGTGTTGTTCTTTTCGATTTGCTCAAGTTCTTCATCCATTGCTTTGACCCAACATTCATCTTTGCATGCCTCTTTCACATTTTGTGGTTCAGTGGAGGAGAGTAGTGCCAAGTAGCTTGAAGCTTCTGCAAGTGTCCTTCTTGTTTGTACTCCTGCTTCTTTCTGCCCCACAATCTGAGTTTCTGGATGATTCTTTTGAACATATCTGGATGGAGTCTTCTCTTCTATTCTTGTCTGCTCCTCTGGTTCTTCTTGAGATTCTTCTTCTTCTTGAGGTTCTTCTTCTTCATCATTTCGCCTTTGAGAGTAACCTTCATCTTCTTCAATGTCTTCATGATGAACTTGCCTAGGAATATATCCCTTCTCATCAACCACTATATCAATACTGTCAACAATTCTGCCAAGTCTTTTATTGTAGCACTTGTATGCTTTGCTATGTGGAGAATAACCAAGAAGAATGCCCTCATCTGCTCTAGGTTCAAGTTTGCCAAGTTGCTCATCAGTATTCTTAATATAACATTTGCTCCCAAAGATTTTGAAATGCTTCACGGAAGGAGTTTTACCACTCCAAAGCTCATGAGGTGTTTGAGTGCTGTTTACTCGGACATTTGTTTTGTTAAGAATAATAACAGCAGCATGTGCAGCTTCACCCCAGAAGGTTGCAGGAGTACCTGATTCATCGAGCATAGCACGAGCCATTTGTTGGATAGTTCTGTTCATTCTTTCCACAACCCCATTTTGCTGAGGAGTTCTAGCTGTAGAGAATTCTCTTCTTATCCCATGTTCATCGCAGAAATCGAAAAATTCATTTGATGTGAACTCCCCACCTCTGTCAGATCTGAGGCACTTAATTTTGTGTCCTGATTCATTTTCAGCCAATGCTTTGAAGGATTTGAATTTTTCGAATGCTTCATCTTTGTGCTTCATAAGCCCTAACCAAACAAACCTTGAGAAATCATCAATGAATAATATCAGATATTCTTCTCCTCGAGGTGTCCTTTTCCTAAATGGACCACATACATCTGTATGGACTAGCTCAAGAGGCAAGCTAGCTGATCCTTCCTTCTCTGGAAAGTTAGTTCTGGTTTGCTTTCCAAACTGACAAGATTTGCATATGGTGTTGTCTGGAATTTTGATATCTGGAAGATCGCGAACTGCCTGATATTTGCATGCTTTCCTTATTTGTGAGAAGCTTAGATGTCCCAACCTTCGATGCCATAACCAGTGCTCTTCATCCTTGCTAAGATAGCATTGTTGTTGTCCTTCTTCAAATATGTACAGATTATTTGGAGTTCTTTTGCCTTTGAGAACTGTTTTACCTGTATCAAGATCACGAACAAGACATCCATTCGATCTGAAAATAACCTCGGTTTTTTGATCACACATCTGGCTGACACTTAGTAGATTATGCTTCAATCCATCAACATACAAAACATTTCCAGCCTTGACCTTTTCTTTCAAAGGAGCAATACCTTTTCCTTTTATAGTTGCAGGAGTATCATTTCCAAAAGAAACTTTCTTTCCCTTTTCTAAAGTAGAATAAGATTCAAGTTTTTCTTTATCACCTGTCATATGTTTCGAACATCCACTGTCAATGTACCATAGATTTTCCTGTCCTTCTGCATAAAAAGCTATCCCACATCTTTCTGTTTGAGGTTCCTTTATTCTCCATTTTTTGGTGCTCGTGGCTTGTTCCTTTTTCTCCTGAAACCTGCTCCTGCATTCAGAGTCTTTATGACCAAAATTATTGCAAATAGAACATTCAACTTCATTTTCAAGAACCGAAAAGTTGTTATAGGTCCTCTTTGTAATCCCTGTCATACTTCTTTGTTTTTGAGCTTCCCTAGTCATGATTGTTTTATATGCAACACATTGAGCTGCTTTGTGACCAAAGTTATGGCAAGAAAAGCATTGTCCATTGAAGAAGCTTCTGCGGTTATTGAATCTACCAGCCAACTGATTGTAATTTCTATTTTCATCTATTCTTGAGCCAAACTGAGAAGATTTTACCTGTGGTTGGTTGTAGCTTTTGTTCACCCTTAAGAAGGATTGTCCCTGATAGTTTTTGTTTGTAATTCGTCCCTGCTTTACCTGATTATCTTCATTGTTCTTCTGCTCATTTCTTCTTGCTGCATCAAGATAACTTTTTGAGGTGGATGCTTGAGAGGTTTCTCCATTATAGCCCAAACCTGTCTTGTTTAGAGGAGACCGCTGCACATTGATAATCTCATCCAAAGTTTCAGATCCTTTGACAAACTTAAGATTAATAGCTTTTGTTTTCTCAATTTCTTTTCTGAGACCAACAATTTCACCTTCTAGTTTTTCAAGATGTTTTTCCTTTTCATCAATTTGAAATTGCAAAGTATCAATGATCACACTCTTTTCTTCTATGCATCTCTTGAGTCTAGTAATTTCATTATAGAGATTATCCACATCTACAGCATCCTCATAATCATCATCTTCAAATGCCATTAACAGCTTATATTTATTACCTTGTTCATCTTCATCACTGTTTGATAAGCCATCACTATCTTCATGGGTGTAGTAGCTTTTCTTATTTGCACTTTGTTTCTTGTTCCATCTAGCAGGTTCTTTTCCTTTATCCTTATAAGGACATTTTGCAGCATAATGACCTACTCTTCCACAAGCAAAGCATTTGAAAGGTAGCTTACCTCTGAACCTTCCAGAACCCCTTTGAAGATTTCTGACAAAATTTGATTCTTCTTCCTCTTCTTCTGGAACATGGCTTGCTTCATAGTAATCTTCTTTTCCTGATGCCTTAAAAGCAGCTTCCCTTCTGTCAGATGGACCTCCCTTTCTCATTTCATAAGCAGTTAGAATTCCATGTAGCTGAGACATAGTGAGAACACAGAGATTTTCTTTTTCTTCTATTGCAGATACTTTAGATTCAAACTTGGGGGATAATGATCTTAGAATCTTTTGAACTACTATAGTCTCTTTTATTTCTTCACCCAAATTTTTCATGCAATTAACAATCTCATCTACCCGAAGAAAATAATTAGCCACACTTTCATCATTATACATCTTGAGAGTCTCATATTGAATCCTGAGAGTTTGAAGTTTAGCTTGCTTTACCTGTTCATCTCCTTCATAGCTAGTGATCATTTTGTCCCATATCTCTTTTGCTGATTTGAAGTGCATGACCTTCATGAATTCTGTTTGGGATATACTTCCTAATAGAGTACTGACTGCTTTTGCATTTGTTTCATACTGCTTTTTCTCAGCTGGATCTGTAGGAGTAGCTGAAGGAAAAGCATAGCCTGTTTCTACAATGTTCCAAACTTCTGTACCAAGAGATTGAAGATATGCAGTAACTCTTACCTTCCAATAATTGAAATTTGTCCCATCAAAAATCGGTGGCCTGATTGATGCTTCTTTCTCGTAGTTGCTCATGATGAATGATCTACCTTCAAGCGATCAAGCTTCTCTGAAGGACCTGCTCTGATACCAATTGTTGGAAATAATACTGAGAGGGGGGGTGAATCAGTATTATCAGATCAATCAAACTTTTTCAATGCTCAGAAACATATACGCTACTTCAGTTAGGTGAACCAGCGTGTACACGCTACTGTGACTAAATAAAACAGCGTATAAGAAGAAAACTCATAATTTAGTTAGCTTATTCTTCAGTTAAGTTCATCAGGACATTATTCACCACATTAACAGTAAACAGGTGCAGTATAACAGAACAGATCAAAAGCCACACACATGAACACCAAGATGTAAGGTGGAAACCCAATGTGGGTGAAAACCACCTGCTGCAAGTTGTCTCTATCTTTCTTTAATATGAAACTTCAGTTTACAATCTTTTGTACTGGTGCAGCCTTATACCAGTACGCAGGCTACAACCTGTAGAAGGCTACAACCTTCTCTCGTTCTCCAAACTTCCTTGGATGGGAGCTCCAACCCCCTTTGCTCTTGTACTAGCCAAGATACTAGTACGTAGGTGCTGACCTACAATCTTCTTTCCTTCAGGTACCACCTTTCATACATTTTCAGACTGGATATTCCTGAAGCACAACATTACAATCTGTAGACCCCAATTCATTCAACTTTCACAACAGATCATTGAAGCATAAAACAACCAATACTAGTATTATCAAACTTTGAATCACTGAACCACTGAACCCTGTCAATCACCAGATACCAGAACACAGAGCAGTCTACAGAACTCTGTAATAACAGACATATCCAACTGCAAACCCAAAAATCAAGCTTTAAGAGATATACGCTACTTCAATGAGAGAAACCCGCGTATACACGCGCTTTTACCTAAGCCAACCTGCGTACAGATCTAAAAATAGATTCTCTCAACTTGCAGCTGTACCAGACATCAGTTAGATCCAGAACATAATATTGCGACAGTATGCAGATCTAGAAATACGCATAATCAACCATATCATAATAGTGCATTTCAAACCATTAGATCCCGAGTTATCCTTAGATCTAGTCTTCCATCCACCGATGTGATTTCTCCTTAGCTCATATCAAGCAACCCAGACCCTGCATATCAGATCTCTTTCTCTCTTAGATATTCAAGCCTTGTCGAAAGATAATTTTGCCTAATGATCTTCTTCTCCTTATATAGCCTTAGGCCTTGCTCAATACCAAGAGCCAAAACCATAGTAACACAATACCATCAACTTCAAAACTAGGGATCGACACGCCCGTCGAGACACAATGGTCCGAAATCATAGGCACAACTTCCAAGGACTAACCACCATGGACCAAAGGTACTTTTCCACATACACGCGCTTTTTCTGAATCCAACTAGCGTGTACACGCGACTTGGGCTTAACGAACCTGCGTATATGAACTTCCTTGGCATGCTGTACTAAGATCTATCTTCTGATTAAGTTGCCATCACCTGTACCAACCTCTGAGCACCTGTACCAACCTCTGAGTGAGTTGCCATCAAGGACAACACTTGAATCATAATGCCAACAGTATTTCAATACTGAGGGATCTATCTCCTGCGCAACAATGACCTCTTTAGGCTTCTCTATTCATGCATTTTGATTCTTTGATGTGGAAGCCCCTAAATCCACAAAGCTCTTCACCTCCATAAATTTTTCTTTTTCCTTGTGAAAATCAAATTCAGTATCTTTGTCAGCAACCCTACGCACCCATAGATTCTCTTCTAGTTGTTTCCCTGTGGCTTTATCTTCCCTAGTAGTTATACTTCTACGTGTAACTATATTAACGCTTGGGCCATCCTCGCGTGGTTCTTACCTGATCATCTAGATATTCTGAGTGGGTTGTTGGTTCTTCTTCTCTTGTATATTTTCGAAAACTGTCGGCAATACTCACAAGAGGGGTGTGTTAGGTTTTAACAATCTTGCGCATAGTGGCCTTGTTCCCCACAATTGTAACAAATAACTTGCCTGCGACCTCTTCCCTCTCCTCCCCGTTGTCCTCTTCCTCGTCACTGGAATCCTCCACGGGTTGGAGGTGTGCCTTGATCCTGCTGTGGATGTGTCTTAACCTGTACTCTATATGTTGGTGTTTTGTCCATCATTAACTCATAGCTTCAGAAATTGCACTCATCATGGCCTACAAACTTACATAAATTGTAGAATAGTTGTTGAGGAGTCTATACAAACTTCTGCAACAAATGGAAATTGTTAGTTGAGTGTTTTCCTATTATTTGGTAGATAGTGCACCAAGGCATTACACCATTACTTGATCCAGCAGAAGTTTCTGGTTTCAGGGGGTTAGGACCTCCCCCAATTAGATAGTTCTGATATACTCGGCAATGATCCTTGTCATGACCATTTCCTTTGCACTTTAAGCACCACACTTTAGAATGGGTCTCATTTTTTACCTATTTTCCCTTTTTGAGATCCTGCAACTCCATATGCAGGCTAGCCAAATCTGCTGCACTCCCAATTTCGTATCCTGAATAGGTGGAGCCTTCAAATTCATAGCAATTTGCAGTGCTTCAGCCTACGATCCAATCTTTTGCTGTGACAATGGTAATCTCAAATGAGGCAATAGTACATAGCAATATATCAATCCTTATGTTCCGCATATAAATCTTGTAGATTAGCCTATTGTGGCAGACATTTCAACCTTTGATCAATATCCCATGCAGATTCATTCATCTTCTGCTTAATTTCTTTGATCTCAATCACATACTTGGCTTGAGAATTTTTCTTTTTAAATTCATTCTTCAATGCATATTTTGTATCTTCCAATGATGCAGTTGGATTAGTCATATTGTACTTAATATACCAAGTCAGCACCCTATCTTGCAATGTTGTGGCTAGCTACGTTTTCTTCATATCGTCATCCATTATCTGTTGTGACTTCCACATAATATCTGCTACAAAACAGAATTGATCAGGGTGTTCTGTCCCTAGACCCCTGAATATAAGCATCTTCATAGTGTTTTCCATACTAAATAGTGGAGGTGGAGGTGGAGGTGGAGGCGTAGGTGTGTGAGGCAAAGGTGATGGCAGAGGTGGAGTTGATGGATGTGGAATTTCCGTAGTGCCTTGATATAGCAATTGCAATGCACCCCTGGGCATATTCGGACTATTACTTTCTTCTTCGCTATCAGATGCTCACAAGAGAGGATTGTACTCAACAATTGTATCTAGATCTTTTATGAACATTTTCCCACTTCATTTAGCTCCCATCGAGCCTCTTCTAAACATCAATTTAGTGGCATAGCAGGTTTCGCGCACAACAACATTTTAGTCTAGGTCTTCAGAGACTGCAGATACTTACCTCCTGGTCCTTTGAAAAACCGGCGTTCAGCTTCGCTATAATTGACAAATGTACCAATCGCGAACTCAGTGATAAATCCACCCAAAATACTATCAATCCAGTAATCAAAAGCCTTTGCAACCTTGTATTCTAATCCTTCTAGGCACTTCACTAACTTTGGAGTCCACACAACAGGGTTATTCATCTTCTAGGTAGGTTGACCATCTGCCAATGTAGCCAATCATTCATATAATTGACACAGAAAATAACAAAAGAAAACTTCATGTTCCTCTATTTACAGATATCTCTGCAATCACTCTTCTTTCGACAGACATAGATTCCTATTTTCATGACCTGCAAACTCGTGTAGCTTCTGATCTATCCAATTATTCATCTCCTTATTTGTTGGTCTCCACAGACCCCGCGTCACATGCCCCTCAGATAGATCCCAATACTGACAATGGAACCATTTGTTCGACTGATGGGGCTTGGACCTAGGTTTGGAGTTAGTTGTGCTAACCAACAAAACCCTACACTATCGGCCCTTTTGGCAACAACTCTGTAGCGAAGGCTGTAGTCTCACCCGAGGAAGTATTTGGGGATGCTAGAACCATGTTTCTACATATAGAGGGATATGTGATGTGTTTTCTCTAGATATAGGGCTTTATCTTGACCTTCACAATCCCTAACCCTTGAAACCTTGAACTTACAGTAAATAATAGTTAACAAATTTTTGTCCTTCACTGATTCCGCTAAACATGAATAAAATCATACAAATAAGCAGATATGCATCTTTGTGAATCTATTAAGTACTTTTCCCAATTAAATGAATTCAACAGTTCATAAATACAACAACTTCATAAATAAACAGTAATACACAGTTACAAAGATGTCACTTCAAAATATGTCTTTATTATGCTTCAGATTCTCAGTTACAAACTCTTTCCAACCTTTCACACACAGCTACAGGGGCTCGTGCACTCAGGTGTGAACTTACCAAGGTCTTCACACACACAACTATAGGAGCCTTCCCCTTCGCTTGAGTACATAATAGAGAAATTCTGATTCAACTCATGCACTTCCTACTTGGCTTCTTCTGTATGACTCTTATATGACTTCCTTTTATACTCTTCCTTCATTAAAATACCATGGTCTGCGAACCATGGGCCGGTCTCAAAACAACTCGACTTTAACAAACTAAGTGGCTTTGACCTTCCTAAAGCCTCTTTGACTCCTATTGACCTATGCTACTCATGCTTCACTCCTCAAAATGCGGAGACTTTACAATATCTTTACAAACTTAACAAAACTTTAACAAAATCTGACCCAGGGGACCTCATCCCAACAACAGGTCATAAATTCAATGCCCCATTTAGAAAATGGGTCAACAATAATAACTTAATGAATGGGAGAAGGTGGAGAACAGGATTTATTATTATAAATCTGACATGTGCGACTGTAAAAAAAATGAATCAACACCACGACAATACAAGGTGTCACCAATTATGATGTATTGGTGAGCCTGGTATCAAATTCAATGCTGATTTGATCAAGTAGTATCAGGCTGAAAATTTTGAGTTTGGAGATAAATGATAATATGTCCATACCAAGGGTTGGAAGAATTAATCAGAAACAAAGTTTTGTCTGGAATAAAATCATCAGTGGTAAATTCTGATTTAGACAAAGGAAGGTCGCAAATCAGTTTAGCGAAGACTAAACATTTCTTGGATTTGGACTTGATGAATTCCAAATCAAACTCTTGAAGGATGACAATCCATTAGGTCTAGTTTCCCCCCAGTAATTGATGTGACAAAATGTAAGTAATTGGGTTGCAATTAGAAACTACATTAGTCTTCTAAAGTAGCATGTAGTGGAAAAACCTTTGTACAACTTGGACAACTGTTAAAGATAAATTTTGAATGTGTGAATACTTAGCTTCAATATCGGCCAAGTTTCAGATTAAGTAATAGATAGGTTATTTGTCTCATATACCATCTTCTTGTATCAGAACCATTGTGATTGTGATAACTATTGCAGCTAAATAGAGGAAATAGTCTCGTTGATAGTCAGGGGGATAGAGAAAATATGCTCTATCTAACACATCTTTTGAGGCATCAAAATATTTCTAACCAGTGTGATGTCAACGGAAGGGAACCCCTTTTGTCCATAGGCGAGTAAGTACTTTTGTAAGTTCCATTTAGTTAGGCATGAATCTACATAGAAAGTTAGCCTTCCGTTGAAGTCATTGTAACTGAACAAATGAAGAGGGAGTAGGAAAATCCATGATTGACTGGACTTTCCTAGGATTGATGCAGATCCCATACTTGAACACTAAAATCCTAAAAGTTGACCAGATTGGACACAAAACACACACTTTTTCAGATTTAATCATATGTTATAATGTCGACAATGTAGGAAGATAGCTCTAAGATGTAATGGATGATCCTTACAATGTTCAAAATTGGAAGGAAAATAATGCAAATAGGGTTGAACTATATGCTTAATATCATGGAAAGCATAATTCATTTCCCTTTGAAAGGTTGTGCCAACGTTCTTCAAAGCAAAAGTAATTTTGTGGTAGGAAAACATCGCCACGGAAAAATGAAAATGGTATTATGTTGGCCCGATGGTAAAATGTTGATCTAATTGTAACTGAAAAATCCATCTATAAAGAAAATGTTTCTCTTCCGACACAATTGTCAGTGATTTGGGCAATGAAAGGGGTCAGATAGTTATGCTTTAGACAAGCTCGATTGATATCCCTAAAATCAAAACATACTCTAATTGTACCCTTCTTCTTCATAATGTGAATGATATTGGAAACCCAATCAAATAGAGGAACAAGATAGATAAAACCAGTTGGAAAATGATTTTCAACTTCTGCTTTTATGGAAGAAACTTTTTTCGAGTGAACTCGATGTAAACGTTGACGAACGGGTTTAGCATCCAGATAAGTTTTGCTCTCATGTATAATAGTGTTTGGATCTATTCCTGACATCTCTTCATATGTCCAAGAAAAAACGTTGCAGAATTCTTGAAAAAGTTCCTTATAAATCTTGATCTCATCAGGAGAACAAAATGCACCAATGTGGACAATTTCAACAACTCTAGGTTTGATAGAAATATCGAGGGTATAGCCTCCCCAATATTAGCTAAATTATTCTTGGAATTCACCTTGTGAACATAGATAGAACCCCGAAATGACTTAGTAATGTTGGGTGAATAATAATATTCAAGATTATTCTCAATAAGTTCAGGTAATGAGGACCGATGATGATGATCATTGAATTTGGATATTCCACAGTTTTCATTTTTAATTTTCAGATTCCTTGCGTTGTGTTTTAATGATGATCATCCCATGGAGACTCATTTGCCATCATGATCTCCACAATTCTCTCATCGATAGAAAATGGACCGTTGAAAGGGTTAGAACCTGAATCTTGGGAATGATCAACCCAATTTACTAAAGCATGAGTATCAGGATTTTCCGAACAAGTCGAGTAAATGGCTTCATACTTGAGTTCAATGAGATTGAGCGGCATATGCTTTCCAAACAAATAAATGTTAGAGCTTTCATGTACTATCCAAGGATTAGCTACAATAGTAGAAGACGAAATCATATTAATAGAGGCAACTGGATTTGGAATGTCAGGAGGAGGGAGTGTAAAAGTCCCCATCAAGGATGAATCTTTAAGTAATCCTGTCCCAACCTATTGATAAGGTTGTCGGGATTCAGGTACAAGTGTAATACTCCTAGTGATGGGGGAATCAATGGTAAAGAAGGAAAGCTGCTTAATGGAAATGATTCCCCATTGGTGAGAGAAAGTAATCACCCTAAAACAGGTTGAGACCATGGTGGCCACAACATAAACCCATGTTCATCCTAGTAAGAGGTTATAATCTAAAGGTTCATCGATGACTTCGAAGTCTACAGAGATTGTTTTTCTAGTTAATTCTACTTGTAACAAATTCGGAATCCCACAAGGTTTAAATATTATCCCATCAAAATATTTAAGGGTGGATGTGACTGATTAAGATGTGGATAACTAATGGATTTCCAACATGAAAGTGACATGATGCAAGTTGAAGCACCTTCATCTATGATCATGCGATGAATAATTTTATTCCTAACGACAACTTGAATCATGAAAGCCAAATGGGGAAAGAGTTTTGGAGTATGGTTCTCATGATTAAATACCACAAGATTAAAATTTGAAGAATCTATTCCTCCGATTGCTACTAGTAAAGACTTCTTTTGGGAAGGATAACTCTGCAACACCTTGAGTGCTAACATAGCTAAAGGAGTTCGAGCTAAATCCTCAAATATGTTGTAATTTTGTGCAACTTGTGGAGCACTTGAAAGGTATGTTTTTGACAAACAATTTAGTGACTTTTCAGTAACAATTGTAACCTTTTTTTGCATCATGAACTCAAAGAAATAAAGAATTCTAATAGAACGTGTGAGAATTAATATGGAAAGCTTAATCGCTGATAATTGTCATTTTTCTATGCAGGGAAAGGTGGAAACGAAGAGCTGCCGTTCAAAAGGGAAAGACAAAGGAGGAATAACTGTTGTCCCTCTAGAAGGGAACCAGATGCAAACGAGATCAAACAGATCGAAGCAGAACAACCCAGGAAAGGAAGAAGGGATACCAATTCGGCGGAAAAGGGAAAGAAAAGTAAAGGATTAACAGCTTGGCGAATCCCTCAGGATCTTTGATCCTGAGGGATCGCTGTTTTACTTATTTTGTTACCTAGATATCTCCGCCGTTACTTTTATAAAAAGGAACAACATCGTTAAGCAAAGGGACTTTTATGTAATTTTCAGTTTTAGACTAAACTTTGATCATCGACTCTCACTGAGACTTGGTTTACTGTACGTTTGTTGATGCGTTAATATAAAAGACTTGGTGTTTATTTCATCTTTGCGTCTGGAGTAATCTAAGGTGGTGTACCATTGGAAGCTAAGGGCCCGGCTCCGAAGGACACTTGCTTTTGTATCATTATAACTTGATTTCTGCGTGGTTTGCTTATCTTTATTGCTCGGTAATCTGATATGCTTTTCATGTGCTATTCCATGCTCTGCTACGATTAATTCATTAATGGTTCTTTCAGGAAATTCATGTAGTGACTCTGCATTGTATGAGTGAATCTTTTCAGAGTTGATTGCATGTTATTAGTCTAAACCAGCTATTTCTGTTACAGAGCATTTGTACTGAATATTATTGTTATTGGATTCATTTGAAATCCCGATTATTGGAATCCGAAAGTAATGTTATTCTATTTGGAAACATAATCGTATTCTCCTTAACCGTCAGATTACTATACTAGCGTGTTGTGTGTATATATGATTGATTCCTGTTGTTCTATAATTCATCAATGAGTGCTGTTCCATAAAGTACATTCCATCCAATTTGCCTTAAGAGAGAAGATTGTTATTTTATTGCAGAGTGTGAGTTTGGTTCAATAGAGAAAGTTTGGTTCTGACTCGCGAGACTTAGTTCATTTGATTGCTGTTCCATTTACTGTTGTTCCATTTTAGACTTGCTGTTCCATTTCTTATTTGCTGTTCCATTTTACTTTCTGCCGTTCCATTTACTTGCATTTGCTGCTTTGGTGTGAGAGAAGGTCTAAGGCTGTAGTGAGCCTCAGCAGTCGCTGCCTAGCTCCCAGACCTATGGTCCATGCTCTAATTTCCTTTCCATCAGTTTCTAGAGGGATGGGTTATTGTTTCCGCACCCTTGACTGATAAGCTGCCTTGTGTGATTTTATCCTTTTGAAGTAATTTAGTCATAGTTCAACATCCGTTTACTCTTGTATTTTCTGAACACTGTACTACTAAGCATTACTCTGACGAATAGCCTCGGAATGAGATACTCTTTGCAATAACAAAACGTTCCTGGATTGACTTATTAATGTGGGATAACTACAGGTGAAAGAGACCCTTGTTACAGCTCTACATTTTGGCGTCGTTGCCGGGGAAAGAGTATAGCCATTTGTCTTTTACAGAGTAGTGTACGAATCTGCTAAGGGAGAGTTGGATTTTAAAAACGAAAGGTAAGAACATGCGTACGGAGCATGTAAAAGCCCTGCTCCACCGTCTGCTTTCCTAGCAAAATTGTTGGTTGAATAGGATTTAGTAGTTTATTAGAGTGCACGACTAAGCAGAAAAAGCCAGAAAAGAATATCAAACCTCCATTCAAACCCGAAAAAGCCAAAGGGCCGGTGACCCTTGGCCGAACAACCGTCATAGACGAAATCTGTAAGAAAATTGAATCTCAGCCATCAGTAGGCCCCAAGAAAACCAATTCTAAATAGCCTACTAGCTCCCTTCAGGCCACAGGATCACCATCTGTAGTCTTCGCTGAGGTACATAGTCAGACTGATGAACAAGACTTTCAAGAAATTGAAAATTCTATTCCAGAATGACTGCAAGAAGGGAATTTAAGCAATCTTTGTGAAGGAGAAGGGGAAACAGGGGAACTTGGGGAGCCAAGATCTCCTTCTAGGATAATTCAGCCATTAAATAGCCCAGATAAAGGGAGCACTGCAAAAATCATTATTGGGGGAATTCAATCTCCTCAAACAGTAGGGACTTTCATTATTCCAGACAAAGGAAGTGCTATTAAAACAATCCCTGTCAAGGCCGTTCCTTCTCAGCCTAGGAATACCCTCCTAGAAATCCCGAAAGGTTATTGGCATATATTCGATCCCATGGCACAGAATCAGCCAAATACTCAAACTTCTACATTACAATATCCCATAGTGGATTCCGCAGCAAATGCTCCTATGAAAGCAATCCCCCTTCAACACATTCCTACATTTCACGGACTTACATCAGAAGACCCTGATGCATTCTTATTTGAATTTGATGTGCTATGCAGGGGATATGATTACACCACTGACCCCCAGAAATTAAAATTGTTCCCCTCCACTTTGAAAGGGGCGGCTTTAAGATGGTTTATGGGTTTAGGGGGTGGAGTTATAAATAACTGGGAGCAAATGAAAGAATATTTCCTAAAGAAATATCAAGATTACTATAGGTCTAGAGAACTGAAAGATGAAATATTTCAGATGATAGCTAGACCAAATGAAACATTAGAAGAATACGTAGAATGTTTTCAATACAATTTACAAAGATCTCCCTATGCCTCACTACCTCTGCCTGATAATGTGTTAAAAACTGCATTAATCAGAGGCATGAAGGAACAGTGGATTGAAACATTAAATATCATGGGAAAAGGGGATATTTATCAAGAGAATTTTGCTGACATCATTGATTTATGTATCAGGAGTTCGAGAGGCAGCACATGGATAAAACCAGCAAAATATGATCGGTTTGTCAGAGATAACAAAATATCAACAGAAGGAGTAACACGTGTAGAACTTGGAAATTTATTAGAAAATTTTAAAACTGATATTCTGGGGACATTAACTACACAACTTGATATTGTGCAGGCTAAACAGAAGCAGATGGAGGCAGAACAGAATTTGGCGATCTTCTGCCCCCGATGTAGAAGAAAACATAACCACAAGGAATGTCCACTGGATGCAGTTCAAACATGTGCTATATGTACAAAAGATCACCTTACTGAGAGCTGCCCCTCACTTCCTGGATTGAAGGCAGTATATAAGGAAGCAGAAGAAGAGCCAGAATCAGCATACTTCATTAACCAGCGTCGCCAATGGCAACCAAGGCAATCTGGTATGTTTTCAGACCCAACTTCTTCTTTCCAGCCTCCGCAGTATAATGCTCAGCAGTATAGTATGTGGCAAAACCAATCTCAACCCCCATTTTCGAACTGGTCATCACAGCCATTTCCTTCTCCAAATCCATGGATGAATTAGACAAGCCAATTTGGTTGGCTGAATTTTCCTTACGCCCTACCATATTGGCAAAATAACCCATATCCTCGACAATGGACTCCCCCTACTTCACAAGGTTCACCCTAGCAGACAAACTGGCCAAAATCGACATATCAGCCAGTAGGAACTATTCCGCTCCCTCAACCGACTCTACCAGCTTTACAACAAAACCCCCAGTCTAATATGAGACCGCAACTCCCAGCCCAACCCAATCCCAATCCAAATAATAGACCGGTCCAATCCCTCCAAATCATGGAATCATCAGAAATCGGACCTGACCTGAGGGAGTGCAATGATCTTCAGTTAAGATCGGGACGTATAATAGAAACAGAGGGAGATAAAACAGTTCACATTGAAGATCAGTTACCAACAGAATAGCCGTTACAACAAGAGGGTGTAAATAAGGAGCAGACGCATCATCAAGCAAGTACATCCTCTCCTCCCTTCCCAGAACGATTAGTCATACCACGACCTGTACAATATCCAGAATTTGACATTCTGGGAGAGTTACAAAATCTGTACATAAGAATTCCATTCCTCCAAGCCATTCAAGACATCCCTATATATGCAAAAACTATAAAAGAATTGTGCATAAAAAAATCAAGGAGGAATGCAACCACTAACCCAAGAGTCCAAGTAGTCGGTACTTTATCTGACCTGTTATCAGGAACACCCATTAAATATGAAGATCCAGGAAATCCAATCATAACTGTTCAAATCTATGGTCAGACCCTGAATAATGCTTTAGTTGATCTAGGAGCTGCAATCAATATTTTGACAACTTCTACTTGCCAAAAGCTCGGCATTACATAGGTAGAACCTACTTCTACTTTGTTAGAATTGGCCGACCGATCTGTAGTTCGACCAGAAGGTACTCTATACGATGTCATGGTCTCTGTAGATTCCTGGGAATACCCAACCGATTTCCTGATAATTAATCCAAAAACCCGGCTGGATGGACACCCACTAATTTTAGGTAGACCTTGGCTTGCTACCACCGATGCTTATATTGGTTGCCGGCAGGGAAATATGACTATAACCAGAGGACCAGATATTAAAAATCTAGTTCTATACCCTCCAGCACAGCCAAGTCTTACAATGATAAAAACTAACCAGCACCCTGTGTCATACCTTACTGACAATATCAGATCCCCATTGACTGTACAGAAGGCTCTAGACTTTAAAGACCAAACAGAAGACGATGCCATCAATAATTTCATTAGTCAAACTGAATCTAGATCTCACACACAGTGTTTCATGATAGAAGCTGCATTCGATAGCGAACTAGAAGAAGATCCTTTGAAAGATGCGCATGACCAAACAATACCTGTGACTTCTGTTGCCAATAACAAAGTAGTGGAAATTGAACTGGGAAAGACTCTAAATATCAATGCCAACCTTACACCGGACCAAGAAATAAAGCTCATCCATCTGTTACGAAAGTATCAAGAAGCATTTTCATGGGATTACCATGATATGAAATGGATTGATCCCCAATTGTGCACCCACCATATTTATGTAGAAAAATATGCAAGACCTGTTCGTCAACCGCAAAGAAGACTCAACCCTCATCTAAAAGATGTTGTAAAAGCTGAACTTCAGAAACTTTTAGATGTTAATTTTATCTATCCTATTTCTGATAGTAAATGGGTCTCTCCGCTTGTGGTGGTACCCAAGAAGAATGGGAAATGGAGGATTTGTGTGGATTACATGGAGTTAAACAAAGCCACACAAAAAGATCACTTCCCTCTCCCATTCATAGACCAAGTATTGGACACTTTAGCAGGAAAGAAATTCTTTTCTTTCCTGGATGGCTTCAGTGGATACAATCAGATTCATATTGCCCCTGAAGACCAGGATAAAACTGCTTTTACTTGTCCTTGGGGAACGTTTCCCTATCGAGTTCTACCCTTTGGCCTATGTAATGCTCCTGCCACATTCCAAAGGGTTGTCCTTAGCATCTTTGTAGATTTAATAAATGATGGACTTGAAGTGTACATGGATGACTTTACACCATATGGAGATGATTTTGATCCAGCTTTAGACACTCTAGAAAAAGTCCTACAACGTTGCATTGCTACCAGGCTTTGCTTAAGCCACGAAAAATGTTATATGATGATGACTGAAGGGCTCATTCTAGGACACTATGTTTCAGCAGCTGGCATTCAGGTAGACCCGGCCAAAATTCAAATACTCTTGCTTATCCCCACCCCCACTACTCAAGCAGAGGTACGCAGCTTTCTTGGATTTTCTGGGTATTATAAACGATTTATAGAACATTATTCACACATTGCCGCACCTCTATATGCACTAACTGGTAATGTTGATTTCTTGTGGACAGAAAAATGCGACTGTGCTTTCAACGAATTAAAGAAGCTTGTATCAACAGCTCCAGTCCTTCGAGGACCAAACTAGAATTTACCATTCCAAATCTCATCTGATGCCTCAGATACAGCAATCGGTGCAGTCCTTGGGCAGGAAGAGGATAAAAAACCATATGCTATCTATTATATCAGCAAAAATTTATCCCATGCTGAATTAAATTACACTGTCACTGAAAAAGAATTCCTGGCTGTAATACATGCTATCAATAAGTTTAGACATTATATCACAGGCTATCCCGTTATTTTATATACAGATCATTTTGTTATCAAATATTTAGCAAATAAGCCTGTCACAAATGCTAGAATAACTAGATGGTTGATTTTATTGCAGGAGTTCGATATCACAATCAAGGATCGACCCAGCAAGGAAAACCCTGTAGCTGATTTTCTCTCACGAATACCAAAATCAATTGAAGCAACAACAGTGCAACATCAATTTCCTGATCAGCACCTGCTTGCTGTTGCTGTTCAAACACCCTGGTATGTTGATGTTGCCAATTACCTTGCAGTAGGTAAGTTACCAAAACACTTAACCCCTAATGAACGTAAGCAGATTGTTCAGAAGAGTACTCGATTTTCGTGGATTGGGGGCTATTTGTTCCACACAGGGGCAGGCATGCAAATTAGGAGATGTATTCGAGAAGATGAAATTTTCGACATCTTAAAAGCTTGTCATGACGGACCATGTGGGGGACACTTTGCTGAAAAAAGAACAGCACATAAAGTATTGCAGACAGGATACTACTGGCCTACAATTTTCAAGGATGCGAAGAAATTTGTCCAAGCCTGTGACAGCTGCCAGCGAGCAGGACGACCTGGTCAAGCCGACGAAATGCCTCTGAGGCCACAATTAGTCATTGAACCATTTGAACGATGGGCTCTTGATTTCGTTGGACCCATCAACCCATCATCAAATCAGAGAACATATATCTTGGTGGCGACAGAATATGTCACCAAATGGGTTGAGGCCGAAGCGTTGCCTAGAGCTACAGAAGATTCTGTAATACAGTTCCTGTTCCACTTGTTTGTACGTTATGGCCTTCCGAGAGAAATAATTACAGATGGAGGACCACAATTTGCCGAAAACAAATTAGCTGCAACACTTAACAATTATCACGTCCAGCATAAAATTACTACCCCATATCACCCGCAGGCGAATGGCCAAGTAGAAGGTAGAAATAAGGTAATAGAATCAATTTTAACAAAAACCATTGCTTCACATAGACGTGATTGGGCCGCCCGATTACCTAAAGCACTGTGGGCTTATAGAACCACATGGAGAAGTACCACCAGTTATTCACCCTATCAATTAGTGTTTGGAAAACAACCTATTTTCCCCATAGAATTCAAAATCCAAACGTTACGAACTGCACAGGAAGTTGGCCTAGATTTAAGTGAGGCACAAATTAATTGATTACAGCAGATTAATGAATTGGACGAAATCAGGCTCTTTGCATTACAGAATACAGCACTTATTCAACAGCAGCGAGCTAAATGGCATGATGCACTTATCAAGAACAAAGTATTTCACGAAGGAGACTGGGCTCTGTTATATGACTCTCGGTTTCAGGACTTCCCGGGGAAACTTCAGACTCGTTGGTTGGGACCATACGAAATCCAGAAAGTACATGATAATGGGACCCTCACTTTGATCACAATCGATGGTTCCGGATATGCATTCAAGGTAAATGGCCACCGAGTTTGTCTCTATCGCAAGCCACTCACTCTGGAATCCTTCTGTCAGCAGCTACGTCGAGACACTAATATGGAAATTTTAGGAGAGGAAGCAAAATCTTCCTCACCTATAATTCAGTAAGGAATGCATTTTTTTTCTATAACGTGTACATAAGTTTTTGTATATACGTTTTCTTAACATTTTCATTTGATCTTTCTCTTTTTTTTAATTTTGATTTTTGCATTCTGCGTGTCTTTGCTGTTCCTTTTCCAAGAGGAACAACATTTGCCTGTTTCTGTGTTTCTGTTGTTCCTTTTCAAAAGGAACAGCATTTGTGATTTTCTGCTATTCCTTTTCAAAAGGAACAACATTTGTGGTTTTCTGCTGTTCCTTTTCAAAGGGAATAGCATTTGTGATTTTTCTACTGTTCCTTTTCAAAAGGAACAACATTTGTGATTTTCTGCTGTTCCTTTTCAAAAGGAACAACATTTGTGAGTGTCTGTTGTTCCTTTTCAAAAGGAACAGCATTTGTGAGTTTCTGCTGTTCCTTTTCAAAAGGAACAACATTTGTGATTTTCTGTTGTTCCTTTTCAAAAGGAACAACATTTGTGAGTTCTGCTGTTCCTTTTCAAAAGGAACAACATTTGTGATTTTCTGCTGTTCCTTTTCAAAAGGAACAACATTTGTGATTTTCTGCTGTTCCTTTTCAAAAGGAACAACATTTGTGATTTTCTGATGTTCCTTTTCAAAAGGAACAACATTTGTGAGTGTCTGTTGTTCCTTTTCAAAAGGAACAGCATTTGTGAGTTCTGTTGTTCCTTTTGAAAAGGAACAACATTTGTGATTTTATGCTGTTCCTTTTTCAAAAGGAACAGCATTTGTGATTTTCTGCTGTTCCTTTTCAAAAGGAACAGCATTTGTGATTTTCTGCTGTTCCTTTTCAAAAGGAACAACATTTGTGATTTTCTGCTGTTCCTTTTCCAAAGGAACAGCATTTGCGATTTTCTGCTGTTCCTTTTCAAAAGGAACAACATTTGTGATTTTCTGCTGTTCCTTTTCAAAAGGGACAGCATTCGTGATCTTCGGCTGTTCCTTTTAAAGAAACGGCATCTCAAGTATTTGTTTGCATGGATTCTTCTCTGCTGTTCCTTTTTCAAAAGGAACACCATCGCCATGTTTTTGCTCTCTGTGATGATTTATATTGAGGATGCTTTTCGCCCATGTTCTCTCCAGTCTTTAAGATACAGCTATGCACTTATGCAATGAACATAAATCACGACATACCGAAGTCAGCAGATCATAGATCGCTATCTTTATAAGGCCTAGTATTGATAAGAGGACAAGAGGAGGGACACACTTACTTCTCATCCTCGTTGTCATTGTCTTATTACCGTTGCTCTGGTTGGTTATCTTTATCATGACGATTTCCCTAAAAAAAATTTTTTTTTCTTTGACTATTACTTAGGGATAAGAGCAGAGGATTTATATCTTCCTGTTGGGATGATAAGACTTCTTCCACCATTCCCACTCTTAAGGAGTGCTGAACCACCCTTATGTGTAAATAAATAAGTGCTTTGCAAAAAGACAAAAAAAAAGTAAATATGGATTATCAATTGTCAAATGCAGGATAGGAGGTCTCATCAAGAGCCAGCCTACCATGATCATAAGGATGGAAGCGAAGTGGGGGTCTCATCACGAGCCGGCCTGCCCACGTTTCGCACCTTCCTTGTGAATGACATTATGGCTACCTGGTTACCAAGCCAGCATAATGGCCTGCATTTTGACAAAATACTCTTCAAAATACACACAAAGGATCATGGTTCCGGGGGTGAAATAAACAACTCTGCCAAAGTTATGAACACCTGTCAGCAGCAGAGCTCTGTTAATGGTATCGAAGTTGTAATGGTTACACCAATAGGTATGATATCAATACTTCTTTGTCTCTTATATCCTATGAATAAGTCATATTTTATGTCCCGATGTATACATCGCATGAACACTCATTACCACCAATCATGGCAAAGGAACTGACAATGACCTCTGGAGATTTCATACGATTGACAGACGTCCCATCCCCCGGCCTCGCATCATATCACGCAGGCTCTTATGTAAAACGCGAGCCACCTTTTTGCGTCGATTTCGGTATTTCGTTGTCCATCTAAAACATGGCATAATTTCATATGCTGTTCCTTTATGACTTGGTTACAGAATGGTTGTTGCTCCTCTATTTGACGACTGGGACAGCCTATCATATCGCGGGGGGGAAGGTAACCTCATTACTCCACGAACTATGTGTCAGCACACCATTCGGGGAAGATAGTGTACGAAGGTATGGCATGGTTTAACAGTATGATAATTCTATTTTTACGAAAGTTGCTATCCGCAATCCATTTTTGTTGCATACTCTATTCTTTTCTTGCGATGATCACCCTCTCTGCGTCTCAAACAGCACAGGCAGTTGCTGTTCCATTGGAAATTCTTAGTGGAACCATGGGGGGAAAGGCAATCTGAAGCGAACCTCAGGAGTTGACAGTCTCTGCTGCTGCCGGGGAGATCCTGGAAAAAGCAGGGTGGCTGAATTATTTCAGTCGCCTACAAGAATCAAACGAAACAGTGGCGTTGGAGTTTCTGCAAAACCTGCAGGAGAACTACTCCATAGTAAGAGAGAGGCGGATAGTGGTCACTGATGATATAATTGCAGAAGTCTCGGGACTACCAGCCGCCGGACCTGTATGGACGCTGAAGAAATAAAGATTACAAAAGATTATGGAGATTTTCCAGGATGAAGGCCAAAGCTTGACAGTAAAGGGGAAGGGAGTTCTGCCAGCAACGTTAGGAGAACCCTGGACCGAATTAGCAAAGATAGTGCAGAGCTACATCACTTGTGAAGGAAGGAAAGACGTGGTAAGACCACGTCATCTTAAACTCTTCGTTGTTTTGAAAGAAAAATGTTCTATAAATCTGCCTGCACTTTTAAATTCATTATTGCATGATGCGGCCCGAAGCCTGAAAAAGGCACAGCACGTAGAAATAGTTGTTAGCCACCATGGATTGATTCGATTGATAATGAGCCATAGTCTCACTCAACAGCAAAGCAGTTGGGAGGAGCTCATTGCAATGATCGAGGGGGGATTGGTTGCACCATCCCCAAAACCTAAACATTTCTCTAGCACACCAGAACGATCAGAAAAACGCAGAGAATTGGCAGCAGAAAAACATGTTGCTCCAAAACGAAAACATTCTTCAAGTACACCGGAACGACCAGAAAAATGCAGAGAATTGGTAGCAGAAAAACCTATTGCTAGTACACCCGAACAACCTGAGAGACCAAGAAAATCAGCCCGGCTAGCCCGGATACGAGGGAGGCTAGAAAAGATCCAGGAGAGCACCAGCCAGCCAATCGAGATTACGGACGAACCTCCAGAACCAGAAGGAGGACCTTCCAAAGAAAATGCTGAACAATCTGGGGGCGAGGCTGAGCAACCCGGAGAAGAAGTCGAGGAGGGAGACGAGCACTCCGAAACAGAAACAGAAGCTGAACACTCCAAGGCAGTCACTGAGCAGGCCAATCAAGAGGAGGAAGTAGTACAGCCGGAGGGCAGCCCGCCACGAGACCCTGTGGGTGAAGACGAATTGGCCGCAATCCTGGCCAATATGGGGGAGTATGGCCAACCCTCCAGCCCAGCAGGCCTCCCTGACGGACCTCCGGAGGAAGACATACCTGAGAAATCACATACAGAAAAGGCAGGAGAAGAAAACCTGCCCGTTTATGATGAGGAAATAAGAGACACCAATCGGGAACAATCTGTTCCCAAGACACCAGAAGAAATTCTAGACGGAGTAGGAGTAGATTTAAGGGCCAGTCATGAACCCTCTGCTGAGGCAATAGAAATCAAGAAATTAAGGAGGAAACAGCAGAGGTTGCTGAACACTATAGCCCAGCTCCGACAGCAAATTCGGATTCTGAAAGCCAACCTGAGGATACGAAGGACCACAAGGAAAAGAAAAAGGGCCACTGCAGCAAAATCCCGTAGGACAAGAAGACGAAGGACTTATAGCCGCCCTGTTGGTCAAAACCCCGTTGGAAGACCTACTGCCGTTCCAAATGAGATTGAAGAACAGACTACTGTTCCAAATGACATTGAAGAACAGACTGATGTTCCAAATGACGTTGAAGAACAGACTGCTGTTCCAATTGACACTGAAGAATGGACTGCCATTCCAATTGAGGATGAGGAACAGGATGATGTTCCATTAACAGGGGGACCACAACAACCTTTCATTCATGTTAAGAAAGAAAAGGAGAATAAGGAGATCCAAACAGAGGCACCACCCTCAGGGGTAATTCGGGTTCTGAACTCCAAACAGCATAACAAAAAGGTTCAGGTAAAACTCCCGGCCTCTATGGCTCTATGGAAAAAGGATCTGAAAACAAGAACCTTGCACAAGATGATGAAGCAAGCTCAGCAAGAAGCTGAACAGTTGAGAGAACAAACAGTCCCCCGGGAGAAATATGAAGAGTTACAACAGCAACTTCGGGATATTAGTCAGTCTGAGAGCCAAGCCTTCGAAGGATGGCAAAAGGAGGAAGAAAAGGTTGCCAAGGTAACTCGTCGATTAGATATTGTTGTTAGGCAGATGGACACTGTGTGTTATTTGTATAATGACGTTCTGACCTGTAGGGCCCCTGCTAAAAACTATGCTTTATTTTTTCTTGAACGATATTTACGATTAAAGATAAAAGCTGTTAGGGCGGGTGCCCCTATACAAATCAATACTGCTAATGATTTCATAGATTGTTGCAAGCATTGTGGAATTAGGTTCAAAGATTATTGTGTGAATTTTACTTGCATAACCTCGTGCTAGACCAGGAAACTGACTTAAATCCTGGCCCTTTTGTTGGGGACATACAATTGCAAGCCTTCGTTTCATTCGGGGTTAATCAGCTGAAATGGCTCAGAGCTTATAACACTTTTCAAAAACAGGAGAATAGCCTAGACTTGTGGGTGAGAGCCGAGCCTAGAGACCCAGTGCTGTTATGGAGAGCACATAGGAACCTTATGAGAACCCCGGGTGTTATGGAGACATTAGGACCCATGCACGAGGACCTAATCCGACACAATCTGGAATATTTTCTGACTATTAAAGACCTCGCCATCGATGCTGCAAAATTCCGATACTGGATTTCTAACCCCAAACATCCAACTCAAGGAACCATTCAAATGCAAAAATTTTGAGCTGGCTGCCAGCCGATTGAACCTTTATGGTGAGCGTATTTTGCAATCAGGGCCATCCTGGTTAGGGTATCGATTTCGTAGTCCAATCGTTTGGCACCCTGCACCCGGATATCAGGCCTTGTATGAAATGCCTGAAGGTCAAACAAATCAGTTCTTTGATGATCTAGTTGCTCATCATGGTTGTAGGCCTCCACACGAGGTTGCCTCTCCGGCCTATTCTCTTACCGCCTTGCATGTCAACTATAATGTTTTCATGAGGGCATGAAATAGGGTAAGCAGGGGGGTGTGTGGAGCACTTGAAAGGTATGTTTTTGACAAACAATTTAGTGACTTTTCAGTAACAATTGTAACCTTTTTTTGCATCATGAACTCAAAGAAATAAAGAATTCTAATAGAACGTGTGAGAATTAATATGGAAAGCTTAATCGCTAATAATTGTCATTTTTCTATGCAAGGAAAGGTGGAAACGAAGAGCTGTCGTTCAAAAGGGAAAGACAAAGGAGGAATAATCATTGTCCCTCTAGAAGGGAACCGGATGCAAACGAGATCGAACAGATCGAAGCAGAACGACCCAGGAAAGGAAGAAGGGATACCAATTCGGCGGAAAAGGGAAAGAAAAGTAAAGGATTAATAGCTTGGCGAATCCCTCAGGATCTTTGATCCTGAGGGATCGCTGTTTTACTTATTTTGTTACCTAGATATCTCCGCCGTTACTTTTATAAAAATGAACAGCATCGTTAAGCAAAGGGACTTTTATCCAATTTTCACTTTCAGACTAAACTTTTATCATCGACTCTCACTGAGACTTGGTTTACTGTACGTTTGTTGATGCGTTAATATAAAAGACTTGGTGTTTATTTCATCTTTGCGTCTGGAGTAATCTAAGGCGGTGTACCATTGGAAGCTGAGGGCCCGGCTCCGAAGGACACTTGCTTTTGTATCATTATAACTTGATTTCTGCGTGGTTTGCTTATCTTTATTGCTCGGTAATCTGACATGCTTTTCATGTGCTATTCCATGCTCTGCTACGATTAATTCATTAATGGTTATTTCAGGAAATTCATGTAGTGACTCTGCATTGTATGAGTGAATCTTTTCAGATTTGATTGCATGTTATTAGTCTAAACCAGCTATTTCTGTTACAGAGAATTTGTACTGAATATTACTTTTATTGGATTCATTTGAAATCCTGATTATTGGAATCCGAAAGTAATGTTATTCTATTTGGAAACATAGTCGTATTCTCCTTAACCATCAGATTACTATACTAGCGTGTTGTGTGTATATATGATTGATTCCTGTTGTTCTATAATTCATCAATGAGTGCTGTTCCATAAAGTACATTCCATCCAATTTGCCTTAAGAGAGAAGATTGTTATTTTATTGCAGAGTGTGAGTTTGGTTCAATAGAGCAAGTTTGGTTCTGACTCGCGAGACTTAGTTCATTTGATTGCTGTTCCATTTACTGTTGTTCCATTTCTTATTTGCTGTTCCATTTTACTTTCTGCCGTTCCATTTACTTACATTTGCTGCTTTGGTGTGAGAGAAGGTCTAAGGCTGTAGTGAGCCTCAGCAGTCGCTGCCTAGCTCTAGACCTGTGGTCCATGCTCTAATTTCCTTTCCATCAGTTTCTAGAGGGATGGGTTATTGTTTCCACACCCTTGACTGATAAGCTGCCTTGTGTGATTTTATCCTTTTGAAGTAATTTAGTCATAGTTCATCATCCGTTTACTCTTGTATTTTCTGAACACTGTACTACTAAGCATTACTCTAACGAATAGCCTCGGAATGAGATACTCTTTGCAATAACAAAATGTTCCTGGATTGACTTATTAATGTGGGATAACTAGAGGTGAAAGAGACCCTTGTTACAACTCTACACAACTCAAGCCCAAGGATTGAATGTTGACTTATGAATAGACCCTTTAGGTGGTTTGATAGTCAATTCAACAACTAGATTCTTTGGTTTCTCTATCTCGAGAGGATCAGAAGTAGGCTGAGTAGAGTTGGAAGGTTGATCATCAGAATTTCCAGTTGAAGGATTTATATTTCCATAATCCTTATTCCTTGTAGCCACCATGAAACCATTCTTATTGTTAACAATAGATAACATCATTACTTGGGAAGAGGAATATGGACTTTGAGCAACCGTATTTGTCTCCTAGTTTGGAAAGGGGTCTGTCAAAATGGCAGGGGTAGTGGATGTAACTTTCAAAAATATGTTGATATCTGCACTATGTGGACAGTCCTTGTGAATTTTTCATCATTACAGATAAGACATGGATAATGAGGCTTTCGCTTTCCATCAGGAGATTGATTCTTCTTCTTTTCCTATGGAGGGTTTTGTTGCTTAATCTATCCTTTACTCTTTTTCTTACTTCCAAGTTGTTGAGATTTTGTTTTATTAGATTGAAGAATGTTTATCTTGGGAGCACTCACAGGAGCAAGATTAGAAGGGTATTTATTGGTCGTAGCAGGGGCATATTTCGAAATAGGTGGATTAGAAGATTTTCTCACTAATTGTTAGCTAATGGAACTAATCACACCATCTATAACATGTGAATCCTTCGAAGGAAGAGTCTGTGGAATAGTATGTCAGGGTCTCGGAGTGTTGGGTATCTTGTCATAAAGTGTGGCAGATTGAGTATAGATCAAATCTAAATATTGAGCATGAGTAATGACTTTTTCTTTAGTAACAAATCTGCCTTTGGAAATTTCTTCAATTATACATGGCAAGAGGGATTTAACAAACCACTCAGCCAATAACTAATCGAGAGTGTAAGTTTTGACCAATCGACATCAGCACCTTCACTCATGAATATGATCAGATGTGTGAGTGGAATATGACTATTTTAAGGAGGTAAAAATCTCAATTATAGTTTCATAATGAATGGGTAATTGGAAATGGATTAGAAACATGGTCACCAAGGCATTGAAGTTGTTAAAATATTCTCATGGTAATTCAACATACCACTTAGTTTCCGTACTAGTAAGAATTCTCTGGAAAAGGCGTAAACGGATGGAGTCGTCATTCAAGGATTTGTATGAACACCATAAATGATAGGTCATAACATGAGTGGATGAATCTTCTCTAGTAGTTTTGTTGCATTTCAAAACGTCACTTGGAAATTTAGTAGGAATAACCAACCACCAAGGATAATGACAAATGGAATCATTCACGAGTCGGGATAAATCTGGTAACTCAAGCGTTGCAACAAATGGAAACTATTAATTAAAATCCATCTGGGAGGGTTGAACTTGGGGATAAAGTTTAACCTCCGGTGGAGGGTATATTAGGTATGATGTAATGGGTTGAGCAACAGGTATTTGCATTCCAAGATAAGAAGGAATTTTATAACCAGGGTTCCGATTTGCATGAAAACCTTGATAAGGTTGGAACGACTGAGTTTGGACCTATTGGCCTTGATAAGGAATTTTCAGAATGGTAGATTGACCAACAGGTATTTGTGGAATGCCTTGGAAAGGTTTCCTGGATGGATTTTGCATCATTCCAACATTGGGTTGACTGGTTGGTACCTGTATCATGCCATGCACAAGTTGGTTTACTTGACATTGACATATAGACTGACCAAGAGGTGCAGTTTGTAACACTCACTTAAGAGGTTGGGTAGATGCAATTTGAGAAATTCCAGATGCTGTTGGAGTAGGTTGTATTTGAGATATCGCCTGGATAGGTTGACTCACTTGAGGTGTAACTTGGGAATATTGAGGTATAGATTGAACAAATTTAAAAGTAGGAACCTAAGGGGAAGCCGAAACAGGTTGAGAGGTAGGGATTTGATTTAAAACCAAACCAGGTTGAACAAGAAACGTAGGATGCCAAGGATTAGAAGCCATTCTTGGAAATGGAGGACCTATAGGAAGAGGACTTGAATAGGACGGAGCACCAACTTGCAACATTTGATCAATATAAGGTAACATTCCAACAATAGGTTTCCCCCTTGCTGAAGGATAAGGAGTGAATGGAGGCAACTAACCCCTCAAGAAGGGTACCCAGTATAGGATGGAGTAGGTTGTTGTAAATGTCCCAAACAACTAAGAAATGTACCATACTACTACTCCAATGGATACTGGGGCACAACAGGTGGAATATATGGTGGGGTGCTCGTCAAAGAAGGACCAAATAATATTCCTATTGAATTTAAGAAAGGAGAAGTCCATGGACTAGTCGATGCACCAAAAAAGGTTCTAGACAATGACTGCCTACCAGGTGGTACTGATGGACCACCATAAAAATGAGTTTCTGGTGAATTCTGAAACATAGAAGAGGTTGCAACTTCAATTGACTCACTTGTGATAGTAGACACGGGTTGAGAGACTGTTGTTGACTCAGTCATGGTTGAACTTCTCAAACGAGTTTTCCAAGGGAGGTTCAAAGGTGAATTAAAGGGAAGAGTATGATATCAAGGAGCTTTTGCTTGAGGAGGAGGAGTAAGAAAAGGATGGTCTTCATAAATAGGAGTCCCTCTTAAATGGATAGGAGTTGAAGGTTAAGACTCTTCTTCCGTTACTTCCTCAATGCTTAAAAGGACAGGTGGATATTTTTATTTGTTAGACCTAAAATATACAGGTTGTGGTTGAGACAAAGGTAGAGGAAGAGAAGAAGAAACTCTCGAAGTGGGTGGTTAAGTTATCCGAGGTTCCTCAGTTTTTATGACCTTAGGTTGTGAAGTTTCTCAATCCAGAAATTCAGGTTCAATGACCTCAACTTCTAATGTTTCAGGGGCTTCAATTTCGACTATGTAACACTCACCAACTGGTAACGATGTAATTTCGGGTTCAGTACTTATGGGAAGTGATGATTTTGGTTGGTTAATTTTAGACGTAGTGTCAGAAGGGGTAGCTTCTGAAGTACCAATTTTAGTATTTTGCATTTTATTATTCTTACGATGACCAAGTGTTGCCTCTGGAAGTAAAAGAGGCAATCATTTCCTTCCGCGTGAATGACGAGGTTCATGAGGGTGTTATTCCATGATGTATTAATCAATTTTAGAAATTAACAACACAAATAAATAAAAAAACAAGGGTAAATAGGCAAAAGGGTTTACCAAGTAACTCTGAACTACAATATATTGTTTCTAGTACGTGTAGATAATCTCCCGCAATGTTGTGTTTGGTGTATCAAATTACGCAAGGTAGTCAACTCAGTTACCTATGGCATGATAACAACCTATAGGGGACTTCCCAAATATACCCAGAGGTACGTGGAAGCACAATCCATAATAGTGTTATATAAGGCGCCCTATATGATAGGAAGTATTTTCATATATACTTTTCATACAGGCAACACCATCCGATATACCAGAAGGTACATGGAAAACGTTCCAATATACTTACGTACGTGGAATACCGACTACCCCCAAAATGTAACACAGACAAATAACTACAACTCCTACGTTAACAAGACCAAAAGATGTCTCTAGCCTAGACCTCTATGTGTGTCATTAATGTTCCAAATTCTCCTTACGTTAATTGAGTAAATTTTAAATTTGATATTCAATTAAGCTTCAATTTCAAGGTTCATGGTATGAATTCAATTGAACTTCCTAGGATGCAACTGGCATGATGAAAATAACCCTTTCATTTCAATGAAAATATAAACAGGAAGAATGAAACAAACAATAATGCAGTAATCAAAGATGCAACAAATGGAAACTTCCTAATCAGAGATTTCAATATACTATTCCAATGCAATTTGAAAAACACTATATGCAATACAAAAAAAGAAGATTTTTTTTTTCTTTTCCTCTTCAATTTCCAAATGCAATGAAAATTAAAATAAAGCTAGATCATTGACCAAAAGAACTCACATAAGCTGCAACTGTAATATGAAAATTCTTTTCACTCAATCAACAATCAATCTAAGTGTTTGTAGACCCTAATTGATAAGAAGGAATAAAAATCAAAGAAATCCTCACCAAAAGGAAATTAACACAAATGTAAACATAGTGATGGCGTTTGCAGAGACAATCACTGTTACATAGATTTAGAAAATTAAGTGGACAAAATCAAAACTGAGAGATAGGCGTAGAAATGCAATTTTTTCATCCTACAGGAACCATTTCAGGCTAGACACAAACACTAGTGCGATGCATCACACTTACAAAGAGATAAAGGTGCGCTGGGTCACTCTGTCTCAGACCAGAAAGTGTGTTGGGGCTACTTTTGTTCAAAAAGTGAAACAAAAACCCTACCAAGCTCAGATTAATGCTTTCCCTTGACTAATTAATATGTAAACAATCTAATTTAAGTCGAATTGAAAGGTCTAAAATGAATAAGATAAGGAAGCCACTAAAGGAACATCTCGTTCCCCAGTGGAGTCACCAAGTTGTTTTATGGAAAATTCTCTTTTGTGGACATAAGTGAATCCCCTAGATCTAGTGGCTGATCTAGAAACAACAAAAACAAAAAAGGACAATGTTTTCCTTAGATAAATTAATAAATGGAGGAAAAGCCTACCTGGAATCCAACGCTATTCCTCCTATTCTCTTGACTTGTAGACTTTAGGTCCAACTCCAATTACTATAAATGGAACCTACAAGACAATCACAACAAATAAGAGAACTACAAGACATCCATAACATAAACTAATATCTCTATTCAATGAGTCAAGTGGGAATTGAAATACATATGTATCAATAAACAAAAATCTACACACTCGACATGTCATACATGCAATTTTACCTCAAAGTTATTCCATAGGTTTGTTAAGGATAATGCTTAGTTAACTTTTGAATGGAAGCTTAAAATACATTAGACTTCCATATTTGTAATCAATTTCATTAATTTGTAATCAATAGGTTTCGGAAATTAATACGGAGAGCCAAATTATCAGACATTGATATTTATTTACAGAATGAAATTTCAATAATCCAAGTCGGACCTTAGCAATTAGTCGGCATTGAACCAGTGAGAGAGTTGCACTTTAAAACCCGCAGAAAGAGATCAACTCCGACCCTGACTAGTCGAAGGTGAAGACTGAATTTCACTTGACAACCCGTAGGAAGAGATCAACTTCGACCCCGACCTGCTCTAGTGGAACCCACATGATCTGGAAACAAAATCTCAAGAAAACCATCGATGTGGTAGCCACAGCAGAACTAATATTCATTCTTCATTTTTGAAAAATCAACTCATTTTATGAATCGGTCGGGTTTTCTGACGTCTATAATCTTATAATTTTTTTTATCACACCTATTCTAAATTAATGTATAGTTTTTTTTTTAAGGAGGGGCTAGTTCCCAAGAGAAACAGAATGGGGCCCTCTTTTTATTACATTTATATTTTGTCAGACGCGCTGACAACCATCACATTATACATTATATTCGCAATGGATCACATCGAACGTTCACCATAAACCAGCATACAACGACAACAACGGCAGCAGGGGGAATCGAACACGATCGGAAAGCAAGACAGCCGGCAGCCCCGACCGTCAGATCATACACTCATGAGATCATACACTCATGTGCTAATTACATGTATAGTGTTACAATTACATATTATGGAGCTCTAATGAAATTGATTTTTCCAATTTCACTTTCTCTTTGTTGCTACATTGCCTTCATTCGAAATGACATTTTTAACATTAACATTTAAATAAAATTGATTTGCGAAATTTTCAGTGGCTTCATTCGAAATGACATTTTTAATATTAACATAAAATTGATTCGTGAATTTTGATTTCCTTTTGGTTGCCAATTTTCAATTATTTTTTAATAATAAAGCTCCCTCATTACCCTTCATTCGAAATGACATGTGTCTTTTCAGAATTCTTTATTATCAAGCTTTTAAATAAATCTGATTGCGAATTTGTCCTTTCTTTTTATCATTAAATTTTCAATTACTCTTTAATAATATAACTCTTCCAATACCTTGATTCGCAATGAGACATCTAGTATTATAATTCTTCATTATTAAAAATTAAATAAAGTTTCTTAAATAATGTTGTTAAATATAGAAACAATAATAGTTTGTTTATTTATTTATTATTTTATAAATAATTAAAATATAAATAAATTATACTTTCATTTGAAATTAATTATGGTCAACTATGGTTGACATCATTAAACATAGTTAATCATATTGAAAATCAATCATTTTCAGTCATGATCAACCATGTTATTTTAGAGTTTATATTATTTTTCTTAGGGTTTATATACTTTGGGTTTCTAATATTAATCCTTGGGGTTTAATATTATTCCCTTGGGTTTTTATATTAATCTTTTGGGTGAATATTATTGCCTTTGGTTCATAATCCCTTTGGGTGTTAGAATTAAGCCCTAGGAATATGAACCCTTACATTAGTAAACCAAAGGGATTGATTTTATAAACCCAATGGAATACTAAAACCCCAAGGTATTATAAATCCAAGGGATTAATATTATAAATCCAAGGTATATAAACCCTTCGTTGACCACTATTTATATTTAACCTAAAGGATTAATATTATAAACCTATGAATAATATTATGCCCTAGGAATAAGAACGCTTAGATTAATATACCTAAGAGATTGATATTATAAACCCAAGGTAATAATAAACCCAAGGGATTAATACTATAAACCCAAGGGAATATAAACCCTAGGGTTTTTAGTAATAATCACTTGGGTTAATATGTTGAAAATTGGCAACAAGAAATTGCTAAAAATAGAAGTTCTATTTTTAGCAGTTCAAGTTGGATTCCTATTTTTAGACAGTCCTTGGTCTAAAATAGGAAGTAAAATTCGAATTTGGTCTTACCAGCAGTTTGAATATTAATTAATTAAGTCAGTTTGAGTTAATTAGTTAAGGAAAATCAAACTTGAAGTCTTTGTGAGAACATGCAATAATTTCTCCATTAATTGGGGAATGTGTCCTTGATTTGCTCCACTGATTGAGGAATTAAGGATGAGTTCTATATTGAGAGGATCAATTGACTTAGTTTAACTTAGTCAAGTTCAGTTAGATTAATTTAACAAGTTGCTAAATTAATGAGATATAAGTTGTTGATGCTTGCATGCATGTGACAACTATTATTTTAAGATAACTGAGTATTCTCTCATGGATAACTGATGCATGGCAGTTCAAACAGAGACCCAGTTGAGATCAGATGAGGGACAATGTACTATCAGATGCTAGGATATTTCTAGTGAATATTCCTTGTATGCAGGAGGAACTTGAGTCCTCAAGGATTGCGTAGTTGGACCTGAGGTTGACAGCAGGTATGACTGGGGCCAGTTCCCACATGTTATGTAATTGGACCCCAATCAAAATTGCGCAAAGAAATAGGGGATTGGAGGACTTGTGGCCTATATATTGAGGCCTAGGTAGTCTATGATCTACATCATCAGAGTACAAAGAGAGCATGATAGCTTTTGAGCTGATTCTTTTTGTATGTTGTTTAGGATTTCCACTTGATTGATAATACAGAGATGGGGTTTTAGGCTGGTGATTTTCCCAAATAAATTCTTCTATGTTATGTGTGATTATTCCTTCTTATCAGTTATATGTGTTCATGCTTGATGTTGCTCATGGTTGATTAAATTCTGCAAGGTTTATGGTAGATGTAGATCTAGTATTATGCTTTAGTACATTGCATATATCAGTTTGATCTACGGGTGAAATTTCTACATGATATCAGTGAGCTAGATGATTTGTAGAGAGAATTCTACATGGTATCGGAGCACAGGTGATCAAGGAAGAACATTATACAAGAAGGAAGAAGTTTTTGGTTTCTGAATATTGAATTAAGTTCTTATCACATCTAACCGATGGCGTTCTATGGTTTGAGACTCGAATATGCCCTTAATGGTAGTTCGAATTATATAGCCTAGAAGAATCACATGGAGGCAGTATTGGAAGATAATGGCCTTAAGGACTTCATTGATCAAGAAGTCTAGAAGCTGACTAATGTTACTCAATTGGCGGAATGGAAGAAGTGTGTGGCTAGAGCTAGGAGAAACATCCTGGAGGGAGTTCGAGATCACATAGTCTCGAGCCTCCATGGGAAGGAGACACCGTTTTCGATGTGGAAAACATTGAAAGATCTTTATCAGAATAGCAGTGATCAGAGGAAGCTGGCACTGAAGGACAAAATTTGAAAGATCAAGTGTGAAAAGGATGACACTATCTCTATGTATCTGAACAAGCTCACCTCATGCAGGGATGAGCTTGCAAGTGTAGGGGTCATGACAACTGATGATGACATGGTGAGTCTTGCATTCGGTCTTCCTAAGAGCTGGCATAGCTATCAGGACTCGGTTAATGGAAGAGAGAAACTGCCATATTAGGAATGACTTTGGTCGGATTTGATGCAGGAGGAGATAAGAAGAAGCACCAGAGATGGTTCTTCATCCATGGATAATGAAGAAAATTGTGCCTTAGCGAGTAAGGTGAAGAAGGGGAAGGAGAAGGTTTCTTTTTCTGAGTCCAGTTCTTCCCATGGTGGGAAGAAGTTTGACAAATCGAAAGTACGATGCTTTCATTGTCATGAGGTGGGCCATTTTGTGACAAATTGTCCACTAAGGAAATCCAAGAAGGGATCCGGGGAAGGATCTCAATGTGAGGCACTTGCTTCACAGTTCGAGTTGGATTTTAAACTCTTCGCATGCATGGTTTCATCCATGGTGGGAAGTGGTTAGTTTCTTGACATTGGAGCTTCTTTCCACATGACCAGCAATAAGAGTTTGTTTAGTACTTTGGAGGAGAAAGATTTCCAGATACTAATAGCGATGGGTAATGATGAAAATTATAGTGTCTCAGGTGTAGGCATGGTTATTTTTCAGAGGGAGCATGGAGCTCGCCCTACCTTGACTGATGTCAAGTATGTACCAAGGCTGAAGAGAAACTTGGTGTTGATCGCGATGCTTGAAGACAGAGGCTACGATGTAATCTTCAGTAATGGAAAGGTTTTCCTTAGACACATCATCACTAGAGCAGGATAGCTTTTGAGCTGATTCTTTTTGTATGTTGTTTAGGATTTTCACTTGATTGATAATACAGATATGGGGTTTTAGGCTGGTGCTTTTCTCGGATAATTTTTTCTGTGTTATGTGTGATTGATTCCTTCTTATCAGTTATATGGGTTCATGCTTGATGTTGCTCATGGTTGATTAGCTTGCGCAAAGTTTATGGTAGATGTAGATCTAGTATTATGCTTTAGTACATTGCATATATCAGTTTGATCTGTAGGTGAAAGTTCTACATGATATCAGTGAGCTAGCTGATTTGTAGAGAGAATTCTACATAATATTATTCCCTTGGGTTTATAATCCCCTCGGGTTTTATTATTAATCAGGTTTATCATTCTCTTGGGTTTTAATATTAATACCTAGAGTTTATTAATCTAAGAGCTCATATTCCTAGGGTTTATATTTATATTCCTATGGTTCATATTTATATTTATATTATATTTATTAATCTATGAGTTCATATTTAAATAATAATAAGTAACATTTTATATTAAACCAACATAGATCCATCTTAAGTACGGATCTAACATTAGCCAAGATGGATCAAATTTCTTCATGTGCAAACTTCTTTACAGTGTAAAATAGAAAGTCTTATTTTTCATTGTTTAAATTATATTTTTTGAATGCTAAATAGAGTATGTATAGGGCCAAATAAAGGTTTTAACTATAAAAACTTAATTTTTTTACTTCTAGTTATTTTACAATATATTCATTTTTTTTATAACCTACAAAAATTTTAACTTTTATTTTTATTTTAAAAGGGGAATGGACATATGGACAAACTTACACATCCTTACACATCCTCTCATACTGGGCTATAAAATGAGTCTCTACGTCAATAATAATTATTATAAAAAAATCATTATTATTAATTATAATGATAATAATAATATTTTTATTGCAATAGTATTGTTTTTGGTAAATACAAATGATATATTTATCAATGGTAAATACAATTAAAACATTTAGCTTATGTCAACCACATTAATATTTTTAATATAATTGTATTAGTATAATAAATAATATTAAAATAAATTTTATTTATAAATTTATAATTTAAAAACATTTAAATTATCAAAATTATAGAAGTATCACATCAATCATCATTATCTCTTAAGAAAAAATTAACTTTTAATTCAAAACGGTAAAATTCTAATGAGTAACAAAAATTAAATAATTTGTGATATTTATATAAATAAAATAATACTTGTAAAAATATCTATAAGTAACAAAAATTAAATAATTTGTGATATTTATATAAATAAAATAATACTTATAAAAATATCTATAAAAAATATAAAAAAAAATTCAATATTTACTTAAATTTAATCACATAATTTTCCAAAAAAATAAATCATTATTATATTTACGATATCTAATGAAATATATGATATATTATTAAGTTTAAATAATAAATAAAACAAACACATCTTTAAAATTATATTGTAAAAATAATATAAATATAATATTAAACAATTTCATAAAACTCATAAATAACCCATAAATAAAACTAAATATATTACGGTTTTATCTACAAATATTAAAACATGGTTTAAAAGGCAACCACAGAACACAATTTGCTAGAACAAAGAGTAATTAGATACATACTATTTTATAATCTTATCAAAACATGTTTGGTTTCCACGCGTCAACGGAAAGGAGAGAAGAAACCTTGAGTAGGATGTTGTCAAGGTGTAGCGGAATGCTACTAAGGGTGTCCTTGAGATAGACAAGACTCTAGTGGAAGCCCTGAAATTTAAAAATTCCTCACCGGACTAAGAGTCTTGAGGTTTAGGAACAACGTATTTTCTATTAACAATTTTGGAAATTAAAGAGGTTTGGGGGGAGAATTGGACGTAATCGCCAATCTCACTAGTTGGGTAGACAAGTCTTTTTCCCAGTTTAATTCCCTGATAGGCTAAATTTATGTAGATAAGTATACTGAAACTACAGGCTAGTGATAGTTTTGTTATGAAAGATATATGTTTTTGTATATTCTCTTTCTGAGTTGAAATGGAATGATAAAGATTGAAAGGAATGCTTGATTTCTCTATTTCCTTAAAACCATCAACAAAGTATAATTTTTTGTGGCCTATTTAGGAAATTAAATAAAAATATATATTGTGTTAACAGAGAAAGCACAATGAGGAGAGTTGGAAATACACAACCATTAAGGCCATTTGTAGAATGTAGCCCTATACTAATTTCAGGAGCTAATATGGAAATGTGGGTTCAATTGGAGGATAACATCAAAACCCCACTGCCATGATGTTAGAAACAATTCAAAAACTAAGGGATGAGATGGATCATTTGCGCGCTGACAATGAAAGACTGATGTGAGACCATGTATGAATTCTTAAATGTTTCTTTGATCGGCATAATCATAGGAACTCCATACCAAGCTCTGGTAATGAAGAGAGGGACAAGGAGCAGAGGCAAAGAGGTGAAAATATGCCAATGGGGAGCCATACTCAAAGACAAAAAGGGGATAAAGGTTAAAATGAGGAAGAATCTAATAATTCCTCATAACATAGGAAAAACAAGAAACATAAAACAAAACTAAAAGGGGGATTCAAGAAAATTAAACCCTCGACCTTGATGGAGAAATAAAAGAATTTGTTGAAGCTTTCTTAAGTAAATGAACAAATATTTTTAGGTTTACGAGTATGATGATAACTTGAAGGCAAGACTAGCGATTTACCATCTTCAGGGAAAAGCCACATTGTGGTGGGAAGAGGTCAAAGTTGTTCAGTAAATTGATGAGAAAGGAGTGACTTGGGGAGAATTATAGAAGTATTTTACAGAAAAGTGATTGACTAAGACATTCTATGATGATAAGGAAAAGGAATTCCACGACCTCTCATTCGGGCAACTTTCTATGGATGAATTCATGACTAAGTTCACATCACTATTGAGATATGTGCCTTACATAGGTGAGAAAAATACCAAGGTACAACGTTTTATGAGCAACCTACCAAGATTTATGAAGGAACGCTTGGAATTTTCCAATCCTAAAACTATGGATGACACCATTCAAAAGACATGGATTTTATATCAACAGATGAAGCAAAAGGGGAAGGGAAGTAAGAGTTGGTTAAATAAGAAAGTACTGAAAAGCTCCCAAAGTATTAAAATTTTAAATATTGGAAACACCAAAAATCTACACAAGAGCCCGCATACCAGACCTCCTCGAAAGAATCAACATAAATTCAGATTACAAAATGAACTTAAACAAGTAGACATATTTAGTAAACCAAAAGTCAGTCAATCACAAAGACCTCCATTACCATGGCAGGGATGAGGGGAGCCTCATTATTACAAAAATTGTCCCCATCGAACTATAGCAGAGTAGACTACTAATATTCAAAAGGATTCTATAGTTGGGGAGGTAGTGTTGATGCCCCGAAAATCGTTGCAACAACATTGGGGAAACCACCCGGTCCGGACCTTAGTGCAGCTCCTTTTCCGTTTGGAATAGTGGTTCCGACTGGGGATAATGGGACCAGTTTCCCAAGAATTATAAGTAAATGGGATGGATGAGTGACTTATGACATAGGATGGTAATAAGCGAACAGCTAAACTATAAGCGAAATGTAATAACTATAATCTAATCCCGGGACTTATCACTTGGTAAAGCGTAGCGTTTGATGATCTGTGCTTTAAGGCAGGCATATAGATGACTCTAACACTTAAGCATAGATGTTTAAACCATTTAAAATTGCTCTGCATAATTAGTTATGCAGAGCGATTATAGCGAATTACTACACTTAATCGTTTATATCATTGATACATGCATGGGTGAAAGAGATAACAAATCACCAAAACATTCAATAGTGAAACGAAATGAAGATTCGCTGTTATATCGCATACATGCATTCAACAATAGCAAAGATAATAACACAGCAATTCATATAATAAGAAAGAACACAGATACAGATAATAGTACCATGTAAGCTGCTTGATCAATCCAGTATATTAATCACTATGTCGCAGTCCTTCCTTCAAATCAGAAAGCATTCCAAACAACAGACAGTCGTGCGCAATTGTGTAAAACAGCCTTCTAATCAAAATTAAGAACCGTTGGTCGAGTTTCACAAAAGAATATAGACTGAAGCACAATAGTGCAAACTTCAGCCTTTAAGTCTATTACAAAATTTTACGACCCTTTCCAAAACAATGAAAGGGTCTATAAATACTATACTAATCTAAATATCTAAACAACTGAAAAGCTATTAAATTGGCATCAATAAATGTTTTTTCCATCTTTCTTGGCGATCTGGCAGTTGGCGGCAATGCTTCATTCGGTGGGTTCTTTGCCTTTACTCCTTAGCTGACATATCGCCAGCATTGGCTCTACTTCCGGTGGAGTGTTGAGACGCGAAGTTAGTTGGGCATCATATGTAGCATCCTGAATGTCGGGGATCAGGCATCCGAGGGCATCTGTTAAACACTTGAGAGCAGACCTTTGAGTATGTGGCTTGACTAGAAAGAGCCAATATGCATCAGAGGTTAAAGTATTTACTCCGGTAATTAACTTCCTCTGTTCCTCCAAGCCATGATAACTTGTTTGTTCAAGCATATCTGCTGTTGTTATGCTTCCAGGTGTGCACTTGGAGATCATGTTTGCCAAATAAAGTGTATCATTGACTAGGTCGATCATATTGCTGGCAATTATTTTACACCTGGAAGCCGCCCTTTCTGCTTTCATTACCTGAGTGTTCCATTCCGTGAAGAGTATGTCCTTGTACGCTTCATGGATTCGGGACAAATTCGCCGCTTTCCCTTCTTCAGTGTCTTGCCACTCAAGATAATCGGATATGGCTTCTTCGGCCTGATCTAGCTCATTTCTGGCCTTCTCTATTTGCTCACACACTGTTGTAGATATTTCGCATAATGGCTCAGCCTTAGCAAGTTGTTGACATAGAAGTCTGATCTGAGACAGTAATGCGCTATTTATTTGAGTTGCCTCTGCTCTGAAAACTTTCACATTCTGTGTGCTCTTGATACCTTCGAGCTGTGCTAATAGTTGAGCTATTCGCTCATCTTTCGATTTCATCATCAGCTCATTTGATGCTTTCAACTGTGACAATGCCTCCGACAATTCTTTTGCCTTCTGAGTTTCACTTTGGTCTATCCTTTGTCTTTCAATTTGCAGTTGCTGGGTTAACAAATTGTTTTCCTGCTGTTGAGCCAGCAACTGCTCTTCCACCTGTGCTACTTTGTTTTTCGCTTCAATTACCTCTGCCTGTAATGCATATATTTCATGGTCCTTAGTCTTCAACAGAAGACTTACCTCCGATGCTTTGTCGATAGTTGCTGCAGAATAAGCTCCCGCAAATTGAGACAACTTTGTTAGATCATCGGAGGGATCCAAATCCTCCTTCCAGACCATATTTCCCGTGACTGTTTGCTCAGGAAAGATAGAAGGTTGATCAAGCCTTCGTCTTTTCTTAGAGCGCTTAATAACAGCTCTATGCTTTGGGTTGTAGAAAATATCCAGTGGAGGAATTTCTTCCACCTGGAGAACAATTTGATCGGAAGGGTCCTTATTGATTACCTCGACATCCTGTGAAATGGGTGGGCCGTTGGTTCCTCCTAGAACCTGAGAAGAAGTGGTATCGGGCGCATCGCTTGTTTTAGAGGTGTCTGTGTCTTTAGAGCCTTCCTTACCACTGATAATGGAATCGAATTGGTTCCATTGTTTAATCAATTCAGGATCGGTGGAGGTTTGCTTATGTTGCTCTGTAGGGGCTTTGCTCCATTCTTTTTCTTATTCTAACTTCTGCTGTTCTTCAAGTGCTTTCCGCTGCTGCTCCTCTTGCGCTTTCTGCTACTGCTCCTCTAATTCCTTTTTCTGCCTATCTGCCAGTTCTTTCTTTAGTTTCTCTTCTTCCTTCTTCTTCCTCTGCTCTTGATCCTTCTGTGCCTTTTGCTGCCTTTCTATCTGCTCCTTTTTCTGCCTCTCTGCTTGCTCTTTTCTTTGCTTCTCAGCCTGCAGCTTCTTCTGCCTTTCCTCCTGTTGTTTATCCTGTTCTTTAGTTGTAACAGGAGGTGGATGTATCTGTTGCCGACCAGGCTCGCTTGAGGAAGACGCTGGGGTTGTGGATAATAAATCTAGAGGCAGAGTTTGCAACCTCTGCTCCCTAAGTTTATTAAACTCAGTCAACGCCTCATCGTTGTATTTCATTCTGGCAAGCTATTTGGTTTGACTTATTGTATCGGCACCTGCGAACAGGTCATCAAACATATCCTCTTGATGATCAACTTTTGTTAATTTTGCTTGTTCTAGGGCAGTGTAGGCAGTTTGCTTTGGATCATAGAGTCTGTTTGGGATAGTGGCCAGGGATAAAGTTTGGAGCTTTGTCGCTTCTTTTTCTGCATGCTTGTAATTAAGCAGAGTAAAAACCCCAATTCTTAAAGGAAAAGAGGGCCAACCTCTCTTCTTCTCCTCTTTGAGAGTTTGTGTGACACTCTCGGCCATAATCTGGTAGCAGATTTCCCGGGCTAACAGTTTGTCTGGGATATATAAAGGGAGGACATGCGGCCTGCAGTCCTCTTGTGTTTCTTCCCCATCATGTTCAGGCTTTTCTCAACAAACGAACTCTACACAAATGCAAGAGAAATCGTAACACGAGAAATAATGAAGACAAAGCATAATGGGAAAGATATATATCACTTGAAGCGTGGCGATATTAATTTTCAAAAAGTGGCTGCGGATCCAATCACTGGTAAGAGATCGCATATGCATTAATGGTGTTTTTAAGGCCTGCTACCCATTAAATGACCTTTACACTGTTATTCAGCTGAATGACCCCCTAACGCGTGCAACAGATATGATAATGTTTTAGACACAAGTATTCATTAATCGAAGGGGCAAAGTTATTAAATATGCATGCATTACCTTATCCCTGCATTTAACGGCATTTTGAAATCTGCGCTTTATCAACCGGATTTAAATATAATTTTAAGGCTCAAAGCAATCACTTTTTGAGAATGCCGATTACCGATGAACAATATCGCATCGCATCGGGGGAAAGAGTTACACTATCGTTTGAAAGAAGTCCTGGCGAATGCCGATTGCGACATCGCATCGGACTAGCGCGTGAACACATTACCAGATGCATATTAAGTGATTTGCCGACCTCCGATAGCGATATCGCATCGCATCGGGGAAAAACCTGAGCGCCTTATGAGAGTGCATGGGATTCCGCCGACGGCCGATAGCGATATCGCATCGGGTCGGGGTTTATAACTTAAAGTGTTTTCCCACAAGAGGCAGTGCCGATAGCCGATCGCCGATATAGCGTCGCATCGGGGTGTAAGATATGTGCTCTTTTTGTGTATGCATTGAATACCGCCGATCGCCGATAGCGATATCGCATCGGCAAAGACCAAAGTGCCATTTAAATGCATCTCTCTTGTTATTGCGATATGCGATCTTGCGATCGCTTTATCGCAATAACAAAAGATTGTTTTATTTTGGGAACATTGTTATTCGAAAAAGGCTTCAATTCACAAACACATTTGATTATCATACCTTTTTCGAACAAATTCATTAATGCCAATTAATTTTTTTAAAAGGGACCCATTTCATATGTTGATTGTAAAGAAATACAGATGATATGAAATGGGGGGTTGTTGTAGGGCACAACAGGTAGCTAGAAGTAAACCTAAAATTAACGCTGCTTTGGACAATCATCAATCCGAATACCAACCTACTATGATTGAATTTCAAGGTAAGATGTATAACCATGTAGTGTCTATTTTGATAGATCCAAGAGAAATCTTAAGTTATATCAGTCCTAAGATAGCATAAATGTGTCATCTACAAACCCATAAATTTAAAAATCCCTAGTTGGTGCAGCTGGCCACTAGGGAAAAAAGAAGAGTGCCAGCAAAAGTAGATAATTGTCCTATTGAGATAGCAGGCCAAAAATTAGTGTAAGAATGAATGTGTTAACCCAAGGATCTTACGATATTTTAACTGGTACAGATTAGTTAGAGTGGCATTGGTCCTTAGTGAACTGAAGAGACAAAACCATCAATTATCTCACTAAGGAGGGTGTTACACAAGAGATTCAAGGAGTGAGGAGACCCATAAAGTTGCGACAAATCATCACTGCCAAATAAGGAGAATGTATTAGGAAAGGATTCCAAATCTATGATATTCAAGTATGATATACCAATTCAAAAGATAAGGCAACCACCTTAGAAAATTTTCCATTTGTTAAATATTTTGTTGACATGTGTCCGGAAGAAATTCTGGGGTTACCTCCCAAGTGAAACTTAGACTTTACCATATAATTAATTCTAGGTGTTACACCTTTTTAAAGAAAACCCTTATCAAATTAACATATCTGAACTAACAAAGCTAAAGATGCAGCTGCAAGAACTACCTGATAAGGGATACATTTGCCCAAGTGTATCACCTTGGGGGGGCCCTGTGTTGTTTGTTAGGAAGAAGGATGGTACTATGAGACTTTGCATTGACTACAGACAACTTAACAAGTTTACCATTAAGAAAAAATATCCATTTCTAAGAATCGATGATTTATTTGATCAAGTCAAGGGTGTTATGGTATTTTCTAAGATTGATTTGCAATTAGGTTATCATTAGATAAGGATAAAGGAAGAATGCATTCCTAAAACAACTTTTAGCGCTTGTTATAGTCATTACAAGTTTGTGGATTTTCCCTTTGGGATTACTAACACCCCAACAACATTCATGAGCCTTATGAATGGTATTTTCCACCCTTATATTGATAAATTTGTTGTAATTCTTATTGATGATATTATTATACATTCAAGGAATCTAGAAGAACATAAGAAACATTTGTATATAGTCTTGCAAACACCGTGGGAATACCAATTATAAGCCAAACATAGTAAGTGTGACTTTTACAAGGATGAAAGACAATACTTAGGACATATAATTTTTATAATTGTTGACCCTAAGAAAGTCAAAACTATTATGGAGTGGTATGTTCCTAGTAATGTTGCTGATATTCGATATTTTATGGGCTTAGTGGGATATTATCATCGTTTTATTGAGGGATTTTCTAGAATAACGTATCCTATAACTTCTCTGCAGAAGAAAGGAAAATATTTCAAATGAACAATTGACTGCTAACGTAGCTTTAAACAGTGACATTTACTAACCACAACCCCAATATTAAAGATTGCAGACCTAGAGGAGGAGTTTGTCATCTATACTAATGCATGTCAAGAAGGAGTGGGAGGATTATTATTGTAATAGGACAAGGTAATTGCCTATTAATATTGAAAATTAAAAGAGCATGAACAAAGATAACCTGCTTAGGACCTAAAGTTAACTACAGTGCTACATGCCTTGAAGGTATGGAGACATTATTTATTGGGCAGACTTTTTTTGTTGATTACTGACCATAATAGTCTAACTAGTTTCTTTAAGCAGCCTAACCTCAACACGTGACAAGCTAGATGGACAACCTTTCTAAGTGAATTTGACTTTGATCTTAGACCTCTAAGAGAAAGAGAAAACCATTGAATTAATGCAGAAAGGAGGAAATCACATAATATATATGAAATCTTCTATAGTCAAGTGGAATTTAATTTTTTAAATCAAATTTTAAAAACTGCGGTTAAAGATCCAAAATATATGTTTTTATGGAAGAAAACTAAACAAGTAAATAAATCTAAATATCAAACTAAATATGGCATAAATAAAGACAATTTATTGAATTTTAGGGGAAGTATATATGTTCCTAATCAAATGATTGTTAGGTAATTAATATTAGATGAATTTCATAGAATTCCTTATGCTACACATCTTGGATATCATAAATTATTTCGTGCCATAAAAAAAAAATGGCTTGGAATGAGGAAGGACATCACTAAATATTTATCCAAATGCCTAGAGTGTCAGCTATTTAAGGCCGAACATCAACATCCATTCGGTTTTCTCCACCTGCTACCCATTCCGGAGTGGAAATGGGAAGTTATTATGTTATATTTTATAATTGGTTTTCCTAAAACCAAGAAACAAAATGACTCAATCATGGTGGTGGTAGATAAATTGAGTAAGGTATCCCATTTCATCCCTATTCAATCTACATACAAAACTATGCAAATTACATACATATTTATGCAACAAAGCTTCAGGATACATGGGATGCCAAAGGTGATGATTTCGTTTAGAGATGTGAATTTCACATCAGCATTCCAGAAAACTCTTTCTATTGGATTTGGTACACAGGTTCAATTTATCACCGAATATCACCCATAGACAGATGGGTGGAATAAGGGAGTAAACGAAGTAATGCAACAAATAACTAAGTGGGAAGTGTCCATTCACTAAGTTGAATTCACGTATAAAAACAGGTATCACAAACCATTAAAGATGAGTCCTTTCAAAGTATTATATGAAGATAGGTGTAGAATACTGGTTAACTGGAACAACCCCGAAGTTAAGTTACTATTAGGATTTGACATGCTAGCAGAAATGGAGCAAACCGTGAAAAGAAATTGTAGATCTTGAAAACTGCCTAAGATAGAAAAAAGGCATATGCAAATAAGAAAAGGAATTATAAATAATTTTAGGTAGGAGACCATGTATATTTTTGAGTAAAACCTAGGAAAAACACTCTACAATGGGGTGAATGTGCGAAATTATCCCGTCGATATTGTGGACTCGTCCAAATCGTGGAAAGAATTGGACATGTTACGTATTGGCTTGCATTACCTAGACATATGCAAGTCCATAATGTGTTTCACATCTCTTTGTTAAAGAAATACGTATATGACTCTAGATATATTATTCACTGGAAAGATGCGCAGGTAAGGATCTACTAACTAAATATTTTTTTTAATTAGTAAAGGTTGTTGAAGATTAGTGTAAATTAATTATAGTTTTATGATGTGGAACAGGTCAAACCGGATGAAGAGGTCATGTTAGATCCTCTACGTATTCTCGATCAGAGAGAAATAATGTTACAAAGGCAAGTGTGGAGGCACTTTAGCCTAGAAGATGAAAGATTTATGCGAGAAGCATACCGTGTCTTATTCCGAGGAAAAGAATGAAAATCGGGGATGTTTTTTCATACAAAGGGAGGGGAGATGCAACACCCTTGATCTTGTAAATATTTGTCATTTACATTTTACCATGCAAGACTTGGTAAATTTTAGACTAGGTGAAAGTCTAGTAAAGGAACTTTAGATGTTAAAGTTTATTTTATATGTTTTCTTTTACAAAAATGTTATGCTAAGCCATGGAATTACAAGAGAAGAGCCTAAAAAGAAAATCGTTAAGATCCAAGTCGTTGAGACACTTACTTCCTCATACCTTAGAGATTAAAACATCTAATTTTTTGGAAAAATCCAAGGAAGGTAAGAGAGGAAAAGAGAGGCCTGAGGCAACTGAAATAATAGAAGAAACCTTGAGTAGGATTCTACCAAGGTGATGTAGGACACTGCTAAGGTGTTCTTAAGTTGGACAAGAGCTAGTGGAAGCCCTGAAGTTTAAAATTTCTTGGTTGGAATAAGAGTCTTGAGGTCTAAGAACATAGTATTGTCTGCTAACAACTTTGGAAATTAAAGAGGCTTGAAGGGAGAATTGGACGTAATCACCAATCTCACTGGTTGGGTGGAGGAGTCTTTTTCCCAGTTTAATTCCCTGATAGGTTGAATTTATGCAGATAAGTATACTAAAACTGCATGCTAGCGATAGTTCTGTTCTAAAAGAAATATGTTTTGGTATATTCTCTTCTAAGTTAAAATGAGAATGGAATGATAAAGATTGAAAGGAATGGTTTGATTTCTCTATTTCCTTAAAACCAAAATGAAAGTATAATATTTTGTTACTGTTACTAGACTAAGTTTTCTCTCTCTCTCTCTCTCTCTCTCTCTTTCTCTCTCTCTCTCTTATATATATATATATATATATATATATATATATATATATATATATATATATATATATATATATATATATATATATATATATATATATAGATGGCAAATAATTTGAATGTGTTAAGGGAAATCTTGGTGTTAAGAAGAGAATAACAATCACAATTATTTTCAAGAAAAAAAATGTAAAGGATTTGAATATGTAAAACTCTCTGTAATGAATACTAAAATACAACGATATCTGAGTATAAGGATTTATGTACTAGTTATCTGTTGAAATAAGAGCCTGGTGGAAGTAGGTTAGATCTCATGTTGGAACCAGGGGTCCATTTGGAGAACAATCCTTCTTCCTAAATATGTATACCTAAATACCATGTGAGGGCATTGACAGATCTCGATGAGGGCCAGGCTACTGATAGTAATTTTCTTAAATAAACTTATAGAAAGAAGTAAGGTAGGGTGAAAGCATGAATACAGGTTACACTTTTGGGCCAAATGTGGCAATGAAATTTCAATTTTTTCCTCTTTTATCGAATTGCACCCGTCAAAATTCATATAGGAATCATGAATTTTGATTTATAGTAAAAAGAAAATATGTGAATAACTATGTTATTATCCTAATGATATTTTTTGCAAAAAAAATTAGTGTTATATAATCTCTCAATTTTCCATTAAATGTAATATATGTCCTTGCAAATTTTCGCAAGACTTAAGAGGTATGCTTGTGTTCACATAGCATAACTTAGTCTAAAATGTGAAATTTTCAAAATATATAATAAGAATGATGTACATGGAGAGAAATGAGCTTTTCATTTTTTTTTATTTTTTTTTTATGCAAAATTATATCTTTTATTGTTTTTCGAAGTTGGCAAAATAATATTTCAATTGCATTTTGGAGACACATGTGTTCATGTAAAAAAAAATCAACTCTTTAAATAAATTGAAAAACCAAGAGTACCCTTTTGAAGAGGACTCATAAACGAAGATAGTGATGTTTTTTGAAATTTTTTCGTTGTGTATCTTTTATGTTATTGATTTTTTATTCATCCCCTATGAAATTGTCAAAAAAAACTTCAAGTGTTATGTTTAAAAGAAATTAAATCAAAAATATAATATGAATTTGTAAGTTTAAAATTTATATGCCTTTGTATATAGGACTATTTCATGAATCCAATGTTATCAACTCCGCCACTTAAGGAAAAATTCTGCCCTAAATCTAATAAGGTGAAAAATGGGGTTGCAAAGAAACATACAGAATAGGTGCTGAAATAGTAATTTTTAGGACTTCAATAACTCGATCGAGCACTTAAATTCAAAATTCAAATTGCTCTATCGAGTGTTAAAGTAACCCTTGATCATGTGGCATAAGTGGTTAACCAACGGCTCGATCAAGCCATTAAAAATCTAACCTGCCAGCGCCCTTACCAACTTTTACTAATGGTATTAATGGTGAGCCATACGGCTCAAGGGCTCGATTGAGCCTCTGTCCTCAAAAAATAGTTTAGTGTATAAATTCGATTGTGCAAAAAAAAACATTGAACATTCTTTCATAGAGAAATATCAAAATGTGGAAATTACACAAAGATTCACAACAAATATGGGAAAAGTGGTGATGTTTTTGTTGTCACTGCCCCCTTAGGAAATGAAGAGAATGTGGCTTACTATTTGATGCGATGCACACAAACTAAAAGTAGGTTTGTGAGATCATATGAAGACGGACAATTCACACATGAAATCGGTGACATGGTTGTGATGGGCCATTTTTTGAAAAGGTTAAAAAACAGACTGATCACATCATTTATAAAGATTTTATGCTTGAATATATATCTTGTCAATATAGTCATCTAGTCACAACATCTTGGATCAATCTAATAGAAATGAAAACAAAGAAAGGTGAACCAAGGAGATTGAAGATGACAAAATCACACCATGAATGTATTATGGAGATTTTCATTCCCATGAGCCATTGTCTAGATGAGTAGATGATACAAACGGAAAGCCTTGAAGATGAGTCTATAATAGTCAAGTGTAATCTAATCTTGTATAGGAGATTTCAAATTTATGATTTTTATAATCTATAAATGTGACAATTGAATACTCTTATAATTTTGTAATTTTGAATAGAGAAATGTTTCTCTCTTATCTAGGATGGATTCGTAATGGTGTACATATATGTTATATAAGCTTTAGTTTCCTTGAGGTGCTTAATTTTCTAAAGTACAACAAAGTTTAAGGAGGTGCTTTAAAATCAATAGAGATTTAGATTTAGATTTAATTTCAAGTGTTCATCTTAAATTGTTTTAAATTTCATGTGTATAGCATTCGTGTTGAGCATGCAAGAAATTTTATAGATCTATATACATGTCATACATATTTGGTTTTCTACAAGATCCATTTCAATATGTAACAACCAGCTTGATATATTATTTTACTTAAAATGTAAATTCAACAATCTAGGTTATGAACAACATTGAAATATTTTTATGTTATTAATAATAAATATGTTATGTGCCAATTTGATATAAAACATGGAAATATTTACACACATGCTTCATATTGGAATGTAAAAAGTACAACAAATAATATATATATATATATATATATATATATATACACACACACACCATGTTATGACTATTAAGATCTTTTATATAACCTCAAGAGAAATAAAATCGAATAAAACTCATTAGTAGTTTACATATTGACATCTAAATTAAAATCATTGTAATTTAACATGTATTGATTATGCACTACCAGACACTTTCTACAAGCCAATATGACAACTAAAATTGATATTTTGTAAAATTTTACTTCTTGAATGTCCTTGATTGAAGGTCTTAAGATAAAAAAGTTGTTGAAATACTTGGATAGACAAGTAAATTTAGGAAAGTATATAGAATTATATAAACATATCATTAATTGTTTAAATTAACATACATTGACTACATTAAAGATACTTTCTACAAATTCAATATTAAATTGATGTACATGATATATTTTAGTTCATTTTAAGTATTAAAGTGTCTTGCATCATAGTAATATTGTGCTTATTTCCTTAGTATATGAATTCAAAATTGTTATTTTGCGAAATTTTACTTCTTGAATGTTCTTAATTGAATGTATTAAGGAATTGATTGAAACATTTGATAGCCAACTAAAGTTAAGAAAGTTTAGAAATTTATATAAAATTATCTAAAAAGATATCATTAATTGTTTCGTGGTATATTAAATTCCAATACATATGACTTCTATCATGTGTTATGACTAAGTTGTTGTCGATGACCTCAAAAGAAATACAATTTAATGAAAACAAGTTATGAGTTGAACATTACTAGTTGAAGACATCTTTTAAAATTGAATTTAAAATGTATTTAAATCATATTTGTATATTTTAATTAAACCATGAATGTATATTTTAGTTCATTTTAAGTATCAAAATGACTTTCCATCATAGTCTAAAAGTGTACTTAATTTTTTATTTTATTTCCCAAGAAGTCAAAATTGTTATCTTGTTAGCAATGTATGATAATAAACTATCCATATGAAAATATATGCAAATTACATTATACACATTAACTTCCACAGATTGAAATAATAAGAATCCATAAATTGAAATAATGTTCATGCATCCATAAATTATCTATGTATGAAAATATACAAAGTTTGTACATCACATGTGGATATGCCCTATGAAATGAGCCTGAAAATATACAAAATATCTATGATACACTCTAGAAAGTATCACTTCTAAAACTTTTATGTGTGTTCCTCTGTGAAGAGTGAGCATCCATAATCTGGTACTGCAATATAACACATTCAAATTCAAGTTAATTGAAACATTATTTGTACAAAATAAAAAATATGGAAATAAAAGATTTTGAGCTATCCATTTAAATAGTTTCCTACTTGTGACTCAGTCGAGTGAAAATGGAAGTTAGGTGGGGTGGGGGTATTATCAACCTGGGTTTGGTGCTCCCCTACCTGTGGCTCAATGCCTCCATAGCCAACAACCCACTCATGTGTCCACATAACTGCAACACTGACACCCCTCTGCATCTGGGCCTATGTACACAATGGCAAAGACAAATTATAATAAGTCTAAGAATTGATTAACATGCATACATGTAACTTAAAAAAAAAATGTTGAAATCTTACGAATAAAAAAAATCACCTCAACTATTAGTCTGTGAGTGTTATGAGGTGGAGGTGGAGGTGGAGGAGATTGAGCCATGGAAACATGCACTAGAGGAGGTTGCTCTTGCTGGTCAAATTCCCCCTCAAATGACCTCAAAAGCTCATTTGTGTAGTTGGTTTTTCCATACATGTTATCATGAAATTATTAATATAAATACAATCTAATGCAAACTTATTAATATAAATAATGTAAAATTTGATGGTAAGATTCAAAATTTTCGTATATATGTACCTCATATGTGTCACGTGGGTTGTGCACCCTCTAAGTGTCATGAATGGTATCATGACAGGTACATGCATATGACAAAAGTTGGTAATGTACTCTCTTGAGATATGAAGCATCATGTAATGGAACTAGTGGGCCACGAGGAAACGAAGGTGGTATGCTCATGTCTCAACACAATGTGACATGCACAATGGAAAATGTCCTCTGCATGCTATCTACAATGGTATACCTAGTCTCAACGCCAAGTTGTGATGATTTCAGTAGCTCCATCAGCATTACCAAACTCCAAGATGGTCATGGAAATAATCTTAAAGGTGGTGCTACATGCATAGGGTCCCTATGAGCCTCGACATGTTCATAACTATCTCCCAAACTAGGCCCATAAAACTTAGATCCAGTGTTGGTGTAATCTAGCCTCATATGTAGCACAAAATTTGTATATATATTCTTTGCAAAGTAAATGGGGACTTGGTCATGGTGGGAGAACTGACCCTAAGATCCAATGAATCGATCATAAAAAAAAGGGCTTGCATCAACATTCTTAAATATTTTAGCGGAATCAGACTAGCATGTCCAACACAACATTCTGGAGGGATGTCAAACAACTCCTCATGAATATCAATGTTCTTGGTGGGGTCTTTCACCGCCTTCCAAGCATGTGGGCCTCTAACCTCTATCCTCCTTATCCTATGTATGGAATATAGGAGGTGGCTTTTTGGGCCTGCCCTATCATATGTCTACATCAACATGTTGATGCTATCCAGCATCAGAGGTAAACTGCACCTAGTAGGTGAAGTAGAAAATATTTTATCCAGCTTTTGTGTGATCCATGTTTGTTAGGCCCTAACATCCTCAATTGTGATATTGGATATAGTGTTGTTCCATGAAGGGATCAACACTACACTTTGATCCTCGCCTTCACCCCGTTGAGGGTCTGCAAACCATAAAGATAATTTAATATATATAGCAAACTAGAAGTGTAATAATGCATACATTAAATTCAAACACATCAATTGAAGACGTTTTAAAAATTAAAGACAATTTCAAGACAAACACATAAATTTTAAAGAGGATTTCAAATGCAAGATATATACCTACAACAGGTGAAGAAGGTCCACTATCTGTAACAAGATAATCAACAGAGACAAAAATACTACCTCTAACACTATGACATGTGTCGGAGGGAGGATATATGAGTGTAATAGACACTCTAGTATGGCTACTTTATCTAGCTCAACCATGTATAACAGATCCCCCAACACTCTGATGGGTTGCGGTTGGGGAGTGTATGGGAGTTGGCTCTGCAAATTACATATACTACATTTAAATTAATCCAAGAAATAAATGTTGACATAGAAAGAATGTCGACACGAAAACCATTTATAAACTCAAGTAGAATAATCTAGGCTAAAGTATTAAACTAAATAGAGTGTCCATTTTGATAAATTATCAACCAAGGTGTTGAGTTCCATGTAAACACAATAAAAAAATGTGATTGAAAATATAACTTACACTTTTTCTGATTTATAAGTAATGCATTTTATTCATAGAGCACAAATATCTCAATATATGTAAAATATTGAAATAAAACTATTTGCAAAATTAATAAAGCTTCATGCCAACCAAATAATCCATAAGACAAGTTCTTATAATGTTTGATTTTGACACATGACATGTACTAGGTGCAAGCACATGAAGGCAATGTTTCTGGTATGACACACTACATAATGAAACAATATGGTACAAATTAGAAAAGTGTCAAAATGCTTATATATTCACTTTAAATGCACTTTTCATCATGGATTTAATGTATGTATCAATGATGCATTGTTTAAACTTAAACACACACACATATAGTTATTCTATGTTGCATTATATAGATAAATAAAAATATAGGAAGTGTAAGTTACAAAATCATTACTAAACTAATAAATTGAATAAGGGTGGGAACTAAGAAATATATAGTTGTTATGTATCATTATATTAAATAATTCTACAAATATGAGTAATGGAAACTTTAAGGAAAATTATAGTTTATAGATCAACTTGGGTCTTGAAAATGTTATTGAACATCACCCATCTTATGTTATTATGAAGAGCATGTTGTGTTAAATAGTTACAAAACTATGTTAAATGTTATATATATGTATGTGTGAGAGAGAGAAATGTTATAACTATAACTATGTTATATATACTTATATAGTTGTGTTGCATCCTCTCTTATGTTATATAATTATATATCTAGTTATGTTGTAGATATATATATATATATATATATATATATATATATATATATATAATTAAATAAAAAAAAATTGTTTTGAATTTTGATTTTAGTTAATATTTTATTTAAATACAAGTAATTTTTTAAACAAATCACTATATTTATTATTAAAAGGTATTTAAAATATAAATTTATTTAATTTTAAAATAAAAAATGAAATAATATTTCTTATTTGATTTAGTAAAAGTTCACCATGAGCAACCATATTCATTATGTCAATTTAAAGTTTCTAATTTATTTATTATTGGAGTTCTATAGTTTAATTGTTTTTTGTTTTGATTTTTTTTGGGGATATATTTCTAATCAAATTTGTTCCAAATTTAAAATGCATTTTTAATAACAAAAATTCACTCTTTTTATTTATTTATTTCACAAAACCCTAAAAAAACTTTAAAACGTAAAATAATTAAAAAAAATTACCATAGAAAATATTTATAATAAACATGTTAATATTGTAGATAACGTATATTGTTATATGAGATTTACGATTGGAGACATAAATATCTCCCCTAGGTTTGGTGGCTAACCTAGAACAACAAAATGACAAGGACCCAATGTTTTCCTTAAAGTAAGTAGATGAAGGGAATAAACCTATTTAGAATTTGGCATATGTTTTGCTCATTCTTTGGCTTGAATGCTCCAATCCTAACTCTAGCTGCCAAAAATAGAACCTGCACAACTAGACAACACAAGCCAAGAAACTATGAGATATATGTAGCATCACCTATCTACTTCATTCAATAGATCAACACAGTATTTAAATATATGAAACAACGACATCACATATAGGAAAACAAAGAACTCTTTGTATTTATATAAATGGAGTGAGTTACAACCATAAATAGGTGTCGACCTTATAGAAGAGCTCCTCTAGGTTGTTGACTTGTCCTTCCTTTGTCACTAAGTGTACCTCCAATTGCCCCAAATTCATGAAAACCTAACTCTCTTAACAACAACATAAGGGTAGAATCACTCTCCAAAAGGCAACCTCTTGCATATGGAACATTGAAAATATATAGAGGAGTGGGGTAGATTGGGAGTTCTTATTCTTTTACCAATATTGGGATTGAGATCCACACTTGATTAAAAGAGCTAAGAATATTTACTATTAAGGAATTATAATTCCTTTACAATATTGAAACCCCTTTTGGAGTTTTCTCTCCAAAAATATTGATGACTTGGAAGTTCTAATGCCCTCTATCAGACTCCCAAGGTAGAAAAAATTTCATGGTTTCCTGAGCATGAGTTGTTGTTGTTAACATCCTCCTAGAGCCCATACATAGTTTTCTCATGTTTCATCGACTTTGTCATGTTGTATTGTTCCTTTTTGAATTCCAGTATAATTCGTCTTTTTCCTTCCTTGCTGCAAACCAGTTGTTTTCATCTTGTTGTTGCTCACTATTTCAAGTGAAAATTTTCCAAACAAAATATACATCCATCCAATCATATTTTCAGCCTCATTCCATACTTGTAAAGTGTATCTCTGAACTCTCTATCTCACTTCAATCTATTGGTCGATCTTTATCTCCATGCTGTTGGCAGACACTTCCTCCTTTGAATTTGTTGTATCCTCCTTCATAACAACTTATGAAAGTTGTTCACCCTAACTTTTTGTTCCACTTGCATCAGATTTATAATTTATAATCACTTATGTCGTTCCCGGATGCACATAATCAGTGTGAAGAATGAAAGTTGTGTTTTCCTTTGGATCGTCATTACTTATTAGCATCCCATTCAAGTATTTCTCCTCCTCTTTGTTGAGAACAAAATTTGAACTCTCTTCTCCTCTATATTATTCTTTCTTCATGACAACTTCAAATGGTTGTTCATCATCAATAACACTTGTAACCATAAACAAACCATCAAGAAAAACATAATGCTTTACAACCTTATTTGATGTCTCAAACATCAATTCTCAACCATCAATGTTATCTTCTCCATGGATTTCTCCTTGCTCATGTTCACCTTTGTGAACTGCCTCCTCAAACTCAGTAACTTTGAGTTCTTCCTTCAACTTGTGTCTTGGATTTTGTCTCTGTTTCTTATCCCATAATATTTCAACATGCCACTTAACCCTTTTTCTCAGGTTCCACTCATAACTTTAGTTCTCCTCATTCTGTTGTAGAAACTTTGTAAGCACATTCAACCATTCTTTTATCTCAAAGAGTTCCCTCTCGTATTCTTCATCACTCATTTTCCTTATGTCCCTTTGAATTCTTCAAATGACTTCCCATAGTCATACTCATCTTCCCCTTTCATGAGCTTCTCGTTTCCCACTGTGACATGAAAATCACCTTTGCAGTAACAGACCTCTTTTCTGCTACACACACTTCACCAAGCTTCTACTTTGAGCTTAGACTATAGGTATTCTTGGTCCCCTCATCTAGAACCCCTTTTGAGAACTCCTTTATCTTTAGGTTCTTGCAGTCACTCATTTTCCTCTATCATAGTTATGCTAGCTATCAAAATTCTCACCACATCCTCCTTCTCAATTGCTCCTACTTGTCATCAATATCCACAAATTAAAAAAAATAAAAATCAATTTACATGTCGTTGTCTTAAACTCGTTCTAATTTTTTCTCCATACTTTTGTGCAAAAGTCTTTTGTTATCTCTGGATCTCTTACTTTTTCCTTCATACTACACGCAAAAAATATTTCATGCTCTGACACCACTTGATACAGGAAAATTGAATTGACACCACTTGATATAGGAAAATTGAATTTTCCTTCTATGTTAAGAATACCAAACAATGATATATGTTCTAGTAGTCACAAAACTAATAATCCATAATTTTGTGATAATTCAATGATCCAAAGTTTATTGGAATGGATTGATATGACAATCACAAAAAAAAGTTTCCATGCTTTCCTTGAAATCAAATAGTCATATTACACTTCACATAGAATTCTTAGATTCACAATTATGCATGAAATCTCATTATTAAACTAGCTTTGTATGTTCAAATGCTCAGAGGGATTCATTCTCTCTATTTACTCTCTATGGCCCGATTTCACATTCATTTAGCCATTAGCTTTGCCCATAGGCTTACAATGATTAAATACAATGTTAGAATAAAAGTGATTTTCTCTACATCCATAAATTACTATTGATTTATTCCCTAAAGCTCTCATGATTTATTCCATGAAGCTCTCATGATTTTCAATGTAGATTAGCCTTGCTTGATGCACAAAACCTTTCCTATCTATAGCTTTTTCTAAAACTATTCTATAATAATTAAAAGAATTAAAAGAATTATTTATTATTAAGTAATTATAATTCCTTTACAATATTGAAACCTTTTTAGAGCTTTATCTCCAAAAAGCTTGATGACTTAGAATCTCTAATGTTCCTGCATAACGTCTTAACGACCCACAATACTTATGATAACATATCACTCACTGAATTCATCTTTATTCTTCTAAAAATTATACAATTTTTTTTTAACTACATCAAAAATTCCATAGATATATATATATATATATATATATATATATATATATATATATATATATATATATATATATATATATATATATATATATATATTAGTTTGATTTGAAAAACTCTTGAGATTTTTAAGAATGGTAAAAAATATAATTATTTATTTTTATAAAGTAATTAGTATTCAAACCATCGTTGTGTCAAATATGAGTTTATCTTTTTAAATCCAAAATAAAATTATATTTATATTAATGAGCTATTATTAATTTATAAACTCTTTTTCCAATTTTATTTTAACTAAATATAATATAGAATTAAATAATAAAATTTTAAATATTAAAAAAATTGATCCGAATAATTAATAGATATAAGTTCAAAATAAATAATAATAATAACTATTGATAAGATGAATTATGATGAGGATAAAGATGAATTGGATACATTACAACCTTGGATGGTTTCTCATGATCTACCTGCTGATATCAGGACTCGTATCCAGGAATTAGAGTTCAAAAAGAAGGGAATACTTTCTGTTTATGAATCCACATGGCGCCTGAAGAGTAGGGCTCTATGGATTAAAGAGGGGGACAAAAACACGAAATTCTTTCATCGGTATGCAAATCATAGATGCAAAATAAATTCCATTTGGGAAATTTATGACGATGATGGTCAATGCTTTCAGTCGCAGGAGGATATAAGTAGGGCTGCTGTATCACATTTTCAAAAGGCATATGAACGTAAGGAGGGGGCCGATGTGGGGGACATTTTATGGGCTGTGGACCTATATCCCACTATGTTCGATGATGATGATAATGAAAATATATTTAAAGAGGTCTCTAAAGAGGAGATCTGGAGGTTTTAAAATCCTTTAAGGGGGACAAGAGCCCGGGTCCAGACGGATGGTCTGTAGAAATCTTCACACACTTTTTCGACATATTTAAAAGAGACCTCCTAGATATGGTGGAGGAGTCGAGGATCATGGGGAACATCCACCCACATATAAACTCAACGTATATTGCTCTCATCCCGAAGTGATGACCTTCTACTGTTTTCTCTGACTTCAGGCCCATATCTTTATGCAATCTTATTTATAAGATCATCTCAAAAACTATTGCCAGTCGGATGAGGTCTACACTGTCTCACTTCATTTCACCTAAACAATATGGTTTTCTTCAGGATCGGAAAATCCATGATGTTGTTTCCATTGCACAAGAATGTATGCATTCGATTCATACCAAGCACTTAAATGCTACCATTATGAAGGTGGATCTTCAGAAGGCTTATGACTGTTTAGATTGGGGATACCTTAGACTGGTTCTGCATAAGATTGGTTTGCAGCCCAGAAGCGTGGCTTGGATTATGGCTTGTGTCACGAATATAAATTATGTGGTGATTATCAATGGATATCCTACACGTTTCTTCAGGGCTGGTCGGGGATTGAGACAGGGTTGCTCACTATCTCCTCTCTTATTTATCTTGGCTATGGATGGTCTGAGCTTGCAAATAAAAAAAGTGGTGATGGATGATCAGTTCCAGGCACTGGTAATAGGGAACAACATCAAGATATCACATGGTTTTTTCATCGATGATGTGCTCATCATGGGTATGTTGAATCGCCTCGCATGGCTGACTCTTTTTCACATTTTTAAATTTTTTGCTAAAGCTACTGGTTTATATATGAATTTGCAAAAATCTATTGTATATCATGATATGAGCAATATGGAGGTCATTGATTATATAAAAAACCTATTTGGAATTGAGGTGGAACTGATGCAATCTGGCATGAAGTACCTTGGATATCACATTAAACCAAGTTTCTACAGAAATATTGACTGGCAGTGGTTGGTAGACCGGTTCTACAAAAGAATTTCTGGGTGGGAATATCAGTGCTTGTCCCTGGGTGGATGCACTATCCTCACACAGGCCGTACTTACCCAGCTGGGGGTATATTGGGCTCACCTATTTCATATTCCACAAGCTACCATTAATAACATTAATCGTATTATTGCAAATTTCATTTGGGCGGGATGCAATGGATAACATAAATATCACTTGGAAAAAATGTCTCACATTTCTTGCCCAAAAAGAATGGGGGACTGGGGTATTATGAACCTTCGACTTTTTGGTTGTTCGCTGCTGATTAAATCCTTATGGCGGGGTATATTTGGATCTGGCATATGGAGTAGGGTGATTAGACATAAATACTTAAAGGACCACGATTTTATTTTCTGGTGCCAAAAGCATTGCATTGGCATCCTGCATGGTTCGGCTATATGGCATACCTTTCAAAAGGTTGGTATTTTTTTTTTACAATATCTGGCATGGACTATGGGGTCGGGCCACAAAATTCTCATTGGGGTGGATCATATTCTGGGAGCTGGCAGGGAGTTCAGCATATCTGAGATACTCACCGGGTGTTTTTATGGGAAAGGCATATACTTATGGAATCAATTAATTTGTACATGGTGGGATTGATCCCCTATTTGGAAAATTGCACAAGAACTAGGGCTGGTTGGACAATTGGAGATGGAATGGAACTAAATTTGTGTTGGATTGAAAGCATTGGGCATATATCCGGAGGCACAAAGTGATAGTTTGGTATGGTCGGGGAAAATGAAAGCCGGAAATATTATGGTTGCTGATATATATCTCTCTCTTAACGTAGGGGAGCCCGGTGTGGAAAATCCAATATTATACACCTTCTCGAAGACCAACATTCCTATTAAAATCATTTTCTTCTCCTGGTTAGTATACAACAACAAAGCGTAATTGGCATGGACCCAACTTATGTGCAATTTCCAAAAAGGAGGGGGAAAGCAATTTTCATTTGTTCCTCAAATGTCACCACATGATCCAAGTATGGGATAAATTGGCATTACACTTTGGTTTTCCTAATAATCAATTTCATAATATTGCAAATTGTATGGAGTGGTGGAGCAAACAGAAGCCCTCATGGAGGATTATCCCCCCCATATTTTTTTGGGCTATATGGAAATGGCGGAATAATCATATATTTGAGAATTCTGCTAAGGATTTCACTCTGGTATATGAGAATACCATATCACTATAAATAATGATTCCTGTACATGAGAACAAGTACAAAGAACAACACCAGAGGAGGAAAAGTCCACAAATGGTGTACCCGATTGGATTTTTCGATGGTGCGGCTCAAAAGAATGTTTGTGGATGTGGTTTCTGGATAGCCATGTCCAATGATTTACAATACAGAATCCACTGGAATGCCAGAATGGGCATGAATAATAAGGCAGAAGCTATGGCATTATGGGGCATTTTATGGTTCACCTTTTTCCTCAATATCCCCGATATTCATATATATGGGGATTCAAATATTATCATGGATCATGTAAATGGGAATGCACATATCAATCAATCAACACAACTTGGATGGCTAAGGAGAATTGATAATCTTTGGACGCATCTTGGGAACCCTCCTATCATACACACAGGTAAAGAATACAACCAGATTGTGGATGACCTCTCAAAGAAAGGGCTTCAAGGAAAGTTTGGAGAAATGCACATGGATATAATACTGGAGGGATACGTACTAAATGCTAAGGAGTTCCCTTGCCCTGGATAATCTGCGCATTTACATTCTGATCCTTTTATTATAATTTTGGCTCATATTTTTTGTATGTAACAAGTATAAAAAATGGCAACCTGCTGGCAAATTGGTTCATTCAATGATACATAAAGTAACAGGGATGATCTTGTTTGTTTCGAAGGTCAATATGATAGATGTATTTGTCTAGTACTCTCTCCTATCTCTGCTACTTGATGTATGCAGATCTTTTATGTTTATATACTGTCTATATGTATATTTGGTTATCTGGTTATCTTGATGGGGTTCGCATGAACACACAACCCAGATGGTTTTCTATGTTGATATGGGTTCATGAAGCTGATATAATGTACATGATCCATCTGATTATAAAAATATAGGCTTTTTTTCGTACTGAAGAAAAAAAAAAAAAAGAAAAAAAAAAAAGATGAATTATTATAGGAATGAAAAATCCAGCATTGTGCCTTGCTTATGAAAAACTAAGGCGAGTAATTTACTGATAGGTTGCTTTTTCTGTGCAAAAACATGTACACAACCTTTCATCGGCACGCTTCCATACCTTCTTCAGGTTTGACCTTCTGAACGGTGCCCCCCATTCAGCGAGATTAGCATTCGTCTAGTCATTGTATTTCGTTTACGTCGAGAAACATCAAATAAATTGTTTACTCGTTTAGAGAATTTATAGTTCTAATATGGTAAATATGTTGTAATGTAATGTTTTCATTTTGATTTAATAAAAATTATATAAAATTAAACAATTTATTTCCTTAGGGAATTTCTAGTTTTAGTATCGTAAATATGTTCTAATATAGTGTTTTGATTTTGATTTAATAAAAATAATATAAAATTAAAAACAAAAAAATTAAAAGTAAAAAACATAATTTATAAATATAAATATTTTGATGTGTTGTTTAACTTTTTTATTAGGTTAAAATAAAATTAAAATTAAATTAAATTAAAAGAATAAAAAATTTGAAAAAAAAACATTAAATTTAATAATTAAAATTAAATATAATTTTGAACTAAACTAATAGTAAAAAGAGATCCGATTGGTAGATTTAGAGTTAAATTAAATCTACACTATAATTTTAAACCAATATTATAAATGTTGTATGATAATTTATATGTGGTTCTTAAAAATAAAACAATAGTTGCATTTGAGTGCATGTTTATCCAACTGTCAATTGAGGAGGAAGGAAATATTCAAAAATAATATTTGATGTGGATGGTTTTGTTGAATAGCTTTTTGTACAGATAACTAAATGGGAAATAGAAGAAAATGTTAAAGAATAATTAAGTTGGAAATAGAAAACTTATTAATATTAACTAGCAATTGCACTGAAAGGTGCCATGGAATGTTGAAAGCTGAAGAAGCCAAGAATAAAAACATAGGGGAAAAAATTGAAGTGTCGTGCGTGTTGACTGCATGCTACCGAGCCCCTAGAGGTGGTAAATCCATGCTAACTATGAGATATTAAGAGGCCATACTAAACTTTAAATTAATAATCCTCCTTATTATGATTTCAACCACTTCTAAACAATTCATGTCTTATTTACCCAAAATCAAGAAATGACATAAGTGAGAAGATGACTTATGAACTTACACATGGTCTTGTGACATTGATCGGAAACTTGTAAAGTAGTTCACATAATCTAACCATAATTTCTTGCATTTCCTTCTAATCTTGGTATTGTAGAAATTGTTCAATTCAACAAAAAATGTAAATTTATACACCAATTGAATAATGTAAACAACAATAATTTCCTTTATTACAATGCCATGATTCAAAGGTCTAAGAGAATTTTCCAATGACTCTATGACTAAAACAATAAGAGCATGAACACAATAAAAATTAGTGTTCTTACGGGATTCAATCAAATTGTCATCAATGCACGAGATAAAAATTGAACCCAAACCCTTTTGAGTTTCAAGGATTGGCCCAAGATAACCAACAAAGAGATGAGATTGAAAATGTCAACCTTATATAAAAGTTTTCAATTTTGCACGTTACTATTAGCTTTCACACTTCAATTTGATTGATTCTAAAAGAGATAACTGATGAAACTTTAAAAGTATTTTATTGGTAGAAAAATGCAAAAGAAATGATATTTTAACCTAACCACAATGAGATTAAGGGCAACAGTTAATGGTGTCCCTTTCCATGACTAATAAAAAAGGGATAATACATTTCATGTATTCAACTTTCAATGCCAAAGACCTGATAAAAAAGATTAAAAATATATGTATTCATGTTATCTGTATTTCACGCTAAACCAAATAAAACAAAAGAGGAATTAAAGGGTAAAAGACAATATTTTGTTTCAAAAATAGATTTCAAGGCATAATTTGATGAAGGTTTGAAAAACTAATTCTCAACACCAAATATTACAACCATAGCATGGGATTAAATCTTGTGATTGATTTCTATATTCCCAAACAACAAATTAAAAGCACTCATTTTCATTAGACTAGACTTGCACACTAGAAGCATACAAAAATAATTGTAGATTGTGAGCTCATCAAATTGGATTACCATATTTTGAGGCATATGTGCCTTAATTTCACTTGAGGAAAAGAGCACAACAATATTAAAATAACTACATGAATGTTTTCAACTCACGAGATTAGGTGGAAAAAAGCACAACATGCATAGTAGAATCCCTACCATGGAATTTTCTTAATCCTTGTGGATTTGAGTGGCAAGAATTGTTGATGACTATGAAGATTGGAACAAGGGGATCAAAAACAGTGGAGGCATTTCTTTTCCACAAGAAAAGAGATGGGAATCTAGGTGGGATGACGAAAAAAACATTTCAAGTATTCAATTCTGCAGGGACGAATTTGAGAAACCTTGTTATCACTTAGATTTTTCAATTACCAATATGGAATTTTTTATCACTTAAACATTGCACATGGCAAAAAAAGTGCTCTAGTAAATGGATTATCCTGGTTTGTCATTTCAATTATTTGAGGGGTATTGAAAACTATAGCGATGGGGAGGAAGAGGTTCAGTGCAGATTATCAGCTTATTTTCCAGCTTCTGAAGGGGATTCTATTTATTGGTTTCATTTATGTTCTCATCATTCTCATAGTTTTATGTGGCTTAATGGTAGTAGACATGTTTTCATGTTTCTTTGCCTTCATGCCTTTTTCACGCGCCTTGTTGCAGATTGCACAGGCCTGCAAGCCTCTTTTACTTGCTTGTTACCTTCCACATTCCCCACTCCTCCTTTCAGCGTTCCTTTGCACCTCTTGGTGCAATTGCTAATTTGAAAACTAAATGTACCCATAACGTAACACAATCTCTTGGGAAAATCTTCATTGATCTCTGTCATCCATGCCTCTTACAAAAGCAATGAAATCCACAAGAATCCAATCATGAAGTATTCACAAGGTTAAAATGCCTTCATCACAGGTCTTTTTTAATCTCCAATTTGCTTAAACAATCTGGGTTGAAGGAATAGAAGAATTGGGAAGAGACCATCTTGAAAAATAAATCACCAAAAATGATAACTTGTATATACAAATCGATATTGATCTCCATTTAAATTTTAAAAAAATGTTAAAATCCATTTAGTGCATTTAAAACTAAGGTGAGGTGGTATGTTTTGATATTTATCACTAATTTGCTCTATTCTTTAGATTTTTTTACATAGCTGGAGGACAAGTTAATTTGAATGGAAAAATGATTTTCAAGTATATACATTGACTTTTTAATCTTGGGCATAAATAAAAAAGATAAGATGCAATGTTCCATGTAAAATTATTGTTATTTACAAGAAGTGCATACGACACTTGTTCTTTGATCATTTGGTCACCTATCAAAGGAGGTGGAATGGAACTACAAAATTTCCCACTTAAATCATGAAGCACTATCAAGCTTTCAGATACAAGAAACCGAAGTGAACTACTCCACACGCACCACAATACAAGAGAGAAGAATATATGGTGGGAGGAGCTAATTCAGATTGTGAAACATTTGATAACCCTTCTTTAAATTGGCTGTCTGGGAATGGAAGCTGCTCAAGGCAGTCAACATTCACAACATTGTAAAATTCCCTGTTAGTTTATTTTTATGACTTTTTTTCTCACTTTTACAATATAAACTTAATTTTTATTTTATTTTAGTTTATTGGGGTTATGTCACATTACACATCTGGCTGTAGGGAGAACCTCACTTTTCTCAGAGCAACAAAATTGTCACTCATACCCAAAAATAGGCTTTAGAAAAGAACATTCATGTAGATTTTATTTAAAAATATCGGCCCCATATTTTTATAACTTCCACAGGTGGTTACTCTCAAATCAATCTTAGGTGACAATGGTAAGCACAATGAAACATGTTGTCTACAGACTCCCCAGTTCACCAGCCTGAGTAATCACTTAGCTGCAAAGTTGCTTCTTCAACCAAGGATCATATAATCAAGAGAAGGAAGAATGACACAAAAACAATAATCAATTTTCATCCAGCACAACTCTAAACAATGGGAGACAGAATCTTAGCTAGTTATTTTGGGATTTTGGACTTGAAAATCTTTGTTGTGAAGCCTATTTAAACAAGTTATGATGTCAATGGTCAACCTGGTTTGTATAGTAGACATACCTAGTATGACAAAAGTTAAAGGTTAGCTACATAATGTTTTGGATGACATATAATGCTTTGTCTAAGTAGGCTCATTTTAAATGGTTGACTCGTGTTCGCATAACTATGACCATATATTCTCACATAAAAATCCATATGAGTGCATGCATTGAACTTCTTTGGTGATGAGCTATGCACTATCTTTTAGATAACTTGCTTCATTATTAGATAGCTTATGTTCTCTTTTTATTTGTACTTGTTCATTTATGTCCTACTAATAGCAAGATTCAGGGAGCAGACATTACAAGATCCAACCAAGTGGTGTCCTACCATTTACACATGAATTATCCTGGTTCATAACCAGGTTAGTAATTTGACAATTTGCGTCAAAGAAATAACACTATCAACTTTCATGGATAAGCCTCTATGATAAGTAAGGTCATTTTAATGTATTTAAACAATCATAATTTTAATGAACCGATGGAAGTCTAGACAAGAATGGAGCTACAAACCATTTCTTGGAGTCCAGTTGCTCATGAATCAAGTTGTACTATTATGGCCAAGTATCACTTATTTATTCTCCAAACCTTCATCATGTCTTCAACATATTTGTGCAAAATTACACCTAAGTTGTTTTTTGGAGTGGCCTCTACATTTTTTTAATCCTATGCATTAAATTTCTTTCTATAACAGTGATAACAACAAATTCGTCTCTAATATTTTTCAATATTTACTCCAATAAAATTTCAATCTTTACTTCAATAAAAGAAGCTATATCATTATATTGCAACAGTCCACATGAAAGAAAAGCCACAGAAAACCCATATCCTTTATTAGTGAATGCGACCCATTTTTCAAAAACCAACCATTAGCCGAAATACATTCTGCAGATTATAGAAGATAGACTACTTCAACAAGAAGTTCTAGAAAGAAGAATATTTTCTAATATGTAGAGATGTCTCCTAGAATAAAAAAACAAGACAAATAAGGTCTTCATCTCAAATTATTTACCTCTTTTGTTCTCCATTTCCATTTTCTTTATTTTCGAAGGTATAGTAAAACAAAAAGGGAAAAAGATGTCTTACCAAGCATCCTCAAGGTGTTGTAAACCAGGTGGGAGCTCAGGTGAGTGGCAATAAAAAATACATTAGCATCATAAAAGCAAGTGGCTCCCTCAAAAAATCTTTCAGTGTGCAATATAATTACACGTTGGGTGAGTATGGAGAACATTTTGTCATTGAGAAGCTTTACCCTATAAAAAGAACTAATCTCACAGTTCTGTAGGAAGAAGCTCATTTGGAAGTAAATATGCACATTGATCCATTTTTAGTAACCAAAAAGAAATTAAGAATCGCGTAAGATCTATGAGCTGCTTTCAATTTACTTTTGGGAACAATCCTAATCCAAATACCTCTTGTTTTTGGGAACAATCCTAATCCAAATACCTCTTGTTTTTGGCTCATGTCTTAAACTCATTGTGAACCCATATGTGGAATTGAGTAAACCGTTTAACAAAAATTATTTGTCACTATACAAAAAGATTTAGAGGGAAAATGTGAGGCATATTGTAGTCAAATCATAAATCACAAGAGATTTCTTCAAAGAGATTTGGGATCAATCTCCCCACAAACATACTACCATCCTACCATGTTAGAGCAACCAATTGTGTATTATACTATGATTCCTCATTGTTAAATGAGCTTTGGACTAGTTAATTAATATTTAGAAGAAATGATTTTCGATTACATAAAATTCCAGAGGAAGAACGCCAAGCGAGTTGGATGGAGGAGGACGAAATTTAAGGTCGTTGATTTGTCGGAGTGAACAACGTTTACACATAAAGTGCATGGAGTGAGAATGCCTTCGGCGTAAATAGAGGTTGTTGGTTATATATTAAAATTTAATTTTGAAATATTTTGTTGTTGGATAGAGTTAAAATCTTATTAAAAAGAATAACAGACATAACCAGAAATAGAAAAAATACATTAAAAAAATAAATTAGAAAAAATACATTAAAAAAAATAAATTATGTAAATTTGTGTTTTTTTTTTTTTTTCCGAAGAAAAAAGCCGAACTTTTCTATTAGTCAAAAATAAAAAAGCTACAAACGAATGAGTGAACATTCAGCAAAGATTGCTTGTGCCATAGAGATATTCAAATCTCCTCTGTGGTGTCTTTAAAACCATGACTTTTAACAAGAGACTAAAAAGTTCTCCTGACCGCGGCCTGTACAGCCATATCAAAAAATAATAGTCCAAACTGTCTCAAAGTATCTGGGCCTCCTTTTTATCAGGAAAACAGCCCAATGCATAATATCAAAAAACAAAAACAACTGTCTCTCCTGCTTTAGGAGCATTTTCAAGCATGTTCAGAACAGAAAAAGAGATATATTATGAGTATGGTGGAAGATCCGACACACGGATCTGATCCTGAAACTGCTCTGTTATCCTCCACGAACCCAGAATCTACTGTAAACCTGCTTTAGAATACCTGTCTGCCTCTTCATTTTTATCCCTGTAAATATGATCAATGGAGAAAACATTAAAATGAAGCTTTAGATTTTGGATTTCTTCTAACAGAGGCATCAACATATAATTTCTGCATCTAAATTTCCCATTGACCCAGTTTACAACATTTGCAGAGTCTCCAAAAATCTGAACTGTGAGGACATTTCTATGAATGAGCCAGCAAAGGAGAAGTTTTAGGGCTGATAATTCAGCGAAATTGTTAGTGCCCATCCCAAGACCAACTGAGGCTTTTAATGAATGTGAGGGACTTAGATGGATTATAATTCCGGCTCCAGTGGAGTTGTTTTGAGCTGCCCCATCAAAGAAGGCCCAGGGGATGCCTTCTCTGATGACGAATTCCTTTCGCTGATTTGAAGTTGAAGGACTCTCCGGTTCAGGAATGCTAGCTAATATGGCTGAGGCTTGAATTGCAATGACATTCGCTGGGGTGACTTTTTCTTTAAAAATGCATCCATTCCGGGCAATCCAAATACCCCAACAGACAATAGGAGGAAGGTTCCTCAGGTTTTTCTCAGGATAGTGGGACCACCAGAATTCCCACGCAGCAGATAGATCTTCCCCTTCCCATCTCGCGGTAATGTTCAAAAGTTTTTTTGTTTCCTCCCAGACTTGTCTAGTGAAAGTACAACTCAAAAATAGGTGAGGAATGGATTCAGATTCAACCAGACATAATGGGCATCTACTCGGCCCCTGCTTAAAGCGAGCTTGTAAAATTTCCCAAGTAGGGATCTTGTTTTTTAAGGCGCACCAGAGAAAGATTCTGGCCTTTTTGGGGCATTTCAGCTTAAACAGAGGCTTCGCCCACCAAACCGGGGGGTCCCATCCCTTTCTTTTCATCAGTAAGTTATAGCCGGCCTTTGGGGAGTAAAGACCAATCTCTACATGTGCCCAAACCAGTGAATCTGGAATGTCCTTTATCCTGACATTTGAACGATTTAGTTCCTGGATGAAACCCCACCACTCAGCTCTCCAAATGGGATCGATGTCCAAGTCCTCTTCTGATCTCCAAGCCTGTCCCCAGATGGACGATAACTCCATGTTTGCTATCTGATTTAAATTTTTGATTCCTTTTGCGTCAAGATGTGCAATCAGACCAGGAGATAATGCAAACAGGTCATTGCACCCTACCCATGGATCCTTGCAAATCTGCAGATTTTCTCCGTTCCCCACTTGCCATGCTAAGCCTTGTTCTATAATTTTAAACGCCTCAGTGGTTGCCTTCCAAATGACCGAGCAATTTCTTCCTTTTTTGTTTGGACTTCTGATCCAGTCTTCAAGCGGTACTGGATCAATGTATTTCCTTTTGACTACTCTAGTCCAAAGGTTCTCTGCCTTAACAATTCGCCAGCCTGATTTTGCCGCCAAAGATTGACTAAAATCCACGAGCTGCTTTACTCCCCACCCTCCCCACTCCTTTGGTCTAGCAAACTTATCCCAAGCTACCTAGGGAATCACAGAGTCTTCCTTAGAACCAGACCACAGAAATCTGCTACAAATCTGCTTGATTTTATGAATAATCCCTTTGGGGATCCATGTCAGTGCTGCCCAGAAGACCGGAATGGCTTGGAGAACTGAATTTACCAGAGTCAATCTACCGGCTCTTGATAACCACTTGAAGCTCCAGTGCGATATCCTTTGTTCAATTTTTGCCACTAACCAATGCCAATCCTGTTTTCGGTATGAAGACGGCTTTAACCAAAACCCAAGGTACTTGAAAGGCCGATCCATATGGCAGGTTTCAAAAGGCAAGTAGGATGTTATTGCAGTCTCCTCTTGCCTGTTGAAGCCTTCCATGATAAAATGAGACTTTCTGCGATTGATTTGAAGTCCTGTAGCTTTCAGAAACAAGTCAATGATGTCTTTAAGAACTTTTATTTCATTTATATTCCCATTTATGAATAACAATATATCATCAACAAATAGGAGATGAGTTATGAAAAGGTTAACAACAACCTCCAAACCTGTGAGTAAACCTGATCGCTTGGCTTTTAGTATCAGTCTACTGAGGCCTTCAGCAGCCAGGAGGAAGAGCAAGGGAGAAAGAGGGCATCCTTGTCTCAGTCCTCTCTGGCTTTTGAAAAAATGGGAGGCAGCCCCATTTATCAATACAGAAAAACTTACATTTGTAATGCACCCCATTATCCAATTTATAAACTCCACCTTGAATCCAAGGTGTGTCAATAATAACCTGAGATACGACCAGCTAATCCTTTCATAGGCTTTGGAAAGATCAATTTTTAACACTGCCCCTTTTTTCTTTGCTTGTCTGATGCTGTGGATGGTTTCCTGGACCACCCCTATTGCTTCATGAATTTGCCGACCATCCAGGAAACCAAATTGCTCATTTGAAATACACCCAGATAAAATAGGTTTCAGACGAACCGCAATGATTTTTGCAATTATCTTGTAAATGGTATTGCAAAGGGAGATGGGTCTGAAGTCTTCAAAAGAATCCGGATTCTCTTTTTTTGGAATGAGGGCAATCAAAGTAGAGTTAAAAGGGCCATAGATTTCTCCTTTCTTTCTAGATTCCTCCACCACCTCAGTAAGCTCATCACCAATAAGATAAAAAAAGTGAGTAAATAGCTCTATAGTCCAGCCATCCGGGCCCGGGATTTTATCTTTTGGCATTGCTTTTATAATACGCTCTACTTCCTCCTTATCCACTTCCCTATAGAGATTTTCAGCTTCCTCCCCTTCCACGAACCTAGGAAAAGCTTGGGCTGTTCTGATAATTTCGGCTAAAGAGATCCCCCCAAGATCAGAAAAGAGAGATTGAAAGTGGCTCTTACCCAAGGAGGAAACGGCTTCAAAAGAAGACACCTCCCTTCCTTCAGGATCTTTCATCTTCCATATAGTATTTGCATTTTTCCGGCCCTTTGCATAATTATGAAAAAATTTTGTATTTTCATCCCCAGCTTTCAACCAAATGGCCCTACTTTTCAGCCTCCACTCCTCTTCTTTGTCCAACAAAATCTTTGCTCTACTCTTTTCTAAAGCCAAAATTTTTTCTTTTGACTCCTGGGTTACATAAGCATCCGCTTCAGGATCTTCCAGCAAACTTAGAGCCTCCTCAATTTTAACCAACTCCTCATTTTGTTTTCTTCTTCTTGCTGAAGCCCATTCGATGGTTGCTCTCTTAAGCCTTTTTAAATTCTCCATAAAATGGCCTCCTTTATTATCCGGAGAATTTGGTCCCAGATGTCTCCAGGTATTCCTGAAAAGCTGTTGATAAGACTCCTCCTGAAGCCAAGAGGCATTGAATTTGAAAGGTGAGGCCGGCTTGGCAGGGGGCTTTGAGAATTCAAGGAATATGGGAAAATGATCCGAGTTTCCCCCTTCCCCCACCCATTGCCTGAACAGAGGAATATATGAAGCCAGCGGTTCATTAATGAGAAAACGATCCAATCTCTTTGCAATTCTCCCCTCTCCCGTTCTTCTGTTCCTCCAAGTCGGTTTAGCCTTTATAATATTTACATCAATCAATTTAAAAGTCTGAAGAGCTTTTGAGAAAAAATCTGTCAACGGGTCTTCCCTCGCAGAGGGCCCCCAAGCTTCTGCAATCCCCATGGAGAAATTTAAATCACCCCCTATTATCAGGTTTTTATTTGTTAACAGTTCTTTAGAGAAAAAGTCATTCCAAAAAGAGACCCTACCCTGACAGGGTCCATACACATTTATAAACAACAAAGGCTGATCAAAATCAGTAGAGAGAATCTCCATACCAAGAGCATGGGGCGATCCCCAGCAATTTTGAACCTTAAATCTTCCTTCCTTGAAACCAATGGCAAGACCTCCAGAGTGACCAGCAGCATCTAGTGCAATGAAAACCCAACCCGGAAAGAGGGATCGCAAAATGGTTTCAACTTCAGCACTTTTGCCCAGGGTTTCCTGGAGGAAAACTAAATCCGGGTTGTGACGAGTGATAAGATCTTTCAGAGCTAGTTTTTTGGGTTTACTAGCTAAACCCCTGCAATTCCAAGAAAGACAGATCATTTGATAACTGTCTCAGGGGTTTTTGCTGCTCTAAGTGCCCCAGGAATCGACATTTGTTTCCCGTCAGCCACATCAAATTTTGCCTTAACTTGGGCTTTTGAAAAAAGAGATTTCTGTCCTCTGCCTTTCTTAGAGGTTCCCTTAGACGTCTCAGGACTAAGACCACCCACCGTCTCCAGGATGTCATGGGTGAAAGAGGGTCTCTTCTTGTGAGATCTGAGGTTATAATGTCGGACAGCAGACGAACTACCCAACCCCTGACACTTCTTAGGAAGATCCTCACAGTTCAGAGTTAGAGAAGGAATAGCTTTTGATAGTGATTCAATGTTTTGTAGAGGATCATCAAGATTTGGAACCATAGGTACATCTGACGCTATATCACCGTTATAAGATTCAGAATTTACAGAGATAAATAATGGAGAAGACTGCATACCGGATGGGGCTTCCTCAGATGGGGCGACCAGAGCTGCCTAGGGCATTTCCAGGTGAGGCTAGACTTCTGCATCACGAGCCGGGATCTCCTCCTTCCGCGGCACGCCTTCTTCCGACAGGTGAAGAGGGTCTTCTTTCTGATGATCTACCTCCGTGCTGTTTGCCTTCATCTGAACCTCGGATTTCCCCAGCATTCCCTCCCATTCCTCTTCCTTGTACTGTGCCTTCCTTCTTCTTTTCCCCAGCGGGCAATCCCTCGCTAAATGCCCGTACTCATGACAGCAGTGGCATCTGAAGGGGAAAAGTTCATAATCTAAGATCTGCTCGTAAACATAGTCCTTATACTGCAGTGTAAACGATTCAGCAAGCCCTTCCGTCGGATTAAGCCTTACAAGGATCCTCGCCACCGCTCTTTCAAAAGTATGCAGGAAAGATCTATCAACATCCAGATACGTGCCCAAATGGTTCCCAATTGACTTAAAGACTGAGTCCACCCATAAGAACGGAGGGAGATTTGGTGCCCTGACCCATACAGGGATTTCGTCAACCTTCTCCTTTGAAGCATCGAACAGAGGAGACCATCTTTTAAAAAGGACAGGCCTATTTCCGAATGCCCAGTTTCTCCCCTCGACCCATTCCATAGCTTCCTTAGAATCGAATTTAACCATAAACCAACCCTTTACCAACGTGGCAGTCTTGAATGACTTTGCCGGGGTCTCCAACCACTGACTCTCTGCCCACTGCTTTAAAATTTTTCCAGAAACATACCTCCCTCTTGCTCTGCCCACAAGAGTACATTCTGCCACATCCAGAGCATCCTCGACCTGAACGTCCATACCTAGAACCAAGTTTGAGACCCGCTTCTTTTTCCACGATTTGGCCTTCTTTCTTTTTTCCCCTACCTTCTCTGGTGCCGGCTCCGATTCTCTACCGCCTGAGGCAGGGTTCGAACCTCCTTCATCCCTTTGATGGAAATTTCCATCATCCACGATTTTTTGAAACTCATTGCCTGATGGGGTTTCAATCAAACCCTCCACAGGACTGCCCGCTTCTCTTGATGCCGAAGAGCCGCCTACCTTCGCCTTCCCAGGAACTGAAGGGTATTCGGAAGCCCCCGAATTCGAAAGCTTGCAAAAACCCGCAAGATCCCCCTCCCCCTTGGAAAAAATCTGCAAAGATTCTTTTGTAAAGAGAGATCTGTTAACATCCGGCTGGCTGTTCCTATCTCCCGAACCTTTCCCAACACACTGAACACCCCCCACCATCCTCCATACCCCTTTATTTTGGGAAAAATTGATGATGTCCTCAAGGCCGCCCGACGAAACAAAATTTTTTGAAGGGGAAAAGGACTTACTGTTTGGCGAAGAACTAAACTTGCCTTTCAGCGAGCCCGGTCTTGCATGAGGGTTTATCTCCTCCGAAACCCTGCCTCCTTTTCCGAAACCGCTAGCGAGCTCCAAACTTTCTTCCAATAACCCTTTTGCCGGATTTGAACGCCACGGACCTCCTCCCGGGAATAATGCAGACGAATGGCTGACTGAATGCCCTAAGATCTCATTGATATTTTTCTCCGTGACCTCCTTTCCCCAGACAGTAAGAATGTCTTCCGGGGCTGGGTCAAGATCAACCGATTCGCTTTGTTTTACCATGGTTAAAACTCTCCGTAAAAATCTGAGACCGCCTTACAACCGTAAACCGAAGAGAAACTGCAGAAACCACTTCTGTTTTGACCGTTTCAAGAAAAACCGCAAGGGAAATACCGCCAGAGGGGTTTCACCACAGAGAAAATCGCATAAGAGTAATACCGAAACAGCCGTAACCACAAAACCCCGTTCTCCGGAATCAAAACTCTTGCAGTCCTAATCCCCAGCTGTCGCCCTCTCCAGTTGTCCGCCCAAACCGTCCTCGGTGTATACGCCAGCTACGCCAAACCCCGTACCGACAGAGCCTTCCCTGCGCCACCTGCATCACCTAGGCCTATGGCCTAGGGTTCCCGGATCAAACCCTTTGTAAATTTGTGTTATGTTCAGTAAACTGTTTAATTAAAGCACAAACTAATGTAAAAACAAAACAAACTCATTACACCTATTTTTTAAAAACTAATATAATATAATATGATATAAGATATATATTTATATTTATCACTTTTTTAACATAAATGTATTATAAAATGATTATTGTTTTTTAGTATTTAAAATAATAACTTTGTTTAATTTAAAATTGAGTAAAAATAATTTTAAATTAATAGACTTGTAAATATAAAAAAATGAATATTTCATAATATTACTGTAAATTAATTTAAAAATAGAAATAAATTTGATTTAAAAAATATTTTTTATCAAATTCAGATGTATACCTTTTGTAAAAATATATAATAAATTCTAAGATATAGAATTGTTAAACTTTTTTGGGATAGTAAATTATAATATACTTAAAAGTTGGATGTATCATTTGATGTGAAACTGATAAAAATTTATATATAGTGTGGGATAGTGAAAATAGAGAATCTATCACTTCAAGATAGTTTTGACAATTATAAAAAAATATTTAAAATCATTCCCAATCATAAATAAGGGTAGAGTAAGTTAAATATGTTATTAATGTTTATGATGATAAAATAAATTAAATAAGTAAAATCTTTTTTATGCAAGTTTATGTTATCATTCAAGTATATAAAAGCTTTTTTACATGATCAAATTTGTATCAATAAGTATAAATTGCTCTATGATTTGTGATATTATTATAATTTTGGATTTTTTTAATTGTAATTAATCATAATTAATTGTGTCTCATCGAAATTAACTATAGATAACTATATCCAACATTATTTTATAATTTAAATTATCATAATAAAAAATAATTCATCAAAATTAATGGTATTAGATTCTAAGTTTTCAAAACCTATGGTACTTTCTCATAATATTTTTTCATAATGAAACACTTTGTATATTTAGATTTAAGATGAATCTAGGCATGTTTATAATATTTTAATCATACAATATATTTAGATACAATTATTAATAATGATATTGATTTCCTTCTTGTAAAATCAGGTTAAATAAAATGAATAAAAATATCATATTTTATACATATATATATATATATATATATATATATATATATATATATATATATATATATATCGATTTACATCTACATATTATGATAGGCTTTCCTATTTACATTTTGAAAACCTTAAAATACAAGAGAACTTTTCAGTGACAATTTTGATTTTAAGTGCATAAACAAAGATTCCCCAAGAAATTTTAGGACTTCTAATGGACCGATCCTTCATTCCCGAAAAGACTCCACCCATCATAACTTTGTCTTAGAAATCCAAAGTTAAAACAAATATTTTGGGATTCCAAATGTTAAAGCAAAGGAAATCGTGAAGAGAAATATTAAAAATAACCTGAACAAAGGGCATGCTAAGGGATATCACAGTAACAAAACATGGGATTATTGAGGAGCTAGCTACCCAATTATTTCGTTTTGGGATTTTCTGTAACTTCTGATAACTAATTGATCAAAGCATGATTTAATGGGAAGAAAATCCATTGAATTTCCAGTGGAGAAGGATTTACAAGTGGTGAACACCCCATCGATGACCATATTTTGGCTGTTGATGTAGTGGGCATTATCGCTGCATAGAAACAGGGCATAATTTGCAACATTAAAGGCTTCTAGAGTGACAACCTTCAGCTCCATTGTCTTCACCAACATATATTTCATGGATCATTTGTCAAAAGAGGAGAAACTTTTCTTCATGGAGTCATGTTGACGATGTTGGAAATATGTCAACCAGGGGAGTCTCCTTGATTTGAAGTCCCAATTAGACCTCACACCATTTGTAATATGATCCTCATCCAATTTATTAGCCCAGTTTCCATGTATTGTTATAGATTTTCGTTGGCTCTGACTGTCAGCAACAGAGAGGAATGCAAATGTGCCTTAAAAAAGCGAGTGTACCTGATGAGTGTTTAGTTGTAAGTGTGTCAAGGTGCTTCTACTGCAGAGGGAGAAAATAAAGTGACCCTCTGAGAGAGAGGTAATAGTACCACCCTAGTAGAGACACATGCAACCAAGAAGGATTCGTCTGACACCCAGCATAATAGTTCATAAAGATGTGACGGTCAGTACAACTAATCAATAAGAAAAATATGTCTAATATCCAATGGAATAGTCCACAAGGATGTGACATCAATAACAACTGTTATAGCACATTCACAATATGATAAGTACCGAAATAGCCGAAATAGGTCAACTACTTTAAAACAAATGAAAGAAAACATGAATTACAAACATCCATAAAATAGTCTTAAAAATATTCATAATCCATGCATGAAGAACGTGTGGGCCATGAGGCTTCTGATATTAAGTGAAATTTCCAAGATACATGTATACAATGAACACAACTAGCTCCAATAGTGGAGCATTGGAGCCACTACTTGCTCCCAAAAAGAACTAGCTTGTCTCTCTAATGCCTTGCAAGACGAGCCAAGATGAAAAATCATTTTCTCATACAATGAAGGTGTATATATAACCAATGGAGTGATGCTTCACCTTCTTGTGACTCTTTGACTACCCTCATGAATGTTTGAATTCCTATGACTTTTCAACTTTTCAAGACTCTTCATATTTTGTACATGTCCTTTGGACTTCCACTTTACAATCCATTTTCAAATAAGAAATTACATAATCCACAAGAATGATGTGGCATATGATGACTCATGACATGACATGCATGGAAATGCTGACAAGGAGTTCTTGATGATATGGAAATGTCGAGCCATTCTTATTGCTCCTTTGTCTTGAACAATATATGTGCAATGCTTAATATTCATGAGAGATATCCTATGGTCTTTATATCCACCCTCCAAAGGGTTGTGAAACAAATGGAGCCTTCATGTGGTCCTGATCTTTGATATTCTGTTGTAATCTAGTGTTCCTTCATCTTCTCGCCTCATGATCATCTTATCTATTCATCTCCATATGTGTCTTTAACATTTCCTTCTTCTCCATCTCCTTATTCATCATCTTTCCATAGCATGATAGAGTTCTTGCATCTGTAATCCACTCCTGACAAGACGACATTAGTTTGATAAACTCCTAGTATAAGATGTTGCATGATGATCCATTGACTGAGTCAGAACTGGGTGGTAGGTTGAGGGAGAGGCTCAATGATTGCGTAATTATGCAACTCAAGCAGTCAAGGGTCAGGCTTGAGCATTGATATTATGCAATGTGCAGTTTAGGCTTGGACTGAGCAAAAATATTGCGTAGTTAGGGAGCTCAGGAAGTGAGACTAAGGGTTTGAACACTGATTTTTACCATTGTGCAGTTATGGAAGATAGAGGAGCCTAGGTGATTACATAATTGTGTAGTTCAAGATCTTAGGGATAAGACTTGAGTCTTGATATTGCATACTATTCAGTTCAAGCTGGACTGCGGAGGAAAATTGTGTCGTTTTGAGGCTAAGTGAGTTAGGCTGCGGGGTTTTGCATTGTTTCTATCAACTATGAAGCTATGGGAAGCAGATAAATCCTATTTATCGTGTAGTTGCATAGTTCAAGAGATCAAGGTTTGGGCTTGAGCTTAGAGATTGCACAGTGCACAGTTGGGGACAGGTTGGAAGGTTGAATAGTGCAATTTTGGAGGCCAAGGCATGGGCTTGAGCACTAAAAATACATAATGTGTAGTTGTGGATTGAAGTAATGAAACATTGCGCAATGCCAAGAGGTAGGGTTGGAGCTTGAGCGGTGGGTTTCACAATGAACAGTTCAGGATGGAAGGATGTGGCTAAGTTTCTGGGAATTTTATGAAATTTGGCCTAGTGTGGTATTGGTGAAACTCATGTGAATAGTGATAGGACTTGACTGTGATCACACACTTAGAGTGCTTGATGAAACAACATAGATCATACATAACATATTAACAACATACTTACCTCAGTGCGACAACCTTTATGATAACTTACAACAAGTGCGACACTAAAGATACACTTTGTGATGACTGTGATGGTAGTTGTGCGATAGTGCTTAAAACTTTTGAAATGAGTGCGACAAAGGTTTACATGGTAAGATAGAATCATTTACACAAGGAGAACCTCTTGAAATCACCAAAACAATCTTATGTACATTGTGCGATGCTTAACATGCAAAAAGATGACAAGTGCTAAAGTGTAAAAGATAGTTGCGATATGTGAAAGAAAGTGCAAGCAACACATTCTAGAGTGAAAGAAAGAAAAAGCTATAGAAGAAAACATGAAAATGACAATTGCGAAAACAAAAGGTGTGTGAAAGCGATAGATTGCAAAACTCACATAAATAGAAGTACAAATGCAGCTAGAAGTGAGAAACTATCGATGTCAGTACACACTAACTATCATCATGGATTGGACATCACATATGCATATTATTTATGAACAATTCTATGCTTTTTCAAGCTTGCATAAAAGAATCTAATCATGAATTTTTTGTGGACTAATCATGTGTGAGTAAGTACCCTCAAAACATCCAATCCAAGAAGGGTGCTCAAAAGCATCAACTAACAAAGAAGTGACATGGAATGATCGATCCCAAGATCCATAGTAGGCCCCAAAAGTCGCATGTAGGTAGAATTTTGGATGGTTTTTTCGTAGCGACAACACTTGGGGACACACTAGTAGAACTCCAGATTTTACGCCTTGGTCAATTCTTTGATACATGGTCTAGTTCTTTAGGAAGTAATGATTCATCATCGATATTACCATGTCTTCCCCACTTATCCTGTGCATAAACATAGTCCCCTTCATTCCTTTACTTGGTTAAACGCAAACATAAGATCAAAGATCACAAAATGTTTCAAATCAAGAGTATATCTTTTCATCTCTAGGGTTTCTCTACAACTAGTAGGCCTGAACAATACCCTGATAGAGTCATTACAACAACATAAACATTTCTCTGCTAGCAGCGAGCCTCGACAGAACCTCAACAGAGTTCCTTGCTTCACCACTCTGCTTAGGAAGCCTTTCTCTTCTTTCACCTTTATTTATATATTTAAATAGGATTGTGCATAGGCACTTATTCATTTTATGAGCGGAAGAGGGATCCCAACTTAATGATAGCAGAAGAGGTTGTCCCTTTAGAGAAGCATATATAATACCTGTGATGTTAGTTTTCTCATTTATATTTTCCCCTTCTCCTTCTCTACTTGATTGGATCAACCTGAAAAGATCAAAAAATAAAAACTCGAGTGTAGGGATGAGGTTTCCAGAATAGACATGGAGATCATGGTTTGACACAAGGCATTCCTAATGCGAGGATCATATTTTTCACCAGAACATCATTGACCAAAAGGTGTAACCAAGACAAGGAATAAGGACATAGAGCTAAACAAATGTTGCAGTGTCACAACGTCCTTTTCTATTTTTCCACATTGTCTTTCGAGCCCAAATAGGACACCCTTCATGCAAATTCTTATTGATAGAACAAAAGGAAAAGATACGACAAAAAAATAAATCAAAAACAAAGCACAAGACACTAGAATTAAACTATTCCTACTCCTAACCTAAACAGCTAGAAGGCCAGGGTCACATATAATGAAATTTCCAATGTAACAATCACAGTTGTTCTTGATATACATCCACAAAGATACGAGAAATTAAAACAGATATAACATGGTGTCCAACATAAAATAGAAGAACTTGTGTAACACCCCCTCCTCCTAGTTCTACCCAACCAACTGACCAGCTAGGGTAAACATACAACGAGAGAGGTCACTATAAGGGATTCAACCTCCTTGGTGACTTTAAGGAAATAGAATCGATAGAACATATCAAACAAATCCATCCACATCGACAACAACACCCTCAAAAGACATGTCAGTAACTCAGACATCCTATCCCTGGGTCCCAATGATCGTTTAAGTCTTTTAACCCCTGGTCACTCTCATGTTATAGGCATGATAGCTTCTAGAACCCAAATTCGCTCTCACATGCCTATGTGCCAACATCCCTAGACTCTTTTCAGTAGACCCGTTCCAACATCCCCAAGATTTGAGTCACTTTTCTAGCCCAGAGTCTTGACCTCTGCCCATAGCTTGTTACAACTTCCAGAATCCATCAAATACATGATGAAAAGATAAACAAATCAAAATTCAACCTCGAGACTAGGCTTGAGCATCCCTAACCAGGAATGACATTCTGTCAAAAACTTGGCATCAATACAACCTACAGCTCTAGGATACAAGGCAGAGCATGAATGAATGAAAGAACTTAATAAACATAACTAGAAGGATCGCCACCTTCTCCATTGAACTCTTATAGCATCAATTAGGTCTTACATCCATCCATTTAATAATTACAAGTAAATACATGAAATAACCATGACATGAACCAGTCATATAACCATGTTTACCAACATAAACCCATATAGATATCATAGATATGACATCCACTAAATCCACATATAAATAAGTGCAAAAGTAAAATAACTTCGATTTTATTAATCATAGGCAAATCTGACTAGGTTTGGGACTTTCACGTACCACCCGACCATAGACATGGTTGAACCAAATCTTTCTTTCATCCAGTCTCCCTTGTGCCATATTTCAAGCATGAATGTGGGATCTCATAGAAAAACCAATCCAAGAACATCCAAGGGAATCCAAAGGTTAAACCACCTCCACCCTCATCAAACCATGATCACACCAAAACCATTTCTTTGATCACAACCAAATCGAACATGGAATGCCATCCGAAATCCATCACTATCCTTGAGGAATTTTCAGTCTCCTTCTCTCTTAGGCTTTACCACAATCCAATCTCAAATCATTAGCCCCTAAACTAAGACTAGTCTCTCAGGATTTACCGTAATCCCAACCCATATCACTAGGCCCTAAACCAAGACTTCTCCCTCAGGCGTTACCATGTATCCCACCAAAACTAGTCAAGGAATTCATAGGCCTTTGGGAATGAACCTTGAAGACCACCTCAGCCCCGAATTTCAAAATCCATCTGACAAACCAAAGCTCAAAATTTGATATAAACATCCCAACATACCATGGCATCAGAAAAAGGTAAGGCTAGGTTGAAAACCACTGTCATAATCCAACAAAACCATGCCACCGACAACAAGAGCACCATACAACAACATTCAAATAAATACATGTCCAAACTAGCTAGGAAATCACACATGCAAAAGGTTACCTGCAAGTATTCCTGTTAAAGCCACATAATCCTTCTCTTCTTCCTTGATCCTTGCTTTCCTTACTTTCCCTTTGTTTGTTTTTCCTTCCTTGATCCAAATCTAGAATGCTTAAAAAAAACTCTAAGTGACCAAGATAGAGAGAGAGAATAATGAAAGAGCTCCAAACTTGAAATGACAAAAGGTTACCAACTGATCCTCAAAAGCCCTTTTATGAATTAGGCCTCTAATTTCTTCATTTTTCATTATTTTCCTTCATTTTCCTCCTCACATGTAGCTTGTGACCTTTCACCTTAATTTTCTCCTAATTTCCTTTATTTTCATAAATAAATGTGCCAAAAATTCCTTTTTTTCCTTTTAATACCTTTGCCTTAGCCATTGCCAATTTTCCTTAGAAAAGCCAGACATCCAGTGATTCCCACTAGGATATCTTTGCCAAACATTCATCTTAGAATAAGTGTCCCTTAACCGTGGTCTTATTTTGCCTTTATTAACTTTTATTACATGGAATTTTCACCAAGGTTTTTACAGAACCCTCCCCCTTGGGGAACACCATCCTCAGTGTTAAACTACACCATGACCTTAGAAAAACTGTTGAAAAGCAAACATACTGCCCATAGAGCTTCATAACTTAGCTCGTTGCAGTATACCAACATCAAACCAAAATGAATTTCCCTCAACTAGAAAACAATGAAGGATATAGGGCTCGCATTTGATCCGCTATCTCCCATGTAGCTTCTTCAAGCCCAAAGTGCTTCCATTGTACTTTAACATGCTATATGGCTCTGTTCCTGAGCATGAGATGCTTTCACTGCAATATGCATTGAGGCTCTGACTAGAACTCTCCTTCTTGCTCCACCTGAAATATAGACCAATAAATAACCTGATCAACATCCTTTATATACTTCTTAGGCAATGAAATATGGAAAAAATCATGGACTTTCACTGTTGGAGGAAGTGAAAGTCAATATGCTATTGGTCCAGTCCTCTCAAGGATCTCAAAAGGCTCACAATACCATGGTGCCAACTTGGCACATGAACCAATCTGCAAAGATATTTTCTAGTGCTTGATGTGCAAATACACATGTTCCCCAACCTGGAACTCCTTGAATACTCTATGCTGATCCACATAAATCTTCTTTCTATCTTGTGCTACCTTTAGATTCTTCTCCATAACCTCGATTTCCTGCTCCATGTCTGCCAACATATCTGGTCCAATAAGTACCATGTTCACTAGATTACTCTAGCTAATGGAAGTGTTACAACTCCATCTATACAATGCCTCAAAAGGACTCATCCTCAATGACTCCCAGTAAACATTGTTGTATGCGAACTCAACCAATGGAAGATACTCCTCCCATTTCTTTTACTGGTGCATCACGTACATCCTCAACATATCCTCCAAAATCAAGTTGACCCTCTCTGTCTGTCCATCTGTCTGTTGATCATAAGTTATGTTGAAGGCCAAATCTTCACCCAAGCCTACGAACAACTCCTTCCGAAACTTGGAAGTGAACTTTTCATCCTGACCAACACAATCTTCTTTGGAACACCATGAAACCTCACAATCTCTCTGATGAACACTTGTGCTACCTCACTGGCTGAATATGTAGTCTTCACTAGAATGAAGTGAGCTACCTTGCTCAATCTGTCAACCATGACCATAACAAAATCATGTTGCCTTACTGTCCTGAGAAGACCTATAATGAAATCCTTGGAAATGACCTCCCATTTCCATTCCGAAATTGCTATCAACTGTAGTAAACCACCTGGATGTTTACATTATGCTTTGACCTGATAGAAATCTAAACATCTAGCCACTAACTTTGCCACTTCCTTCTTCAGATTCGGCCAATAGTAGAACTTCTTTACCACTGTCAATGTCTTCTGATATCCTGGATGGCCCGAGTATGGCTTCATGTGGAACTCCCTCAACATAAGCTTCTTAAGCTCCCTGCAATTCGACACATATACCTACACTTGCTAATTTTAGCATACAACTGATACTCTCCTAGAAATCTCAACACTGCTGCTAAATTCTCAACATGTTCTTCGTCATTCTTAGAATGTACCAATATGTCACAATGAATATAATAACAAACTTGTCCAGATAAGGATGCAACATACTATTCATGAAACACATAAATGTAGCTAGAGAACTAGTCAAACTGAATGGAACAAGAACCAACTCATAATGCTCATACCTCATCCTGAACGCAATATTGAAGATATCCTCTTCCTTGATGCGTACCTGATGGTATCCCGATCTCAAGTCGATCTTAGAGAACACTGCTACTCCATTCAAACTAATCAAGAAAAAAATCAATCCTTGGAAAAGGGTACTTGTTCTTGATCCTTACCTTTTTCAACTACCTATAATCAATGCATAATCTAAGAGTACCATCTTTCTTCTTTACGAACAACACTGGTGCACTCCAAGGTGATACATTGGTTCTGATGTATCCTTTGTCCAAAATTTCCTTCAACTGCAAGTTCAACTCTACCAACATAGGTGTTCTCATCCTATAAGGTTCTTTTGATGTTGGAGTTGTCCCTAGCACCAACTCAATAGAAAAGTCTACCTCCCTGTGAGGTGGTAACTTTGTAATGTCCTAAGGGAATTACATCCTGAAGCTACTATAAAACTGGTACCTGCTTAACACATTTGCATCCTCAACCTCCTTATGCTTGTCACTAGAAATGTGTAATGTAAACATCACGCAACCTTTTATGCAACTACACTTAGCTTGCATAGCGGTAACCATCCTCACTAATGTAGGCTTCTTCTTTCCCTGCAAAGTCCTATTTTTTCCACTATCATCCACACACTCAATGGCCTTGTCGAAGAAATCCACCTTGGTTCTATGAAGGTATAGCCAATCCATACCCAAAACCATACTATATGATCCCAATGGAAATACGTTCAACTATGTTGTTGTAGGCATACCATTTAACTCAAATGTGCAAGCTCTTACCTAATGGTGAACTCTCTTCTTTGTACCTGTGGACAACTGTACCAACTAAGATTCTGCATGCACTTCTTTTCTCAAACCACACTTAGCCACCAAGTAAGGATTAATATAACTATAGTTAGATCTAGGATCAATAAAAATAGAAACAACTTGATCACAAAGATTTATGTCCATCTCAATGATTGATGCTTGATGATCCACATGCCTGTTGTCCATAGTTGCATAGATCCAAGGAGTTATATGACCAACATCACCAATTTTATGTGCCTTCTGAGCACTATATATCTAGGGTCTACCACCACTTTGATATCACGGACAATCCCTCTTACGATGATCCTTACCACATATCCAACACTACAATGGTTCCCTACCACCACCTCTAGCGCGCTACTCTCCACACCATTTCTTTGCTATATTGAATCTCTTGTAAGGAAATACATTTATTTCTCACTTGCATCTTGAGGTCTTCCTCACTTTGGTGGCCATTTTCCTTTAGCTTTCTTATTTTCTTTCAAGTCATGCTTAGGCTCAACTTTTCACTTTGACTATTCATAACAATGTTTCAACTTTCAGATGACCTCCTCCAACGATATAGGCTCATCGACCTCAATTCGGTCTCTATATGTTATTGGCAGTCCACTAATGAATCTCTGAACCTTGGCCTTCTCCTCCTTGATGTAAGGCACATATCTCAACAGCTCCATGAACCTGCTAATATACTCATCATCTATCATGGAACCCAACCGCTCATAAAACTCCTTAGCTTTCATGTTTTCTGAATACTCATGCAATTGGAAGAATTCCCTCATACCAAGCAACCACGCCTCTGCATCCTATGAATTCTTCATATATCCATCAAAGGTAGGTGGATTTTCCTTATTAAACTCATCTGGAAAGTATCCCCTATCACTCCTCCTATAAGGATGATAATTATGACAATCATGATATCTGTCTGAACTAAAACTAGAATAGAACTTGTGTCCATCACCCCTCCTATCTGGAGTGTCCAACAACCTTCCATCTTTGATCATGTCATCTTTGTCTGACCTATGTCTACTAGGCGACCTACTACCATATGCCCCATTAGTTGTTTCCTCATGTCCATGGTTGATTCGAAGTGGCCCTTTTCACTGCAATTCTGACAAACTCTGAAGAAGTATCACATTTGCCTCTGCTTGTTTCTCTTGTGCTTGCATGATTTTATTGTTGTTTGCTTTGCAACTCCTTATTTCTTCCTTCAGGCTTCTCAATGTGTCTTCCAAATCAGAAGAGTTCCCCACACAACGTTGCCCATATGATTCACAGGGAGATTCTATGTAGTCTACCACCTTTCTAGCCATTTGATCTCTTTCCTACAAGTCATACTATGTCAGCTCAACCAAATCACAATAAACCAATGTACCTTAGCATAATTCGGGGAGGATACCTTGTCTGCAAGATCATCAAATCAGCATGATACATGTATAACATAAACATAATAGCATATAGAAATATACCGAATAAGTGCATCAATGCATAAACCTTATTCTAGCTAGGGTCCTTTCATCAATACAAGGCCATATCAACAATGCATGCTATGACCTCATGCATGACAACAACCATTACTCCAATGTGCACATTTCCACATGCAACTATCAACATGCATAAGAAATTCCTAATCAACTACACATACGTATGAACGCATGTAGTCAAGAATAAGCGATCAATTCTTGTAACCAACCTACAAGACTAATACATGTAATTAAACAACCCGAAATGCAACCCAACATACAAGGATGTAATCAAGCTACATATAATCATGTACCTAGTCATATATTCCTAACGATGCATTCCACCAATCAACATCAAGTTCCTCATGATAACCTTACTACAACCATGATCAACATGATGAAATGAAATAAGCACATGGAATGAAATTGTAAGAGACACACATGCAACTGACATGCATGCATGACCAAGCACCTTAACTCAAGGAGAGCGCACCCACACTCTGATACCAATCTATAACACCCCCTCTTTCCAGGTCTACCCAAGCAACCAACCAGGCGATGTAAACATCCCACGATAGAGGTCACTATAAGGGATTCAACCTTCTTGGTAACCTTAAGGAAATGAAATCAACGGAACAGATCAAGCAAACCCATCCACATCAGCAACAACACCCTCAGGAGGCATGTTAGCCAATCAAACATCCTGTCCCTAATTCCCTTGATGTTTTAAGTATTTTAACCCCTAGTTATTCTCATGCTATAGGAATGAAAACATCTAGAACCCAAATTCGCTCTCACATGTCTATGTGCTAGCATCCTTGGACTCTCTTCAATAGACCTGTGCCAATGTCCCCGAGCTTTGAGAAACTTTTCTAGACCAGAATCCCGACCTCTACCACATGGTCGAATACCTTCAACATCGGAGTGAACAATGTTTACACATAAAGAGCATGGAGTGAGAATGCCTTCGACGTAAATAGAGGTTGTTGGTTATATATTAAAATTTAATTTTGAAATATTTTGTTGTTGGATAGAGTTAAAATCTTATTAAAAAGAACAACAGACATAACAAGAAATAGAAAAAATACATTAAAAAAATTAAATTATGTAAATTTGTGTTATGCTCAGTGAACTATTTAATTAAAGCACAAACTAATGTAAAAACAAAACAAACTAATTACACCTATTTTTTAAAAACTAATATAATATGATATATATTTATATTTATATTTATATTTATATTTATCACTTTTTTTAAATGTAAATGTATTATAAAATGATGAGTTTTTTTATTATTTAAAATAATAACTTTGTTTAATTTAATCCAAAGCTTGAAACACCTCCACCCTCATCAAACCAAGATCACACCAGAATCGTTTCTTTGATCACAACCGAAGCGAACTTGGAATGCCATCCGGAATTCATCACTATCCTTGAGGAATTTTCAGTCTCCTTCTCTCTCATGCTTTACCACAATCCAATCTCGAATCATTAGACCCTAAACTAAGACTGGTCTCTCAGGATTTACCGTAATCCCAACCCATATCACTAGGACCTAAACTAAGACTTCTCCCTCAGGTGCTACCATGTATCCCACCAAAACTGGTCAAGGAATTCCTAGGCCTTTGGGAATGAACCTTGAAGACCACCTCATCCCCGAATTTTGAAATCCATTTGACAAACAAAAGCTCAAAAATTGATATAAACATCCCAACATACCATGGCATCGGAAAAGGGTAAGGCTAGGTTGAAAACCACTGTCATAATCCAACAAAACCATGTCACCGACAACAAGAGAACCATACACCAACATTCAAATACATACATGCCAAACTAGCTAGGAAATCACACATGCAAAAGGTTACCTGCAAGTATTCCTGCTAAAGCCACCTAATCCTTCTCTTCTTCCTTGATCCTTACTTTCCTTACTTTCCCTTTGTTTGTTTTTCCTTCCTTGATCCAAATCTAGAGTGCTTAAAAAAAACTCTAAGTGACCAAGATAGAGAGAGAGAATAATGAAAGAGCTCCAAACTTGAAATGACAAAAGGTTACCAACTTATCCTCAGAAGCCTTTTTATGAATTAGGCCTCTAATTTCTTCATTTTTCATTATTTTCCTTAATTTTCCTCCTCACATGCAACTTGTGACCTTTCATCTTAATTTTCTCCTAATTTCCTTTCTTTTCATAAATAAATGTGCCAAAAATTCCTTTTTTTCCTTTTAATACCTTTTCCTTAGCCATTGCCAATTTTCCTTAGAAAAACCATACATCCAGTGATTCCCACTAGGATATCTTTGCCAAACATTCATCTTAGAATAAGTGTCCCTTAACCGTGGTCTTATTTTGCCTTTATTAACTTTTATTACATGGAATTTTCACCAAGGTTTTTACAGAGCCCTCCCCCTTGGGGAACACCATCCTCAGTGTTAAACTACACCATGACCTTAGAAAAACTGTTGAAAAGCAAACATACTGCCCATAGAGCTTCATAACTTAGCTCGTTGCAGTATACCAACATCAAACCAAAATGAATTTCCCTCAACTAGAAAACAATGAAGGATATAGGGCTCGCATTTGATCTGCTATCTCCCATGTAGCTTCTTCAAGCCCAAAGTGCTTCCATTGTACTTTAACATGCTATATGGCTCTGTTCCTGAGCATGAGATGCTTTCACTGCAATATGCATTGAGGCTCTGACTAGAACTCGCCTTCTCGCTCCACCTGAAATATAGACCAATCAATAACCTGATCAACATCCTTTATATACTTCTTAGGCAATGAAATATGGAAAAAATCATGGACTTTCATTGTTGGAGGAAGTGAAAGTCAATACGTTGTTGGTCTAGTCCTCTCAAGGATCTCAAAAGGTTCACAATACCATGGTGCCAACTTGGCACATGAACCAATCCGCAAAGATATTTTCTAGGGCTTGATGTGCAAATACACATGCTCCCCAACCTAGAACTCCTTGAATACTCTGTGCTGATCCACATAACTCTTCTTTCTATCTTGTGCTACCTTTATATTCTTCTCCATAACCTCGATTTCCTGCTCCATGTCTACCAACATATCCAGTCCAATAAGTACCATGTTCACTAGATTACTCTAGCGAATGGGAGTGTTACAACTCCATTTATACAATGTCTCAAAAGGACTCATCCTCAATGACTCCCAGTAAGCATTGTTGTATGCGAACTCAACCAATGGAAGATACTCCTCCCATTTCTTTTGCTGGTGCATCATGTATATCCTCAACATATCCTCCAAAATCCTGTTGACCCTCTCTTTTTGTCGATCTGTCTGTTGATCATAAGCTATGTTGAAGGCCAACTCTTCACCCAAGCCTACAAACAACTCCTTCCAAAACTTGGAAGTGAACTTTTCATCCCGTCTGACACAATCTTCTTTGGAACACCATGAAACCTCACAATCTCTCTGATGAACACCTGTGCTACCTCACTGGCTGAATATGTAGTCTTCACTAGAATGAAGTGAGCTACCTTGCTCAATCTGTTGACCACGACCATAACAGAATCATGTTGCCTTACTGTCTTGAGAATACCTATAATGAAATCCATGAAAATGACCTCCCATTTCCATTCCGAAATTTCTATCGACTGTAGTAAACCACCTGGATGTTTACATTACGCTTTGACCTCATAGAAATCTAAACATCTAGCCACTAACTTTGCCACTTCCTTCTTCAGATTCGGCCAATAGTAGAACTTCTTTACCACTGTCAACGTCTTCTGATATCCTGGATGGCCTGAGTATGGCTTCATGTGAAACTCCCTCAAGATAAGCTTCTTGGGCTCCCTGCAATTCGACACATAGATCCTGTCTCTAAACTCACCAAACCATCCACAGTGAGATGATAGTCTGCATCCCGATCACTTGTACCTATACCTGGACCTATACCTTCACTTGTACCTGTACATGTACCTGTGCTTTGTTGTAACCTGTGCATAATATCAATGTATTTGTCATCCTACTATCTTGCCTCCAAGATCCTATCCTATAACTCTCTCGCATAAGAACTCATAGCTTCTATATGATTTACCTATACCTTCCTGCTAAGATCACATGTAAGTGAGTTCTCCTTCACTTTGATGTATATGATCTCAAAGTCGAAATCACTAAGGGTAGCCAATCATCTAGATTTCCTGGCATTTAGATTCACATGGTCAAACAAATATCTCAACCCATTGTGATCGCTCATCAATGTAACCTCCCACCAAGAAGATAGTCCCTCCACATTTTCAATGCATGTTTAATCGCTTCTAGCTCAAGATCATGTGTCAAATAGTTATTCTAATTCTTAGTCAGCTTCTGTGACTCATAGGACACTACATGTCCTTCCTTCATCAAAACTCCTCTAAGTCGGCTCTTGCAATCATCTAGACACACTACAAACTCCTTGTTCGAATCCACAATCTTTAGCATTGGTGCATGTGTCAACAACTTGTTAAGCTGCTCAAAATTAGCCTCACATTCTTCTATCCATTCGAACTTCTTACATTTCCTCTCCAATGATGTGAGAAGATATGCAATGCATGAGAAGTTCCTGATGAACCTTCTGTAGTAACATGCCAATCCCATAAATGATCTCACCACATATACGTTCTTAGGAGCTGCCCACTCCATGATAGCCCTTGTATTTTTTGGATCCATTGCTATGTTGTCCTTGGAGACAACATGCCCCAAGTAATGTACCTTAGTCTAAAAGAAGCTACACTTACTAATTTTAGCATACAACTGATACTCTCCTAGAAATCTCAACACTGCTGCTAAATGCTAAACATGTTCTTCGTCATTATTAGAATGTACCAATATGTCATCAATGAATACAATAACAAACTTGTCTAGATAAGGATGCAACACACTATTCATGAAACACATAAATGTAGCTAGAGAATTAGTCAAACTGAATGGAACAAGAACAAAGTCATAATGCTCATACCTCGTCCTAAACGCAATATTGAAGATATCCTCTTCCTTGATGCGTACCTAATGGTATCCTGATCTCAAGTCGATCTTAGAGAACACTGCTACTCCATTCAAACTAATCAAGAAAAAAATCAATCCTTGGCAAAGGGTACTTGTTCTTGGTCCTTACCTTTTTCAACTACCTATAATCAATGCATAATATAAGAGTACCATCTTTCTTCTTTACGAACAACACTGGTGCACTCCAAGGTGATACATTGGTTCTGATGTATCCTTTGTCAAAAATTTCTTTCAACTGCAACTTCAACTCTACCAACATAGGTGTTCTCATCCTATAAGGTTCTTTTGATGTTGGAGTTGTCCCTGGCACCAACTCAATAGAAAAGTCTACATCCTTGTGAGGTGGTAACTTTGTAATGTCCTAAGGGAATACATCTTGAAGCTGCTGTAAAACTGGGTACCTGCTTAACACATTTGCATCCTCAACCTCCTTATGCTTGTCACTAGAAATGTGTAATGTAAACATCACACAACCTTTTATGCAACTACACTTAGCCTGCATAGCGGTAACCATCCTCACTAATGTAGACTTCTTCTTTCCCTGCAAAGTCCTGTTTTTTCCACTATCATCCACACACTCAATGGCCGTGTCGAAGAAATCCACCTTGGTTCTATGAAGGTATAGCCAATCCATACCCAAAACCATACTATACAATCCCAATGGAAATACGTTCAAATATGTTGTTGTAGGCATACCATTTGTTAGGATATTCCGACACATAGGAAATAGTTAAGTACAACTTGGTCTAGTATAGAGTTAGGTATAGAGTTAGGTAAAGTGTGTTTCTTTACCATTGTACATTTTGTAACTTACAATCCGACGGTCACAATATGTAGGGATCCGACGGTTCATTCTCTCCTCGGTATTACCGACACTTGATCTGTGGCTTGACACACGATTGGTCCATGATTTCTATTTAAAGCGCATGGAGGGTCATTTGTAGGGTAATATGTGCATGAGAGAAGCTTATGTAAATCTTCATTCTTTTATTAATAAATTGCCTGAAGTGGCCGCGTTGGCTTAGGCTGTGGACTGTTTCCCTCTTTGAGGGTTTTAACCACGTCAAAAATATTGGTGTATTGATCTGCGATCTGGTTGTGAGCGGTGTCCTTTGGTGTTCTGTTTGTGGAACTTACCCTGTAAATTCCTACATGGTATCAGAGCTATTTGAGGGCCGCGTCCGTTGGTGATCCAAATCTGAAGCCGGTAGAACTGCATCCGGCTGTTGTTTCCTAGATCTACTATTTCACACTACTTTTCGGCCGAGAGGACTGCTCTGTTGTGTTAGGACATTTGTTCCAGTGAGGAACCCCTTTTGTTTCAGGCGAAAAGGTTTCCGGTAGCCCTAGTTGCGTCATTTTTAAGATCTGGAGGTATACAGTGTTTATTTGCAGTTTACAGTTATTTTCTCTCTGTTTATTTCGGTTTCGGTTTATTTAGCCTTTTTTATTATCGGATCTATACCTTTCATTTCTGCGTATGCTCTTTGCCCTGCGACTCTGTGCGATCTGGGCAAATTAGAAACAAAAAGGAAGGATTTTTCTCATGCGTATGCTCTTTTCCCTGCGCCTTAGTGTGATCTCAAAAAATCAGAAACATTGAGAAAAATATTTAGTTTCCGGCTAAAGCTAACTTTGAGCCGCAAGGTTCATTTTTTAAATATTTAGTTTTTCGGCTAAAGCTAACTTCGAGCCGTAAGGTTCGTTTTCTTTGCATGTTCGTGTTGGGTTTTGTGTTTTTTGTTTTGTAGGGAAAAAGAGCTTTCTCAAAGCAAGCACGCAACCCAAAGCATCCCTCTCTCTCTCTCTCTCTCTCTCTCTCTCTCTCTCTCAATTTTTTTGTATAGCTCAATTGGTTCAAAGCTATTTAATACCAAGTTACCCTTGACAACACCAACTACTTCCAATGGTTGTCCTACATTGAGGATTTACTTAGAATTAAAGGTCTCTACAGAATAGCCTCAGGCCAAGAAAAGAAACCGAAGGATGAAGATAAGGCTGCTAAATGGGAAAATAGGCAAGATCAAGCACGTGGATTGATAGGGATCTCTATTTCTCTAGATCTTAGATTCCATATTGCAGAACTTGATACTGCTGATGAAGCAATGAAACAAATCAATAAAGTTTTTGGGATTAAAAATGAACTTAGAGCCCATCAACTTGAAAATGAGTTGCTCACATTGGACCCTAATAATTTTTCTTGTATTGAAGATTTCTTGTCCAAGTTCAAGACCCTTAGATATCTCTTGGAAGGTGTTAAAGTTAAGAAAGAAGATAGTAACCTTATCTATTCCATTCTTACTAAGTTGGGACCAGCCTACTCTGTGTTTGTTTCCACCTTCCATTCTACAAGAGAAGCCTTCATTTCTCAAGGAACAGATTACAAGTCCCCTTCCTTTGACTCTTTTTGTGATTCTTTAATAAGAGAACAAGAAAAACTCTTACACCTTCGTCTTCTTAATCTTGGAAACTCTTCCAAGAAAGTGTTAGCCGCCCAGCAGCAACCAAATTCAAAGAATCCTAAGAAGTCATATCCTAAAAAGAATGGTCCTAAACCAAACAAGGGTCCTAAGCAATTTCAGCCCCAAAATGAAAAATCATTTCAACAAAATGATAAGACAAATAAAAACAAAGGGAAGAAGACTGATAGACATTGCAATTTTTGTAATCGAGATGGCCACTTAGAATCAAAATGCTTTAAGAAGATGGAAGCCTTGGAAGCAGCAATGAAGAAGCATAACATCTATTTGGGGCAATCTTCAACTTCAACTTCATCTTCAGGAATGGCACTTTCTGCATGTGGTTGTCAAGCATCTCGGTCTAGCTATGCATTAAATGTATCTTCTTCTTCTCATTCTCATGAGTGGCTCATTGATTCTGGAGCTTCTTATCACATGGCCAAAAACAAAGCCATGTTTTCTTCTTTAAATGATTGTAACACCAAAAATATATATGTTGGTGATGATAGATCTCTTAGTGTTGTAGGGACTGGAAGTGTTCATCTAGACAATGGTCAGTTTAATGATGTATTATGTGTTCCAACCTTATCCTGCAACCTTCTATCTGTATATCAGATAACTCATTCAGGTGAAGGTAAAATCGTTGAATTTTCACCTCATGATGTTGTAATCAAGGACTTAAGAGATCCTAAACAGATTTTGGCTATTGGCATTGCTGATGATTCTACAAGGTTGTATAAGTTTCACAACTTTGGGTCATCAAATCTTCCCTCAGTATTTGTTGCTCATAACGATGAAGTGATCAAACTTTGGCATGAGCGATTTGGTCACTTAAACTATCGCTCCCTTCAGCATCTATGTAAAGAAAATATGGTGACAGGTCTTCCTATGGTATCTTGCAGAGATGGTGTTTGTTCCGGATGTGTACTCGGAAAACATCATCGGGACAGTTTTGAAAAACGTGCCTCTTGGCACGCCTCAGCCCCTTTACAGCTTGTGCATAGTGATTTATGTGGTCCACTTCCTGTTGTTTCATTCTCTGGCTGCAAGTATTTCTTAATTTTCATTTATGATTTCTCCAGACATACTTGGGTATACTTCTTAAAACTCAAGAGTGAAGTATTTAACACATTTTTGGCCTTCAAGGACTTTGTTGAAAAACAATCTGGACATCAAATTCTTAAGCTAAGATCTGATAATGGCGGAGAATATGTTAAAAACACATTCATCAACTTTTTCACTGAGAATGGAATTCAAATGCAACATATTGTTCCATATACTCCACAACAAAGTGGTGTAGCTGAAAGGAAGAATCGCACCTTAAAGGAAATGGTTAATTGTATGCTACAATCTAAAGGACTTGGTCTTAGTTTTTGGGCAGAAGCAATTAACTGTGCAAATTACATAATAAATCGCACTCCTACTAAGGCTTTAAAGAATATCACTCCAGAAGAAGCATGGAGCTCAATCAAACCAGATGTAAGTCACTTTCGTGTTTTTGGAAGTGAAGCGTGGGCCCATATTCCAGATGAAAAGCATAAAGCTTTAGAACCTAAGAGTGAAAAATGTACTTTTGTTGGATATTCTGAAGATGTCAAAGGCTACAGACTTATTCCATTTAAGTCCAAAAATGTTATCATTAGAAGAGATGTAAAATTTGATGAAAATATATCGGCCTGCGAGCCTAGTTCGGCGGATGTGCCACCTCTCCCTATCTCTTCTACTTTTGAAAACATTTCTTCTTCAGATGATGAAAGTGAGGATGACAATCCTCCCCCACTATCTCAGGATCTTCCTTCAGCTCCTCAGCTTCCAAAATGGGTTCGTTCTACTCGAGATGCAGCAGGTGATCTTGCCGGTGATCCTACAGATCAGCGACGCACACGTTCTCAGTTCGAGAGAGCCTCTTCTTTACTGGCTCAAGCTCCAGTAAATTATGATCCGGACACCTTTGCAGAAGCTTCAGGCCATCCATATTGGGAAGCAGCTATGAATGAAGAATATCATTCATTATTGGCAAATGATACATGGGATCTTGTTCCTCTACCAAAGGGACGGAAACTTGTTAGATGCAAATGGGTTTACAGAACCAAGTATCGACCAGATGGGAAAGTTGATAAACATAAAGCTCGTCTTGTTGCTAAAGGTTTTTCACAGGTTGAAGGCATTGACTACACTGCAAGCTTCTCCCCTGTTGCCAAAATGAACTCTATCCGCTTTGTTCTTTCCCTTGTTGCCTCGTTCAAATGGGAAGTCCATCAAATGGATGATAAATCTGCCTTCTTGCATAGGGACTTGCATGAAGAAATCTACATGGAACAACCTATTGGCTTTATACAAACAGAATCCAGCCTTGTATGTCAGCTTAAGAAATCCCTTTATGGTCTCAAACAAGCTCCTCAAGCTTGGTATGCCAAAATGGATAACTTTCTTTTAGAATCTGTCTTTTCTAGGTGTCATTCTAACAATACTGTCTACACCAAGAAAGTGGACAAGTCTCTTATCATTCTTGTTCTTTATGTTGATGATCTTATCCTGACTGGTAGTGATCCCAACCTTATCAACCATGTGAATTCTAGCCTTAAAAGGAAGTTTGAAATGATAGACTTAGGACACTTACATTATTTTCTCGGTCTTCAGGTCTTGCAATCCAAGGAAGGTATTTCCCTTTCTCAATCCAAGTATGCATGTGATATTCTACGCCACTTTCACATGGAAGACTGTAAGCCAGCCCCCTCTCCCTTTCAGTCTGGAGTCAAACTTTCAGTCACTTGTACTTCTCCTGAAATTGATGCTACCTTATACCGTCAAATTGTAGGAAAAATTTTGTATCTAACCCATACTCGTCCTGACCTTTGCTTTGTTGTTGGCCTTGTTGCTCGGTTTATGCAAAACCCACGTGAAAGTCATTGGAAAGCAGCTAAAAGAATACTTCGTTATGTTCGAGGTATAGTTCAGTTTGGAATTCATTACAGTGCCGAAGCATCTCCTCTATTGGTTGGTTTCACTGATTCCGATTGGGCTGGTGACCCTGATGATCGGAAGTCTACTGCCGGTTATGTGTTCACTCTTGGTTTAGGACCTATTACATGGGCTTGCAAGAAACAGGGTGCCATTTCTCTTTCGTCAGCAGAAGCAGAGTATCGTGGTGCCGTAGAAGCTAGTAAGGAAGCCTTGTGGCTTCGTCAGATCCTATCAGAGTTTGGCTTTGAGCAGCAGCATCCGACTACACTTTGGTGTGATAATCAAAGTGCCATTCAACTATGTAAAGATCCAGTCCAACATCAGCGCAGCAAACACATTGAACAACACATGCACTTCATCAGAAAGCTCATTCACGACCATGTTCTTGAAGTGCAATATTGTTCAACAGATGATCAAGTTGCAGACATCTTCACAAAGGCTCTCACAGAGGCGAAGGTCACTAAACTTCGATTTATAGTTGGAGTTCAGGAAGTTGTCACTAAGGGGGGATAGGCTCTAGTGCCTCCTTCCTTCTCCTATTGTGTCATATTTGTAAATCCTTCAATCCTATCCCAAGTTGTTATTAAGGGGGGATGTTAGGATATTCCGACACATAGGAAATAGTTAAGTACAACTTGGTATAGTATAGGGTTAGGTATAGACTTAGGTAAAGTGTGTTTCTTTACCGTTGTACATTTTGTAACTTACAATCCGACGGTCACGATATGTAGTGATCCGATGGTTCATTCTCTCCTCGGTATTACCGACACTTGATCCGTGGCTTGACACCCGATTGGTACATGATTTCTATTTAAAGCGCATGGAGGGTCATTTGTAGGGTAATCCGTGCATGAGAGAAGCTTATGTAAATTTTCATTCTTTTATTAATAAATTGCCTGAAGTGGCCGCGTTGGCTCAGGCCATGGACTGTTTCCCTCTTTGAGGGTTTTAACCACGTCAAAAATACTGGTGTATTGATCAGCGATCTGGTTGTGAGCAGTGTCCTTTGGTGTTCTGTCTGAGGAACTTACCCTGTAAATTCCTACACCATTTAACTCAAATGTGCAAGCTATTACCTAATGGTGAACTCTCGTCTTTGTACCTATGGCCAACTATACCAACTAAGATTCTGCATACACTTCTTTTCTCAAACCACACTTATCCACCAACTAAGGATTAATATAACTATAGTTAGATCTAGGATCAATCAAAATAGAAACAACTTGATCACAAAGATTTATGTCCATCTCAATGATTGATGCTTGATGATCCACATGCCTGTTTTCCATAGTTGCATAGATCCGAGGAGTTATATGACCAACATCACCAATTGCATGTGCCTTCTGAGGACTATATATCTAGGGTCTACCACCACTCTGATATTGTGGAAAATCCCTCTTACGATGATCCTTAGCACATATCCAACACTGCAATGGTTCCCTACCACCACCTCTAGCGTGCTACTCTCCATACCCTTTCTTTGCTATATTGAATCTCTTGTAAGGAAATACATTTTATTTCTCACTTGCATCTTGAGGTCTTCCTCACTTTGGTGGCCATTTTCCTTTAGCTTTCTCATTTTCTTTCAAGTCATGCTTAGGCTCAACTTTGCACTTCGACTCTTCATAACAATGCTTCAACTTTTAGATGGCCTCCTCCAATGATATAGGCTCATCGAACTCAATTTGATCTCTATATGTTATTGGCAGTCCACTAATGAATCTCTGAACTTTGGCCTTCTCCTCCTTGATGTAAGGCACATATCTCAACAGATCCAAGAACCTGCTAGTATACTCATCATCTATCATGGAACCCAACTGCTCATCAAACTCCTTGGCTTTCATGTTTTCTGAATACTCATGCAATTGGAAGAATTTCTTCATACCAAGCAGCCATGCCTCTGCATCCTATGATTTCTTCATATATCCATCAAAGGTAGGTGGATTTTCCTTATTAAACTCATCTGGAGAGTATCCCCTATCACTCCTCCTATAAGGATGATAATGATGACAATCATGATATCTGTCTGAACTAAAACTAGAATAGAACTTGTGTCCATCACCCCTCCTATCTGGAGTGTCCAACAACCTTCCATCTTTAATCGTGTCATCTCTGTTTGACCTATGTCTACTAGGAGACCTACTGCCATATGCCCCATTATTTTTTTCCTCATGTCCATGGTTAATATGAAGTGGCCCTTTTCACTGCAATTCTGAAAAACTCTGAAGAAGTATCACATTCACCTCTACTTGTTTCTCTTGTGCTTGCATGATTTTGTCGTTTTTTGCTTTGCAGCTCCTTATTTCTTCCTTCAGGCTTCTCAATGTGTCTTCCAAATCAGAAGAGTTCCCCACACAACACTGCCCATATGATTCACAGGGAGATTATGTGTAGTCTACCACCTTTCTAGCCATTTGATCTCTTTCCTGCAAGTCATACTATGTCAACTCAACCAAATCACAATAAACCAACGTACCTTAGCATAATTCAGGGAGGATACCTTGTCTGCAAGATCATCAAATCAGCATGATACATGTATAACATAAACATAACAACATATAGAAATATACCGAATAAGTGCATCAATGCATAAACCTTATTCTAGCTAGGGTCCTTTCATCAATACAAGGCCATATCAACAATGCATGCTATGACCTCATGCATGACAACAACCATTACTCTAATGTGTACATTTCCACATGCAACTATCAACATGCATAAGAAATTCTTAATCAAATACACATATGTATGAGCACATGTAGTCGAGAATAAGCGATCAATTCTTGTAACCAACCTACAAGACTAATACATGTAACTAAACAACCAGAAATGCAACCCAACATACAAGGATGTAATCAAGCCACATATAATCATGTACCCAGTGATATATTCTTGACGATGCATTCCACCAATCAACATCAAGTTCCTCATGATAACCTTACTACAACCATGATCAACATGATGAAATGAAATAAGCACATGGAATGCAATTGTAAGAGACACACATGCAACTAACATGAATGCATGACCAAGAACCTTCACCCAAGGAGAGCGCAACCACACTCTGATACTAATCTGTAACACCCCCTCCTTCCAGGTCTACTGAAGCAACCGACCAGGCGATGTAAACATCCCACGAGAGAGGTCACTATAATGGATTCAACCTCCTTGGTAACCTTAAGGAAATGAAATCGACAGAACAGATCAAGCAAACCCATCCACATCAGCAACAACACCCTCTGGAGGCATGTCAGCCAATCAAACATCCTTTCCCTGAGTCCCTTGACGTTTTAAGTATTTTAACCCCTAGTTATTCTCATGCTATAGGAATGAAAACATCTACATCCCAAATTCGCTCTCACATGTCTATGTGCTAGCGTCTCTGGACTCTTTTCAATAGACCTGTGCCAGTGTCCCCGAGCTTTGAGCAACTTTTCTAGCCTAGAATCCTGACCTCTACCCAAAACTTGTTACAACCTCTAAAATCCATCAAAGACATGACGACAATATAAAAAAATCAAAATTCAATCTTGCAACTATGCCTGAGCATCCCCAACTGGGACTGACATTTTATCAAACACTTGGCATCGATACAACCTACATGTCCAGGATATAAGACAGAGCATGAATGACTGAAACAACTTATTAAACATAAACAAAAGGATCACCACCTTCTCCATTGAACTGTTATAACATCAATTAGGTCTTGCATCCATCCATGTCATAATTACAAGTAAATATATGAAATAACCATGACATGAACCAGTAATATAACCATGCCTATAGCCAACATAAAACCATATAAATATCATAGATATGAAAAACATTAAATCCACATATAAACAATTGCAAAATTAAAAGAACTAAACTTTTATTAGTCATAGGAAAATCCTTCTAGGTTCAAGACTTCCACATACCACCCTAACATAGACATGGATGAACCAAATATTTCCTTCAGCCAGTCATCCCTGTGCCATATTCCAAGCATAAATGTGGGATCTCATAGAATAACCAATTCAAGAAAAACCAAGGGAATCTAAAGGTTAAACCACCTCCACCCTCATCAAACCGTGATCACACAAAAACTGGTGCTCCGATAAGAACCGAACCAAACTTGGAATTCCATCTATAATCCATCACTATCCTTGAGGAATTTTCTATCTCTTTTCCTATCAGGATTTACCGCAATCTAATCCCAGATCACTAGGCCCTAAACCAAGACCAGTCTCTCAGGCTTTACCACAATCCAAACCTGGATCACTAGGGCCTAAAATGAGACTTCTCCCTCAGGCTTTACCGTGTATCCCACCAAACCCAATCAAGGGATTCCTATGCCTTTTGGAATGAACATTGAGACCACCTTCCCCCCAGATTCTGAAATCCATCCTGTAAACCAAAGCTCAAAAACCGAGATAAACATCCCAACATATCATGGCATCTAGAAAAAGGCAAGGCTAGGCTGAAAACCATTGTCATAAATCGGAAACACCATGCCACCGACAACAAGAGAACCATACACCAACATGCAAATCCATGCATGTCCAAAATAGCTAGGAAATCACACATGCAAAAGGTTACCTGTAGGTATTCTTGATGAAGCTGCCTGATCCTGCTCTTCTTCCTTGATCCTTTCTTTCCTTCATTTCCCTTTTCTTTCTTTTCCTTCCTTGATTGAAAGCTAGAGTGCTTTAAGAAAAATCTAAGTGACCAAGAGAGAGAGAAAAAAAATGAGATAGCTCCAAACTTGAACTAACAAAAGGTTATGAAATGATCCTTAGAAGCCCTTTTATGAATGAGTCCTCTAATTTCTCATTTCTCATTATTTTCCTTCATTTTCATCCTCACATGCAACCTGTGACCTTTCACCTCACTTTTCTCCTAATTTCCTTTATTTTCATAAATAAATTTGCCAGAAATTCCTTTCTTCCTTTTAATGCCTTTGTCTTAGCCTTTTCCAATTTTCCTTAGCCAAAACACACATCCAATGATTCCCACTAGGATATATTTTCCCAACATTCAACTTGGAATAAGTGTCCCTTAACCGTGGTCTTATTTTTCCTTTATTAACTTTTATTACATAGAATTTTCACCACGGTTGTTACAACTTGAATAGCTTGCAAAACAATTGTAAGGTCTTTCCTACGGGTAGAAAGGATGTGTCACAACCACTACTTCTAACAAGTTCACATTTTCACCTTTTCAATGGAAACCATAATGAAACAAACCTCGAAGACTTCTTGTGAATGAACCTTCTTCTATGTCATCCTACTTAGCAAGAATGAGAAAAGGTTGAAACCTGTTATTTGCAATGGAGCTTGCCAAGTAAGATTGCTCCAACCATTTGAGGATTGGATCATGAAATTCAAAGATATCCTCTTGAAAACCTTGAAAAAATTGAAATGATGCATCTTCAATTAAATGTGTGGAATCGGGATGAGAATATTGTGAGGTAAAATAGATCTGATCATATTCAGTAGACTTGCCAAGACAATGAGGACTTGACATAACCATCAGTAATGGCTGAAGTGCCTCAACTGCTAGACAAATATCTGAATGGTAGGATGTTGAACCATGATGATCAAAGGATGTCAAAAAAACCGTCATTGAATATACTGGTGGGAAATTGGTGAAATGGATGACAATTAATATCGTGATCAGATGGACCATTTTTGGCATGATATTCTGGGTTAGGAAATAACAAAGATAGATTAGTTTGAACATCTTCACAAATTATTTGAATAGTAGAATCATCTTCTTCGCATGAAAAATGACACATTGTATTGGCATCGTAACCATCGAAAAAAGTGAAAAGGAATGTGAATACAGAAAACACATGATATCGGTCAAAATATAGTGAACAGAGAAGAATTTGATTCGTACAAAAACTCTTGCATTCATTCACACTCAAGAGGATTTCAAGTGCCATGAAGAACAAGATTCATGATATGATATTCACAAGGAAAACCATCACTTATCATGAAATAAATCTGATAGATATGATTCCTTTGGCCAAAGATGATCTTTGAGGTGATTGACTTCACAGTTTCATGACTCTAAGAGAGATACACATTCCTAGCCTGAGTTTGATGCAAGATATTTACATGAAGATGAACCAACTGAAGAAGATCCTTAATCCAATTGGAAGTGAAATCTCGAAAATTTGAAAAATCATATCCGAAATACCAAACATCTTCCAAAAACAAATTTACATCAAGTGAAACCATGCAAAGAGAAGGGTTATGCGAGAGAAACTAGATCTGACTTAGTTCAGGGAGCTTACTAGAGTCACGAGATCCTAACATAACCCTCAATGGAAGTTGAAATGTCTCGACTTGTTGACAAGTACCAGAACCTTTAAATATTTTAAAATCACATTTCGAAGATTGAACCACATCGTGCATGGTGTGAGGATAGCTACTACTACTTGTTTCAATAAGACCACTGATCCATCGGATGGAAGTCATCTTTTTCGTTGATTTGACCAGTTTTTTCAACTTCAACAAATAGATTACTCAAGTTGAAAGATTCTTCTGATCACAAATCTGAAGATGTACGGATCAAAGAAATTTCATTAGCAAGCTGATTTGAAGAGATATTTTCATGCAAGAGAAGATATGTCGAGGGATGGAAAGAGTACTCAATTATTTGATTTTTTCATTTTCATCATGGATATTCTCACCACCCTGTTTCAATTGAGAAGTTAACTCGTCGGATGAATAACTTGAAGAGCATAGAGTATATTCATCACAAATATATGCATTGCAAATGATAGAGAACAAGGGATAGTGAGATGAAGAGGAAATTTTGATAACATCATTTTCTTTGACCGAATTAGATTCTAGATCTAAATCAAAATCTTCATGAGAAACTGAAATATCAATTGATGTACCTAGTCATTCGTGATCCTAGAAATCAACTGAGTCGTCATCATTAGAATGATTGTTTCCCAAGGCTACGAAATGATGGAAATATTTGATTGCATTTGATTCACCACCGAGATTAGCAGATTGAAAATCATCCAAGATTGGAAGTGCATCATCTTCACATGGGGAATTTGAAAAAGGGAAGAGAGATCAAGAGTCTCTTCACTTTCCTCCTCCTCTACCAGTGTAATGTGATTTCCTTGTATCTTATCGCAATTTGAACCAACAACTCTAAAATTCCAAGAGCATGAAGAGCTGGTTCGTGGAGCATATTTATCAAGCAGATCATGATACACAAACTCATAAAACGTAGATGATAGAGGATGATAGATGTCCCTTGTAGAATTAACACTTTCAATGGAACCATATTCAAGATTGTTGTTGAGAGTGCTAATGTCATCTTTAGGAATGAAATAATTATCCGTCACCCTAGTTTCCATGTGCAATTCCGAGGTTTGTTCTATTAGATTTGAATCATGAAAAACAAAAGGAGGATGAAGAGATGGATTAGGAATTTGATTTGGAGATTTTCCAAATTTGTTATCATTGTGTCGAGGCACCCTCATCGGAACTGGAAAAGGAGGAGGACAACGGAAGAAAGGAGTAGTAAATTCCTCCTCTGAAATTAGAGGTGTCCCATAATTCACAAGAGTTAGGGAAGTAGAAACATCAACGGGTTCAGGTTCACCTTGCAAAGAAATGTGAAAAAATGCTCAAACTTGTGCTTAAAGAAATCCCAATCTATGTCTTCACTGGGAAATCATAACAAAGGTGAAGGAATCGATCAGAGAAATCCTCAACTGATTCATTAGGCTTCATTCCCAGATGATTGATTCTTTTATAAATGCCTTCTTAATCATACCTATCGAAGGCTTGCTAAATCTCCTGGAGGAAATGATGAAAATAATGGTTGGAATTAGATGGTAATGTGTAACATCATCTATTAACATGACCTTAAAGGGTGAGGAAGAAAGCCACACAAGTAAAATATTCATCATTGATTTCATAGTATTCACAAAATTTAATAAAATTAGAAATGTGCTCAGCTATGGATGTTCCATCCTCACCATCAAAATTCAATTGGGAAAAGTGATAAAGAGGCTCACTGGGGATTAAACTTTTAGTAGGTTGATAGGTCATAAAACACCTCGGGAGTATGATTTGAGGACGATCCATTTAAGATAAGAGATTCAAAACATAATCAATGGGAACAACATGTCATTTGTGCTTCCTTCTAGTGCCATTTTGTTGATGGTGTTGGAAATCCTTCAACCAAGGGGGTCTCCCCAATGTGAATTCCCAATTAGACCTCACACCATTTGGAATAGGATCCCAATCTAGAGTATTGGCCTTGTTTCCATGTATTCTTATAGATTTTCCTCGGCTCTAACTATCAGAAAGAGAGAGAAATGAAAATGTGACTTCGAAAAGTGAGTGACTGTGCCTAGTGAGTGTTCAGTTGTAAGTGTGTCAAGGTTCTTCTACTATGGAGTGAGAAAATAAAGTGAGACTCTAAGAGAGAGATAATAGTACCACCCTTGTAGAGACACACACAAATAAGAAGGATCTGTCTAACATCCAACAGAATAGTCCGCAACCAATCAATCAACAAGAAATATTTGTCTAATATCCAGTTGAATAGTCCACAAGGATGTGACAACAATAGCAACCGTTACAACACATTCTCAATATGATAAGTACCAAAATAGCTGAAATAGTTCAACTACTTTAGAAAAAATGAAAGAAAACATGAATTACAAACATCCACATAATATTATTACAAATATTCATAATCGATGCATGAAGAACGTGTTGGACATGAGGCTTCCGATATTAAGTAAAAGTTCCAAGACACATGTATACAATGAACACCACTAGCTCCAGTAGTGGAGTGTTTGAGCCACTAATTGCTTCCCAAAAGAACTAGCTTGTATCTTTAATGCCTTGTGGGAGGAGCCAAGTTGAAAAGTCAGTTACTCACACAATGAGGGTGCATATATAACCAATGGGGTGAAACTTCACCTCCTTGTGACTCTTTGACTACTATCATGACTTCTTGAATTCCTATGACTTTTCAACTTTTGATGACTCTTCATATTACATACATGTCCTTTGGACTTCCACTTTACAATCTATTTTTGAATAAGAAATTACATAATCCACAAGAATGATGTGGCATATGATGACTCATGACATGACATGGTATAACACTACTGAAAAGGACTTCTTGATGACATGGCAAGGTCGAGCCATTCTTGTTGCTTCTTTGTCTTGAACAATACACGTGAAATTCTTCATCTTCATGAGAGATATGCTTTTTTATTCATATCCACCCTCCAAAGGGTTGAATTAGATGGAGTCTTGATGCGTCCTTATCTTTCATCTTCTAGCCTGATGATCATCTTATCTCTTTGCCTCCATATGTGTCTTTATTATGTCTTCCTTCTCCATCTCCTTCTTCATCATCTTGCTATAACATGATAGAGTCCATGCATGTGTGATCCACTCATGATAAGACGACATCAGTCTGATAAACCCCTAGTCTAAGATGTTACATGGTGACCCATTGACTGAGTCAAAACCGAGTGGCAGGATGAGGGAGAGGCTCAGTGACTTTGCGATTGCGTAGCTTAGGAAGTCAAGGGTCAGGATTGAGCCTTGAGATTACAGAATGCACAATTGAGGCTTGGACTGAGCAAAAAGATTGTGCAATTGGGGAGCTCATGGAGCCAGGATTAGAGCTTTAACATTGATTTTTCCCATTGCGTAGTCATGGAAGACAAAGGAACACATGTGGTTTCATAATTACACAGTTCAGGACCTAAGGGACAAGTCTTGAGCATTGATATTGCGCAATACGTAGTTTAGGCTGGATTGTGCACGCAGATTGGACAGTTTTAAGGCTAAGTGTGTCAATCTACAAGGTTTTGCATTGTTTCTATCAACTGCGTGGTTCTGGGAGGTAGAGAAGACTCAATGATTGTGCAGTTGCGTAGTTCAAGAGCTCAAGGTTCGGGCTTGAGCTCAGAGACTATGCAGTGCACATATGGGGACAGACTGGAGGGATGAATTACACAATTTTGGAGGCCAAGGCTCGGGCTTGACCTTTGAAACTTTGAAGTGCATAGTCCTGGAAGGAAAGAACCACACATTACGTAGTGTCAAGAGGTAGGGTTGCAGCTTTAGGGGTGGTTCTATGTAATGCACAATCTAGGAATGCTAGATGAGGCTAAGTTGCTAGGAATTTTCTGAAATTTGGCTAAGTGTGGGATTAGTGAAATTGATGTGAATAATGATAGGACTTGACTGTGATCACACACTTGGAACGCTTGACAAAAGAGCATAGATCATCTTAAACATATTAACAACATACATCACTCAGTGCAATAACCTTTATGACAACTTATGTCAAGTGCGACACTAAAGATATACTTTGCGACGACTGTGATGACACTTGTGCAACAATGCTTTAATATTTTAAAATGAGTGCAATGGAGTTTTACATGGAAAGATCGACTCAGTTACACAAGGAGAACCTCTTGAAACCACCAAAACAAGCTTATGTACATTGTGCGACCCTTATCATGCCAAAAGACAACAAGTGCTAAAGTGTAAACAACACTTGCGATATGTGAACAACAGTGAAATAAACACATGCCAGAGCGAAGATAACATAAAAATGGCACTAATTAGAGTGAAAGTAAGAAAAGTGACAAATGAAAACATGAAATTGGCACTCGCAAAAGGAAAGGTGTGAGAAAATGATAATTTTCAAAACTCATTGACATAGAGGTGCAAACTTAGCTAGAAGTGAGAAATTGACGATTCAATGCGCATTAATTGTCAACATGGATTCGACATCGCACAGGCACAATCTTGATGGACCGTACTATGCATGTTCAAGCTTGTGTAAAAGAATGCATTCATGAACTTGCTATGGATTAAGAATGTAAGAGAAAGTACCCTTGACACTTCCAATCCAAGAAGGGGGTTCAAAAGCATCAACTAACCAAGAAGTGACTATGGAACAACCGATCACAAGATCCGTAGTAGGCTCCAAAATTCATGTGAAGGAAAAAATTTCGAGGATTTTTGTCACAACGACAATACGTCAATATGAACATGGGCGTCGACATGCCCGCTGGAGAAATATAGTTCACCAGGATTCCATGTGGCGCTAGATCGATGGTCGTCAACTTCATAATCCCCAACATAGTGTGCTTCAATGTCGTATAGGAAGGCGTGTTGGGCATCACCATCACTGATGCCATGCTCGACGTCATGATAATGAAGCCTGCCATTTTGGCACATGTCATCTCCCAAGTCATGTGCTTCGTGCATAGATATGCCCCCCCGCACGTTCACCAACATGACCCTTTCAAAATCGTTGAGAGACATGTCAGCCATGGAAGAGAACAGCTCGCCTGAGATCCCGACGTCATTTAACATTATGTTGAGACACTTGTGCATAGTCCACCATGACAAATACATCCACTTCCTTCGACACATTGCAGTGAAAATAGTAGGCATCCAGAGAAAGAGATTTAGCCAAACAATTTCCTAGGTCATCCTAAATGTGTGTAATTACTATTTGTACTCAATTCTCCACGAATAACTTGGCACTCACCTATACGATTTTGCTAGCTCCTCCCGACCTTGCCCTCTAGCCTCAAATATCAAATCCAACAAAAATAAACATCAATAAACATCAGAATTATTCTTAGTTATCAGTAAATTACTATAACCATGAAATTTCAATGAAAAATCACCTCATATTTTGTACGTCCTATGCAAAGCCCAATGCTGGAAATGCAAAAAGGTGTGGAGTGCAAAAAAAACATTCGTAGTGTCTTCATCGTCATGACATATCAATGAGTCTCCACCAATCCACTTTAATTACCTAACCACCTATGAGAAGCTTCAAAGCAATAGAGCTTCTTTACTAGATATTACCTACTTACTGTTATGACAATCTATGAGAAACTTCAAGCACTAGCTTTTGTGTTGAGTAATATAAAAATATTATAGCACATGTATGTGCATGGCAACTTTATTTCAACATTTAAAAAAAAGAAAGGAAAATCCTGAGCAGTGGGTCTTGTTTCTTCCTTTATTCCATTTTAGGTGGACAATATTGCTTTTTTTAACAATTTATTTGGTTTTAAGTGGGCGACAGGATGTGATTGAACTATAATTCACGTTGTGGAAGTATACACCACATTTTTCAAATGGAGTACAACACCATATTTTCAATTAAATAATAGTATAATGTTTTTCGAGCACAAAAATAAAATGAATTTGAACGAACTTAGACCTTGACATTATATTCAACAATTTCGATTATATTTGTACATTTTTTTCTTTGGATTCTATTCAAGAAATGTAATTCATGATATTGTTTAATCTGTAGGTAAGAATGAGAGAGGGTTACTTTTAAAAATATAGATTTAGATAAAGGCGAGTCTAAATTATTTGGTTTATGTTGAAGTCATTTGCTTAAGTTTAAGGTAAACTTAAATCATTTTATTAATATTGAAATTATTTTTTGAAGTTAAAAGTAATAGGAATTATTTACAATATACACAAAAAGATTGCCACGTTTGATTAGATGGCTCGTTTCAAAGGAAACATTCTCCTCCCATAGCTAAATATCAAAACGCTTACCTAAATAATTTAGATATGCTAATCAACTAATAAAAATAGCATACTAAAATAAAATAATATATGTATGCATGACAATTATTATAACAAGGCAGGCTGCGATGCAGCGAGTCCCTGCACTAAGTTGAGCTAGCTCTGCTGAAATTGGAACGCTGAGATAGCCAATAGCCACTATCGCATCAGTGCTTATAGATTTTTTGGGGAATCAACTGTCTTTGTTTGTTTGCAGATGAAATTGGAACGCTGAGATAGCCAATAGCCACTATCGCATCAGTGCTTATAGATTTTTTGTTTGCAGATGAAATTGGAACGCTGAGATAGCCAATAGCCACTATCGCATCAGTGCTTATAGATTTTTTGGGGAATCAACTGTCTTTGTTTGTTTGCAGATGAAATGCTCAAGTGCACCTTGGCCATGTAGCAGATTGGCCATGTAGCAGGCAAAGAGCAGATTGGCCATGTAGCAGGCAAATCGGTGATATAGCTGGAGTAAGGACATATTTTCGCAAAGTCACTGGTCTTTGTAGCCGGAGTGAGGACGTATTTTCACAAAACGCCCGTCTCCATAATATGTTTTCTTTTGAATAGCTGCAAGACATTCTCCATAATATATTAATATGCAATAGATAACACACTCTCCATGATATAAATTTCCAGGAATGAAGGCTGTTCCATAATGAACGCTGCTCACCCATGTAGCTTTTAAACGCTATTTTATGTTATTGACTTCAGAATTATTTTAAAGTAAGCCCGTTTCTAAAATATTATAATGATTATCTAAGTATTCACTTAAATATATTAGTATTCATATTATAATGACCTTCGAATGATTTAGTATTTTCGTCATGTCAGCCCTTATACCTTTTATACATAAACATATGACGTATGAAAGGACCGAAATGTTATGAGGAGAGGCATTTTGTTTTTTTTAATTAAGAAGATACATTTAAAAAGCTGATTATCTTAATAATATAGATTAAAGCTAACGTAGATATGGGAAATAATAACTTATATACGTAGAAAGTAAGAAGATGAATTAAAATCTTTAGTCTTATGCAGGGTGGAGCTACTTGTTAATTCTAAAGGTCATTGACGACAACGATTCACCAAATAAGATTATTAAGAGTACTAAAACATCACATAAACTATATCTCAGAAGCGCTTTTTGAGAAGCGCTTTTGAAAAGTTCACAGAGGGAGACATTCAGGCAGAGCTACAGCGGAATCTCGTTTCTGCATAAGGGGCATTGAACACGGGTATATAACCATTCCACGATTCAATGTTCATGAAAAAAATGACTACAACGCAATTCCCTGCTGGCGGTTAAAACAGTATAATAATAGCCATGCAGACTCCTTGATTACGAAGTCCCTTACATGCGGTTTTTGCATGAATGACAGGTGTCCTCTGCATTGCAGGTGTCAAACAGCGAAGGTATTTTGGGCTGCTTTCATTTCGTTTCGTCCAAATCGAATTAAAACAACACAATAGCTTTATCTCTCATATCAACCATGCGTCTTTCTTTCTGGATCATATCAACCATGAGACCTGATTTCTGAAACTAAGCCTCCATCTTTCAGGCTCGTATCAACCATGCGCCCTGCTTTCTAGCTTCAAGGTACTTCATCGCTTTTTTCCTATGACATCTCATTCCTCTTCTCCCCAACGCATGGGTATTAGTTCTCTGGTAGCCCGGTTCTTCTGGTTATGCTGCGTTTCGACTGTAAAATTCAGAGCATAGACGAAGGCAAAGTCTTCATGAGGAGGCGTCTGAATATTATTGTTCTGGACAATGTCGATAATTTTGATCAATTAGATGCTTTAGGATTATTTATGGAAGTGCAGGTTGCCATATGCTGAGCCCTCTGCAGCCTGACCCATGCAGAGGATGGTTTATCCGGCGGATCTACTGCGTTTCGACTGTAAAATTCAGAGCATAGACGAAGGCAAAGTCTTCATGAAGAGGCGTCTGAATAAAGCGAAGAACATTCTTATTGTTCTGGACAATGTCGATAATTTTGATCAATTAGATGCTTTAATGGTTACCAAAGTTCTTGGGCCAAGTTGCAGAGTGTTAGTCACGACTCGAGATAAGAGAATACTGGAGCTCGCGCAAATTTCTATGATATATGAAGCTACAGGACTCAACTAGGATCAGGCAATAGAGCTCTTTTGCCGCCATGCGTTTCTCAGTGCCCGGCCTAAGCTTGGTTTTGATGATTTGGTCATGAAATTTGTAGAGATCTTAGACGGATTGCCGCTCTCTTTGGAAACATTTGGGAGTCATCTATATGGCAAAGCTGATAGAAAAGTATGGGAAGCTATATTGGGCAAGATTTCTAGAATTCTGCCTTGGAATATCAAAGAAAGGCTGAAAATCACAGTTGAAGCACTTGATGAAGAAGAGAAATCACTGTTCCTAGACGCTGCTTGCTATTTGGCGGGGGAAGGCAAAGATACAGCAAGGCAAAGATACAGCTATACGTATATGGGATGCGTCCGGGTGGAGTGGCTGGTTAGGGTTTGAGACTCTCGAACAAAAATGCTTGATTCAGGTGGATGTCAAGAACCGGATAAGAATGCACGATCATCTGCCCGACATTGGGAAGGACTCAAAGCACTCACAGAAAATTCAGTATGTGAAATCTTTACAACATTCGCCCCTTTTGATTTTTAAGCTGAATTAACTGGTATTACTCCTTTCTTTTAATCATTGCCCTTTCCCAATCAATAACCCTTTGCCAGGGCAAATCAATCACTCTTTTTTAGGAGCAGTCAAGCTGACTCAATTGGTATTACCGCTTCTTTTAATCAATGCCCTTTGCAATCAATGCCCTTTGCCATGGCAAATTAATCGCTTTTTTAAGGAGCAGTCTAATGATCAGAGTGAAAATTTTAGGGATATCAGGAATTTTCATACTTTAAAATGTGTTTTTATAAATGAATTTTAGTACTCTTAAAACTCCTACACTCGTAAGCACTCAAATTCCTCAGATTACAGTGCTCAAACTTAGCATTCCAAAAAAAAAAAAATAAAAAGACGTACAGAATTCTAAACCATGGCTTTACCTATGTGTTTGCAGTGGCATTGAATCAGATTCCTGGGGACGCCATGCCGGAGAACAAAAGCTTGGAAGGTGACGCCATGCCGGAGAACAAAAGCTTGGAAGGTGCGAGAAAAAGCAACTGCCCAGTAGTTTGGCTTTTTTTTTCTTCGCAGAGCACCTACAGTGGCCATTGAACCTGTCCAGCTAAATCATGTAAGTAATTAACTCGAGCTCAAAAATTCAAATTCAAGTTAATAGTATATTCAAATTCAATCAAAAATTCAAATTCAATACTTGATAAAAAAAATAGAGAAATTCATAACATTTTAACAATATATGTGGCTTGTGGGAAGAAGACAGCGGTCAGCGACGGCTTCAGAAGCACAACCAGCACAGCGGTCAGCGACGGCTTCAGAAGCACAACCAGCACAGTGGGAAGCGACGGCTTCAGAAGCACAACCAGCACAGTGGGAAGAAGACAGCGGTCAGCGACGGCTTCAGAAGCACAACCAGCACAGTGGGAAGAAGACAGCGACCGCGATATAATCATTCCTCTTAGTATGGCGAGTTTCCAGTGCTGCTAGTCCTCTAATAAGATTTGGAATAACATTACACCTGGTTACATGCAGAACATAGGAGATGGCACCTGGAACATAAGAAATGGCACCTGGAAGTTGTGGCAGGTGGAAGTTGTGGCAGGCAGGCGTATAGGGGTATAGGCGGTGATATACCATGGAAATACAACCATGGAAATCCAAAATATGGGTGCTAGCATTTAGTGCTGTGGAGTAATGCCAGCATTAGATTAGTATTTTTAGCAGTTTGAAAATATGAAGCGAACACAAAATATATAACATATGCTTTAGCTTCGGATTAGCTTCGGATTACCTTAGGTCCTCGGGAAGAGGCCAAATAACATGATTTATCAATATGTCTTCAAAAAACTTGGTATATAGTTGATGACCGGGCACTAAAAGCAGGTCAATTAATGCTATCTAGCTCGCGAACGATTACTATAGTCCATGCCTAAGGGCAGGGACTAATAAAGAAAATTCATATTTCAAACTATGGCGGAAAGTTTCTTATTATTGAAAATCGTGTGTTAAAAGGCCAATCAGAGTGAGGGTTTTTGTGCATGTGTAGCTACGGTTTAAATCATATGGTGTTCAAAGGAGGAGGGAGCAGGGCCCCCTCCTATCGTAGTGTGCTAAAAAGCAAAGGGAAAGGATTCAAGTAGCGTTTCATGTTTTCAGTTGACGATGCATCAAGTAATAGCCAAGGAGCGGATGGAGGAGGTAATCAAGGCGGGAATGGTAAGAGAAGAGAAGAGGACAAAATTACTACAACGAATCAGGAAGATAAGCAGAAAAATTTAAAAGGGACCACTGGGAATTGATCATGTAAGCCCAAAACAATGGTAATCCCAACAACATTAATCACAGGTCATAAGACTTAGTCCTCTAGGGATCGCTTGCAATTGTATGCTATTATCTATAATTCTATGGGCCTATGGCCCGCCAAAAGAGTATTATGCAACTAGATCAAACACCACTAGAAATCGCATTGGGAGATTGAGCTGCATTTGGGGTATAAAGGGTTTTTTACTGTGGTATTTGCGAATATGGAGGATAGAGACTAAATCGTTGATGGTGGCCCATACTTATTTGCATCAAAAGGTCTGTGGTGAAGTAAAATTATTAGTGGAGACACAAACAATTCCTCTAGCCCAATAGAGGGTCTAGCCACTAACAAGACATTGTATGGAAGATTTCCTTAGGTTAGAACCAATTAAAAGGGCCCACCTCCTAGTACTCTTATCCCGTTTCCTGATGACCTTGCTTGCTTGCTCCACCTATTTCCTGTTTCGTTCTTCGAACACCTAAAACAAGTAAAAAACAGCAAACAACAACCATGATAATAAACAAATTGTAATTCAACCTACTTAACAAGTCAAGAAACATTAAGCCATAAACATGTGAGATGACACATTATGTAGGAAATCAGTCGATAGTTGCATATATATTAAATCAAGAAGAGATTACAAACATTGTCTTGACCTTGTTGTTCTCCTCCAACAAACCCAAGTTCCCAAACATGCTCGTTAGCACTCCATGATGGCCTCAACAATGATAGTTTTAAGGCTCTTCGCTTTAGGCTTCAGAGAAAACCAAATTCACACTTCTCCCTCACAAAACTAGAGAGCTACAACTATGAATAGCTTGTTGTTTACTCCAAACTTAATTAGCACTAGCACACCAACATTAACCCTCGCTTGTGCTTGGGAAAATGGGAGGTTTAGATAGAATGAAGGAATGGGAGATGGTTCCTCTTCTCATGGGAGAAGGTCTTATCTCTTGAGGTAGTTACATCCTTATAGGGGAAAAGAGCCCAAACTAACATCTTCGACTCCATTCGACTCAACCATTTACCAGAATTCTATTATGAAGCTTCTAGAGCTTGAAGCTTTGGCTCCTTATTTAAAGAAATTTCCAAAACATGATCGGTGTGACTGAAACAAAGGTCCATTGCTCCGATCGGTGCTAGGTACAGTGTTAATACCTGCATATCGGCGCAAGGAGGACAAGGGTCATTAGTGTTAGTCTTCTAAACTGGGAAAAACAGAAGATTTGCGGGAAATGATGCAAAAGGGAATTGTTCTTCTCATAAAGAGGGACACAATGGGAGTTTCTTCATCAAGGGAAAGCATGTAGGGTTCACTGTAGAGGTCCTCCTGAATCAAGGAATGGGGAGTATAGGGACAGTGACAAAATGTTGTGTAACAGATGCCCCCTAAAGCATGAAGGCCGAACTAGAGTGAGAGATGAAATGCTTTATGAGCCAGTGCAGGGAATCAGAGTCTACCATCGGAAAACCTGCAAGCAAGTACAAACACATATACATAACTGAAAACTCTGTTAAATGATACATGAATTGTGGCATGGATGTAGCCATCCAAAGAATGATCATGTAAATGGATCTGGGCATGGGCGTAACCATCTAATAAAGAGGATCATATCGAAACTAAGGTATGGTTGTAGCCATTCAATAAGGAGAAGGACCACATATGATAACTCATGGTGTGGTCGCAACCATCCATCTGTGAGAGACATGTATATCAACATAATCATGTCACACCACCTTGCAACCTGGACTTTTGTGATATGAGCCCAGGGTCTTGTGCTCCAACACAACCCGATCAAAGTACAAATTCTAACATTTGAATGGGTGTGTTAACATCGAACATGATAGAAAATTTCTTGATTACCAACTAGTGATGTAAACTATTAACAAGTGCAATAGAAACCACTAATAGTTACAATGGTCCTCAAGGTACTATGAGCACAATTCACAGAATCTGAATAGAGGTACTGAATTTGAACACCCATGAAATCTCCTAATCAAAGGCCAATGATGTGAACTTGTCGTCGAGTGTGAAGAACTCGCCATTAGGGCATGCAAGCTCTAAGGTACTGGAAGGGGGTCTCTCGGTCAACTTCCTGGATAATGAACTGAAATCGACAAGGAGCAACCGTGTCGAAGGAGGGCCATAATGTATCCCACATCATCGACATGAGATAAAGGGATGCAAAATGATTTTGGATGATACAAAGAATCAGGGGTAAGTGTAACTACAGAAGGACAAATCTTGAACATGTCAGCAATATGACTGGAAGTTTGGTAGCTTTTCGACCCATAGGATCGGTGGTCATGATAACGTGGTAGAGATCAAATGGAAAGGAAAAAATGAACGGCCCAACCCAGGAAGGTCAACAATAAAATGGAGGGTATCCCAACTCGATAGGTAGCAGAAAGTGTCATGTACAAGAGTGATTTGCTGACACAACTGATTAGATTTTCAAAATTTTCCCCGCCATTTCTGGCAGGCACCCCAATTATTTCTTAATCGTAAGCTTCAAGGGGATAACATATGCTTTCACTGTAAGTTCATCCTTTGAATGAATCCGACTTAGTAAGTTTAATGAGCCCTAGGAAGGAGAAGCGCATGTTCGTCATGACGACGAATCCAATGTTGTTTAATGTTTTAACGAGCCTGACAAAGGGGTAACTCAGTGTCTTTTTCATGTTTAGAGAGTTTGAAAAAGACACTGAAAATAAAACTCCACATGGTCCCTTTTCGTACATTTGTGTCTCTCGAGCCCGAAAAGGTAGAAAACAATACTTGAGAGAACCACTTGACCATTTCAGTCAATGAGTACTTTTTTTGTAAATAGTGCATCCCAACCCGAAAAATGGGTAAACGTATACTGGGCACACAACATTTCGCATCCGTTAACGAGCTCAAAATGATAAGGGCTCGACTAGCTTTTCGTGTTTAAAGGGTCAGAAAAGAGCTTGAAAGAGGAACCCCCATTTTATTCTCTTTTACGAGTGAAAAGGGAAAAATACTCGGCAATCTTTTCATTTCAGTTTTACGAGTTGAGAAAAGATTTGAAACGTGACTCGGCATCATCGTCGAACATCCATCACCTATTACTGCGCAAAAAGGGCAAAGTGCATTATCTAGTTCTTGAGGAAAAATAGGTCAAAATACTTTTAAAAACCCTAAAATTTCATGAAAAATTGAATAAAAGGAGGGAAAAGTAAATATTTTTTTACCATTTACTATTTTACCTTGATGTGAAAAACTTTTCACTCACTTTTTCCCTAACTGTTCTGGAGTAGATTGCGGGAGATACAGGAGGTCATTCGCCAAGCTGCTAATTGCAAGTAAGAGCCAAGTCCCTAAGCTCCATTTCTATACTATTTATTCATGTTTTCATCCATTTTTTGGATGTCTGAGGGAGTTTTTGGGAAAAAAAAAATTGCCCCCGGTCGATGCAAGCTTCGGGCACAGAATCACGATGGCCGAGGGTAATTAAAATGCCCTATCGTGTCGTCGATACAACTATTTTTAAAATAGGCATGCCGGCACCGTGAACATGGGAAAACCATTTTTATTTCAAAACCACCATTGGAATCCAAATTTTAATGGCCAAAAATGATTATTGACTTGAATACATGGTTTTTGCAGTAAAGAATTGTAAAAAATGGTAGACTCGAAAGAACGTGAGCACGAAGATGTGGATGCTCAAGCACAGAATGATCCAAATTTCTTGAACACTTTGAGGAACTGTGGGCTCCTCAAATTATTTCTCACACTAGGTATGTGGGCTCAACCCGAGCTACTTTGATACCTAATTAGTCTCTGGGACATAAATCGGGAAATATTCATCATTGGTGACCAGGAGCTGGAGTTAGAAACTTCAAACATATATTTCATCACAGGACTGTCCCGGAGAGGGGAACTAGTGAACCTATATGGTCACGACCAATTGGGGTAAGAATATCCATGCTACTTGCTGAACATTGTCCTGAAGCCATCAAATCCAAGAGCGACAAGATTGAGATTGCCACTGTGTGAGATCTGACACTGAGAGTGCTATTGTTGACTATCAACAGAGTGGCGGGGTCCCAAGCAGTGCATGAGACTAACAAGTCAAAATTTCTATATGCCATCAGCTCTACAGCACCGACGATCTTCAATTGGGCGGAAGGCATGAAGATCAATATAAAACGCTAGCTGACAAAAGCTAAGGTGGGGAATCTGAAGAATTTTTTCTTCGAATATGTACTAGTGACATTTTTCTTGGAACGGGTGTCATTGTTCTAGTACCAGCTGACTGAGGTAGATCCGTCGATGCCACGAGACCCATGGATGGCCCGTTCAAGTTGTTTGAAGCCTAGGATCACTAGGGCCAGCATATGTCTTACAGGCCTGCCTTAATTTCATGGCTACGAAGACAACTGATCATCATGGAGGATTTTCCATACAATGGCACTAACTTCCGTGGAGATCTGGACATGTTGCTACCAGATGGGGAGGATTTCAATGATGAAGGTAAAAAAATAATGTTTAATTTTGTGATTTTTTTATTGTTTTTTATATATATGTGTTTATAACATTTTGTTTTATCAATGCAGATGTTGAACCAGAGCATCCTGCCAAGATGTCCCCAATAGCCAGGTGCATTGCCCGCCAGTTTGATGTCACTCCTTACCAGGAGGGGAGTGGCAAAGAGGAGGAGATCATGAGGAAACTGAAGGGGTTGAATCGTGGTATCCCAGACTATGCCTAGGTGCGAGATATCCCATGCTAGTACCAGAGGCATACGATGGGAGTTTCAGACCGGATCCACCGATTGTTGACTCATGTTGCATGAGTAATTTCATGCTACCATGATCACCATGCTGATTAGTTCCTAGGTCCAGTGTTTTACATTTTTAAGGCCGATGTGCCACAGATATATAAGGACTACGAGTCGCTTATGTTATGAACACACATATTATTTTTGGAGTTTTGATGTATCAAACATTATCAATATATATCTATATCTATATCTATATCTATATAGACATTTACGAAACATGTGAAAAGCCAAAAAAAATCATTTGTACCATAGTAAGCAAGAAAATACAACATATATATATATATATATATATATATATATATATATATATATATATGTTGTATTTTCTTGCTTACTATGGTACAAATGATTTTTTTTGGCTTTTCACATGTTTCGTAAATGTCTATCCAACACATAATTAGCTAATGTATCTGTCAATGTATTCATGCGTCTAGGAATATGATGATATGTAATGTAATCAAAATTGTCTTTCTAGTAGATGAATACGTAGATACATTCTCAATATTTGAGGGTTTCTAACGGAATACTGCCCATTGAGTTGAAGGACAACAAGCTATGAATCCAGGTTGACAACCAACTCCCAAATGTCAAGAGAAATGGCTTTTGACAACAATTCGATGACTGCGTTGTATTCATCAATGTTATTAGTTGAGTGACCTAAACAAATACCTTGAAGATCAATCAACTCACCATGGGGGTTATAAATAGCCCATGCCACGGAGGATAGATTCCAAGTACTATGGCAAGCACCATCAACGAAACCGATGTGAGGATTCACAGACATCTAAAAAGCAAGGAAAACATAGTAAACAAAAAAGCTTCTTGAAAACTAACACACTAAACCACACTGCTAAAAAATGAATGACTGTTAGGCCCCTATACTACTAGTATAACCCCTTATTGTTATTAGTACAACCCCCTTATTATATTTTTGTACCCATGTAGTCCCCATATTGTTACTGTTGTGCCCCATAGAAGCCCACTCTTGTTATTATTGTGCCCTTACATTATTATTGTTATGTCGGCTCTGATTATATTATGACCCCTTAGAATCCTATATATAGAAAGGAGGCCTTGAAATTTGAATCATACAAGAATTGTTCACTTGTGTAATGTAATGGAGGTTGCCCCCTCAAAGAGGCTAAATTCTAAGGTATTGATCTATCTTTTCTATCTTTTTATGAGCTGGTTTCATAACATTTGGTATTAGAGCTCTGGATTCTAGGGTTTCGCTGCTCCAAATAGGTCATCATGGAATTTTTGCTATACCTTTTTTTCTACGATGTTTCTGAAGTGAATAGGAAAACCCATTTGAGATGAAATTTCTCTAAATCTAGAGTCCAAATTTCAGGGCTTTTTGCGCAATATTTACGAAGATATGATCCGAGGAAGTTGATCTTTTTGCAGAGTCCTAAATTACATTCCAAATAGGTGACCTTGGGAAAATCATCATAACCTTTGTTTTGAGCATCATATTGAAATTTCGTAAGAAATTACAAAAAGAGGATGGACTGTAGTTTCCTGTATGTATTTTTCAGATCCTAAGGCTAACATAGTGACACGTGAAACTTCATATAAGTTCGCTCTTCTGAAAAGGTATATAATTAGGTCATCTTGGGAGATTGTGCATAACTCTTTCTTGGAGAATCTAAAATTGACCAGACTGGTGGCATTGGAAAGAGGACGCAGAGGGCTACTGCATGTCGCAATTTCAAAACTGGAAGAACCGAAATTACAAAGTTATAGTCGTTTCAAGATCGAGCTCCTAAAATCAAGAAAAGGCGATATGAGGAAGTTTGATGACAAGGATCAGGTAAATTGGATACTTCAGATGGAGAAATATTTTGATCTACATGGTGTGCCACTATTACAAAAGGTATGTATTGCATCTTCATATTTAGAAACGGATCATTTTTTATGGCATAAAGGGTTTTGTTATCGGAAACCACTTGTTACATGGTCAATTTTCACGGAGGAAATGATAGCCTATTATGAGGATACAAAGAGAAACTCCTTCTTTAGCCAATTGATAAATCTCAAACAAAAGGGTTCAATGGAAGAGCACATTGAGGACTTTCAAAAATTGAATAGAAGGGTAAATTATATTCTAGAGAAGCAAAGGATTGATGTCTTCATAGGGACTTTAAAGGATAACATTCAACATGAGGTTCATTTTTGGGAACCTGATTCATTGGAGGAGGTATTCGAGTTGGCAAGAAAAATTGAAAGCGAAATTATGGAAACAAGGAATCCCACCACTCATGACTATAATTATGCAAGTTTTTCTTCTCCTAGCCTTCCACAACCTCCAAGGCTTACACCACAACAATGGGAAGAAAAAAGAGAAAAAGGGCTTTGTTAAAATTGTGATAGAAAATGCACTAAAGGTCATAAGTGTGCTGAGAAGAAATTATTTTACATTGAGTATGAAGAGGAGGAAGAAAAGTATCAAGAAATATCAAAAAAAGAGAATATACACTAGGCCCCAACCCAAGAGAAAGAATAAATGAATCTGACCATATCTTGTAAAGCATTGGCAAGAATTACCACTCAAACTCTCATGATAGTAGGACATATCAAGAAGAAAAAGGTTCAGGAAGTGAAAGATCACATCGAGAAAGAAGAAATGAATCCAACCATATCTTGTAATGCATTGGCCGAAATTACTACTCCTCAAGCTATCAATATATAAGGACATATGAAGAATAAAAATGTTCAAGAAGTGAAAGATCACATCGACCATCAAGAAATGAATCCGACCATATCTTGTAAAGCATTGGAGGAAATTACCACTCCTCAAACTCTCAAGATAGAAGGAAATATCAGGAAGAAAAAGGTTCAAGCAGTGAAATATCACATTGAGCATCAACAACAAGTTCTCCAACTTTTAAAGGATAACACCACTTTGGTGCAGAATCGAATGAAACAACAGGTAGATTAACATCACAGTGAATTTTTTTTTGAAGTAGGCGATTGGGTATTTTTACGGCTACATCTCAAGCAAGCTATTTATGAGAAGGAAATGTTGGCAATACTACATGCACTTAATAAATGGCGACCTTACCCAATGGGAAGACACTTCAAGGTAAAAATGGATCATGATAGTCTTAAATATGTTTTAAAACAAATATTATATTTAGAAGAATATAAAAAATGGGTCACAAATATGTTGGGTTATGACTTTGACATCATCTATAGAAAAGGGAAGAAATTTTTTGTTGCAGATGCACTCTCAAGAAAGGATGAGGACGTGGAAGCATTGATTTGTGCTATTTCTATTATCCAATTAGATTGGATAAACGAAGCAAGGGATGAATGGAAGAAGGATGAAGAAGTATGGCCACTCATTCAAAAGTTGCAGAAGATCCCAATTCAAACAATATTTCCAAAAATTGAAGAGGAAGGAAAAATCATATTGGAACCTGGAGCAGTCACAGAAACAAGAACCTGACAGCTACGAAATCAATCAATTTCAGATTATCTCATCAAGTGGAAGAACTTACCTGCTGAAGATTCCACATGGGAGGACAAGAATTTTATACAGAAGCATCAATAACTACTCAAGCATTGAGGACAACACTTTTTGAAGGAGAGGGGCATGTTAGGCCCTATACTACTAGTGTAACCCCTTATTGTTATTAGTACAACCCCGTTATTATATTGTTGTACCCATGTAGTCCCCATATTGTTACTAGAGTGCCCCATAGAAGCCGAATTTGTTATTATTGTTCCCTTACATTATTATTGTTATGTCAGCTCTGATTATATTATGACCCCTTAGACTCCTATATATAGAAAGGAGGTCTTGTCATTTGAATCATCCAAGAATTGTTCATTTGTGTAATGTAAAGGAGGTTTCCCCCTTGAAGAGGCTAAATTCTAAGGTGTTGATCTATATTTCCTATCTTTTTGTGAGCTAGTTTCATAACAATGACACAATAATGTAGACAAGTAACCATGCAATATGACCTAAGCATAGTAATTTTTGAGAGAGAGTCCATGCTAGGACTTGGGTAATCAATCAACACAGAGGAACACCATAGTTTTACCATTGACATGACAAGTAAGCATCAACTCGGCCAAAGAATAGATTAGAACTCATATAAGGTGTTGCCCCCATGCCCCTTAGGCAAGGGAGGGTTACAAGTCATATGGAAATCCCATTGCAATAATGGGAAACTGGTAAAAATGCCGGGAGGGAGAAAATCCTGAATCCATGAAAGGATAAAGGTGCCCTCATTTGAAAGAGCTTGACAATATCAAGATCAACTGACATGTCAATAGATAGTGTTGAAGAGAACTTCTCGAGACAAGACATGATTGTCGGGAGAGGAAAGAACAAGGAACGATGATGAGGATCGTTCCAAGGTGGTTCCTTGAGAGACATGACTTCCATGATACTCTCATCAGCAAGAAAAGTCTCAGCTAAGGAATCAGGAGATTCCGAGGCACCAAGCCATGCAGATTAAGAATACATATCGAGAGAAGTCCTCGAAACAGGAGAATCAGAGGATACAAAACTTGAGGTCGAAACAATCTCCACGTAATTGATTTCGATAGGACTAAGTGGCATAACCTCGTGCCAGGTACCAACAAGATCTGGTGAAGGTATGACCCAAGGATCATATTTGACCGAGATCATGTTGACAGAGGCAGCATAGGAGGTGGGAGCAGAAAATTTCCCATCAAGGAAAAATCTTTAAAAAGACCTACCGCCACACCCTCATAAGGAGCACTAGTGTGCTTGACATACAGAACATTGCCATCTGAGGAGGAAGAGGCAAAGAAGGATAGCTGGTTGACAATGAGAATCTTCCCTTGATGAGGAAACTGAATCACGCGGAATAAGGAGGAGGCTACAGCATGCATGGCATGGGTCCATCTCCGTCCGCGTAGAAGATTATAATTGATATTAGCGTCAAAAATATCTACCTCGACGTGTACTGTCTTTCCCTCTAAAGTAATGGAATTGTTGTGTAAGACACCGAAGGGTCCCGAATTGCACCCTCGAAAGCTTCCAAAGTGTTCAGGGATTGGTTCAAAGTAGAAGAACCAATTGCCTTCCAACAAGCGACTAACATGATGCAGGCAGAAGCACCTTCATGAATGACAGTCCTATGAATGATTTTCTCATTGATGATGACATGAATGAGAAAGTAAATCTGATGAGGCAGGCATGGAACGTGGTTCTCTAGATCAAAATATATCAAATTGGAATCGGTGGGATTAATACCCCTAATAGCTGACAGCAAGGATTTCCACTGAGACGGACAGCTTTAGAGTACCTCGAGAGCAGACATAGTTGATGGCGCCTGAGCCAAATCCTCAACAATATTGTAGTGATAAGTGGCTCAAGCATTGGGATTGTACAAGGATTTCCTTAGCACACCATGAGAGGGTGGTTGAATAGCGGAATTAGGGTTAGGGCGCTCAATGTGAAGAGGTAAAGAACTCGGGGCAGAAGAAGAAGGGGTGGCCTCTTTCTCTTTCTCAACTATCGGAGTATGAGTTTGGTAATCTTTTGATCTAATAGCCACATTAATATGCATACTCATCATGAACACTTGAGATACTGAGGAGGAAGATGATTGAGGTTGGTCTACCATTTGAGTCTACTGAGATGGAAATGGCTCTTTCAGGACATTTGGGTTCCCTTTGAGCAAACGACTAACTACAGATCATCGGGGACAATCCTTAGTATAGTGATCCTCCTTGAAAATGAGGCATGGATACTTAGGCTTCCATTGTGAAGAGTCACCGGTAGACGACTTAGGAGGACTCTGTTTTGGGGCATCAACTTTACCCTTTCCTTTGCCTTTATTCTTACCTTTTGAGGATTTGTCCACTAAAGTAGACTAGATAGCATGGACCTCTGAGGTTTTACCAGGGCCAGGTGGATTCTACGAGGAACTATTGGAAGCATTGTTTGAGATTGACTTCTATTTGGAAGAAGATTTGGTAGGGGTCTCAGACACTGAACCAATTACTCCATCAATAGGAGGTGTAGCCTGTGACTTTGATGCCGTGGGATCAGAGGATGGCCGCGGAGCATCGGGTAATAGCTCATACAAAGTGCCAGACTAAGAATAAATAAGACCTAAGTACTGGGCATGAGAAATATCTTGTTCTTCGGTAACACATCCACCCATAGCTATATCACGAGCAATTGGAGTAACAAATGACTTGGTAAACCATTCAGTGAGAAGTTGATTAATAATCTCGAATTTGATTAGGTGACGTCTATGTCTCCATTCATAGATGTGATCGGAGATGTGTGTCACAATATATTTCTTAAGTGATGTGAGCAAATAGGTTCCAATTTCATAGCAAACTGACAACTGGAAATGTGTGAGGAAAGCCATGGATAAAGAGGTGAAGTCATGGTAAGTACTTAGAGGAAGCTTGATGTACCTCTTGGCTGCAACATCTGTGAGGGTTCGTTGGAAAAGACGAAGACGAATAGAATCATCAATATAGGAATTCAAAGAGCACCAGAGATGATACTTCATCACATAGGCTTGAGGATTTTCTTTTTCTCTTCCATTGAACTGAGGACAATTGCTCAGGATATTGGACGGAACTAGAGGCTAGTATGGCGAATGAAGAATTGGATCATTCATGAGTCGAGACACATCTGGCAACTCTAGCATGGACAAGAATGGTAATTGAGTATTAAAAGGCATTGGACGTTGATAAGCGGGTCCAATCGGAGGAGCCCATCCCTACTGGTAAGGATTTTGGCCCCATAGTGGAGGGTTTTGGCCAAATGGCATTTGATTTTGCCCCCACTGTAGTTTACCTTGGCTGTAGGGAGGATTTTGACCTTGAATACCTTGGAACTGTTCGGTCATAGGTTGTTGATAAGAAACACAAAGGTTAAGAGACTGTTGAGCCTGTTGACCTTGGACATATGGATATTTTACCTGTTGTCCATGAACATATGGGTTTTGAACCTGTTGCCCCTGAACAAGAGGATTTTGGACCTGTTTTCCTTGGACATAAGGATTGTACACTTGCTGCCCTTGGATATAGGGATTCTGGACCTGCTACCCTTGGACAAAAGGAGTTTGGGCTTGTTTCCCTAGGGCATTAGCATTTTGGGCCTGTTGCTGAAGGACTTGACCCTGGCCTTTTCCTTGCAATAGTTGACCCCGTTGATATGTATATAAGGGTTTCTGTTGCCCTGGTTGGCTCTACTACTGTAAGGGTTGACCTTGAGGCTGTAAAGGTTGTCCTTGCGGCTACATAGGTTGGCCTTGCGAGGACATAGGCTGGGAGGTGTGTGGAGCATATTGCATCTGTTGCTGCATGGTTTGCTACAACTGTTGGAAGGGTTGCCCTTGTGGTTGTTGCAGTTGTCCTTTCTACGGTATCATCTACCCTTGCTGTTGCGTGAATGGTCCTTGTCGCAACAAAGGTTTCCCCTATTGTTGGAGAGGCTTTCCTTGCTGTTGCAAGGGTACTTGAAGAGTTCTTGGGAAATTTCTGAACTGAATCTAGCCATAGCCACCCTAAAAAGTGGATGTGCTAGGTTAAACGTACTACCCAAACTGAAGGACGTATGGTGGATTGACCATTCCTTGAGAACCATATGGAACGTAAGGAGTTTGGTACTGAACCTAAGCCTCATAAGGCTGCTGATACTAGAAATTGCTTGACCTAGATAGACCAACGGGATTTTGAACCTGTTGGTACTAGACATTGCCTAATCTAGTAGGACCAGTAGGGTTTTTGATAATGCCAGAAGAAGGTTGGTTCATGCCAAACATGTGAGCCTGTGATCTACTCACATTGGTGGTGCCTAACACCATAGAAACACTTAGATTCTGCCCCCCAGGTGGTGGCACGTCTTGTCCACTTACTGGATCGAAGAACTGAGAGTAACATTCTTTGAGACTATCGGTTGAACTGGACAGGTGACTGGGATGGACGATACAAGAGGGTTTGGAATGGTGGGTTGCACTGGGACTAAGGTAACGACCTATTGGGAGGTCGGGTTCACAATGAATGGACCTGTAGTAGGCATGGTGCCATACACCCAAACAAGGTTATGATAGAGTGATGAGGTGCTAGGTGCACCTGAGACCAATTGTGCCAAAGTCACATAATTAGGCGGTAAATCCCGATACACACTGATGGGAATGCTCCCTATATAGGGGAAACCTTCAGGAGGAAATTGATGTTCTTCCTCCTCGACAGTGTGTGGAGTAGAAACTTTCGACTCATCTGAAGAGGTAACTAGAGCATCGCCTTCGGGTTCCATAGCTGGGAACAAACGATGACAAACAACCGAATATGTATGAGGGGATAATTCCAAAGGAACACTTGGCTGATCATATGAACTATACGGACGCTGTGGTAATATCACAGAAGGGTCGAACAAAGGATTCAGAGGATATATAACTAGTCCAAGCTGACTGTTAATAGTTGGCGAGTTTGGATGGGATTGTCCGAAGATTCCGGACCAATATTAGTAGGTGACCCAGTATCTGAAGTAGGTAGAGGATGAGATGTCAAAGGTTGAATGCTTAGAATGATTCTGAGTTCGACACCTTGTTCCTCGAGTGACTCTGGTAATTTGGGAAAAGGCTCCTCAGACAATCTTTCAGGCGGTGGAGAGGAAGAGGAATTAAGTGAACCAGATGGTTCAGCCACGATGACATTGTCTCAGTTAACAGGAAAATAGAGATAAACTTTGGGGCTTTAAAATGTTCTTTAGGGAAAACTCATGATTTGGTCTAGAAAATACTAACAAGATGATATAAGATTGTGGGCAATCAATTTTTTAAGACACATAAATAAACTGGTGCTCTTTCATGTTTTAAGAGTCGAGAGAGAAGCAAATATGACTCTATCACTTTCGATTGGAAACGAGCTTGAAATGACAAGAACTCGAATAATCTTTTAAATTTAATGAGTCAAAAATATCAAATGACTGCTCTAGATGATCTAGGTAAAAAGGATTACCAGGCAACAGTGAACTGCAGAATATTTCCCGGTGAACCGAGAATTAAGGGTAGGCAATCTCCCTGAATGTTGTGTTTGGTGTATCATGTTTGCAAGGCAATAGACTCGAGTTCCTATGGATAAAGGATTTCATCCTTGAGGGGTCTCCCGTTATATACTCGATGGTACGAGGAGCACAAACCCGTACTAGCGCTATCTAATGTCAAAGCTAATGACAACAGCTAGGTTTAAAGATGCTGGAACACGTCTCTAGCCTAGACCTTCTGGATTTTATCTTTAGGTTTAAAATGCACCTTATGTTAATTGAGTTCATTTTAAAGATTATCTTTAATGATGTCTCAATTTTCATGCCTTAGTGATGTGACTCGAAGGACGCTAAATGGAGCTAAATGAGACAAGACCCTTTTAATTCGATGAATTGTCTACACTAGAGAGGGTAGAAAACACAATCAAATGCAAACAACCAAGCAACCGAAAGCAAAATGATTTTTCACTACTTCACTTTTCGAGAAAATAAACTAATGAAAAATACATTCCAATTCCTAATTTCCTAACAAGTACACTCTAACAGTCCTTTCAAAAGCAAAGAGAATTCTTTTCTTTTCAAATGCCAATGCAATCCTAGCCTTCAATGATGCTAACTACTGCAACATATTGATGCAACAAACTAGAATTTTGTACTTCTCATGAAATGACAAAATGAATTTCATAAAACACTTCAGTGAAAAAGTTTTCGAGACAATCAATTCTCAAGAAAATGAAAAACACGAAAAGAGAATCTCTTTCAAACTAATGACACAACGAATTTAACAAAAACAAGACAATCAATGTGATTTATGCCAGAAAAGAGACGTTTAAACAAGCAAATAAAACTCTTCAAACTTGTGTAATGGAGGTCAAAGCCATAGAAAGACCATAAACGAAATGCGAGTAAATGCACCAACATCTTGACTCATTGAGTTCACAATCAGCTGAATGGATGACAATCTAGATGTCCTAGTGCCGCTAACCATCCAATGACCCAAGAAATCAAGCGAAAAGATGGCAAATCAACAAGAAAATAAATCAAATGAAAAATATCTTTCTAGTCAGGGAGAAGACAGTCTAAACAGATTACAGGGTAGAAATAATGATAGAAAAACACACTGGCCAAGATCTAGGGTGAACCCTAATCTTCACTTACAGGCATCGGCGCAACTGCCTAACTGACAACAAGTGCCAGAAGGGGGTCAGCACGACTGTTTCTCAGCATATTGCATTGATTGACGCAACTCTTAGCGAATTAAGCATGTTGAATGAGGATGTAAAGAAAAAAATAAAAAAAATAAAAAGTTGGGACCATACTCACTACTATGAATTTCAAACCCAGAGCAGTAATCAAAGGAAAAAAAACAAAACTAAAAGAGAATGGTGAAACTCAAAAAGTTCACACAAAACCATGAAATTCCAAGCAAACAAACAGAAGGATTGGTTCCCCAGTGGAGTCGCCAATTTGTGGTGAAGTAAAATTATGAGTGTAGACACAAACAATTCCTCTAGCCTGATAGTGGGTCTAACCACTAACAAGACATTCTATGGAATATTTCCTTAGGTTAGAGCCAATTAAGAGGGCCTACCTCTTAGTATGCTTATCCCGTTTGCTGATGCCCATGCTTTCTCGCTCCAACTATTTCCCATTTCCTTCTTCGAACACCTAAAACAAGTAAACAACATCAAACAAAAACTGTGATAATAAACAAATTGTAATTCAACTTACTTAACAAGTCAAGAAAAATTAAGCCATAAACATGTGATATGACACATTATGTATGAATCTATTGATAGTTGCATATATATTAAATCAAGAAGAGATTACAACCATTGTCTTGACATTGTTGTTCTCCTCCAACAAAACTAGGTTCCCACAACTTTCGTTAGCATTCCATGATGGCCTCAACTATGATAGTTTTAAGGCTCTTCCCTTTAGGCTTCACACTAAACCAAATTCACACTTCTCCCTCACACAAATAGAGAGCTACAACTATGAATAGCTTGTTGTTTACTCCAAACTTAATTAGCACTATCACACCAACATTAACCCTAGCTTGTGCTTCGGAAAAAGGGAGGTTTATATAGCATGAATGGATGGGAGTTGGTTCCTCTTCTCATGGGAGAAGGTCTTATCTCTTGAGGTAGTTCCATCCTTATAGGGGAAAATAGCCCAAATTGACATCCTTAACTCCATCTGGCTCAACCATTTACCAGACTTCCATTACAAAGCTTCTAGAGCTGGTGTGACTGAAACAAAGCTCAGTCACTCTGGTTGGTGCTAGGGACAATGTTAATCCATGTATATCGGCGTGCGAAGGACAAGGGTCATTAGCGCCAGTCTTGTAAACTAGGAAAAACAGAAGATCTGTGGGAAATGATGCAAAAGGGAATTGTTTTGCTCATGAAGAGGGACACAATGGGAGTTTCTTCATGAAGGGAAGGGATATAGGGTTCACTGTATAGGTCCTCTAGGATCAAGGAATGGGGAGTACAAGGATAGTGACAAAATTTTGTGTAACAAGATCTATACATGCGCCCGTGCATGGAAATATTCACTCCAAAAAGTGATACTTTTACTAGAGTTCCAATTTGGGTCAGGTTTTACTCATTACCCCTTGACTAATGGTTACCTACAACCCTAAATCTCATAGGATACACACTGCAAAAGTTTATTAAGATATCAGATGTAATGTTACGTTGAAGATATACATCATATGAAAAGATCTTTGTGGAAATGGATTTTTCAGGTGCACTTCCTGAACCAGTCAAACTGGAATTCAAGGATAAAATATGGTTACAATCAATAGATTAAAAGTAGATCCCCTTCAGGTGCATATGCTGTCATGAACATGGACATCAGACCTGGGATTTCCCTTTGAATAAAACTGAGGAATGGGGGAAAGAACAAGAACAAAACGATGTTGAAGGTTTTGTGAGACCAAACACAAGGGGACACGTGAACCAAAGACAAAGAAAATAAATCAAGGAGGTAGAATTGTTTTGAGGAATAGTTTTGGAGTCTTATTAGAATAAAATCTAGAGACTTGCATAAATGAAGAAGATAAAATTGAGGAGTAGGCAGAAGGTAAAGAGGAATAAATGCTACAACTGTTAGAAGATTTTCTGAAACTTGGACATACCAGATTTGTCTAAATACTTTGAAGGAGATGTTGAGGTGATCCCGAGTGAAGTAGGTATAGAGGACCCAAATGTACATGAAATAGTGGAAAGGGAATGGATTTGGATTTAGACTATGGTGCAATAAGACGAGAAAAAAGGATTAGCGACCATCCTAGCAGAGAAGATGGATAGGATCCAATACCTATACCTAATGAGAGAAGAGGCTAAATTACGAGGCCAGAAACGCCCACATGCAGACATATGGGAGATGGGATTTAAGGCATCGGGATCTCAAACAATATTATCACCATGGCACATCCAGCGGAAAAGGGGGAGGAAGTTGAACATCATGGCTCTCCAGGAGCTAGGAGTAATGTTGATAAATTCAGGTAAGATGAGAGCACTAAGCTCGTAACCCAATCTTCATAGTTAAAAATTAAAGATAGAAAATGGAATTTAAGAGGCATAAATACTCTTGGAAAACAAATATTGCTTAATAAAAAGATTAAAATAGACCAGTAAGATCTTGTTTTTCATCAAGAAGTGAAATGGTCAATAGAGAATATTATGGAGGTAAGTAGGAAATCAGGAAGGGGATTTATTTTCTTGGAGGTAGTAGCGCAAGGTTCTGCAAGTGGTTTGGTGACTTTATGGAACCCTTAGGTCCTTAATCTAATTGATGCAAAAGCCACTAGATCTTACTTATCGTTGGAAATGTAGGTCATAGGGGTCTCAGGGTCGCTAGTATTCACGAATGTTTATGACCCTCAAAGGATAGAGGAGAAGCTCAATTTTCTTCAAGATCTTAAGGAGCTTAGAAATAGAAAATGCCACCTCCCCTGGATTGTAGGGGGAGAATTAAATATGATAACCTCCCTATCATAAAATAAAAGAGGCCTAAGGTGCATAGACAAAGATTATGAATCCTTTAAAAAATTCATTGATGAAGCTAATCTAATTGATATGGAAACAACCAATGGTAATTTCACCTGGAGTAATAAATGCGAAGGGGAATATCAAGTTGTGTCAAGGTTAAATAAATTCTTAATTTTGGAGGATTTGTTGATGGTTGTGCTAGATATGGAAGCCAATATCCTCCCCTGTGGAGGTTTAGATCATTGGTCAGTGATATTAATTATTGCTATGTTAGGTACCCCTAAAAATAGACCATTTAGATTTTAGGCATTTTGGATAGATCATACCTATTTTATGGAAAATATCAAAAAATGGTGGGAGGATTTGATTCCAATCAGGGGCTCTAAGATGTATATATTACAAGCTTGGTTAAGATATATTAAATATAAATTAAAACAGTGGAATAAGATGGAATTTGGTAACATGTTTCGGGAAAAAAGAGACTTGGAATTGAAGATGGAAGCATTACAAAAATATTGATGGAGGAATGCTATTCGGATGAAAGAGGAAGAGAGATGACAAAGCTCCTAAAACTTTGGGAGCAAAGGTGCAGGCAGGAAGAAATTTTATGGAGGTAGAAATCTAGAGTTCTATGGCTTAGAAAAGGAGAGAACAACACTATATTCTTTCACCGATCAACAATTGAGCATAGAAACTCCAATTAAATACTTAGGATTAAGGATGATAGGGGGAAATCATATGAAGTCCATCAGGATATTGAACAAGTATTGGTTCAACATTTCCAAAATGTTGTAGAGGAGCCCCATATAGATAGGACGGAAAACATCCAGAAGATAGTCAAACACATTGTGAAGTTAATAATGGAAAAGCATAACAAGAATTTAAATATGTCTATCTCCATGGAAGAGTTGACCTAAGGAATAAATGAGATGCCAAATGATGAATCCCCATGTCCGGTTAGTTTTACAATTGAATTCCTTGAAGCATGATGGGAAATAGTCAAGACTAATGTATTTGAGGTGGTATTGGATTCCCATAATTCCCTACAATCTTGAAGGCTCTAAACTCTACATTTATTACTCTTATACCAAAGGAGGAGAAGGAAAGTACCCCTAAGAAATTTAGACCAATAGCTCTCCGTAATATGTTGTACAATATCATATCAAAAGTGGCAGCCAATAGGATGTAAACAAATCTTCCAAATTTGATCTCAAAAGAATAGTCTGGGTTCATGGAGGGAAAAAAGTCCTGGATAATGTGATACATATGCATGATATTGCCCACTCTTTGAAGAGCCAGAGGAAGGAAGGAATGATAGCATAGTTGGATCATTCAAAGGCGTATGAAAATATATGTTGGGAATATATAGAGGAAGTGTTATGGGCTTTTGGATTCAAAAATCAATGTATCACTTGGATAATGGCCCTAGTCTCATCCTAAAATTTCTCAATATTGTTTAACGGGGCTCCGGAAAAACATTTCTTCCCTTCCAGGGGAATCATGAAAGTTGATATTATGTTACCATTCATGCTTTTTATAATGATGGAAGGCCTAAGGCAATCAATCTCTACAACCAACGTGGAGGGGGAGCTACGGGGCCTTCAACTACATGAAGAGAGTCAGGATACAACACATTAGTAGTTTTTTGAAGATATTATGTTGCATGGTATCTCGACAGTGAAGGAGGCTCGTGATTTTAAACTCATCCTAGACACCTTTGCATCAACTTCAGGTATGGAAATAAACCATTCCAAATACATGATATTTTGTGTTAATACACATATTTTTATACAAATAAATTTAACTTCTATCTTAGGATTCCAAAGGAAAACTCTCCCATCCAAATATCTTGGGATCACTCTAACGGTTTAGGAATGGAATAAATCTAACTAGGAAAAGGTTAATTCAATCCTAGAGGATAGAGTAAAACGATGGACCGCCAAGGCTCTGAACTTGGCTGGTTTCCTTGTGATGACCAAATTCATTCTACAAACAATTCTGAGTTATATGGTATCTATCGCCGCAACTCCTAAATGGGTTCTACAGAAGATCATAGAAATTCAGAGGAACTTTCTTTGGCGTAGAGAAGAGGATAAAAGGAAATGGGAATTGGTGGCCTGGAACACAATTTGTAAACTAAAATAAAAGGGAGGCCTCAGTCTTCAGGATCTGGAGATAATCAACAAAGTGAGTGGAGAAACAATATGGTGGATGTGGCTAAAGGGGGGTCAACACCATGGGAAAATATTTGGAGATAAAAGTGTGCTCCTAACTTCTCTATGAAGGACCTTGTCCGCTTGTCGGACTCAAGTCAAGGATCAACAATATTGAATTTGGCTTGGAGTAATAGAGAAACAATATAAAAACACTACTTTTGGGAGATCAAAAATGGAAAGGCAACCTTGTTTTGGGATGATGCTTAGAAACACCAACCTAGGTTAAACAAGTATGAATGGTGCCCCATCCAATTATTTACAGACAATTAGTTTTGCAAAGAATTTCATTAGTTCCGCAAATAGCGACTCGAAAGCAATAAGTTGAGAAGGTGGAACTTAGCTGTATTTTAGGAGCTAAACTAGAATGACCAGGTGGTTACAGGGTTAGTAGAGGAATTAAGTAAGAGAAAAATCATATTCAATGGGGATGATGATCAATTAATATGTGGGGGGTGGGGGAGGAGGGGGGAATAAGGAGGAGAATTCAATCTTCAGGATGCCAAATTATATCTTAGCGATGGCCAAACTAGGACATATGACCTAGCTTGGAAAATATTATTTGCATCAACACATTGGTAAAAAAATAAAATTTTCCTATGGCTAGTGTTGTACCAGAAAGTTATAACCTAGGATAATCTACCTAAGATAAGATATATTGGAGCCTCATGATGTTGGATTTGTGAAAACTTAGAGGAAAATTTAAACCACCTGTTAAATACCTGAAGCTACACGGCTGTATTACGGGAATGGATTGTTATCGGGAAATCTAGTGTCTATGCAGAGCTGCTAGTCCCACTAACGTTGGTAGCTACCTTAGAAACAAACAAACTAAAACCACTTTTGTTTTCCTTTATGAGAAGTAGATAAGAGAGGAACAAAGGAGACCAATCTCTGTCTTGTGCTTGGTTCCTTGCTTGATTCCTCCCCCTTCTGATAGATCCTTGCCATTCGCCTCCTCATCTACCCAGCTTCAAAGAGCACCTGTGGAATCAAAGCAGCATAACACTATCCAAGAACAGAGATCTACTATCATAAACAATATAGGACCATATATATATTGACCACACAAATGCATATATCATCAATCATACAAGAATGTGGAGGAAAACTTGAATAGCTTTATTAATAATCAAGAATAGCAAAGAGGATTACAACCAATTGTTCTGACCCAACGTCATCCTCTCAGCAAGAAAGCCCTTCTTCACCTCATGAAAAGCTTAGATCACCCAACACTATGACGTTACACCAAGAAACCAGTAGCACTTCCTTACAAGATACAAAATTCCAGCCCCCGAATCTTTGAGATGAGGTGTCCATATATAGATGTTTGCAAGGGGGGTGAGTCAGCTTTTGAGATTTGATTAGTGTCCTCTCTCTGATAGTTCTTGATTCCACTTGGAGATTGATGATCTCTTACTCATCCCTGGGCGAATGCAGAGAGGCAAGTGTCATAGGAGAAGTTTCTGGAAGATTCCATGATCTTCCACCTCGCAAATTGACTCTGCCATTTGTCCACTCTCGCCCATCGCACCCCATAGAAGGGCTTTTCAGTATGCATCGCACCTCCCGTGTGCATTTAGGTGGGATGCAGTGCACTTTGACCATGGAGCAGGTGAGATGGTCCAGTTTTGACCAGTTCTGAGTAGTTTTTCATGGAGAACTTCTGGGAGATGATGTAATCAGCTGACCTTGTTCTTTTAGGGGTTGGAACAACACTTTTAGGGACTTAGGAGCCCTTGGTTTATGGACATTTATGATTGGGGTTGCAGTGCCCAAAAATGTCTATAACAGTTTCCCCCTAAAGCATGAGGTCGTTAATCTTTTGATGTCGGGTGAAATGCTTTATCATGAGGATCCGAAGTTTTTTCAAGATGGAAGGCGACCTGTAATAAGATACGATACAATACATTATCTTCATAATATTTTCATGATCTAGCCAAGGTGGGCATTCCCATGCTTAGATTTATAAATTCATTTTCATGTACATAAGACAGACAATCGTCTGAGTGCAGACTGATGATTCTGGTAGAGCCATCATCCCTTAGATTGGATGATTATCTGTGCAGCAATGATGTACATTTGATGTCTTTATTTTCCTGAATATATATCACAGCCCGGATGGATGAAACTAGATCCAGGGTCTTCAATCTCGTTCGATCTTCACTCAAAATACAAGTCGATCCATGTGAGAGATGTTCTGGAGTCGAACATGGAAAGACATCGCCCGATTACCAGCCAATGATGTAAGTTGTTAACAGGCACCAGAGGAATCACCGATGATGATGATGACCCTCAAGGTACTACAGTACAATTCACGTGGTGTGAATAAGGGACTTGGCGTCGAACACCACACAACATCTTTCGGTCGAAGGCCATTGATGTAAACCTGTCGCCGAAAGTGAGAAACTTGCCATTGAGGCATGTAAGCTTCAAAGTACTGAAAGGGTTGTTCCTAGATCGACTTCCTAGATAATGAGCTGATGTCGACAAGAAGCGATATGTCATAGGAGGGCCTTACTGAATCCCACATCAATGACATGGAATGGAGCAAATGATTTTAATGGAGGTTAAAACGATCTGATGACATAAGGTTTAGGGTAGTGGTCATGAAAGAATGGAGCGTAAATATATTGTAGTGGATGAGACATAGGTGAATTTTCTGAGCGACTTCTCTTGAACATATCGGTGACACTGACATGATGGATTGGTAGCGTTAACCCAAAATATGGATGGTGTGATGGACAAATGGTGATATGACCGGTGAACGGAACAACCCAACCCGACTCGAATGCGGAGTGAAAGTGTCATGTTCAAGAGGGACTTGCTACCAACAAATTTTCTTCAAGTTTTCTTCCCAATTTTTCCCCAGTCATTGCTGACCAGTAACTCTTTATTTTTGTCAAGATTGAGGAGGATAACATATGCTTGTTCTATAATTTTCCCTTCACGCAAACCCATCGCTATATTTTAACGAGCCTAGCGATAGTGAAACTCATTCTTGTCGATATGGACAAGTTTTTCGCTATTCAGTTCTAACGAGTTTAATGACAAAGATAACTCGGTCCTTTTCAATTTTAGAGAGTCTGAAAGGGACATAAAGAAAACTCCAACAATCCTTTTTCGTCATATAATCCTTTAAGTCCGAAAAATTATAAAATAGTACAAAAGGGATGAATTTTCGGTAATTTTAACGAGCCGAACAAAGCAAGCACTGGATATTTTTGTGTAATAATCCCTCAGGTCCAAAAATATTAAAATTTAAAAGAGGGATAGCACTTCCAGTCACTTTAACGAGCTGGAGAGGCCAATTTCTCGGAAATATTTTCATATTTTACGAGTCAGATGAAAAGAGCTTAAAGGAGACTCGTTTTTCGAGGAACAAGTGATAAATTCAGGTAGCAGCTAATTCCAGGTAAGGTTTGGAATTTTCCAATCACGGCAGTGTCACAAGGATGGCTAACAGGATCACTCTTCGCAGCTGTTCCTCAAAAAGGGTAAACAATCAAATGGAGGTGAATGATCGGCCAATACAGGGTGAAGGTGATGATGAGAACACAACCAAGGTTTCAAAGGCTGATGATAATGCATTCACGATGGTTATGTACCCGAAATTGGTTCATTTTTTAATGAGCTTAAACTCTGGGGGAACATTTTCTCATTGCTTATGTTTATTTTTTAACGAGCCTGAATTTCGTGTTAAAACTGCTCGATATAATGGTCATTGATTACCTTGATTTTACCATTGACAACTTTGTTCCTTCAAAGGTTGTACTACCTGCTCAATTGCTTCATCAAACTAGTTAGAAACGAACAATATATGCTTGAAAAATGAGTCAAAACACTAATATTTTACTTGATTTATGTGAAAAGTAATTTAAAAGTGGTTTTTACCTCTCATTTGACCATTTCATTTGAAATTTGGTTTGTTGGAGCTTTGGAGGTGCTTTCCCCCTTGATTTTTCACTAGCTAATTCTGGGAGATTCTGTGGACGATTATTGGCACTGTCTGGACTAGGTAAGGGCTAAACCTGAGCTCTTCAGTTTCATTCTTTACTTTTTGAATTCTGAGCATGTTTTCTAGTTTTTCTGAGCCTCTAGGTTTTCAAAAACTCGCCCTGTCCCCATCGCACCTTTCCTATATCGAAAGGTGCGATGCATGCTGGCTTGGCCATTGGCCATTCAGCATGCATCCCACCCAGTACACTACTGGGGGTGCGATGGGCGCAAGGAGGGAAAGTTGTGCACAGTTTTTGATGGAATTTTTTTTCCTCTTTTTCACCAAATCAAGATCCTGACTCTTCTCTTGTTTGTTTTCAGAGATTCATTGGAGAAAAATGCCTGTCACATGGCAAGAACATGAGCATGAAGAAGAGGACATGCTTGCTTTACATGATCTAGTTACGTTAAATGCACTGCAGAACTTTGTTCTGTTCAAGTTTTTCCGCATCTCTAGCATGAGGCAACAAATCAACTTGTTGCAATATTTTCTCGATGTATGGGATCCTACCAACCAGGTGTTCCAGATTAGGGGAAAATCCATCCCCTTTACTGTCGTGGACATCTATTTTTTGATTGGATTATTGAGGCGTGGTGCCCCTATCTCATTATCAGGTTTGGCCTGTGGGGGTGAATCTGTGAGAGACTACATTCGTCGGTACTACAGAGAGGGATCTTAGCCGAGTAAGGACGGCAAGATCAACATCCGAGATGTCACTGACAGTTCCTTGAGGACCATTCTGTTTACTTTTGCTAGACTGGCTGGTAGTGCGGCTCTTCATGTGTCCAACAGGTCTTATATTTAGTATGCTTTGGAATGCCTTGAACCAAAGGTGTTCAACTGGTGTGATGCAGTACTCTCTGTGATGAAAGAACAACTGACCAAGGTAAATAATGGAAGATTGAAGAACTTTGGATATGGTTCTATTTTGACTACTTTTGCCTTGGAAAATATCCCGCTGATGCAGCGGCAGTATGTTTCACTTGGTTTACCTCCACCGACTGAGCCACGGATGCAGAGATGGGTCGACCTTATGGCCAGACATGCTGGTCAGTCCCAGGTTTCCTTTTCTGGTACCTTCTTCAAGTGGTTCAACTGTCAGGAGATGGTTTTTTCGGAGTATCCATATGCTAGTATGGATTTCCGAGGTGACCCGGATTTGGTACTACTGGCTGGCGAGCAGTGGGGTGTCATCGGTAAATTCTTTGACCATATCTCTGTTTATCATTTCTCTTTATAACATTCTTGTGCTTTCTTCTATCAAGACTAATCAAAACTCATGTGCTCATGTAGATGTTGGACCAGTTCGGCCAGTAATACGCCTGAGAGTGCCAGTTGCCGCTCCAGTAGGAGAGGTTGTGGGAAGGGCTATCCTTCGCGACCTTGATGTGGCCGAGACTCTTTCAGAATTGCAGGATCAGGTCGAGGGCCTCACCCTTGGTATTCCGGACGTGAGGACCGACGAGTTGCCTCTGAGGTTGCAGCGACATACTACCGGCGTGCCGAGTCGGTGGACTAGGCTTTAACGCATGATTTCACAGGCGGTGACTCATTATCACCATCATCATTAGACTAGGGTTCCCCTAGCGTTTTGAGTTTTGGGTCATCTGACCAATTTTTTCTTGGTTACAGAACATTATGTGTAAACCATAAACAGTTATATATATATATATATATATATATATATATATATTGATTTTCGAAGTTTTATTTTGGTTAAGTTACATGATCCTGATGCAAATATTGATGAAATGCTAATGTCTATCTAACACATAATTTGTCAATGAGTCTGTTAATGTGTTTAGGTTTATGGAAATATGCTGATATTGAATAAAATCAAATTTCCTTTCCAAAATCTTGACCCTTAGGAACATGCGATAGATATCTGGATTTCGAACGGAGTAGATACCAGTGAGTTGTAGTATGACGAGTTGTGAGTCTAGTCTGACGACAAGTCGGCATATGCCATGTGTGATGGCATCAGAGAGAAGTTCTATCAACGCGCTATATTCAAAGATGTTATTTGTTGACAGACCAATACATAACCCTCCGAAACTTACTAACTCGCCGCTTGGATAAAAAATGGCCCAGGCCGTAGAAGATAGGTACCGTGAACTACGACTCGCTCCGTTGGCATATCCAACAAATGGTTCCAATAGGTTTGACATCTGCAACAAATGTAAAAGTGGATTACTTGACCAAAACAATTACCCTTAGCAAAAACAAAAATGTAACAAAAGCATAGGGGTTACTACACTGAATCATGCGTAGTAACGCTTAAGGTACAATCCATTACGGGGTTGCGCCATTGGAATCCCGTCATAATCTACTAACTCATAGGCCCCTTTTGCTAATACACGTTTAACAATATAGGGGCCCATCCACAAAGACTTGAATTTACCTGTTCCCAATTTATCGGATTCCTGGTCGTAAAGTAAGACCAAGTCACCTTCTGAGAAGACACGGGGTTTGTCATTCTTGTTGAACTGCACCTTGACTCGTTTCTTATGGGTTTCGTTAGCCAAAGCAGCATCATGACGGGTTTCATCCAATTGGATTAGTTCCAAGAAACGAGCCTCCTCTTTTGAAGTTCCGGGGAGAAGGTCGACTGCAAGTTTGAGGGTTGAGATTTCACACTGAACTGGTAAGATTGCTTCTAGGACATACACCAGTTGAAAAGGTGTAAACCTGGTTGTGTTCCTTACCGATGTTCAGTATGCGCACAAGGCTAAGTACAGGATCAGGTGCCAACTCATTTTGTGGACTCCAATCATCCTTTGCAGCATCTGTTTTAGGACTTTGTTGATTGCTTCAACTTGTCCATTGGCCTGCAGGTAATATGGAGTAGAGCTGTCGTGGGACAACCCCAATTTGGCAGCCAATACGACCATCATGTGATTGCGAAAATGTGATCCATGATCTGTGACTATGGCCTATGGAACGCCGAATCTGGTGACTACATGATTGAAAAAGAAAAGGGCAGCTATTTCACTGGTGTTGTTTAATGTAGGCATCACCTCGGCCCATTTGGTAAAATAGTCTACCGCGACTATGATATACCCATGCCCCCCGGTCGAGGTGGGGTTACATGTCATGAAATCTATGCCCCATTTGGAGAATGGCCTGACTGCAACTATTGGTTGCAGGGGTGCGGGTGGTCTTCTGGTTTTGCTATCGAAAATTTGACATGCATGGCAACTTCTGACTGCGTTTATGCAATCTTTGAACATTGTTGGCCAGAAGTATCCTGCTCATAAAAATTTTTGCACCATAGCTTAACCAGATTGATGCCCCCCACACACGCCTGAATGGCAATCATTTAGGACTTTTTCGGCCTCCTCATGGGTGAGGCACCTCCTCAGAACTGTATCGACACCACGACGGTAAAGTGTATCACCGACGATCATGTAGTCTTTTGATTGGTATCGAATACATTTTTGTTCCGAGCGAGAGGTATTAGTCCTATACTTTTGGGTTTGGAGATAGATGATTATATCTCCATACCACGAATTTCTTGAAGATATCAGAAACAAAGACTCATCCACGATGGTTTCTTCGGATGTTTCATCTTTGGACGACAATGGGAGATCGCATAGTAATTCCACGAAAACCAGGGATTTTTTTGATTTGGATTTTACAAATTCCAGATCAAAGTCGTGAATAATTTCTATCCATTTTGAATATTTGACCCCCAGCAACTGTCGCGACAATATATAAGTCATGGGGTTGCAATCTGACAAAATGGTAGTTTTTCGAAAGAGGACATAGTGTCGAAATATTTGTATCGCTTGAACAGCTGCAAGAGCCAGCTTTTCAACATAGGAGTACTTGCTTTCTGTATCGTTTAAGTTTCTACTCAAATAATATATAGGATGTTCAATTCCATTGTCTTCTTGTACTAAAACCATTGCGATGGTTGTATCCGCTGCAACGAGATACAGGTTAAAGTCTTTTTGATAATCAGGAGCATACATTAATGATGCTTTCATTAGGGACTCCTTTAAATCATCAAAGGAAGCTTGTGCAACCTGATGCCAAATGAAGGGTACTTCTTTTTTCAATAAACCTGTATAACCTTTAGCAAGTTCGACGTAATTTGGAATGAACCTCCTCAGAAAGTTTGCTTTCCCTTGGAGTTTCTGAATCTGAAGCAAATTTGAAGGTGGAGGCAAATTTATGATTGCCTGAACCTTATATGGGTCGAGACGAATCCCGTCCTTTGAGACTACAAAGCCAATTAAATGACCAGAACTAACACAAAACACACATTTGTGTGGATTGAGTCGTATCTTGTAGTGTCGGCAACGTAGGAATATTGCTCTTAAATGCTGTGGATGATCGGTCCGTTTTCGCGAATGAGCCGGAAGATCGTTGAGATATGGTTGAACGATGTTTTTGATGTCATGGAAGGCATAATTCATTGCCCTCTAAAATGTTTCCCCTGCGTTCTTTAAACCAAAGGGTAACCTGCGATATGCAAATGTGCCCCACGGACAAATAAATGCAGTCTTTGACTGGTCCTGTGGGTGGATATTTATTTGATTATACCCGGAGAATCTATCCATAAATGAAAAGATTTCACATCCGGCGCATTCATCAATTATCTGGTCAATAAAGGGTGTAGGGTAGTTGTCTTTTGGACAAGCTTGATTTACATCCCTATAATCGATACACACTCTAATCGTTCCTTGTTTTTTCATTACAGGAACAATATTCGATACCCAATCGGTTAGAGGAACTGGGTAAATAAATCCAGCATGGAGAAGTTTTTCAACTTCTACTTTGATGGCATCGGCTTTATTAGGGTGCACCTACTGTAGCTGTTGTCGTATTGGTTTGACATATGGATACATCTTTATTTCATCTTCAACTATACTCAAGTCAATGCCTGGCATTTCATCATATGACCAAGCAAAGACATCTCTGAATTCATGAAAAAGAACTTTGTATATTTCCAGTTCTGAAGGAGAACAACATTTGCCAACATAAATATTCTCTACAACATCTGTTTTGGTCGAGATATTTATGGCGATAGTCTCTTCAATATTGGACAAGTTTCGCTCGGAATCCACCGTGTTTACAGTATTTGATAGGAAATCAAAAACTGAAGGATGATGAAGGTCATCAAGAGTATCTTCTTGACAATCCGGAAGATGGGAACGATGGTGGTAATCTTCCCATGGCACCCCGTCAATTATCATTGACAGAACAATTCCTTCGTCGGTGTAATTCACTTACGACCAAGGATCTGAAGGGGTGCTATATTCCTTAGACCTATCTATCCAAACGCTTGATGAGCATTGATTTGGGTCTGCCTCCCATGCCAAAAACATTGATTGCTACAATATTTCTATTTGGTTTGTAGGCAATACCTACAGATGATCCATGTTAATATCATTTTCTGAGATCTTTTGAATAGAAGATATCATATTGCAGGTTCCTACCATTGCCACTTCCGCTAGGTTGATTGGAGGTGGGAGGGCAAAAGTCCCCATTAATATAGGATCTTTTAGTAGGCCTACTCCGATATTTTGAAGCAAATGGGGGCTTCCATGGATCATCAGAATGCTTCCCATAACTTGGGAACTATTGGGGAGAAATGTATGTTGGTCGACGATTGTAATTCCTCCTTAAAAGGGAAATGCAATCTTCCTAAAGTAGGTCGACACAATGGCAGCCATAGCATATATCCAGGGCCTTCCCAGTAGGATGTTGTAATCGAGGTTTCCGTCGATTACTTCGACATCTATTTCTACTGTTTTTCCCCCCAGTTCAACTTGCAAGTTATTTAAAATCCCATATGGGGTATATGTTCGTCCATCAAATGCTTTTAATTTCATCGAGGATTGCGACAAGGTTGGAGATCCTAAAGTTTTCCGGCAACTCATCGACATAATACATGTAGATGCCCCCTCATCAATAATTGTTCTATGAACAGTTTTGTTGAGGGCTTTCACTTGAATGAGGAAAGATAGTTGAGCTAGTAACTGAGGATCATATCCTTTGTGATTAAAGGACACAAGATCAGAATCCTTTGGGTCAATCCCACCTATTGTTGATAATAAAGCCTGCTTTTGGGAGGGGAAATTTCGCAATACCTCAAGTGTCAACATAGAGGATGGCAATTGGGCCAGATCTTCCACTATATTATAATGTTGTGCTGCTCTGGCATGAGGATTAAATGTCGACTTGTGTACTACTCCCTTTGGCGGTTTTATTGTTAGCTATGGAATGATGGGCGGTGCAACTTCTGTCGAAGTTGTTGTCAAACTACTAGGTTGATCTTTATCCTTGTTGTTCGACAGCTGTGGATTCCCGTAATCTTTATTCCTTGTCATTATCAAAGCATCATTTTGCTGTTTCGAAACCGACAACATTAGCACTTGGGATGGGGAAGCATTATCACTGGCAACCAGATTTTTTCCTGGATTTGGAAACGGATCAGTTAATACCGCCGAGTTTTTCAAACTCTTGAAGAATTTTCTGAGCTCGGCTTTATATGGACATTCTCTTGTCCAATGATCCTCATCACATATAAGATATGGACGATTTGGTTTCTTATCTCCAAAATGGTTTGCAGAAGATTTTTCAGGTGATGATTCCTCGAGTTTCTTCTTCTTCCCTTTGTTTTTCTTCTTGCCTCCTGGTTGCTTGGTTTCTTTGCCTTTGTCAGTTGAGACGGAATTTACTTCCGAGGCGAGAAGTTCTTCTTTTGCATTTTGACTAGAAATCTTACGGGCCTTTTTAGATGTAGCCTTTATTGGTTTTGTGTCTATCGTACCAATCATGCCATCGCCAGCATGAGAGTCATTGTTCGATTTAGGAGGAGGAGGAACGGAAAATTCCGGTCTGGGAGCGTCAGGGATTTTATCGTAGAGCGTGCCAGACTGAGTATAAATCAAGTCTAAATATTTCTCATGGGCAATAAATTGCTCTTCAGTGACAACTCCTCCTTTTGCCACATCTTCTGTAATGGAAGGTAATAATGACTTAATAAACCATTCAGCTAAAAGCTGATCAGGAACATATGTTTTTACCATTCTACGATGACGTCGCCACTGATGGATATGATCGGATATGTGAGTGGTTGTCGTTTGCTTGAAATTGGTAAGAAGTTCTGTTCCTGTTTCGTACCTTATGGGTAATTGAAAATGGGTTAAAACGGTTGTGGCTAGGGTACTGAAGTTATCTAAAGAAGCTCTAGGTAATTTGATATACCATTTTGCTGCCAAACCAGTTAACATTCTCTGAAAAAGGCGAGGCCTAATTGAATCATCATTTAGGGTGTTTGATGAACACCACAGATGAAAGGTCATCACATGATTCGACGGGTCTTCACCCGGATTTCCATTAAATTTAGGAATATCTGACGGAATTTTATGCAGAATCGCTGGCCACCATGGGGCATAAGCAATTGGATCGTTCATTAGCCGATTTAGATCCGGTAACTCTAAAGTCGCCACGAAGGGTAACTGTTGATTCAGGTTTGGCGAAGCATACCCAGGATAAGACAGAATTGCCTGGGCAGTTGGTCTTTGCATACCAGCATAATGCATTTGATGCTGGTAAATTTGGTAAGTTTGAAGGGCATAACCATTGTAGAATGGTTGATTTTGACCGTTTTGAATATACGGCTGCTCAATATTTGCAAAGATTTGTTGCTCAGATCCTTGGTAAACTTGTTGGAATTGCGGTTGTTGATATTGCACCAGCCATGGTTGTGAAGCCATGTGCTGTTGTCCAATACTGGCTATTTGACCAAGATGAGGGGTAATTGTACCTGTTTGGGCCTGTGTCATTCCACTAGTTGGCGATTCTGGTTGAGTCACAGGAATAAGAGGCTATTGCATTACAACCTGAGAAACCTGAGGTTGGCATACAACAGGCAACGCTTGTACTTGCGACACTGTCACAATAGCCGACGTAGTGGGTATATTTGACATAGGTAAACATTGTTGCATAGAGTATACAACTCTTGGTTGTTGATACAGTATTGGCACCCAACCATTAGATGTAATTCCATCATAACCTAAATTTTGTTGTGAACTCTCATATGGTTGTCCTCCCGGAGGAGACAATGAAAGGGTATATTGCCCCCCATACGGCGGTAATCCGGTACTTAAACGAATGGTTTGCCCTTGAGGACCGGACTGCCCAAATTGACACCGTGAAGGATCAATTTGCTGAGACTCAACATAAGAGTTGCTGGATATTATTCCGGATGAACAAACCGCAATGGACCATACTGTCGAAATAGCCCCTGAGTGGGCCCCATATAGCGATTGAGATCTAGTTGGGATAGATGGTATGCCAGCGAACATCGTTGGAGTGACAACAGGAAGTTTTGTCGTTGCTATGTCAGATGACACAATCCTAGATGTCGACAGTCATTCAGGCATTTCTAGTCTATCCAAAAGATTTCCTAGCGATTCTACAGGAGCTTCTGATAACGGTAGACTAATTTTTAATGAAGAAGGATATAGGGTGATCCCGACTCCAAATTGCGATGGAGTACTAGATGAAGGATCCTCCACAATCTCTTCTATAGCAATCAGACCAGGTGGAAGAGGTAGACCGTCAGGTCCGTAAAAAATTTCTGGTGCCGAAGAAGGTCTATAATCTGCAGCGATAGATGTTTGGGGAATAACACCTTCTGAATCAGCTGTAGATGGGGGCTAGTTCAGTAATACAAGTGCTTACCTCCACACTAAGATCAGCTCTACTATCCTTTGGTGGCTGCAGAACTTCTTTTATAAAGGAAGGAATACCAAAAATGTTTGGAGTAACCGGAGTCTCTGATGGTGTCGGAACACTTGTTCTAACTTTACCAGGGGATTTGGAATCGGTTAAACAAGTTCGCTTCGTCCATAATATTTTTGATTCTTGAGACAAAGACGGTTAAATCGTAAGCCTCCGCGAACGATGGGGTTTCAATTCACTTTCTTCCACGATTTCGGATTACTTGACCAACTAAAAATCAAGGGGAAATATGTTTCCGAATTAAATGAATTTTATACGCTTTGACACAACTTGTTTTTTCAATTTTTAAGAGTCGAGAAAAAACAAAAGATGACTCTAGTCGCCTTCGATTTTTAATGAGCTTGAAGTGACAAGTGCTCAGATGGACCTTTTCCTTTAAGGAGTCTGAAAAGGAACGAAAGAGACTACTCTAGAAATCTAGACAGAGGGATTACCAAACCAATCGCAAAACTGCAAAATACTTTTTACGGTATGGCAGTCAATCTTCCCGAATGTTGTGTTCAGTGCATTGTGATTGATAGGGCGACAGACACGGCTTCCTATGGATAAAGGATATAGCCTATTGTGGTCTCCCAATATATACTCGATGGTACGTGGGATCACAAGTCCGTACTGGCACTTATCGTCTCAAAGTGGAGGAATCACCCAACCAAAAATGAAAACAATAGTTACCAGGCTTTACGACGCCAGAATACGTCTCTAGCCTAGACTTCTAAATGTTTTGCGTTAGGTTCCAAAGCGTTTTTAGATTCATTAAATTTATTTTACAGTTGATCTTGATTAAGAAATTTCCTTTCAGGTTCACCGCGTGATGTAGATATACAATTCCTAAAATGCAATCTAAGATGATAAACAATCATTTAATCTTCTTTTTGCAATGAAAATCCTAGCTACTAAAGAAAGAGAGATGATATTCTTTCAACATATAGCAGAGAGAACACACTATATGCACTGTCCTAAATCAAACCAACAAACAATCTAAATGCAAATGCACATGCATGTATTTGTTTTCAACCTTCTTAATGTGTGAATGATAAAAAGAAAGCTAAGCGCAAATCTGAATTATTTTTCAAAGTGACATTACTAACAAGTTTCTTTTCAAGACAAAATGAAGACAATGACGACACTTTGTTATTTGGAATAGAAAACTTGCTTTCGACACTTGAAAAACTATTAATTCAAATCAAATACAAGAGTAAAAGTGTAATCGACTATCAAGAACAATCAGATTCTCTTCTATGAGTGAAACCGACACTTGCGACACTTCCAAATCAAGAAACGACAGTTCAATTACGCTACTTCTTTGTAAAAGAGAACTGAAAATGGCTCACAATATATAAAAACATTTACAGTTCTTTGCATAATGGAGGCAGAATAATGGCAAGGAAGGGGGTTTCCAACAGAGGTATACTGACTACAGAAAGAAAACTCCTGAATAGAGCTGAAAAGAGAAGAAAAACCAAAGTTTGGAAGCAAAATTAGCCCTTTCTGATCAGCTCACCTGTTACACAGGGATTCCAGTATGCATCACATCTACAACACATGGGAAGTGTGATGCATACTGATATCCTTGAAGAGAGGGTGCGATGGTACAGTGCGAGACTTTTGATCCAGTTCTTGATCACAGTTTGTAGCACAGTTCAGGGATTTAGGCCGAGTAAGTGATAATCAGTAGACAAATCACAGGGGTAGATCTAAGGAGGTTACTAGAGCCACCACAAGGGCAATTAGAGAGTTTGTAAATCAATTGTTTAGTTCATAAAAAAAACCCGGAGATAGACTAAAGCAGCATTGATCTACTTTGCACTTACATAACAAATGCAGTTCGAAGGCTAGCTAGCTTGACTTCAGGCTCTGTCTGTAAGTTTATAAAGCAAACAAATATAGACAAACAAACAATCTATTCACTCCTCAGTGGAGTCGCCATTTTGTTATCGGGAAATATAGTGTCTATGCAGAGCTGCTAGTCCCACTAAGGCTGGTAGCTACCTTATAAACAAACAAACTAAAACCACTTTCGTTTTCCTTTATGAGAAGTAGATAAGACGGGAACAAAGGATACCAACCTCTATCTTGCGCTTGGTTCCTTGCTTGATTCCTCCCCCTTTTGTTAGATCCTTGCCACTCTCTTCCTCATCTACCCAGCTTCAATGAGCACCTGTGGAATCAAAGTAGCATAACACTATCCAAGAACATAGATCTACTATCATAAACAATATAGGACCAGATATATATTGACCACACAAATGCATATATCATCAATCATACAAGATTCATGTGGAGGAAAACTTGAATAGATTTATTAATAATCAAGAATAGCAATGAGGATTACAACCAATTGTTCTGACCCAACGTCATCCTCTCAGCAAGAAAGCCCTTCTTCACCTCATGAAACCAACAACACTTCCTTACAAGATACAAAATTCCAACCCCCGGATCTCTGGGATGAGGGATCCATATATAGATGTTTGCAAGCGGGGTGAGTCAGCTTCTGAGATTTGATTAGTGTCCTCTCTCTGATAGTTCTTGATTCCACTTGGAGATTGATGATCTCTTACTCATCCCTGGGTGAATGAAGAGAGGCAAGTGTCACAGGAGAAGTTTCTGGAAGATTCCATGATCTTCCACCTTGCAAATTGACTCTGCCATTTGTCCACTCTCGCCCATAGCACCCCATAGAAGGGCTTTTTAGTATGCATCGCACCTCACGTGTGCATTTAGGTGGGATGCAGTGCACTTTGACCATGGAGCAGGTGAGATGGTCCAGTTTTGATAAGTTCTGAGTAGTTTTTCATGGAGAACTTCTGGGAGATGATGTAATCACCTAACCTTGTTCTTTTAGGGGTTGGAAAAACACTTTTAGGGACTTAGGAGCCCTTGGTTTATGGACATTTATGATTGGGGTTGCAGTGCCCAAAAATTTCTATAACATGGATGGCCTTTATCTTCAGGAAAATCGTTTGAATTGGGGATAATATACAGGAAATGATAAGGAAATGGTGATTTAATTATAAAAAAAATGAGGTGTTGAACCTCATCTAGGGCCTGACATCAAGCTTCATCCTTTTTCAATATGGAAGGAACAAAATAGGTGAATGTTTCTTAACAATAAGCTCCCTATAGAATGTCTGGTGGAAGAAATAAGGCGCCAGTTAAAGGAAATTATAAGTAGTAGAGGGCCCAAACTTTCAAAGGAAAAGCCATCTCCTCAGGAAGTAAGATTTTAAGGTATCTAGTACTGGAATACCTACATATACAAGTGCATGGATCTAGAGATCTCCAAATCCAGTTGGACTCAATGATCTCGTTCCCCCCCCCAAAGGCTTTCTTAAGTTGAATTTTGACGAGGCATCGAAAGGGAACCTTGGCAGAACAGGGGTAGGAGGAGCTATATGGGACTTGAAGGGAAAAGTACGTAGAGTCTTTTTCATTAATTTTGTCCATGCCTTAAATAGTGCATTAGAATTCCATGCACTGGAGCAAGGGTTAGAGTTGTTGGCCCGTGAGGGAATTGTAAACACCATTGTCAAAGGAGACTCATCATTAAATGTCAAAGCATCATGAAGTCTTTAATGTGGCACAAAGATAGGTAAGGTAACGAGGAACTGGTGCTTTGCGCAATGAATATAACATATACAACACCCCGTGGAGCCCTTGATAACATTGGAATTCACTCTTGTCTGAAGATCAACAAAGGTGTTAGAAAACAGGCTGGAAAATGAAGGGATATAAAGTACACAAACATTAATAGACGTGGTGTGGGAGGATATCCTAGAGGTCCAATTAAATATTGTCGAAATTTGGTGGAACGAGATAGCTCCATGACAACAAGCGATGCAAACATTGCAGAGGTGGGCCTCATTCCTGGCAGAGGCCCACTTTCCCATGCGAAATGCGAATGAAGAATACTTAATAATGGAAAGGCAAGTTTTAATCGTGATAGGAGAGTGGCCACGTGTATTCATTGCATGGATAGGGTGACATCTGATGTTGGTGAAGTTAAGATCGCTTCCATCATGGTTCGTCATGCAGATCGACTCTTAAAGGCGAAAGAGGTACTCAAGATGTGGGCAAGTATGATATTAAGAGAGGTGCCATATAAGAGTAGGCTAATGGTGATTGTAGGCTGTACAAACTACTAAGAATGAAAAATGATGGGGATATTTACCACAAACACACACAAAGAAATAATAATATCATTGATGGATCATAAGAACCGAAAATGGTGAGAGAAAGTACAAAAAATCTTATTAGGCGAGGCAAGTCAATGATATAAGCTTTAAATTTGGGCCTAGGGACTAGCATACTCAATTTGAGCCCGGGAGTTGAGAGGTGGTGGGGTAGAGAGCTTTTGATAGTAACAACAACGAGGTCAGTTAAGGTTTCAGAGCGTAGAATGGGTAAGGTTAAATATGAAGGGGGTAGGTCGAGCGGAAGACTAAAAGCGAATGTAGAGGGACCAAGGTGCAACAAGTGGTCACGTATGGAGACAAGGGTGAGGGCAATAGTCGACACCTATCATGCCACAATGCTGCAGAAACCGAAATAGATTATAGAGATATGGGAGATCAAAGTGCGAAGGAAATGAAGGGCCATCCCTGATAGCAGAATTAAGGAAGAAGTGAACTGGATTATTGATACTGGTGAAACCAAGAACCAAGCAAATCTATATCATAAAACCCTAGAGACTGCATTTTCATGTTAAGACTTTGGTAGGAAATTTGCAAGCGGAGGTAGTAGAGGAAACAACCAAAAGGAAGTTGGATATTGAACACCAGCTAAAGGAAATTAACCAACACATGAGTGGAATTAAAGCAATCCTGAAGGCACTGATAAACATAGAAAAACTGCAGGATTGACGCACTAGTGACATGAACACCTTGTTCTCAATTTATCTCAAATACATCCATAATGTTGACATTATGTTGGGGCACTCGAAAGGGGAACCTGCCTGCTTAAATAAATACAAAGCTCGGGAGGTCAGTGGTGCAAGCCTCTAGCCAACGACATCTCTAGAGGCTCTAGTGGTGGATCTAGTGTAGGTACAATGGCAGCTTCAACCCCTACTTCACTTTATTGTGGCGGTGATTAGGTCTATAGTAAATATAGTTAAAGGCTTAATTAAGCAAGATAGGATTTACTTCGTTAAGTCCAGGTTTGTAGATTATAGTTGTCAAGAATTTTAGATAGGAAGACTTGTGAAAAGTAATGTTAAGAAATATTAGTTTTTCTAAGTATTTTAAGAGCTATCAGAAACTAAAAAATCACATGGTCTTCTTGGACAAGAGTGGGATTAAGACAATATATTTGTGTAGCTGATCTGATTTGCAATCCGAAAGACCAATTGCGTTTTTGGTATTCTTTGTTTACTAAGTAAGATAAATATTCTATGTTGACTTACAAAAAAAATGTTTCTTATCATTGAGAGGATGGTTTATTGGCCCCTTTTGCCCCTATATATACCTAGAAGGTTCCTCAAAGATGACGGAATTTTCTTGTGTTCCCTCTAAGCCATAGGAGTTCTTTGTATGATACTTCATCACAAAAATTACTTTGTAGACAGTTCCAAACTTCCCTTCAATGATCCTAATTTTATGGAAGATGTCTTCACATTGGTCCTTATTATTTTATATATCTTGAACATTCAGAGTTTTAACCAACCATTATGTTTCTTCTATTCTGAAGAGCTTCACCTCCCATGTTCTAGAATATAATAGGGTGAATGCATGAAGATGGGTTACACTTTGGAGCCAAATATTAGAATGTAATTTCAGGTTTTTACTCTTTTATCAAACTCAAGCTCTCAAATTCATATAATGATTGTGAATTTTGATTTAGAGTAAAAAGAAAATTTGTGGAGAATTATGTTTTTGTCCTAAAGATATTTTTGGTAAAAAAAATTGAGTGTCGTATATTATGTCAATTTTCCGTTAATGAAATGTTTGTCCTTGTAAATTTTCACACATCTTAAGAGGTATGCATATGTTCACGTAGCATAACTTTGTCTAAAATGTGTAATTATATATATATATATATATATATATATATATATATATATATATATATATGAATGAGCATGATCTACAGAGAGAGAACTAAGTTATTGATATTAAAACTTTATTTTTCTTATCAAAAATTATATTTTTTATTATTTTTCAAAGCTAGTGAATGAATATTTCAATTGCATTTTTCAGACACATGTGTTCACGTAAGTTTTTTTCTACTATTTAAATAAATTCAAAAACCAAGAGTAATTTTTTGAAGACGACTCATAAACGAAGATACTAGTATTTTTTGAAATATTTTTGTTTTGTATATTTTATGTTATTATTTTTTTATTCAACTCCTTTTAACCTATCCAAAAAAAATTCAAGGACTATGTTTAAAAGGAATTAGAGAAAAAAATATCATGAATTTCAAAATGTCAAAATCATATGACATTGGATACAGGATTCCTTCATGAATCCAACGTGATCAACTCCGCCACTTAAGGACAAATTCTGCCTTAAGTCCTTCAGGATTCAAAATGGTGTTGCAGAATTGGGGTGGTTTGGAATTCCATATATGGGGAGGTCGACTTTTCTCATATGTGGGAGAAAGATTTTCTATATTTTTTTTGGGGCTCGTCAGTCAGAACTCATTAATATTCTAAAGTGGGTCTATAGGTGAGTAGGCTAGGTTCTTGAGGCTTGAGGATGGACCTTCGTTCTTCTAATAATAATTTCTATCTATGGTATAATTGGTAGTGGCCCCCTCTGGGAAGTTCAAGTGTTTATTGTGTATGTTAGATCCCATGGAGGTCATTGGCATAGGGGTACCAACCTCCCTATCTTTAATTTAATATTATTTCATAGTCGATCCACATACACCGGACCTACCCAACCATGTAAGTCACTCCTCTTGTTCTATAAGGGAATGATTGAGTTTGTTGGTTTTTATTTTTCAGTAGTTTAAGGGTTCAGGGTCAAAATTGTTAGTATGATGTTGCGCCAAAAGGGTTGCCCACACCATAGGGGTGGGCAATGTGGTCATGGTAATCACCCTCCAATAAACCCTCCAGTGGATGCATGTGACATTGACCATTCATCTAGAGACTCTTATGGATATATAGATCTACTGCCACTTTTAGACTCAGGAGAAGCTCAAATATAGTTCATCCAGGTAGGCATTGATCAGCAAGCTCAACAATGGCATGATGACCGCAACGATGTGATTAGTTTCCTCAATGACATTCAACATAACCAATGACATATCATGTATGGCCAAGATTCCCTCCGTAGAGGCTAGAAATGTCTTCAGGATAGACTAGATAGATTTTAGGGATGCATGGCACATATAGAGTCTCATGTGCATGATGCTTTCCACCACCAAGGTGAGGATCACAATGTAGCTCTGGAACCAAATAGTTCTCAAGAATGATGAAGAGGAATGGTTATATTTTTAATTTTTCTCAGTTTTTGGCCTTATGGGTTGTCAACATGTGAGATGATAGTTCTGTTTTGTTTTTATCCCGAACTTGTTGCTTGTTTTTGCTGCCCAACAAATCCAATCGGAGTGAGGCTACAACATTTTTGACAAAGCTAAAATAATGATGTATTTTTCTTAAGAATTAATGAAAAAATTTTATTAACAAAAAATAATAATAAATGGTTAGAAAACAAGAAGAAATACATAAAATTATCCCAAGAAACCACCACCTATAATCAATTAAATTTAAAACAATAAATAAGTTTCAAAATATTAATATGAAACTTTGTTATGATTAATAAAATATTTAATTAAAGCACAAATTAATGCAAACACAAAGGAAAACTAATTACACTTTTTTTAAATAAAATATAATAAATAAAATTTATATTTATATTTATATAAAATACATATTTATATTTATATTGATTAATATATTAAAAGTAGATTTTTATATTTATATATTTTTTTAAAGAAGCGGGCAGCATTTTGTATTTCAAAACTGGAAATAGGTCAGGGCCCTTGCATTCAAAATTTGCTCTGCTTCAAAGATTTCCAGAGTTATTTTAGAAGAGAGTTTGTTGCTACCCTATTTATTTTCTACTATTCGAAATACAACATTTAGATTGTAGTATCACCAAAATATCCCACAAAGTTTCACAAAAAGACATATCATATCAACTGCATATTAAAAACAGAAATTATCTACCTAGTGACTTCTAGTTTCTCCAAAGGATTGTCCTCCTGGGATGAGTCTTCAAGGTAAGCAATAGCCATATTCATTTCAATTTTGAGACACTCTTGTCCGTCCTCCCTAGTTGCGTGAAGTCTATATGGGGACATTTCCCCGATCTTGAATACCTCCTTTAACATTCTGATTGTTGCAGGTTCCACCTTAACCTCCATGCTATTGACCTTGAAATCCAAGTTGATCATATTGGCGTTCAGATGCTCCACCACCTTTTATAGTAGTTTCAAGCCTTTCCTGATGCCCGAGAGGTGAGTCATCACTACTGCCATATATTCATGAACCTCTCGTGCTACTTGTTTCCCCAATTGTTTGACCATGGCCATGATATCTCATGTGTGCCAGATTCCTTGCTCCTCCGCATTGTCTCCACTACCATTGATGTTGGAAGAATCCATTTTAAGAGAAATCTTCCCCTGCACACGAATAAATCTTAGGCTTAAATGATACATCCATCGCCTTAATATAATTCTCTTCTCCTCGTTGATTGTTTTACCCATCCTTTCAAATTGATGATCTTCCCAAATTGTTGATCAAACTAAAAACGAACTACCATACACGCAACCGCCAATTTGCAAACCGATTGAACTGCTACCACTCTTCACAATAGAGGTGAACTACTAGTCTTGCCTTCCCTGGCCTTGGAATTTAATACTAATTCCTTTTTCCTTTGCTTATCCATTGTCATGGAATTTAAATCTGTATTCCTCCATTTGTATTTGGGACAACCCATCTTCTTGCTCCGACTCTGGAAAGGGTCTTTATTTACCTTGAAATGATACCTAGATTGTTGTGATTTGTCTCCTTCAATGCACCATTTATTCCTTTTTATATATTAATTCATGTATGTTATTTTATTTGTCATGGACTGTGACATATTTCATTATTCGTTTGATATAAAATCAAAACCCTTTTTTCTATGGTGGCACCTCTGTTGGCATGACTATCTTCCTCCATGTTTTTTTCACATTTAACATTAAAAAGATTATAATATTTGAGTTGAATTAGGATAATCCCTATCTAGAGGTACATAGAGGAGATTCCAGAGTCAGAGTGTTTGCTGATCTTGGAATATATTTGAATGATGACCATTGAATCTCCAATTATACGTAATTGCCACAGACCTTTGAATATATCTATCTTAAGTCCTTGCCAACGTGATTTGTCTTCCTCTTCATTATTCATTGCATTCCCCAAGACACATGCATACCATGTTTCAATTATTCCATTAGGGTTATAGATCACCCCTCCCATTCCTGCCTCCCCTAGGTTACCTTTTGAAGCACCATCGAAAAAAAATTGCAGTCGACCCAAACTTCGTTGTCATTATTCAAATCTTTCCCTAGAAAATCTAATGCAGTAGGAAGAAATTTTATAGGTCTTGAAGCTGTCAGTATGATCTAAAGTATAGTTTATCTTAATCCACTCTTTTCCATTGTTCCTGAGGATGTCCATATCTGAGTTATCAAATCCCCTAGCAGATATTGCCTCAAAAAGAAATTGCATTCCTTTTATAACTGTTGTTCACAAAGAGATTTTTTTTCTTGGAAGATTCTGTGCTTGCGACATAACCAAAGCGACCAAAAAAAATATTTTGGAAATTCCATCCAACATCTCATAATTATATTCTTCTTTTGAAAGGGTATTGGGGTCGTCAGTGGATGAACATCTCATACCACTCCATTAGAATAGAGTGGATTTGGTTTAGTGGTTGAAGAGCAATTTTTCAGGTTTCTGGGGAGAAGGGGCATTGAAAAAAATATGCTTGATACTTTCCTCCACCTTACCACAGAGGTCACATCGAGAAAGGCCTTGAATGTTCGTCTTTATAATATTTTCCGCTTTTAAGATTTTCCCATGCACCAGTTCCCAACATAAGGCGTTGACCTTTGGTAGCCCATCCCTGTTCCAGATCTTCTCCCACAACCATGAAGGAAGTAGGGAAGAGATATTTTTAAGGAAGTTTATATTTATAATTATATATTTAGTAATATTAATATATATGAAGTGGTTATATTTTTTATTTCTAAAATCATAACATTTTTAAATTTAAAATTTAGTAAATAATATTTAAAATTATTAAAATTGTAAATATGAGAAAATAATATTTCATTCTTTTAAACATAATCATAAACTTTTACCAAATTTAAATTTATAATTTCTAAAAAATATTTAGAAAATACTATAGAATTGTTTAATTTTTTTATGTATTTTTCTCCAACATTATACATTTGAAAGTTGAATGTTTCTTTTGATAATTATTGTTGTTGTTATTATTATTATTATCCAATTTTAAGGTCATACATTGGTGTATGAGACCACCTTGTTTTTTATAATTCTTATTATTATTATTATTATTATTATTATTATTATTATTATCATCATCATCATCCAATTTTAAGGTCATACATTGGTGTATGAGACCCCCTTCCTTTGACTATTAATTTTACAAAGGCATACATACTCTACGCTCCTCTAGTTTTGAACCTGTGGCCTCTTAGGAGAAAACACATACTCTTGACCATTAAGCCCACAATAATGAACTAGGATAAAATAAATAAATTACATTATTAATATTTATGATGATAAAATTAATTGAATATGTATTGAAGTTTCCTTTATGATTGTGACACAATTATGGTGGCATATTAGAGTAGTCATAATCATGGGATTAGTACCCTTATGAATAATGATAGTATAGTTCAAGCTCAATACACTTAGTTGAATCATTCCCTATTGCTTTACCACTATAATCATTGAGTACACTAAGTTTGTCTACCATCATATAAAATAGAAACCCCTAGAGCTTTCGTGTTTGAATAGCTTGGACTGCTCGTTGTTATGCTAAGTGATCGATCGATGAAAGAAAGAGCCCGTCATCGAAATATTTAATGGATTCATCTCACCCCAACAAGCGAAGTTGTTGTTCATCCCAATGCAAATTTTGCGAGTAGAAATAGCTTTAATAATATACGTGATTAATATAAAACTAGAAATTGTAGAGATGAAAATGGCAAAGACATATAATACCGAGCCCAAAAAAGTAAGTAAAAACAGATGGATCAAACTCAAAATCCCCGCTATGCTACTCATAAGCAGATCTAACGCAAAAATGATCTGTGAATTAATCAAAACTCCTCTGAGAGCAAGGGTCATAATAAATCTTCGTAAACCAGGCTGGATGGGGCGGTAGTTGGTTAGGTAAAATTTCACCAAGCCGTGGATAGAAACGCAATAGGGTGCTTGAGGAGCATAAAAGGCGTAGTAAGCTAGTAGTCAATAAGACAATTACTTTCATTGGGTTTGGTAGGTCTAAAATCAAACGCCAGTCAGTAGCATCGATCCACGGCACCCCAGGCTCGGCAGGTGATCGAGTGCGGCGAGTCTAAACAATCTATAGGATTAAAAGATCTAAGTAAATGACTACATTAGGCCCCTAAATTTAGCAAGTGATCTGGTTGAGTGAGTAGGACCAGTGCCCAGGCTTTAAATAAAAAATTCAACTACTATAGTCCCCCTGGTTTTTAAATATGTTAAAGTCCAGCTTGTAAATGTGTTAGAAAACCTGCACAGATGAATCTAGTTAGTAAAGGTTGAACACATAGCTTTGCAGAGCAAAAACACTAAAAGAAAATCGAACGAACAAAAGAATGATTCATTAGAAAATAGGTTACAATGCTCATGATATAGCATTACTGGGTGAAGATCCCAAGGTAATGCACCATAGTGGTGATCAATGAGAGGAATCAACACATACAACAAGTTCCAAAGAGAACTAGCCAGTTGCAGAGCAAATCAGGGAGTAAATCATGCAAAAGAACTAGCTAGTTGCGGAGTTAAAGAAGGAGCAAATCAGGGAGTAAATCATGCAGAAGGAATCTTGCATGTAGTCCCATGCTCTAACTAAGTGTCCGCATGTAGGTGTGTAGTACCTCTAACACCCCCCCTGAACATCACTATGGGGAAAAATAGAAATTGGGCCCTGGCAACTAAGGCCAAAGGTCACCCAAAATACAGTGCAACTTGTACTAAAATTGAGGAAAGAGGGAAAACCTCGTGGGAAAAACCACCCCTCAAAATACAATGTAGTCAAAAGAAAAGAGGAATAAAAGACAGTTGCTAAGCAATTGTGTCCTTCACTCCAAGACGATCGCGCAGAGAGCGAAACTTATGCTTAGTAAATGTCTTAGTGAAGATGTCTTCAGTCTATTCTGCTGAAGGACAAAATAGCAAATCAATGACCCAATCATGTACTAATTCTCTGATGTAGTGCATATGGATCTCTATGTGCTTCATCCACTGTCGTTGTACTGGATTCCTGCAAAATTTGAGAGTGCTCTGGTTGTCACAACAGATGATAATGGACTAGTGGAATTGGATGCCCAATTCAGTGAGGAAGTGTTGTAGCCATAGAGCCTGAGTGGTGATGTTTACTAATCCTCTATACTCGGCCTCAACTGAAGAGAGAGAAATAGCAGCTGCTTCTTGCTCGACCAACAGATAGGACCAGACCCTACACTGAGTGAATATCCAGAGGTGGACTTGCGATCAATGCTGTCACTCGCCCAATCAGAATCAATGAAGCCAAGGAGATCCAATGCAGTGCCTGCTACATAGTATATCCTGAAGGTGATGGTGCCCTGCACATATTGAAGGATGCACTTGGCAACATTCCAGTGTATCTCATGCGGCTCTTGCTTGTATCTAGAAACTGCCCCTACTCCATATGAGAGATCTGGTCTGGAGTGGGTGAGGTACAATAAGCTCCCCACTAGCTGTCGGTAGAGAGTACTGTCAACTATTGGAGTGTCACCTCCATCCTCAAGGTGGACCCCAGACATAAAAGGAGTCAGTGCTGGCTTGCATTCAGTCATGTGAAATCTCTCGAGGAGATCTCGTGCATACTTAGCCTGAGAGAGTTTGACGCCTATGGCGTCCTGGCTAATCTCAAGACCAAGAAAGAAGTGTAATGGACCCATTTCCATCATCAAGAACCTATCATTCAATGTCCTCTTGACTATAGAAATGGCTGAAGCTGAGCTTCCGGTGATTAGGAGATCATCCACATAAAAAACTAAGATAAGAAGAAAATCATGTGTCCTGAGCATGTAAACATTCAGATCAGACTTACATCTTTCAAAGTTTTGTGATAAGAGAAAAGAATCCATCTTCTCATACCAAGCTCTCGAGGCCTGCTTAAGGCCATAGAGAGATTTCTTCAGTCTACAGACCAAAGATGAATCATGAATGAAACCATGTGGCTTCTCCATGTAGATCTCCTCAGATAGATCTTCGTGAAGAAAGGCATTCTTCACATCCATCTGATGTACTTCCCACCCCTGGGCAGCCGCAATGGCAAGTGCAAGGCGTATGGAATCCATATTTGCTACTGGAGAAAAGGTCTCATCATAATCAATGTCATGCACTTGCTGGAAGCCTTTGGTTACTAGCCGAGCTTTCTGTCTGGTGATATGCCCATATGCAGCACTCTTGGTCCTGTAGACCCATTTGCATTGGAAAAGTTTCCTTCCTGAAGGAAGGGGGACCAGATCCCAAGTCTGGTTCTTGAGGAGGGAGTTATACTCCTCCATGGCGGACTCCCAAGATGGATGCGCAACAACCTCAGCATAAGATTTCGAATCAGAAGACTGAACCAAATGACAATGCCAGGATGGCATTGATTCAATGGCAGTGAGGGCAAGAGGAGGCTGAATAAACTCTGATCTAGTCCTCCATGGATCAAAATTACCCCCTACAAGACCATTTCTAGCAGTTGGGTGGTCTTGTACATATATCTCATTTAAGCTCCTTGTTCTCTGATTTATGATAGGGGAAGTTGATTCACTTCTAGAAGCTCGATTTGGGCTTGGATGTGGATCATCATATGCATGCACTGGATTTGTATTTGAAGACTCTGTCTCTGCATCTGCATGCTCTACTATGGCATCTGCAAGCTCTGTATTTTCATCTGAGTGTACTGAGTCATCATCACGGACATGAGGTAGATAAAAGGTGTCTGCATGCAGCAATTGAGGTGCATGCGAGAGACTTTCCTCAAATTTGACACTTCGCTCAATGATGAGCTTGTCTGTAGAGGAAATTAGGGGTCGATATCCCTTCACACCATCAGGGTATCCAACAAAGATGCACTCAATACTCCGTGGATCAAGAGCTTTCCTCTTTCCAGAGGGGATCCTGGCCCATGATCAGGAGCCAAAAACATGAAAGTGTGTGACCTCTGGTTTAGTGTCGCTCCAAGCCTCAAAGGGAGTCTGATCCTTGACAGACCTATGAGGAGATCTGTTCTAGATGTAGTTAGCACAATTAAGTGCTTCAACCCATAACTTATAAGGTAGTGACTTAGCATGCAACATGGAGGAAGCCATCTCTTTAAGAGATCGGTTATTTCTCTCAGCAACTCCATTCGGCTGCGAAGTGTATGGAACTGTGTACTGCAACTGTATGTTGGACTCAAGGCAAAGGTTCTGAAGTGCTATGTTAACATATTCCCCCCATTGTCTGTACGGAGGGCTTTGATCTTTCTCTCTGACTGTGTCTAAACTAGTGCTTTGAAATCTTCAAAGTGTGCAAAAACTTCAGATTTGTCCCTGAGAAGATACACCCAAGTATACTATGAGAAATCATCAATAAATGTAAGCACATACCTTGCTTTGTTGATGGAAGGATGAGGAAAAGGCCCCATGAGATCACTATGGATCAGATCTAGAGGAGAGGATGCTCTGTGAGTCTTGCCAGTGTCAAACTTTTCTCTAGGATGTTTGCCAAGGACACACCCTTCACAAACTCCTTTGGAGAAACTGATATTTGGCAAGCCTTCCACCATCTCATGCTTGCTTAGTTGCTACATATACCTATAATTTAAGCGACCAAATCTCTCATGTGAAAGCCTACTACTATCATTAGCATGTGTAACCAATAAGGAGGATTCAGATTCAATAAATTCAGAAAATGTATACAATCTGGCTCCATTGCTTACCTTACCAGTTGCAATTTTGGAGCTGCTATGTAGGTCATATATGCTCACTGCATCTGGAGTGAATTCCACTCTCTTTCTGGTGCCGGAATGAGTGATCTAATAAACTAAAAGCAGGTTTACCGAAAGTTTTGGAACATGAAGCACATCTTCAAAGCTTCCGTGTAAAAGTTCCACTCTACCTTTTCTGGTGACCTCAATAGGTGAGTCATCTCCCATGAGGATGGGAGGTCCTTTGCATGCATCCAAAGAGGAATAGAGTTCCTTTGTAGCAGCCATATGATGCGATGCACCAGAATCTATAATCCATGCATCAGGGGAAGAATTAATTGCAACTAAAACATGAAAATTGTTACCTTTCCTGTGTGGCGGATCCTCAATTTTCTTCTTGACGCCCTGAGGGATGTGGTCCCCAAGGTTGTGCTTCTGAAGGATTTCTGCCATTTGGTCAATTTGTTTCTTCATGCAAGAGGATTCTGGATGGAATCCTCTTTGACAGTAGGTGCATTTGTTTCCTTTCTTCCCTTTCTCATTTCTTGAGCCGGAGGAGTCATTGAAGGGTTTGGTGTACCCTCCCTTCTTTGGATGGGAATGCGCTTTTCCTTTGTCTTTTTACCGCTGATTTTTATTATTTGAATCAGCTCTGTGATTTTTATTGTGGTTGCCATCATGCACAGCAAGTACATGCGCTTTTAGAGGTTTGATTTTCCCCATGCCAATTAGTTTATCTTGCTCAAAAGTAAGGGACTCATGAACTCTTTGAGAGAAGGCATAGTGTAGGATTTACCTGTTGTGAGCCTTACTGAATGAAATGTAGACACAAATATAGAGTATTCTGATCCGAGCTTTGACATAATAGAGAGAACTTGGCGACTCTCGTCCTTGGATTTGTCAATTCCACAACCCTTGAGTTGCAACAATAGATCATTATATTTGGTGAAGAAGTCTTGAATTATTTCATAGTTTTGTGGATCCAATGATAGTAGCTCCACTTTGAGCAGATGTCCTTTCATCTCATCCTGTTTCCCGTAGAGTTCTTCAACCTTTTTCCAAATCTCATTTGGAGTATTGAAGGTAGATAGATGAAACTGCAACTCTGGGGAGATGCACATGCATATGGATCCGTGGGCCTCATCCATGCAGTTGAGGTACTTGGATTTCTCTATGGCTGAAGTGGGTTCCACTTATGTAGCCATGGTAATCTTGTACAACCCTTTTTGATGAAGGTATTGAGCCATTTGGTCCTTCCATTCGTGATAATTGTATGGTGTTATGATCGATGCTTTAAGAAATTCCATTTTTCTGTCGATCTTCAATATCCAAGCTATAATACTTGCAAAATAAAGTAATGGTGCACCTTTTATCTAGAAACTTGTGGGCTCTGATACCATGTAAATGTGTTAGAAAACCTGCACAGATGAATCTAGCTAGTAAAGGTTGAACACACATCTTTGCAGAGAAAAAACACTAAAAGAAAATCAAAAGAACAAAAGAATGATTCATTAGAAAATAGGTTACAATGCTCATGATATAGCATTATTGGATGAATATCCCAAGGTAATGCACCATAGTTGTGATCAATGAGAGGACTCAACACCTACAACAAGTTCTGGAGAGAACTAGCCAGTTGCGGAGCAAATCAGGGAGTAAATCATCCAGAAGAACTAGCCAGTTGCCGAGTTAAAGAAGGAGAAAATCAAGGAGTAAATCATGCAGAAGGAATCTTGCATGTAGTCCCATGCTCTAACTAAGTGTCTGCATGTAGATGTGTAGTACCTCCAACGCAGCTCCAAACGGCAGTATTGAACCCCATGCTTTCGAGTTATTCAGTGCCTTGGCTATGTAAGATGGCTCCCCCAGGCAGTGGGATACCCTAAAACCAGAAAAAGACTAATATTGTAGGTCCAACTGACTGTCTGCGATATGATTTTCCTCCCTTGTCGTACTATCTGGGGATGGCATTCTGATGGACTATCAACCAACTATATCTCTCTAGAAGTTTAAGAATGAAGATGTACAAACTCTACTCTAGAAGCTTAAGCAGGAATATGGACCAACTCTGCTTTGGACGGAGGAAGATGTACAAACTCTACTCTGGAAGCACTAATCTGTACAAAATCTATTATGGAAGCAGGAATATGGACTAAGCTCTTGAAGCACTAATCTGGACCAACAAAGTTGTGGAAGGAGGAATAAGTACAATAAAATAGATAGTAATAGGTGGGCTTAAAGATTTGGATGATTAGCTCATTGATGACGTGTATAAACAAGATTCACAACTCTGGTATAAACCCTTGAAATTATAATCAAATTTCCACATATCAATTATTATATAAAGATCCTAGTAGATAAACAAGATTCACCATTATTGAGTAATAACTAAGTATCAAGTGATTCTAAATCTTGTAAATAAATGAATGGATGGGTGATTTCGCATATTGACGATGAGGAGAATAATGGAAAGATTGGACGTCATGGGAGCAACACAAAGAAGAGGTGCTTCCCAAGCATTAGATTGCACAGATATGCACCCACACAGGTGAACATAAATCTAGTGACCAGGGCATAGGTGTAGTAGAGATATAACCAGTTTAGGCTGTGAATCACTATGGCATAGATATAGCTCTTCTGGGAACAATTCTAGTAGCCAGGGACACAAAGATTCTCTAGCTAAGGAGAGATAAGGAGAGCCTATAGACTGAGCTAAGGGGATATAAGGAGGCTAGCAGGTAAGGTAGTAAGAGGCCAGGGACATCACAAACAGTGAGTTGTGCTAGAGTTATGAGAGTGAGGACCACCGCCTCACAGATGATCTTACGAGGCATGGGATATAGATGTGGATAGGGCTTGTAGTAGATACTGATAGATGATCCTCTTGAGGGAGAGGGCTAGATTAAGAGCTATACTACTCTCGTGATGTATTGTGTACACATGATGTATCCACGACACGCCTTTGATGTATTCCATGCAATGTTTTCACTCAACCATCATATTTTTTATGCAGCTAGCCCAGTGGATGTGGGTGAGATGTCGTACACTAATACTGTGTACTCATGACTGATGACATAGATATATATACATAGACACCATTTTTATGGACATTTCTATTTGTACTATGTGATGTAATGTGTGTACTTTATGTGATGCTATACATGATGCCTATGTGGATGAATGATGTGGATGTCTATGTGATGCATGTATCTATTAATTTAGGGTTAATATGTATGTTGGAGATGCAAAGAAACTCAACGATGTATGCTACAAACTACATAGCTACAAACACATGAACAACTATCCCAATGGATGACAGGTTTGACTTACCACCATGAAAGGCCACAAGAGTGATCCATGGGATTAAATAAGACACTTTTGTCTAGCTAACTTCCATACAACCATGTGAAGACAATGACACAATAAACTAATGAGAGAGTGTATATACAAGCAGTGAAGAAACCAAGTGATACCCAACAGAGGGCCACTAAGTCTATACAAGTTGAGTGATGAAGCAATGAAGTGCAATACAGGATGACTAAAATGATGAGACATGATACAAATGCAAGAGAATCCAATAATAAGACAACAAAATCACACAGGTACATCATGGGAGAGAGTGATACATCAAGAGAGGAACTACCATAGGACAAGGGCAGCAAGAGCAACCTACGATAACCCATGCATAACATGCTAAAGGGAAATGCGTGACGTGAGTAGTATGTAGAAGTTGTAGGAATGAAAAATAAAATGGTACATTGGTAAGTGCATACAAAAACACTACAAAATGAGCAATGTGCATGACAACTTTCAAGTAGAGATTGTGCAGAAATTAGTGTACAAAAAATGTGAGTATGGGTAGATGTAAAGGATGTAAACGTAAAGATGCATGCAAGGAGAGTAGCACCCTAGCATGGGTACATGTGGCATAGCAATGTAACATACATGTGAATATGCAGGTTATAGCTACGATGCATAATAATAAGGTGGACCTAGCAATCCAATGAAAATGAAATACTAGCCCCTACTATGCCCAACAACATAACCCACCCAATGCTCATTCTAGCTTGAGTATATGTGAGTCTGGTAAGTGTAATAAGTAAGCACACATCCTTTCAACACTCTCGGAGAAAGAGGCCTAACGAACACATACACATAGCCAACTACCAATGAGATCTCACCAAAGCCATCTTGCATCAAGTAAGCATATGTGCAGTGAGTGGAACATGATGGATGGGTGCAGTGAGTGGAACATGATGGATGGGTGCAGTGAGTGGAACATGATGGATGGGTAGATAGTTCCCCCCTATAGGGGATTTATTAGAACTCATCACCTAATAAGAGAGCATAGGGCAACCCCTGATATTTTAGACCAGACAGGGTTCTTGTCCCTTAGCAGGAAGCTTGATTTTGAATCAAATGCACTGGTGTAAAACACGAATGTTGTATCATCTGTTGGTCTAATGGCCTAAGGGACTTTGGTATAATCTTTGATAAATATGTTGTTGAATTCTTTGACAGTCTAATTCTATCTCTTTGTGACGCGAGTAAGTTCTTCCGGCAGGAACTTTTTGTCCTTATTCTCTCCCCACTCTTCTTTGAAAACCTACTCAAAATCCTTCCAAGTGGCTATCCCTCCAACCGGAAAATATTATACCATTCCCTAGAATCCTCCTCTAGGGTTTGGACAAAAAGTTTCATCACCACATCCTCCCTTTCAATGTAAAAGTAATCTACAAACTTGCAATATGTTTTTAGGTTGTCTTGAGTAGAAACATCATTGTTTCCTTAAAACTTTGGAAGGACTTTGTGAAAACCATTGGGCAAAGCATGAGGATATCCTTGTATTGTAGTGAAGTCAAGGGGTGCATATATATCAACAGTCCAGTTATCCTTTGCTATATGATGGAGATTTTCATATGGCTAAGAAATAGAGGTCGAGCCTAAAAAAAATGCAACGAATGTATCCACACGGAAGGTTGGGCTAGCAAAAGCGCTAATAGAGAAGGACTTCTGCAAATGTGACGATGTGTCTGGCAAAAAAGAATCTTTTTAAGAAGGAAATTCTAAATCGTAAAACTCAACAAAAGAGAGAGTTTTGAGAATCTTTCTTACCGAAAGATTATTTTTTTATTTTTATTAGTCTAGATTCACTGTCTACGAAATTCTGTTTATAAGTCTGGGTGGGGAAACTTTATTTTCTTAATGCAATCGTGATGAATTCCTTCGCTAGTCTAGATTGCCTTTCTTATGTTACAGTGGAGTCACCAGGTAAGACAAGTGGAGTCACCTAACGTAGGTAGTCAATAATATCTTCAAATCAATCGAGAAATAGACTTCGTTCCTCAGTGGAGTCGCCAGATGAGATGAAATTTATTCAACAAGTTTGAACTCATCAAATAATGTATAGATGAAACTTAGAAATTCAAGAGACTAGACTCCTTGGACCCAAGTAACAGTGCCATTTATTTGGCATCTCTTAGATGCTCTCTTAAGGTTATTGGTCTTCAAAAATCCTATGACTCAAACGGGTTGCCAAAATGGGAGAGGCGAAAGTAATACCTATTGCAACCTCAGTATTATCTCCTCTCGCTTTAGGGCTGGTGCATTTTCAGCACAAGGGCGGCATCCCTAAATGATATTGGTTTCTCGTTGAATGCTCTCATGCTCTATATTTGGCAATGGAGCATAAAGGGTTTGTAAAGTGGAAGTGAAATTATGAACACCAAAGGGATCCCTGAGGAGGGATCTACTCAAATGGACTAGTACCTTATTATTATGCTATGGAGTCTAAGAGATCATATTCAGGGTCTGAAATGGAGATGAAGAAATGAAACGAGGTATTGCTTTCTCAATGAATCCCAAGGATGCATAAGCAGGCTCAACCATAAGGGAGAGGGATTTATCACTCATCCATCATATGGTGAGGGATGAAGTCACTCCCTCATTCATATGGGTGAGGGTGTGTTAGCACGCTCGACTAAAAAGAGAGGATATGTAAGCATGGCTCGACCGCCAGGACAGGGTGGCCAAACCAGGCTGAATCGTTAAGGAGAGGGATTTCTAGCTCTATTTTCACAAAATATTTACCCACCCACTCCAATCCCTGAAGGATGCAAAGATCAAATCTATGCCTCTAAAATTTGAATCTAAAATGCGAATGTTGGGAGAGTTTTAGAAAGATGAAACAACATTGGGAAATGTACCATTGTCTATTTTGAGGGGACTGAAATTCTAGAATGTATCTCTTTTAGAATAAATGGGGAGTAAGGAAATTGGATGCGACCAATGACTGTAGAAACAGGTAATAAATAGGTCTTGCATGAATAGGTAATAAATGGGCATTATCAACAGGGTTTCAATAGGGCTTTAAGTAGGCAATAGTAGGTGTTCAAGCCGGTAGGAAAGAGTAGGCGAGTAAAGAGTAGGCTTGAAATAGGGCTTTCAATACTTCAATAGTTGTAAAAGAATTCTTACATGGCTAAATTTGTATTCGTAAGTCTACATAGATTTATGATTTGTGACCTTATTATAATGTTGCATTTTTTTTTTTTTTGTTTCCTTAGTTAATGTGAACTTGGAGATGAGCAACCTTGATCAAAAGGCATTTAAGCTTTCAAAATTATCTGGTGTGGCCATCAGCTAGCATTACTAGATGGCCACCAGCCATCAGCTAGCATGACTAGATAGTTTTGAATGAGTGACCTTTATATCACTAATTTCCATAACAAAACACCATGTCACAAACTATTCTAAACTTAGTAGACACAATGTTGGAATTTTTAATTACAATTAATTGTGATTAATTATATTTTATAAAAATTAATTCTTCCTAATTACATTGAACAAAAAATTATAATTTAAATATCATAATTAAAAATGATACACTGAAATCAACCATATTAAATTATTATAAAAAATAATTATGATTATTATAATTAATAAAATATAATCAAACACACTTAATCAATTAAAAAATTAACAATATCAAAATAATTGTAATATTTTAAATTAGCATTACTATATTAAAAAATAATATATAATCAATCACATAATTGATGTATTATTAAAATAAATAATACTTAGAATTAAAATATAGTAAATGATATGTGTACCTTGAGGATGAACCACACTTACTATGTCAAAACGTTACCAATTTTTTTTAAATGTAATAGATGGGAAAAAATTGATCAAAATTGCTCTTCTGGGAAGCTTTCACTCTGAAATTTCCTTCTACTATATTCAAATTAAATAAATAACGAATAATAAAATTATCAAATTAATATATGATATATAATATTAAAAATATCAAAATATTTATATATACATGAAAATTAAAATTAAAAATTAAAAATTATATTGACAGAACATTACATCTATTTAATGTAAGATTATGATAGACATTTTTCTTCATTAGTTAGATTTATCACTAAATCTTCGATCCAATAACATGTCACTCTCACAACACATGAGATGTATACTAGTTAATTTCAGTGGAGTCTAGTTTTTCCTTTGATATTTTTTTTTTGGATAAAAAAGCACAATACTTATGATAACATTTCACTCACTAATTTCATCTTTATTCTTATATATAACTATAATTTTTTTAGCTATAATAAAAATTAAAAAAAAAAATCTTAAAAATTAAAAGTTATACAATATAAAAATAAAAACTTATTTAAAATTGTAAATAATATTTACTCTCTCTTTCATATATATATATATATTACCAAATGAAAAATATTGATAACTTAATTATATATTTGATAACTAATATATATATATAGATAGATAGATATATATATATATATAATATTTCAAATTATTAATATAATATATATATATATATATATATATATATAATTTCAAAAAAAAAATATTTAAAAAAAACAATGTCGTTACTGTTTTTTACCACAACTAAATTATGGGGTTTACTTTACTGCGACTTTTTGGAGTTTCAGGTGCTAGAATCTGGCGTTTAATTTTGTGATGAAATCTTGATTTGTGTTATTTGAACTAGTTTTTTGAGTGTATATATGGATTCAACACCCTCAAAAACCCCTAGGGCGCTACTATTGTGGAGGGGTTACCCATCAAACTTATGATTTAAATGAAATCCTGCTATATTTTAGAGAAATTAGACCGAAAAATTCCACCAGAAAAACTTCCAAAAAACCACACTAAAAACAACTCGTTAAATTATTAAATTATGAGATTAAAAAATCCAATGATGTCACTGCCTTTTGAAATAACCAATGCTGTCACTGCCTTGTCCTACTACCACTACGAAATTATTATAGGATTAAAAAATCCTACCACTACTAAATTATTAGGAGATTAAAATATCCAATGTTGTCACCATCTATGAAATAGTAAGACGAGTAATTTACTGATACGTTTCTTTTTCTACGCAAAAACTTGTAAATTACCTTTCACTCGGCGCGCTTCCAGACTTTCTTCGGGTTTGACCTTTCGAACTGTGCCCCTCCATTCACCCAGATTAGCATTGTAATATCCCTATTATAATTACCCCCTGCATAAAAGTAATTTCAACTTACGAATCAGTTATTAACTGATTCTTGGTAGTTGTGAACTAAATGAGGGGGACAACATTCCTTTTTGCGGGTAATGGTGATAATGCTTGATGGAGAAAACCAATCCTTGGAAAAGGAAAGCGATGCATGCAGCGGTTGGAGGAGTTTGGATAGGGAAGTTAGTTGGGGGAATCAATCCAGAGTGGTCCATCTCTGTCTCCGCGTGGTCGCAACCACATAGCTCTCAAAAATGCCCGGTAATGGCCAGCGGATGGAGGAGGAACGTACCGGCTTTGGAGAGGTTTTCTTTTCTGGATATCAGAAATGATCTGGAGTTTTTGGTGAAGCTTAACTGAGGACAACATGGATCAATTGCTGATCTTACTCCTGAATTTTCCATGGACTCTCATGCATGGTAAGGGGAGGGTTGAAGGATTAGGGAACGGGACTGAGCAATAGCCTCGATTATAATGGTTATAATCATACTGTCCCTTTACGTTGCATCTGCGGGTGTGAAGCCTGCAAGTCTATTCGAGCATCCCATGGATGCGATTAGTCTGCTTCGAGAAGAACTTGGAGTGGAAAATAACAATTCATGCTTACCTTGGCATGAGATTGTTGATAATTTTACTGCTCTCATGCTCTGGGAATGGTTTTGGCAGTAGCACTTAATGTTACAACAAAGCCCCAGCTTCAAAACGCCACCGTGCTCTGTCAAAGTGCAGTCTAAAGGAAGAATATCTGCTCCATGGTTAACCTTTGGGGAGCGTCAAGCCGCCCTGGACGTGGAGGTTTTTGGCGGAGGTATGCCCTGTAACGAGAATGAGACTGGGCAAGACGAGCCGGGGTAAGAGCCAGTGCATGCACAACATCCACCTGAAGACAGTCATAAATATTTGCCCGCTGTGGTTCATGGAATAAATCTTCAAAGGGAAATATCAAGATGGAGCCGGACGAGGAAACAATTGGTACTTATGGCAATTCTTTGCACTTCAACCATCGTTTTGGACCCTCTGTACATGACTTCTCATGTGTGAGGCCCTCGTCGAGCTTCGTGGTGGTGTAGCAGAATGGAGAGAAAGATCAAAGAGCGGTTTTAACATCGGGATCATGCGGTGTGGAGGCTGCCATGAAAAAGATAAGTACCTTGCATCCCTTTTAGAAGGAAAAATATATGTATGTTTTATTTGGAAATATTTCCTTGTGTTAGATGCCGAGTCACTTTTCGTTTTCTTGAAATAGGGATATAAGCTTAAATGCTTTGTGTTGTTAGCTAGTTTTGAAGTTCTTGTGAAATAGTTATGCATTGCATGCATGATGGAAATTGCTAATGATGTGCTTCTAGAAACATAAGTAATCACACTAATTTTCTTGAAGAAAGAATATGTTTTATATACACATAAATATGGTTTTTTTTAGGAAAGAGTGCATTCATCATGCATGAAAATAATGACTTTATGGGGAAACTCTTAAAAAACAAAGGTAGAGGTTCATTCCTTTAAAAGACACATAAGAATAGTGTTTGTACAAGAACCAGAAATCCATACTCATTTCATGGAAAGATTATGTGCTTGAAGTAGAAGTAATTGTGTTAGGAGAAGAAACACATGTGCATGCAAAAAAAATGGGGTAGCCTTTGTGACATCTGAAATATGATTTTGTGTGTACGTAGAGAAAGTGATTATTTTATCTTTCTTGCAAATGATAATCTCTTGAAAAGATTGTTTGCTCGACGAGTTGTGTCGAATTCTTGATTGTGGTGTATAAAAGGTTAAGATAATCCTTGTTATTGTTTCTTGATTTCCGTGCATAAAGATGGGTATCTATAATAACTTCTTGAAAGAGGAAACATGAGAAACCTACATATAGAAAGAAGGAAACGAGGTTATAATGACTTCCATTTTTAGAGAGATGTAATTGTTTATGGGAAATGAGGGTAGAATTCTAAGAAGGAAACATGTGTTGTGTACATTGAAGATTGCTTGTTATGTTAGGCTATTTGATGCACAAAGAATGGTCATTGTTTTATACATTTTAGTAGAACTAATGGGTTAGATCTCTTAAGAGAGTTGTGCATGAGTGTGAATAAACATTGTGGATAATAGAACAAGTATTTACTTGGATATATGTACTAGTTAGTTATTATGTCATGCTTGCTCATGCACTTGAGTAGATGTTTAGAGATCTCTTTTAGAGGTTGAATTATTGATTGATTAATATGGTGTCTAATCTTGTTGCCAAAGCTACTTGTTGACAACATTGACAGGAAACGATGGCGAATGGTGCCAAAGAAATGTGATGTTAACATTGTGGCTGGAAAGTGATCAATGGTCCATGTAGACGAGTTCGAGTTGCAGTGACGTACATTGTTAGCACAATCATGCCACAAGGAATGTTGTATGTGGCGGTATGTAAGTAACATATTACTTGAACACTGTATTAGCTTTTAGCTAGTTATGTGACAACTTAATGATAATTCATTGTAATGATTTTATAACAATGGTTAAGGGATGGAATCCCTTATAAGCCATTGAGTGAGGGGTGAAATCCCTCACGAGTGTTTAATAATAAGATTAAACGTTTGCTGGTTTTCACCCTACAGGGTTTCCACGGTATATTGGTGTTCAATGGTGTGATTTCCTTTTGTGTCAGTTTGATGATGATGATGTTGATGGTTCTTTATTTGATGGCATAATCATAATGTCCAAGTATGTGATTAACTATATGGTTAAGGAAATCATGTAGTGGATGCAAGGATTCATGAGACAACTTATGTTATTACACTACCACAGTGGTGGTTAATGGTTAAGCAACTTACTGTCTTTTATTGCAATTTACTTGATGTGCTAAAGGACATTATATCTAATGGTTAATGATGAATTGTGGAGTTGTGAATTGGATAATTACTTGTGGGTAATTTGTATAAAAATTCTAACTCCCTACTTTTACATGTGAGGTTACCAGGGTATGTGACAAGTGGTATCAGAGCTAAAGGTTGCAGCACTGGCGCCTTTGGGAATTGGTAAGTGAAAAGGAAATTGAGGTATGCCGTCAGTGGGCATTAACTCAGGTATGAGTTTAACCATTCACATATTGATTTATGTAGTACACTACTTTTGGCATGATAAGTGTGATTCGTGTTTAAACTGCTTTGAGTAGTAAGTAATAAAGTTGCTACATAACTATGTTCATGACATTGGATTCCTGATGAGGATAAAAGACAATGAAACTTTTTTCGCACTTAAGAACAATATTGAATACTCAATGAGGAAAGTGACAATCAACTACCAACTTTTACTTTGCAAATATGGCAATAACAATTATGCATTTATTGAACAAGATTGAAGTTACAATGAATGAAACTTGTTGAGTCAATGCATGAATATAAATTATGGGGAACATCCTTGAATAGGATGACAAATTGTTTTAAAAGGACATTAGAAGAACCCCTTTAGTTATGGAAAATATGCAATGAGTCAAGTAGCGAGACTTGATTGTCATAACTAATTTTGATTAAGTTTTGCCATGGTTCCATTAAGATGATTGGTAGTTGTGATTGGTTAGTGTTGTGTGACTAACTAATAGCACTTACGTGTGTTAATTGAATTTGATTTAAGCTTACCACAATTCACAAACAAGTGATTGTGGTAGGTACTTCATGTATTGGTCTGTTGATGGCAATACATTGAGGGAAATTGGAAATGTTTAGAGTGTTAGCTCAACTATTGTTGACATATATACAGTAATGAATAGTGCATATACTTTTATGCATGATAGTATTGTGCCACAAACTAAAAAGATTAGGGAAGTGAATACTTGTTAAAGGATGCATATGTATAACTAATGTTGCTAATGGGATTAAGTAGTGGTAGCTTAATGGCAACAAGAAAACTCGTCACATAAAATGTTGCAATGAGAATTGCAATCATAAATGAGAAAGAATAATGTTATATGATATGCATGATTGTGTTATTTGGAAATTAGAATGCATACAATATGTATGTTAGTTATGATTCCTATCAATCTGGATGTTGTGAACCCATGTTGAGGGTTAAGTGTAGATGCATGGTATGCATGCATGTTTGTTTGTTAATGATAATGATTATATGGTTCATTATGTAAATTATTTTGAGAAAGAGTGATAAAAGAGAAATTTAACATTCCAAACAGTTGCAGATAGTTTTGAAAGGCTAGAGAGCCTTGGGTTGATGGCAGTTACCTGCCCGAAGGGGTTGATGGTACTTGTCTGCCCGGATTGTGAAAGGCTAGAATGCCTTGGGTTGATGGCAGTTACCTGCCCGGAGGGGTTGATGGTACTTGTCTGCCCGGATTGTGAAAGTCTAGAATGCCTTGGGTTGATGGCAGTTACCTGCCCGGAGGGGTTGATGGTACTTGTGTGCCTGGATTTCCTCTCCCTATAGATAAATTATCTCAATAAGGGAAAAGAGTTTATGTGGTCATTGGAATTCTTGAGCTGGTTGGCCAGTGGAATCCCATGTTAGACCTGGTAAGGTCTCTATCAAAGAAACTGTCTGGATGTGAAAATGACTCGATTTGGTTGTGGAAACCAATTTCCATGGGTTGGGAATTCTTTAGTCTATTGGGGTTCTCATAGCTAAAGAAATTAACTAATCAGCCATATGTTATGCTAAAAATGGATTTTACATATAGTTATGTTATGCACATTTAACAGGAAATGAGCTTAGTGCTCAATAAGGAGTTATTGTAAATTTTAATTCCTTGATTGTATTATTAATTTTGTGAACGTCTTAGCAAGCGCTAAGGCAATTTTCACTTGATGCAGTGATTGAATGTTTGATGATTAGGGAGCTAGGTGCTCTTTTGGTACTTTTAGAAGTAATCTGTGGATGTCTTTAGTGAGAATGAATTCAGTGTGCATGTGGAGCTGTGATGAGCTCTTAAGTACTTGTAAAAGTACTGTGATTTAAAAAATCATCTAACATTGCACAATTGATTGATAGTTAAAAGTATTTCATTTGACTCAGAATATTATGACTAATGCGACTGAATTTGTTTGTCATATATTACAGGATTACTTACCATGGAGGGTTGATGGGTTGACCAACCACTATTAAAATGCTTACATGAAAGTGCTCATGATTTTCAAGAGTAGATGGTAAGTAATGGTAAGTTGATATAGAGTTTGGTTTTTGAATTTGAATAAGGGCCAAGTGGTAGCAATTAGAACTTGCATAATTTTGCAATTATGGATGCTTATGACTATTGATGCTTATGACTATTGATCTTTCTTATGATTATATCATTACTATTTTCTTTGTTGACTTTTCTTGGAATGAAATCTTTGATTTTAAAGAGGAAGGATCACATTTTGTGTGGTTTAGATGGTTATACCATGAGTACAATCTAAAGTTCCAATGAGAGATGAACACCGGGGACGGTGTTCTTGTTAAGGGGGGGAGTATGTAATATCCCTATTATAATTACCCCCTGCATAAAAGTAATTTCAACTTACGAATCAGTTATTAACTGATTCTTGGTAGTTGTGAACTGAATGAGGGGGACAACATTCCTTTTTGCGGGTAATGGTGATACTGCTTGATGGAGAAAACCAATCCTTGGAAAAGGAAAGTGATGCATGCAGCGGTTGGAGGAGTCTGGATAGGGAAGTTAATTGGGGGAATCAATCCAGAGTGGTCCATCTCTGTCTCCACGTGGTCGCAACCACACAGCTCTAAAAAATGCCCGGTAATGGCCTGCGGATGGAGGAGGAACGTACCGGCTTTGGAGAGGTTTTCTTTTCTGGATATCAAAAATGATCTGGAGTTTTTGGTGAAGCTTAGCTGAGGACAACGTAGATCAATCGCCGATCTTACTCCTGAATTTGCCATGGAATCTCGTGCATGGTAAGGGGAGGGTTGAAGGATTAGGGAATGGGACTTAGCAATAGCCTCGATTATAATGGTTATAATCATACTGCCCCTTTACGTTGCATCTGCGGGTGTGAAGCCTGCAAATCTATTCGAGCATCCATGGACACGATTAGTCGGCTTTGAGAAGAACTTGCAGTGGAAAATAACATCTCATGCTTACCTTGGCATGAGATTGTTGATAATTTTACTACTCTCATGCTCTGCAAATGGTTTTGGCAGTAGCACTTAATGTTACAACAAAGCCCCAGCTTCGAAACGCCACCGTGCTCTGTCAAAGTGCATTCTAAAGGAGGAATATCTGCTCCATGGTTAACCTTTGGGGAGCGTCAAGCTGCCCTAGACGTGGAGGTTCTCGGCGGAGGTATGCCCTGTAACGGGAATGAGACTGCGCAAGACGAGTAGGGGCAAGAGCCAGTGCATGTGCAACATCCACCTGAAGACAGTCATAAATATTTGCCCGCTGTGATGCATGGAATAAATCTTCAAGGGGAAATATCAAGACAGAGCCAGACGAGGAAACAATTGGTACTTATGTCAATTCTTTGCACTTCAACCATCGTTTTGGACCCTCTGTACATGACTTCTCATGTGTGAGGCCCTCGTCGAGCTTCGTGGTGGTGTAGCAAAATGGAGAGAAAGATCAAAGAGCGGTTTTGACATCGGGATCATGCGGTGTGGAGGCTTCCATGAAAAAGATAAGTACCTTGCATCCCTTTTAGAAGGAAAAATATATGTATGTTTTATTTGGAAAGATTTCCTTGTGTTAAATGCCGAGTCACTTGTCGTTTTCTTGAAAAGGGATATAAGCTTAAATGCTTTGTGTTGCTAGCTGATTTTGAAGTTCTTGTGAAATAGTTATGCATTGCATGCATGATAGAAATTGCTAATAATGTGCTTCTAGGCACATAGGTAATCATACTAACTTTCTTGAAGAAAGAGTATGTTTTATATACACATAAATATGGTTTCTTTTTAGGAAAGAGTGCATTCTTCCTGCATGAAAATAATGACTTTATGGGAGATCTCTTGAAAACAAAAATAGAGGTTCTTTCCTTTAAAGACACATATGAATAGTGTTCATACAAGAACCAAGAATCCATACTTGTTCCATGGAAAGATTATGTGCTTGAAGTAAAAGTAATTGTGTTAGGAAAAGAAACACATGTGCATGCAAAAAAAAAGGGGTAGCCTTTGTGACATCGGAAATATGATTTTGTGTGTACGTAGAGAAAGTGATTATGTTATCTTTTTTGGAACCGATAATCTCTTGAAAAGATTGTTTGCTAGATGAGTTGTGTCGAATTCTTGATTGTGGTGCATAAAAGGTTAAGTTAATCCTTGTTATTGTTTCTTGATTTTTATGCATAGAGATGGGTATCTATAATAACTTCTTGAAAGGGAAACATGAGAAACCTACATATAGAAAGATAAGAAATGAGGTTATAATGACTTCCTTTTAAGAGAGAAGTATGTAATTGTTTATAGGAAATGATGGTAGAATTCTGAGAAGGAAACTTGTGCTGCATACATTAAAGAATGGCTGTTATGATAGGCTATTGGATGCACAAAGAATGGTCATTGTGTTATACATTTTAGTAGAACTAATGAGTTAGATCTCTTAAGAGAGTTGTGCATGAGTGTGAATAAGCATTGTGGAAAGTAGAACAAGTATTTACTTGAATATATGTACTAGTTAGTTATTATGTCATGCTTGCTCATGCATATGAGTAGATGTTAAAAGATCTCTTTTAGAGGTTGCTTATTGATTGATTAATATGGTGTCTAATCTTGTTACCAAAGCTGCTTGTTGACAACATTGACAGGAAACAATGGCGGATGGTGCCAAAGAAAAGTGATGTTAACATTGTGGCAGGAAAGTGATCAATGGTCCATGCAGATGAGTTCGAGTTGCAGTGACGTACATTGTTAGAACAATCATGCCACAAGGAATGTTGTATGTGGCGGTACGTAAGTAAAAGATTACATGAAAACTGTATTAGCTTTTAGCTAGTTATGTGACAACTTAATGATAATTCATTGTAATGATTTTATAACAATGGTTAAGGGATGGAATCTCTTATAAGCCATTGAGTGAGGGGTGAAATCCCTCACGAGCGTTTAATAATAAGATTAAACGTTTGTTGGTTTTCACCCTACGGGGTTTCCAGGGTATATTGATGTTCAATGGCGTGATTGCCTTTTGTGTGAGTTTGGTGATGATGAATCCTTGATGTTGATGGTTCTTTATTTGATGGCATAATCATAATGTCCAAGTATGTGATTAACTATATGGTTAAGGAAATCATGGAATGGATGCAAGGATTCATGAGACAGCTTATGTTATTAAACTACCACAATGCTGGTTAATGGTTAAGCAACTTACTGTATTTTATTGCAATTTACTTGATGTGCTAAAGTACATTATATCTAATGGTTAATGACGAATTGTGGAGTTGTGAATTGGATAATTAACTGTGGGTAATTTGTATAAAAATTCTAACTCCCTACTTTTACATGTGAGGTTACCAGGGTATGTGACAAGCATCCGCCTTGTCTTTGTCTTTTGTGTACATCCAGAAATAGACACCCAATATTTGATATTATGTCAAATAACAATTGCAAATTTACCATTTAATTAATTAATAATGTTGTGTATTTGTGCACTTTAGTTTAGTTTAGTAGGGTAGATATGCCGTAATATAATGTTTTAGATTTAGATTCTATTAAAATAATATAAAAATAAAATAAAAAATATAATTTATAGATATTTTAATACATTAGGTTAAAATAAAAATAATTAATTAATTTAATAATTATAGTTAAATATAAATCATTTTAATTTATTTTAACTATTTATTTATCAAGTATTGAGAGGTATCAAATCTGTTGAGATGTAAATCTTTTTAAAATAAAATGAGAAAATCTCTTGGCATGCAAACCCTTTTTAAATGAAAAGAGATTTGAACCCTTATATTTAGTAGATCGAGAGTTAAAAGAAAAAAGAAGTTAAGCTATAATTTTAAACCAATATTATAACTATTATATGATAGTTTATATATAGTTCTTAAAAATAAAATAGATGTAGTTGAGTGTGGGGAGCAATGTTTATCTACCTGTTAATATTAAAAAATAAATTTTTATATAGATGGTATCATTGAACAACTTTTGAATAACTAAGTTGGACATAGACAATTTATTAATATTAAATATAAGTAAATGATTTTGTTTGTTATTTATCAAAATTTTATTTTTAAATATTTTATTGTTGATAGAATTGAAATCTTGGAAAAAAAAATAAAAAAAACTACAAAAAACTGCCCAAAAACACCACCTCCATCCTATCAATCAATTACACAACAATAAATAATTTGCAAAATAATAAGAATATTAAATTATATAAAATTGTATTATAATCTGTAAAATATTTAATTAAAACACTAACTAATAAAAAACAAAAACAAACTGATTAAACCTATTTTTTGAAAACTAATATAATATAATAAATAAAATATATATTTATATTTATATTTATGAAATATTGAAATTATATTTTTTATAATTATAATAATATTTAATATATTCATTATGGTGAATATAAATATATTATGAAGTTAGTTTTTTATATTATTTAAAATAATAAGATTTTTTAATTTAAAATGGAATAAAAATAATTTTAAATTAATAAATTGTAAATATAAAAAAACTAATATTTTATAATATTACTCCAAATTCATTTAAAAATAAAAATTAAACACTATCAAATCTAAATTTATAAATTTTGTAAAAATATTTAGTAAATACTCAAATATAATTTTTTTTGATAGTAAACCAATATATACTTAAAAGTTGTACGTATCATTTGATATGAAAGAAACAAAATATATATATATATATATATATATAATTTGGGATAAATTAATATCTACTTAAAAAATTGTATGTATGATTTGATATGAAAGTAAAAAAAATTATATGTAATTTGGGATAGTGAAGATAGAAAACCTATCACTTCAATATTAAAGATAGTTTTGATAATTATAAAACGGTATTTAAAATTATTCCTAATTAAATAATTTTTTTTAATTAAAATTTATGATATAAAAATTCTTTTATCTCAGAAAAATTGTATTATTGCTTATAAATTGATCTATAATTTGTTATATAATATTGTTGAATTTTTAATTACAATTAATCATAATTAATTATATCTCATAAAAATAAATTATGAATAATCTATTCAACATTATCTTATAATTTAAATAATCATAATAAAAAATGATTCATCAAAATTAATTCTATTGGACTAGATTTTCAGAATCTAGCTATTATGATAGGCTTTTCTATTTAGATTTTGAAAACCTAAAAACAGTGTTTTTAGTAAAAACTTTTCAGTGACAATTTTGATTTGAAGTGCACAAACAAAGATTCCCCGGGTAATTTTAGGACTTCTGATGCACCGATCCCTGATTTCCAAAAAAACTCCACCCATCATATCTTGCTCTTAGAATTCCTAAGTAAAAACAAATATTTTAGGATTCCTGAAGAGAAATTATTAAAATAACCTGAGCAAAGGCACGCAAGGGATACCGCAGTAACAGAACGTGGGATTATTGAGGAGGTAGGTGCCCATTTGTTTCGTTTTGGGATTTGCTGCAACTTCCCGCAGCTAAGTGATCGAAGAATGATTTAGTAGGAATAAAATCCATAGAATTTGCAGTGGAGAAACCTTTGCAAGTCGTGAACGCCCCATCGATCACCAGATTCTGGCCACTGATGTAGCGGGCGTCGTCGCTGCACAGAAACAGGGCGCACTTGGCAACGTCAATGGCTTCCAGAGTGATACCCTTCAGCTCCATCGTCTTCTCCAGCATCTCTTCCGCGGATCGTTTATCGAAAGAGGGGAAACTTTTCTTCATGGCGTCGATCAACATGGGCGTCGGCACGCCCGCCGGAGAAACGCAATTCACCCGAATGCCGTGCTGCGCTAGATCGATGGCCGCCGACTTCATAATCCCCAACACCGCGTGCTTCGACGCCGTGTAAGAAGGCCCGTTGGGCATCGCCATCACCGACGCCATGCTGCATGTCATAACCACGGAGCCTCTGGTTTTGGCGCCGATCATCGCCCTAGCCGCGTGCTTCGTGCACAGATACGCTCCACGCACGTTCACCGACATGACCCTCTCAAAATCGTCAAGAGTCACATCTGCCATGGACGAGAATAGCCCGCCCGGGATCCCGGCGTTGCTGAACATTATGTCGAGACGCCCGTGCTTCTCCAGCGCGTAGTCCACCAGGGCCGATACATCCGTTTCCTTTGACACATCGCAGTGGAAATAGCAGGCATTCGGAGAAAGAGATTTAGCCAAACAATTTCCGAGGTCGTCCTGAATGTCTGCAATTACTACTTGCGCTCCATTCTCCGCGAATAACTTGGCGCTTGCCTCTCCTATGCCGCTAGCTCCTCCTGTGATCACAGCGACCTTGCCCTCCAGCCTGAAATATCAAATCCAACAAAAGCAGCCATCAGAGTTATTCTTTGTTATGTTACAAATAAATGAATATCGCCATGAAATTTCAGTGAAGAATTACCTCATATTGTCTGCTGCCTGTGCAAAGCCCGACGGTGGATATGCAGAAAAGTGGTGGGTCGCAAACAAAATATTTGTAGTGTCTTCATCGCCCTGGCATGTCCATGAGTGTCCACCAAACCACTTGATTTCCATGACCACCTATGAGCACCTTCAACCACTAGATTATCTGCCAGATAATACCTACTTTACTGTTCTGACCATCTATGAGAAGCTTCCGGCAATAGCTTCTGCACCAGGTATTATAAAAATCGTAGTGCACATGCACCAGGTATTATAAAAATCGTAGTGCACATGCACCAGGTATTATAAAAATCATAGTGCACATGGCATCCTTATTTCAATATTGTAAAAAAATTAAAAAATCTTAATCAGTGTGCCTTGAGTCAGCCTTTATTTCGTTTTTGGTGGACAGTAGTCCTTATTTTAACAGTTTATTTGGTTTTAGGTGGGCGGCAGGATGTGACTGCACCATACTTCACGTTGTGGAAGTATACATCACATTTTGTAAATGGAGTACAACCCATCATATTTTCAATTAAAGAATAGTATAATGTTCTTCCAGTACAAAAATCAAATGAATTTAGAGGGATCTTTTCAAAAATCAAATAAATTTAGAGGGGTCTTTTCTTGGGGAGATCGTGTTTTGCCATGCGACTCATGTGTCTTATGTGAGAAGGTGGTCACATGGTTTGAAGAGGAGAGATTTCTAAGGTCAATTCTTATTCATACTTTCTCATTTGGTTAGGGGAGGTTTAAGTTGTGATTTTAGTTTTCGTTTTTGTAAATGGAGTACAACCCATAATATTTTCAATTAAAGAATAGTATAATGTTCTTCCAGCACAAAAATCAAATGAACTTAGAGGGGTCTCTTCTTGGGGAGGTCGTGTTTTGCCATGCTACTCATGTGTCTCCTTTGAGAAGGTGATTACATGGTTTGAAGAGAAGAGATTTTGAAGGTCAATTCTTATTCATACTTTCTCATTTGGTTAGTGGAGGTTTAAGTTGTGACTTTAGTTTTCGTTTTTGTAAATGGAGTACAACCCATCATATTTCCAATTAAAGAATAGTATAATGTTCTTTGAGCACAAAAATCAAATGAACTTAGAGGGGTCTCTTCTTGGGGAGGTCATGTTTTACCAAGCGACTCATGAGTCTCCTCTAAGAAGGTGGTCACATGGTTTGAAGAGGAGATTTTGAAGGTCAATTCCTATTCATACTTTCTCATTTGGTTAGTGGAGGTCTAAGTTGTGACTTTAGTTTTCATTTTTGTAAATGGAGTACAACCCATCATATTTTCAATTAAAGAATAGTATAATGTTCTTCCAGCACAAAAATCAAATGAACTTAGAGGGGTCTCTTCTTGGGGAGCTTGTGTTTTGCCATGCGACTCATGTGTCTCCTCTAAGAAGGTGGTCACATGGTTTGAAGAGGAGATTTCGAAGGTCAATTCCTATTCATACTTTCTCATTTTGTTAGTGGAGGTTTAAGTTGTGACTTTAGTTTTTTTTTGTAAATGGAGTACAACCCTTCATATTTTCAATTAAAGAATAGTATAATGTTCTTCCGACACAAAAATCAAATGAACCTAGAGGGATCTCTTCTTGGGGAGGTCATGTTTTGCCAAGCAACTCATGTGTCTCCTCTGAGAAGGTGGTCACATGGTTTGAAGAGAAGAGATTTCGAAGGTCAATTCCTATTCATACTTTCTCATTTTGTTAGTGGAGGTTTAAGTTGTGACTTTACTTTTCGTTTTTCTAAATGGAGTACAACATCATATTTTCAATTAGAGAATAGTATAATGTTCTTCCAGCACAAAAATCAAATGAACTTAGAGGGGTCTCTTCTTGGGGAGGTTGCGTTTTGCCATGTGACTCATGTGTCTCCTCTGAGAAGGTGGTCACATGGTTTGAAGAGCAGAGATTTCGAAGGTCAATTCCTATTCATAATTTCTTATTTGGTTAGTGGAGGTTTAAGTTGTGACTTTAGTTTTCGTTTTTCTAAATGGAGTACAACCCGTCATATTTTCAATTAAAGAATAGTATAATGTTCTTCCAGCACAAAAATAAAATGAACTTAGAGGGGTCTCTTCTTGGGGAGGTCATGTTTTGCCATGCGACTCATGTGTCTCCTATTAGAAGGTGGTCACATGGTTTGAAGAGCAGAGATTTCGAAGGTCAATTCCTATTCATACTTTCTCATTTGGTTAGTGGAGGTTTAAGTTGTGACTTTAGTTTTTGTTTTTGTAAATGGAGTACAACCCATCATATTTTCAATTAAAGAATAGTATGATGTTCTTCTAGCACAAAAATCAAATGAACTTAGTGGGGTCTCTTCTTAGGGAGGTCATGTTTTGCCATGCGACTCATGTGTCTCCTCTGAGAAGGTGGTCACATGGTTTGAAGAGCAGAGATTTCGAAGGTCAATTCCTATTCATACTTTCCCATCTGGTTAGTGGAGGTTACAGTTTTGACTTTAGTTTTCATTGGTTTCTATAGTATATTCTAGTCTTTTGTGGTGAGGTAAGAATTGTCTAGGTCTTTTTTTACTCATTATAAGAGTTAATGTTTTTCATATTTTTTTGCATAACTACAAGACTAGTTCGTCCTTTGAAGTAGTCACAGTCTTATTTTCGACATCTCTATAGTCCTCTGACCCTGCAAGGATATCATTTCGTTTTCTATTTCTTATCTATGGGTATGTTGTATGGGCACCTCTTTTATCTAGTTTTGAAATCTATTACACTCTTCCTCAAATTTTTCGTTTGGCAAGTCGGATTACTTATACAAGCTCCAAGTAGGGCTCGCTTGGGGTAACAATTCCTGCTCTTGTCATTTTGGTCACCCCATCTTGTAGTACAATTTCCATTTAGAACCCTAGTGGGACTACAATCTTGGTGTTTTAATCGTCATGAACTTGTTTGTTTCTTGGAGTCTATCATTTTGGTTATCTCGTCTTACAGTACAATTGCCACTTAGAACCCTAATGGGTCTGCCATGGGGCTTCACTAGGGGAGCACTACCATACCATGGGCATTCATATTGGCGGGTATATATTGAGGAAAAAATGACATAATATATTGAGCATATAATAGGGTTTAATGGGTTTTTATATAGGCAGGTATAAAAAATGGAGCTCAAAGTTAATGAAAAATATAAAGGGGTATAAAAAATGTTAATGAAAAAATGGATACCTATAATATCTAGAGAAAATAGGGGCTTTTTTAAATTAGGAAGGTGTACTGGGTTCATATTTGTAGGGAGTCAAATAATATGTTTTTAGAGGTATTTTCCAATATGTAGTGAAATTAAGGGTATTATTTAGTATGCCACAAATGCACATGATCTGTCAAAGGTTCATTAAGTGAAGCCACCATGAGGACTTCAATCTCATTGTTTTGTTTGTTGGGAATTTGTTTGTGTATTGGTGTTTCTTGTTGTGTGTTTTATTTGCAGGTTTTATATGGCTCCAAGCCGAAGATTACCAACTTGTTGAGGTGGAGCTTTTGGTGTGTCTGTCTCTAGACACAAGCGCCTTTTAGGATGGGAATTGGTGGAAAGTTACTTTGAAGTCACCCCTCTGGAAGTTTGAAAGGAAACCTTGAATTTGGAAGCCAAGGAATTTGGGGATCGCAAATATTTCTCATATTCAAAGATCAGTGGCAGCAGCGCATAATCAATACTCGATCTAGGAAAGTTTCAGAAAATAAGGTTTTATTTTCTACACTCGATCACACAACATCATCAAATTGAGACATTGCTTAGTTTGGTTCTCCTTGACAAACAAGTGGATAACTAAAATCTCTTTGTCAGCCAAGAGGATATTAAGCACATTTTGCGGGATATCGGGTACAATTTTGATGATATCGTGGTAAGAATGAATTTTGTGGAATGATTTGTGGTTTTAGATTTAGATAGAGACTCTAACGATCATCGAGAAGAGGTAGCTATCATAAATATTATGCCACTCAACTCCATGCCTGCAAACATTAAGTTGTCTATGAACAACAACCATGCAAACTCTCCTTCACAATCGCCAGTCATCGTTTTAGACTAGAATGTCCTCCAAGAAAATGTTGTTTGCCTTTTGTTGATTGGTTGGACTAAAACGTCCAACAAGCCAATGTTTAACTTTTATTTTGGATAGTTATTGGAACCCACCTTACCTAGTCATCTTTGTTAGTCTACAAAACTCTAAAAGCGATCCTATATTCTCTACTCTAGTAACTTTACTCAAGTGCACTCATGTCTACATTCTAAAGTCATCTAGTTTTGAAGGTCTTCATCTAATTTCGATACTTGTTATAAAAGTTTGATAATTCTACTTTCCACTATATGCATGGTAATCCTAGTGTCCCATAGTCCTACAGGTCAGAAGAAGGAATGAAGGGCTCCCAATAAAGTTTTGTAATATTTTTTGCTTTTTGCTATCAATAAAAATGCATTGATAGAATTTTAAAAAATAGTAAATTGAATTTAAACCTTGACATTGTATTCAACTATTTGGAATATATTTGTGTATTTTTCTCTTTAGAGTCTATTTAATTCATCTTATTCTTTAGTATGTAGGTGAGAATGAGAGTATTATTTTTTTAAATATATATTTTAGATGAAAAGGTAATTTTGAAGGTGAAATTAAATCAATTAATTTATGTAGAAATTATTTATTTGAGTTAAAAATAATAGGATTTACTTTACATTATACACTTGAATAATTTTTAGATTATAACAGTTCTTTTGTGAAGGTTTGTTTTAAAGGAAACCTTCTCCTTCATTAACTAAATATGAAAATGCTTATCCAAAAAGTTTATATATACTAATTTACCAACAAATATAAATAAAAAATAGCATACTAAAATAATATCCTATACTTATATATGGCAATTATTATTTAAAAAAAAGTTTCAAACTCTAGGTGAAATCCTTTTATCATTGAGAGGTTAGTCTTTTGGCTCCTTTTCCTCCTGTTCATACATAGAAGGTTTTAGGTTATCCTTAAAGATGGTGGAATTTGATATTGTTTTCTCTAAGCCACATGAATTCTTTGTATGATACTTGATCTCAACATTCTTATGCACTTGAGAAACCATTATACCTATCTCAAAATTTGTGGATCGTTCCAAACATGCCTTCAATAATCATGATTGTATGGAGGATGTCTTCATTTTTATCCTCCTTATTTTCTAGAGTTTGAACAATTAGAGTTTTTACCAACCAACATATTTCTTCCATTCTAAATAACATCACCTCCCAGGTGCTAGAATATACTAGGCCTTTAACCCATCTATCCAATTCATCCAATATCTGAATTCAACTTAAATTTCTCCTTTTCTCCTTAACCCTCCTTTCCAATTCATCAATTTTTTATTTATACAACTTATGACTCCATTCATGGATGAGCCTTGCAACCTACATTACATCTTTAATGTCCCTATACATATGTGTCGAATTCACAAAGCTCAATGCCCTTAACGAGAAAATATAGGGTGTTTTTCTTTTCCCATTCATGGAGTTGCCCACATTTATTTTCATTTTGAATAAGATGGCTAAGTAGCAAGGAAACTTGACCCCCTTGAAATTGAAGCAATGAAATTAATGCAAGAGATAGGTAACCCAACATGGACATTGCAATTAGGAACCTTAAAATTCGAGGGCCTCCAAAAGAATGGAAATAAACCACCTAACCCCCATAGAGTGGAGAAACTACCACCCTTCTCGCTTCAACCTAGATAATAGACATAAACCAAGCATAGATGCAAAAGAAAATAAGAAAATTACCTAAGACCCCATGCCACCGAGTCTCCAAAGAGGTTTTAGATCACTTGTACACCAAGGAGGCCATTATTTTGCTTCTTGAGACTCATAAAATAATCTAAGTGATTTCCTCCACCATTAAATAACCATTCATCCATTCTTGTTGGTGAAATATTCATTTTGGACTAAAATTTTCTATTCCTTGCACTTTGGTACCACTCCATAAATCATTGCACTTTCCATTTGACAAAATGCACATGAAATATCTTTACATACTCACCTCCCTGATACAATTATCAATTTAGCATCAATTAGGAAGGGGTTTGTACTCCCTCCTATAACTTCACTCATCCTTACATTCACATCTATGATAACTAGCTAATGGATAATATGTTGCGTGTTAATGCAAGGAAAAGTGGTAATTGATCAACATGCAATGGTGGTTATCTCCCCACTTATTGACACCCCATCTGAGGGTCATGCTGAAATCATGTTCGTTAAGAATATGAGATATAATATAATAGATCCTTCTAAGTTAAGCACACAATAATCATGATTAACATCACTTAATAAACATTAATTTACGGTATTTTTATGATACTTTTTTCATTATTATTCATGATGATATTTCCATCACATAAACTATGATGATAACTTTAAATTTAAGATGGCTATAACTATATATCTATAATGGTAATGGAGTATAACACATTTCATTTTTAAACAAAAATTAAGGTAGATACATTTCAAGTCTAGATCTATAATCCTAGAGGGATCAAATCCTTTGAGGTTGACACATTTTCTATAAAAAAAAATCTCTCAAAAGTCTTCATGAACCTTGAGGGACTTATCCCTCATTGGGCATGATAGATTTGTAGTTTCAGTATGGATTTAAATTGGTTATGTATGTATGTATGTATGTATCATTAAAACACTCAAATGGTGTGCTACTCAGTATGAGGGATATGTGCAATTCATTCTATGTTTAAGATGGAATTGGCACATGGTAATATATATAATCCATGTGCCAATTTTTTGTTAAGAATGGAAGGAATTACACATATCCATCATGCTTAGAAGATTACTATTAAGATTTTTTGAGCATGGGAGAACAAACACATAGAAACATGTCCATGTACCTACTTAGATGGCTTTGGTGCTGCTAAAACTACCATGAAATATTTACAACCTATAGTTTTTAGAATGTATGTGCATGTGATCCTTTGTAGGAGAATGCATGTTATCTAGAACTTGCATGTGTTCTTAAGAAAGAGTGTGAACATGCTTGACTGTGCACGTGCTCTAGAATGCACACATGTTTCTAAGTAAGAGAAAGCATGCATTTTATAATGTGTGTGCATTCCTAAAGTAAAGCACACACATGTTTTGAAGTGCATACATTTTCTTATTACAATAGATGAAAAACTAGATAAACTACCATATTTTTGTTGAAGGAAATGTAACTAGGCTAGGTCTTCCTAAATGTAATTTGTATTTATTCAAGAAAAGAGAAATTATTTTTGTAATATTTGCCAATGAGTTTATTTCTCATTGAAAATAGGTCAAGCACATTTAAAAGTGTTTCTAGAAAGTAAAAATCAAAATATAATTATGATAAGACCCTTTGAGGGCATGTTACATCATGTACAAGGTCATGGAAACATCTCCAAGAAAATTCAAATCCTCTCTTAGTATCAACGAAGTCTCCAAGTAGCAAAATGATGGATAAAAGATGAATTTTGTTGTAAACTATCATGTCGGCCCAGAGGACAGTCAAGTTGGCTTATAGAGGAGGGCAAACCTCTATTTATAGAGGTTTCCCACTCTTCATACAACACACAACTCTCTCTAAAATCGCAAGCAAGAAGAGGGCCAAAAAGGATGAAGAAAAAACAAAGAAGAGGGTTATAAGGGAAATGAGATAAGAAGACAAAACAACGAAGGTAAGGAGGCAATTTTTGAAGTAGCTACAGCCACACATGCAAGGTTAAGGAAGGATTATTTGCAGTCATAGCAATAGTCATCATATACCACTATTTTAGGTGAAAAATAGGCCCACAAGGCCTCTCTCTCCAACAAATAAGAAAAGAAAAGACAACGAGATAAAGAGGACTGTTTCTAGGGTTTTCGTCCACATGTGCAAAGATTCCAGAAGTCAACTTATGCAAATTTAACAGCAGTTGAAGGCAGGCCTCATCCAAATAGACACCTAGGCCTACAAGGTATCCGAGAAAAGCAAAGAAGGCTCTCCCTATAACGAATACAATAATCCCTAATGTTCTAGGGTTCTCTTAAGAAGAAAAGAAGCCTAAGAAGCAGAAGAAGGATGAAGTGTTGAGGAGCAGAGCGCTGAAAGACAGAGGTCCACACATTAAAATTTATAGTGTGGAGAGAGGAAGGATTTGACTTGTGGTTGGAGGATCCTATAGTCAAGGGTCTAGGCTTTGGAAGTTGTTCAAATACGAAGCTTCAATAAGAGAAAAATTACAAAGGGTTTTCCTTTCAAGAGTGGAGAGGTTTTGTCCCTGGCAGAGAGCCAAAATTTGTGTTCTTGTTATTTTGTTTTGGTAGAAGTTTTATGAAGTACACACATATGCATTAATAAGAATAATACGAAGCATAAGCTAACAAGAAAATTAAAAATACTCCACAAATTATTATCAAATAACGAAGAATCATCACAACACTACTTTGCCCTATATTCTTCAACATGGTTTCAGAGCTTAGGTGACACATCAAGGAAAGGGAAACTCAAGAACACTCATTAAAAGAAGCATATACAAAGTTGAAGAATCAAGTCTAGAAGCCTCAACCACTTCAAGGACAATAAGGGTCTACAATCTATCATACATCAAGGAGGTATACAAAGCTAGAAGAAGAGCCTTACATAAAGGCACCTACAAAGAAGAGCAGATTGAAGTAGGACCTACATCAAGCTACAAGTATTCAAGCAAACATCATCACCAAGCAAGTCTACTTGGGGAAGGCAAATTGAAGAACATCAATATCCAGGGAAGATAAGTCATCAAGCCTTCCAAGAGGAAGAAAATCCATCACATCACAAAATATATCAAGTAAGTACATGTCCCCTTCTGAATATACATCAATGTCTTTTTGCAAGGAAAGCAATAAATTGGGGGGAACAAAGAACTTTATTGTACGGAAGAAGAGGACTAATCTACTTCTCAAGGAGAATGAACTCCTAGAACTTTTCAAAGGGAATATCATTATCCATGCTAAGGAGAAGACTCAAGCCTTAACTAAGTTCAATAAGGATGAGACAAGAGCTCAAAGGATTCTGATATAATCAATCAAAGACTCTCTCATTCCTTATGTCTCCAAGTTTGAGACATCGAAAGAAATATATATGATAATATAGTAGAGCTATTCTTGGTATCCACAACTGGAAAAGTAATATCTCTTAGGAATGAATTATACAAGATGAAGATAACAAACGAAGGAATAGCTCCCTACTTCATAAAAATATTTGAAATGAGATATCAACTTTAAGAGGTTGGGGAAGTCATGTGTGATAGAGAGATGCGAATTGTAGTACTCAATTCTCTACCTGAGGAGTGGGGAAACTTCACATCAAGCATATATGCCAAAAAGGAAGCAACCACTCTCAGTGAAATGTGGTCTCCATGTAGAACAAAGGAAACCTGACTTAAGGCAAAAGAATATGTGGGAAAAAAAGAGCAAGCATTTTCTACCATAGCCAAAAAGGGTAAATTTGGCAAGTTTGGTCGATGAAAAAAAACAACAAAGACATGTCCAAGATCCAGTGTTTTGGATGCCAAGAATATGGAAACTACAAAAGGAATTGTCCTAAGCTTAAGAAGGACAACAATATCAAAAGGAAGAGGGAAGAAGCTCACATAACTCAAGAAATGAAAGAAGAAGGAAAGAAGAAAAACAAGGAAGATCCTCCGGATCTCTACTATGACTAGGTCAAACTCTTTACTTCTAGAATTCTTTCAAAGTTTTGAGTAGAATAGGAAAATGTAGGAATAAATTAAAATTACATTGCTAGAAACACCCTCTAGAATCTAGCAACATGATGTACATAGAGTCCTAAGCCACTGATGTAGATGTAACTTTTATGAGAAGAACAAAAATGCATAAGTAGAAATATATTTTAGAATATAGGAGCATGGAAGATATAGCTCAAGATATTCACATAGAAGAAGCATACCTAGTATAGGACCTCATACACAATGAAATAAAATTGATCATGATAAGAATCTTAGAAGACCTACTTCATCAAAATAAACGAAACATTTGCAAGGCAAGGATATTTAATATCCTATGATAGAATCTTCAAAAGAAGGTTCATTGTAACCAAGGAAGATGTCTTATTGGGAATCCCATTCATGGGATTCAAGAAAAGGAATGGTATACAGGAAAGCTAAGATGAAGCAAGAAGGGCCACACCAAGGTCAATCAAATGAAGCAAGGATGATCAAAGGAGAATCAAGATGTGGTATGTATGCAACAAAGTTTAAGCCATGTTATCATTTGTATATTATTGTGTCATGGGTATAATTCTATAGTTCTAAGAACATGCTCAAAGGCATGCACTACAATGTGATGAAGGTCAACAAAAGAATATGCTCACATAAGGAGCATTAGATTGCTGACTAAGAAGTGAGAAGAAATGATGACAAGTCCAGAAAGAAATCAATAAACGAATGCTCTCAGAAGAAGCACTAGATGGTTGAGCTATCTATCTGAGAAGAAGAAAATGAAGGAAAGAGATCAAGCATGTGAAGAACATCATGATCATCAAGAATCACTATCTGACAAAGGCCTTGAAGATATCTCCTGAAAGAAGGCATGACAACTCTGATAAAGAAACACCCTTGACACCTATGAAGGCCTTGGAGATACAAAAGGTGCAAATACCTGATTCTGCTATAAAGATATGTGGTAATGAAGAATCCATCCAACAAAATAAAAAGCAATGTTGAAGCAATATCAGGAAGAAATCATGATGGGCTACTAGGTAAAAGCATGTAACCTAGCAAGTGCTCTGAAGCATCCATGGGAAGAGTATTCTGAAGCATGGACAAGATGAAAAAGGAGTAGCCAAGATGACAAGAAAACTTGATAGTCTCTTTCCACGAAGCAATGACATGAAAAACTAAGAGGGAAAGTAGTTGATGGATGGTTCCCTACCTAGAAGAAGTTCAAACAAAGACTTCATGACATCAAGAAAGAAAGAAGATCAAGGGGTAAAGGACTCACGAGGAAGAAGTTGTTGATGAAGAAAAGAGTCTCCAATTAAGAGGGAGCTTTGACAGGTCCCTGATCAAGAGGGATTTTTTGGATCACCCCTGATTACAAAGGATTGACAATTGCGTTTTCCATTTCATGGGTCATGCACTAGACCAGGACTAACATCTGTAAGTCTAGATGAAGGCCATGAATGGAAATGTAGACACAAGATAGACACAACATTCTTGACTTCACTTGGGAAGAAAGGATGGGAGGATTAGGTAATCATTTGACATCCGATACTCTTTGAGGATGTGTAGGGCATCCAAGATAACAGTAGGCAAAAGGACCAATTTTATTTGAGGGCTGGGAACCCAAGATAATAATAGTCCTAGAAGGTCATACTCGATGAACACCTGAGTGGTTATGTACCTTGAGAGACAATGATGAAGGTGTTTATAAATCATTGGTCTCACCAACATTGTAGCTCATGGTCTCGTAAAGAGATGGAGTTGTTATTCAAGGCCTTGCACTATGACAATGATGATGAATATGATGCTATAACAGATGGATTGCAAATCCGGTTTCTCTTATGTGAATTCTTCAAGATTGAAAAATTCTAAACACCTTGTAATGTTTTATGAATACCTCCCTAGTTAAGAGGGAGTGTTGAAGGAAATGTAACTAGGCTAGGTCTTCATAAATGTAATTTGTATTTATTCAGTAAAAGAGAAATTATTTTTGTAATATTTGTTAATGAGATTCTTGCTCATTGAAAATAGGTTAAGCACATTTAAAAGTGTTTCTAGAAAGTCAAAGTCAAAATATAGTTATGATAAGACCTTTTGAGGGAATTTTACATCATGTACAAGGTCATGGACACTTCTCCAAGCAAAGTCAAATCCTCTCCTAGCATCAACAAAGTCTCCAAGCAGCAAAACGATGGATAAAAGATGAATTTTGGTGTAAATTGTCATGTCGGTCTGGAGGACAGTCAAGTTGGGCTAAACATGAGTGATATAACTCTATTTATAGAGGATGTCCACTCCTTTTACAACACACAACTCTCTATGAAACCCAAAAGCAATAAGAGGGCCAAAAAGGACGAAGAAAAGATAAAGAAGAGGGCTAAAAGGGCAGGGAGATAAGAAGATAGAAAAACGAAATTAAGGAGGCCATTTCTGAAGCATCTACAACCACATGTGCGAGGTTAAGGAAGGACTATCTGCGATCATAGGAGCAGTCATCATACACCACTGTTTTGGGTGAAAAATAGGCCTACAAGGCCTCTCTCTCCATCAAAGAAGCAAAGAAAAGACAACGAGGTAAAGAGGATTGTCTCTAGGGTTTCTATCCACATGTGTGAAGTTCCCAAAATTCAACTTATGTAGATTTAATAGCAGTTGAAAATAGTACACTTAAAGGCCTAATTCAAATACACACATATGCCTACAAGGTATCTAATAAAAGAGAATAAGGACCTCCCTATAATGAAGAAAAGAAGCCCTAATATTCTAGGATTCTCCTACGAAGGAAAGAAGAATAAGCAGCAAAAGAAGGACAAAGTGTTGAGGAGCAGAGTGCTGGAAGACAGAGGTCCATTTGCCAAAATTTATAATGCAGAAAGATGAAGGATTTGACTTTTGTTTGGAGGATTCTATAGTTAAGGGTCTAGGGTTTAGTAGTTTTTCAAATAAGAAGCTTCAATAAGAGAAAACTTACAAAGGGTTTTCCTCTCAAGAGTGGAGCGGTTCTATCCCTCAAAGAGAGCTAAACTTTGTGTTCTTGTTTTTTTTTGGGTAGTAGTTTGATGAGGTACACACATATGCACTAATAAGAAGAAGAAGAAGCATAACTAACAAGAAAAGTAAAAGACTCCACAAATTGTTATCAGGTAACGAATAATCATCACAACACTACATTGCCCTAGATTCTTCAAAGAATTTCGCTTAAGGTTCATGCATGTTCCCTTGATCGTATTTATTACCTCAAGACCCATACATAGTGCTGAAATATGATAATGATACATATATACATAGTTATAGGTGAAGAATTCCCTTGAGAGGTAATTTGTGGTGGTTCAAAATCTCATTCCTAGTGCCAGAAGCCTAAAAACTTCATTTTGGGGCTAACTCTTTGGTTTATTCCATTAACCATATCTAGGGTATAAAGACTCAAAGTTAATATTCAAAAGCTCACGATGTTGATTATCCCCATATGTAGAATGAGGACTCCTTGGAAAGGTCCTTCATGGTGGTTCAACATGTCATTATTGGTCCTGGATGCCTCAAAGCTTCCTTTAAGACCTATGACCCAAGTTTCATCTCTCAATCATGTCTAAGGACCCAAGATCCATAACCACTATTCAAAATCTCCTAATGATTATAATATTCACACTTAGAAGCCAAAGATCCTCTCAAGATGTCATCTATGATATTTTGAGGTATCATGTATGACTATTGATCCCTAAAAGTGTGTTAAAACCTTGATACATCAAGTGTAGTGGTATAGGCCATAATGTTTGGTCTTGGATCCATACAATATTTGTACATTAGTGATTTCCTAGGTCCCCCCCCCTTGACTATATCAAGGTAATGAGACCCATACTTAATGCTCGAAACATTGTGATGGCATAAAAATTCTTTCTTAGAGCCCAAGGATACCATCCAAAGGTCATGTGTGGTGCTTCAAGGTATTGGTCATTGCTCTATATTCCTCAAATCTTTCTTTAGGACCTAAGTAATTTGGCTTTCTTCCCTAAAATGTTTCCTTGACCCGAGGCCACTTTCCTACTATTCAAAATCAACTAGACAAACATTCCCAACCATATGTCAAGATAATATTAGGATACCGTGTTTGATTTTTCAAGGCATCCTAATTAGACTTGGATGGATATAAGTTCCTTTAGGGCCTAAGATTCATGTTTCATCACTTGACATGTCTAGAGCCTCAATACCCATATCTAATGCTAAAAAATTGTATTAGTACCTACATAACTAGTTAGAGGGAATGGATGCCCCTAAGAGATCATTTTTTATGGTTTAAGGTGTCATTCTTAGCTTAAAAGTTTATAAACTTTCTTTATGACTTAACTGTTAGGTTTTTACCCTTCACCATATTTAATGTCTAGAGCCTCATACTTAATGTTCAAAACCTTATAATACTTTCTATCTCCATTTGGAGACATGAGATTCCATAAAAAGGTCATTCTTGTGGTTCAATATTTCATTGTTAGCCCAAAATGCCTAGAAGCTTCCTTCCACACCTAAATCATAGGCTTCCTCACTAGATCATGTCCAAGGAACTAAACCCATAACTAATGCTTAGAATGTCACAATAATTCCCATATACCCACTTGAAGGCCAAATATACCCTTGAGATATCATCTATGGTGTTTTGAGGTGTCATTCATGACCTTTGAATTTTTGAAGCCACATAAAACATTACGAGGATAGTTGTAGTGGTTTGAGGTGTCATGTTTTCCCGTAGATGCATAAAAGTGTTGTACTTTAGCTAATGCTTGAGATCCCCCCATTAACCATACTAAGGCCCTGTGATGGAATTAACATGACTTATTAGAGGCCAAGGATACCTTCTAAAACTCATGTCTCATAATTTGAGGCATTTTTCATGGCTATAGATGCCTCAAAGCTTTATTTAATAAATAAGTCATGGAATTCTTCTTTATATTGTTTATAAGGACTCAAGACACATATTTACTCCTCAAAACCACCTATTAACACTGCAACCCTCAACCATAAACCAAGAATACCTTTGTGAGGTTATTTGTGGTAGTTTGAGGCATCTTTCTTGGCCTTGAATTGCTAAAATCTTCCTTTAGAGCCTAAGTTTCATGTTTTCTACCTTGACCCTTTTGAGGTCCCCAAGACCCATACTCAATGCTAAAAAATGATAATGGTACTTATACACCTAGTTAGATTCAATGACTACACTTAAGGGGTAATTTGGAGTGGTTTAAGGTGACATTCCTAGCCCAAAAAATCTAGAAGTATCACTACTCCATATGTTGTATAAATATTATAAGTTTCTTTGATGATATAAAATAAATAAACCATATCATTTAAAATTACTAAAATAATTATTAATTTTTTCTTATTTTTTATCCTTTTTGCCTCAATGTTCATCAAAATTCTAACTTGTTATTATCTTTTTTAGACTACCAATGCACATTCGATGATTGGTTGGGACACATGGCACCCTATTATGACCAACCAATGCCCCATCATTAGACATTAGTTCCCCGTGACCTACCACCATTGTATAATATGTGGAAATACCATGTCAACAAAGTATTCATCACATGAGTGGGTTTGCCATATTGGGACCTAATTATGCCTAATAAGGTGTAATAGGTGGGACACTAATTTGATTATTGGTTTAATTCCTTTTAATCTTGTCCACTTAAAATCACATTATTTTCATCCAATTGCTAATATGGAAAAATATTAATATTTGTTGTAAGTACAAGTTGGCTCGCATGACATAGAAAGAGCAAGGAATTGGTGGAAAAAATGATGTGAAGCATAGACATATAAGAGACAAATGACATAAATAGATAAGATAAGATAAGATGGTTATACATTGATGGTTGATACAAAATGTGGGCGCTTAAGTGTCTCATATAAAAATAGTATGTAGAAAGTGAGAATGTGAAGGTAACCTATAGCATGAGGAAACAAATTTCAACCTCCATAGTTGGAGGCCACACTAAGAGGAATATGTACATTATAGGAAAATCTAAGAAATGCAAAGTGGAAATAGGTAGTGAGTAGTATATCTTATAATTTACTATATATCAATTGTTTAGTCTCCTAGCATCAGATGCATATGGAAACCAACGATCATGATGTATTAATCTTATTTTTTGGCCTATATCTCTAGTACCACATTAGTTATACAACAACCTAAGTCATATGATTGTTAGTTATTACTAGTGCCACCTAGAGTTATTGTCTTGACTAGGTCAAGTTATAAAGTCCAAGAAATTATAAGAGTCCATTAATCCACCACTGCATGAAATTCTTTAAGTGAGATTAGTTGGATCCCAAACTTCCATGACCATTTTGAGGCCCTAAATGATGTTTCTTGGAAATTTAGGGGGCCAATCGTTGTCATGGAATTCCTTGGACATAGTCAAAATTTGTAGTCCTTATATAGTTCCTTTTAAAAAGTTTTTTTCACCAAACGAACATTGTATGAAAAACAAATTCCCTTAGGAAGTCGATATTCCAACTAACCACCTTGGGGCCCACAAACCTTTTGGTGTTTCATCTTCTAGGGTTAGATTTATGAACCTTTAAGGTTATTTATTTATGTTGAAATGCCATTATTGTTTCCTCTTATAATATATTTTGTGAATGTGAGTAACCTCCATCTCTTTGTCTATAAGGATAACTATCACTATTCTAGCCAGTTTGTGTTCTATAATATTTTATTATTTCATTTATTAATAGATGTTTGTTTTCACTCTATCACTAATATTTTTATTATATTTCATTGTGTATGTTTCACTTCCTTTGTTTCCTTTAGTTTAATTCCTTTTACAACCCGAATCAGTAGCATCAGAGCAATCTTCTTCTTTTTATTTCTTGGTGCATGTCCTCAGTAGTGTCGTGGTACAGAGAGTTGGGTCTCAATCTAGTTTCACTTGGGAACAATCGCTCTTTCCAACCCAAGTAACATACCATGGGGGAATAAAATATATATGATAGTGTGGGAGATCCTATCAATTTTTTGGTTTGTGAGGAACTCACACAACAAAGGAATGAGATGATGAACAAATTTTCCCAAAACCTTTGACAACTTTCAAGATTAGCGAAGTCCACTTCAAGAATTTTTGTTTTGGAGGAACAACACTATTCAAGGCACAAGTTAACTTTGATATCCCCATACTTGAAGGATAAATATATGTAAAAAATTTTGAGAAATGGTTAAATCTATTAAAATACTATTACTCTATACAAAAATATTCTAATGATGAAAAGAATCAGTTTTAAACTCCTAAAATTTGTTCCCCATGTCAAATATTGGTGGGAAGTTTAATATGAGAGTCAGAATGAAGATTAGTCTGCGATATTTAAGGTAGGACCCACTCAAAAGATTTTGTTGATGGCCTTGAGGAGGAATGCTACCCTATAGGGAACTATGATGAATATTACATCATAGGGACAACCCTGTGATAGGAGAGAAACCAAATGGTTCTAGAGTACACTAATATTCTCCATACCTTGTATTCAAAGCTAGGTATCAACTCACTTTGAGTGGCACCTAGTTCTTAAATACTGTAGTGGTATACATAGATACAACCAAATAGAGATGGAATTCTTCAACATCACCTCACTAGGATTTTCTTATCAATATGCTATGAAATTTGAATAGAAAATGATGTAGATAAATTAGCAAGAGTTTGAATTTGAAAATACACTACAACAAAATCCTAGAAAAGGTGTCTCAAACTCACAAAAAAGGGATAGATCAAGGAGATCTATCCTTAAGACAACCATCCCAAGTCATAGAAAAATAATCATAATGGGAAGTAGAAAAAGGACACTAGTAAGTGGTTTGAGTTCCACAAAATACCTTGGGACAACACTAATGAATTCCACTCATAATCATTGTTTGTAGAGATTAAAGAAAAGGAAATATGCTTCGGTTATGATTTTGATTTACATTAGGATACAAAATATTAGACCATTGATGCATAATTTAGTGCTACCATCACAGCCATAAGGATCCAACCAAAAGAGCTAAAGGAAGTGCCTCTTTATTTCACATATGTGGATGAAGGGAACCCCACTACATTTCATTATTGAGAATATGAGCCAAAAGAACTTGATATCAATTGAGGTCATCGAGATATTGAAATTTTTAACAATGTCACATCCCCAACTATACACCATTGGTTGGTTGAGCCATGGATGAGACATATGTGTTAGCCAACAATGCGCCCTATCCCATGGCATCAAGAGTTTCAAAGATGAGGTATTATGTGATGTGTCTCCACTTGAAGTTTGTGACATTATTTTTGGATAACCTTATATGTGGAAACAACATGTTGTTTATGAGTCTCATCCCCATAACGCCATTGTTACTATTGGAGATTAGCTCTATAGGGAACCAAAGGTAGTTCCAACTACTGCAATTTTATTTATCCTAGCCGAAAATGCCAAAAGGTAATATCTTAGACCACATACTTTGTCTTCTTTTTAGTCTTGTTAGAAAGTCAAAGTAAGGTTGTTGTGACCACCACAACCTCAACATAATGCCTCTCTAAATAACAAAAGTAGTTGGACACAATGTAGAGACATATAGAGATATCTTCACTCCACATGTGGAATGCCTCTGCATTTCCATGTTCAACACTTTATTGAATTGATACATATTTCTCGTTTTCTCGATGGCCCAATATATAGATGCTTTCTCTTGGAGAACGAAGAAATAAAATGTCATATTCATGAGCTCCTCCAAAGGGGACACTTTCGACCAAGCTCCTCACCTTGTGGGATTCGAGTCATGTTGGTTCTAATGAAGGATAGGACATGGATACTCTATGTTGATTATAGAGTCTAAGTATTCCCCATTCCCATGGCTTCCACCTAGGATTTAATATGGAGTTTCTTTAACCATATTTTCTACATTTGTTGGACACTTTGGAAATAACTGAGAAATTCCCCCCCCCAAATAGTGCAATCTTGAATGTAGGGTGAATGCATAAATATGGGTTACACTTTTCAGCCAAATGTGGCGATGAAATTTCAAGATTTTCCTCTTTTATCGAATTGCAACCCTCAAAATTCATTTAAGCATTGTGAATTTAAATTGGCGAATTAATTTGCATTTTGGAGAAACATGTGTTATGTAAGCTTTTTTTCAACTCTTTAAATAAATTGAAAAACCAAGAGTACCCTTTCTAAGAGGACTAGTAAGTGAAGACAATGTTATTGATTTTTTATTTAGCCCCTTTGAAACTAACCAAAAAGGTTTCAAGCATTATGTTTAAAAGAAATTAGATAAAAAAATATCATATCAAGAAAGTCAAACTCATTTTCCATTGGATAGAGGTTTGATCAACTCTGCCACTTAAGGAAAAATTGGTGTTGTAGAGAAATCAGCAGAAGAAGAGCTAAAAATCTGATTTTAGGCACTCAACAACTAATTGAGCACTTAAAACGCTCATTGGAGTGTTTGAAATTCAAATTTCAAATAGCTAGCAATGGATCCATTGACGTGGTTAAAAGAGGAATAGAGGTTTTCTTCCTGTATCCAACATGATCAACTTTGTCACTTAAGGAAAAATTGGTGTTGTAGAGAAATCTACAGAAGAAGAGCTAAAAATCTTATTTTAGGCCCTCAACAACTCATCGAGCATTTAAAATGCTCATTAGAGTGTTTGAAATTCAAATTTCAAATAGCTGGCAATGGATCCCTTGACCTAGTTAAAAGAGTCTCAATCAAGCTATCATAATTATCTAAAAGAAAAAGAAGCCTCTCAATACCTATCTTTAAGGGAATTATAAAATTTATTTATTCCACAAAATTAATTTTTATAAATATTCAAATATATTCCAACTCTAATTTTCCTTAATTATAAATCTAAATTTTATTTTATTTTACGAAGAAAATAATTATAATAATATGTACATAACTTTTTATAAAAAAAAAGTTAAGTTTTCTTTTTCAAATTTGAAATTCTTAAAAATGATAAATTGTTTATTGTTTTGATTTTAAATATAACATATTTTTATACTTAATTGTTTTATATTTTTTATGTAGAAATTTTCAATAAAAATAAATCAAATTATAATAAATATATAACAACAAACTAAACTAAACTAAATTTTATAATATTATTATTTTAAAAATATTTCATACCCGTATTTAAATCTAGATTACTCAAATTCAAATTATTCAAATAATGTTTTAAAATTTATGATTTCCTTATGTTTTTATAATTTTAAAACTATATATTGCAAACTTAAGTCAGGAGTAAAAAATTATATATATATATATATATATATATATATATATATATATATATATATATATATATATATATATATATATATATATATATATATATATTTGACACTTATGCAGAAATACGACATAATTGAGTGCAATCACATTTTACAAGTTGAGAGAGATTCATAACCGCATATATTATTGCATCCATTACAACTATATTAATTATAACTTATAATTATTACAACTACGTTAATTAATATTGCACTTATTTTTTTAACTAAACAAGTCTGTGTGTGAGAGATTTTAATAGATATGATTATGAAAGAGGGATTCATGTTTATTAGCTCTTTAGTTATATATATATATATATATATGGCCACATTCACATTTTTGAGTTACACTTGTTTATATAAATAAATATAATATTTATTAAAATCAAATTGATAAATTTTGTTACGTTTAATCAATTTATTATTTAATTTTTCTTTTGGTAGGTAAGCACCCACGGGGATTTAAACCAGTGAAATATCACAAGGAGTAACTTAATAGTGCATCCATTCACCTTCAATCCAAAGCCTCGTGGGCTGAATCAATTTATTATTTAAATTATAACATTGAACATTTAAATCACACTAAAAACTAATTTTTAAGTTACTAAATTATAAATATAATAATATTACAATTTCAATTACAAGTGAGATATAATCTTTTTTCAAATCTCCATGTCATTGTCAATTACCTATTCAAATGTAATTACTAATTAAATATGGCTCTTTTTTTAAACTAACAAATACTTACAATTTTAATGTTTGGATACCATTATTGATCTTTACGTAAATTTTAAAATTTCCAGCCTTAAGGCTCAATTGAGCTCATAACCTGGGGTTACATGGGAGCTCGATGGAGGGTTTGTTTAAAGAGGTTATGGCATGGTCCTAGCATCTATCCCATTTGCAAGAGGGGTTCTGAAAATAATAACCACATTTTCCTTACTTATCCTCTCACTACTCATATCTAGAAACATCTCTCTTCTCTATTAGGTTTTCCTTTTCATGAGTATGATTTCATTAAAGACTATCTATTATGGTGGGGAAGCCAAAAGACTCACTGGATAATTCTTCCGCCTATCCTTCTTTGGGAAATATGGAAGTGGAGAAATAACTACATTTTTCAAAACTATTCTAAGAATTTTCATAGGGTCATGGATAACATTCTCACCTCTTTAACATTATACTCTTCTAAAAAACCATGCAAGATGGCTCCTCACCTTAACAAGACAGAAATATAACAGAGATTCTCGATGGCGTTTTTTGATGGTGTTGCTCAACAGAAAGTATGTGGTTGTGGTTTCTGGTTGGCCATCTCAAAGGAAGAAAGATATAATGTTTTCTGGCATGGCTATAGGGGCACAAACATTAAAGCGGAGGTTATGGTACTTTAGGGCCTTCTATGGTTCATACACTTTCTAGATATTCCCTTTATCCACATCCATGGCGACTTCAACGTAATAATATCACATTTAAAGGGGTCTGCTAAAATTTCCAATTCCTTAGTGCTTGGATGGTTGATGAGAATTGAACAGTTATGGGCTTTACTAAACAACTCTACTAAAAACCATGTCCACAGAAAGCAGAATATGACAGTGGATGTTTTATCAAAGAAGGGCTTCACTGGTTCCTTAGGCAAGATGTATTTAACTATTACTATGGACAAGAAGAACATAAATATTGAAGATTTTCCCCTCCCCGATTAAATACTTTCCCCTCCCCTAACATTCTGATTTTTTCTGGATGTTTTTTGCAGGTTATTAAATGTGAAATATAGCTTTTTGCAGCATTAATGAAGGACTGTTGTTCTGTTTTGTACATGGAAGCCTAGCCACTGGGCATGAACAGTGCCTTCTACAAGGATGGACTTGACCAATCTATGAAAAACTCTGTCTCTTCCTCCTCATAGATGGTGTTGTCCTTTTTATCATACAGAATCCTTATGTTGGCATACTTTACTATCAAATGCGACATCGGTTCAATTTGTTTCTACTTTCAGCTTCTTATCCATAGAACACATCTAAGCATATCTGCAACATCTTGTTTATTTTTTGATGATGTGGGGTGCTTGCAATCTACAGCTTCTTTTTATCTCTGCTATTTCATATATGTTTTCATGAATATTTTGTTTTTCTATCAAGAAAGTCTTGTTGTGTATGGACCCCTCCCCTTGTACTGTTATCATTAAGGGTGATTTGTATATCCCGACAGTGCCAGTTAGGCTCATGTTATGAACAATGAATGGCATATGTATATCTTATTTTACTGATATTAATATAAAATTATGCTTTTTTTGTACTGAACAAAAAAAACAAAAAACAAAAAACAAAAAACAAAAAACAAAAAACAAAAAACAAAAAACAAAAAACAAAACAAAAACAAAACAAAACGAAACAAAACAAAACAAAAAACAAAAACAAAAACAAAGCAAAACAAAAATACAAAAAAAAACACACACACACACACAAAAAACAACAAAAGCAAAAAAAAAAAACAAAAAAACCAAAAAAACAAAACAAAAAACACCCATTCGAGCTATTTTTAAGTGTCTCAATAGCTGGATCTAGCACTATCATTTTTCACCAAAAGGCGCCCTGGTTTCCTAAAAAAGTGTAGTCTGACTCCATGTTATCACCTTGCATTAAATAGGATACAAGGGATTGGATCATGGAAACCAAGATAAATGATACCTTCCAATAACATATACAACTCTAATGATGGATGGAGTGTCCAACCGAAATTTAGTTGTTTTAATCAAGATACATAATTTCATAATAATAATAATAATAATAATAATAAAATAGTAGTTTCATAAATGTGTGCTAAATTTGTTTAAACATTTTATATTTTTATTAAAAATTAGCAATTTTATTATTAATTCAATTTTAATTTTATATTATTTAAATCACAAAAAAAACAAGACAAAACAAAACAAAAAAACAAAAAAAACACCCCTTCGAGCTATTTTTAAGTGTCTCAATAGTTGGATCTAGCGTTATCATTTTTTCACCAAAAGGCGCCCTAGTTTCCTAAAAAAGTGTAGCCCGACTCCATGCTATCACCCTGCATTAAATAGGATACAGGGGATTGGATCTTGGAAACCAAGATAAATGATACCTTCGAATAACATATACAACTCTAATGATGGAAGGAGTGTCCAACCAAAATTCTCATTGTCTTAATCAAGATACATTATTTCAATAATAATAATAATAATAATAATAATAATAATAAGAGTAGTTTCGTCAATGTGTGCTAAATTTGTTTAAATATTTTATATTTTTATTAAAAATTAGCAATTTTATTATTAATTCAATTTTAATTTTATATTATTTAAATCACAATTTTGAATATATAAATTAATATAATATTTAGAAATTTTAGAAATATATTTAAATATACAATTTCAATTAGAACATATGATTTCAATAACAAAAATTGAAATCTAAAATTTTGTAACCTTAAAATTAAATTTTGATTAAAATGAAAAAATTAGAATATATAACGTTTAAACTATAGCCACATTCACTAAACAAGGTCGGATAGCTAGTGTTTCATGTTGCTTAGCTTAATGATTGAACTTTCAAAGGTATGAACCAAGTCCCACATTTGAACAAGGGCTATAGATGCTATATATGGTATAAATGGTCAATTCACTTTGTAAAATACATCACGAAAGGTTTTTGTGACTATCAACAATGTTCAAATGTATACATATGTTATGATGAAATTATGCTCTATCACTCATGTATGGACTCAACGATTGTGCCAGATTTTTCTTCAATGTTATACAGTGAGAAATCTCATCCAAATTTAAAATAAGAAGGTATAAATTAGCTACCCCAAAATGGGTGCATGGAAGTTGCACTTTATTGGATAAACTTCCTAAAATGATACTAACAAAATTCATTCAGTCCATGGAAACTAAGTCCAATTGTATTTTAAGTCATCTCCATTAGGTGATTATATAACCATTAAAGTAGAATAAGAATTTTTTCACACTTCAAACATGTTTACAAAAGTCACCTTCCCATTTTGTCACCTTCCCATGTAAGATGAACTTTAATGGCTTACCATTAATTTCATAGATATGTTTTCTTCAAAATTATTATGCAAATAATTATTATCAAATTTGTATATCTATATTATGGTCGTTATTAATTTAGTTTAATTACTTAAAATTATATATATATATATATATATATATATATATATATATATATATTATTGAATACAATTGCATATGTATACATTGAGAAGAGCAATGAAGAAGTTGAATGCAATGAAATACACAATTAAGATGAAGAAAAATACTCTGTCAATATCAATCACAAGTAGTAGCAGGATTGTGTCATAAATTGTGTTAATATATAAAAATCACATAAAACAAAATTGTATAAAAATAATATTTAAATATAATATATTTTAAAACCTTAATTATGTAAATGCAAATCAAAAAATATAATAATATAAATATTAATACTTTATTATACAAACTATTGAAGAAAAACAAACAAACTACTATCTTTGAAAATTTAAGTATCCACATGAAAAACAAGTTCGCGTTGCACACGGCATACCTGCCGAAAATAGCTTGTATATTAACTTGGATTGAAATAATAAGCGAAGTCGATTGACCAAGTTCAAAAGAAGCATAGGACACATGACTAACCAAGTATTAGTTTCCAGTTTGACCATACATTGCTAGTCTTCGGCTCGGCTGCTTCTTAGACTGGAACTTCATTAGTCCAGTCAATAAATCCAACGAGAAGCGTAACTGTATCTACCTAGTCAAGAGGCGAAATTGTTTCCACAACAGGGCTCTCTCTATGAACTGACGCTCTATAACAGCTAGGGACAAGCATTCAGCCCGCCATTGCGAGACACCCAGACATCCAGCAACATGCAAAACACACAACCACTACGTGTGCCCGTCTGCCCACCTGTTCGCACAAGACATTAATAAAGGTCTTCATTATCAGTTAAAGCTTAACAAATCTATATATTGTGTTAAATCCAACTATTTCAATTTTTAGTTAACCTTTTTTTTCGGATAAAGCTGAACAAATTTATATATCGTGTAAAATACAACAACGATTGGAACAATATTTAATCTGTACCATTTCCCTTTTTAACAAACATATATGGCATGCAAAATTTAAATACAATCGGAACAATATTTTCTCTGACATTTTGTTTTCTCTCGAACTATATCAACCACATTGTGTAATAGACAGAAAACAATAATTCATCGAATGCATCTTGTTGCAAAATGTAATCCATGCACGTGAAGGCTTTTGTATTTCAAAAAGAAACAACCAGATTAATTCTCGGTGTGGCGCTAGGCATAGGCATGTTCACCATGGCATAATCAGACGAGTTGAAAATGCATGCTATGGACCAGATCGAGGGGTCGGTTCTATATATTGGATCACTTGCCCTTTAACTTTCCAACGGGAAAAGTGTCTGGCTTGGCAGCTCTATTCGTTTTTCGTTTCATCTTATTCAGCTATGATGTAAGTCCTTAATTTCTTTAACGTAGCTATTATGCACTAAATTGATTTTTCTAGGCGAGGATACTAGACATTGGATTGACGAGCTTGTTTGGCTGCAGACTAATGGCTTCGTTACACAACATTGCGCTAACTTCATTGAAGAAATTACTATGGATGGTTGCTCAAGGTTAAGGATATGGTAGCTGGAAATTTGGCCATGCCATCGTAGATGTGGTTCACTATTTATCGGGAAAAATAAAATTCACTACACTATTTATGGATTGAATGCTAATTTGTGGTTAAATAAATTGACCTAATCCTTAAAACTTGATAAAAACCAATTTCTATTTCTATAAAATTTTGTTCTCAGCTAATATGTTTCTAATCAATTTCTTTGACAACAATGCAGTAGATCTATTAAATGCAATGATTCTATACTAGACAACACAGACCCATCTAAAACCATGTCTGATATTCACCTAGAGTGTATGAACCTGGTGGACTTTTGTCTCGCAACCAGGTCCGGAGATGGTTTAGATGGGTCTCTGTGCTAGTTTATCATGTTCTGACCTTGTACATGGATCTCCCATTGCCAAAAATGAAGTCTATGGATCCTTCAATGTAACACTCCTTGAAATAATGGCGGCCTTCATCGTCACACAGTGTATCCTGCGCACCATAAAATCCACACCCCAGGAAATAGGCCTTGTCCCCAGATATTCTGAATGCAACTGCTTGCCATCCTTCCATTCCAGGCATGGGTGCTGGAGCTGTGTTCTGCATTGACATTGACAACACCATTTAAGCATTATTTTTATATGAAATCTACAATCAAATTAAGTTGTTATAACAATTATTAGAATTCACCATTAACCATTTTTGCACCTTGAAATTGATATTCCTGGCAGAAAAATTGTTAGCTAGCACTGTGACAGAAGCGTTGTGGTATGTACGCAGCTGCTGCACCGTTGGGTCCAATTCGCTGGCTTTGTTGTGCCATTCAATTATCGTGAATTCCTTTCCTGCACCTTGAAATGTAATGTATGGCTTTGTTGCAGGAATCAACCCGTACACTCTAATGCCTTTGGTCTTTCCTGTTTGCCTATTTTCCAGTTCCATGTTCACCCTATGGAAACAGTAAATTGCACCTTATTTTAGTGTGAACGGTGAAATTCTGAACACGGTATTTGAATTGCAAATAAACACAAAGTACCTGTAAGAATGGAAAATATCTGGTTCAATGCATATACATATAGATACCACATAACATAACATCTATGCATGAAGAAAATTACATAATCATTTCCCAACGAGAAACAATCAAACTGATAGAATAGTATGCAATTTTTCATCTGAAAAACAACACACCAGATTAAGTCCCCCGGCCAATCGTGAGGTCAGCCATGGTGACAGTTCTGATATGGATTCTACATATCTAAACTTGAATACAACCCTGGAGAGTAATGTGGAAATAATCCGAACTAAATTACAGCATAACAAAATATTGAGAGAGGGAAACAACGCTATCAGATAACCACCAAAATATTTAAATAAGCGAACCATAGAAAACAAAATTGCATTTAGTTAATTAACTCGCTGTGGGTCTACGTTTAGATACAAACTGGAGTCGTAATATTATGCCGAACCCCTATAAATTAAAAAAGAAGAAAAAAACTAAGAGAAATTAACAAAACAAAACAAAATTACAGTCCTGTGTAAGTTAAACAAAAAAGAAAAGAAAATCCTCAGACCATTGAATGGTTCGTAAGACTACAACCGGTGGGATGCATAGATACCATCCGACAAAACTATATTACTTAAACAAAAACTAAGAAAACGCTGGTGGAAAGTAGCCATGACCATATAACTTAAGATTTCGTTCAGACTATTCTGGTGATGGAGCAGAGCAAGAAAAGAACCTGGGAAAATAAGTTATGTGTTAGACAGAAACGAGGACATAGCCCTCAATGTACCTAGAATTTGAGCGTGGTAACCCTTACCTGCAGCAAACAAGGGAGATGGGTTAAAATTAATGAACAATGCAATAGAAGGACCAAATTGGACAAGAGCGTTTAAGAGTCGATGCTTACCTGTTGTTGCAAGAGGGACCGTGGCTCACACCCAAGGAGGGATGACTGTAGTCAACATCGTTGCAGTTTGTGAGTTGGTTCACTATGCAGTAAAGAATATAGTAACAATTTCATAATAATTACAAACCCTCACCTTAGCACTTCGCAAGTGGTGGACATTGCTCCGACCATGCAGTCCTGGAGATTGCAGGTGAAATTGAGACAAGTGAAACCCCTGTTGCGAAAGTAAAAACCGTAAGGAACCCCTTTCCAGACTTGATTCTTCTCCGGATGAGGGGGTGAGCCTGCAAACCTGGGTACACCTTCAACTGAACTAATGGCCGCACATTTCATGGTGTTAAGAGCCACCTACATTATTAAGAAGGATAGCATGTTAGCCATCTAGAGCCTATTCCGTGAAATGAGTTACCAAGCCAACCCTAATGAGTGACAGGTGTTAGATTTAGGGTTCTCCAAATGTAAGGCTAGGATCGTCGTATAGTTTTCATTGAAGATTCCCAAGATGAAAACAAAACCCTGCAACTTAGCAACTTAGCATATGTTAAAAGGGACGATTACATATGAAAACGAAACCCTGCAATAAGACCTCCGTAACAAAACTTTGGATAAAATTTTTGTTTGACCAAATGTTTATTAAAAACATTGGGTAAATAGATCAATCCACCCAAATTAATATGATACTCCAAAAACTTTGGATAAAGGCCAAACTTCGCTTAAAAGCAAGTTCGACGTCGGCAATAAGACCCCAAAGCTGAATGGCCAATGAAAACCATCGAAAAATATTTAAATGATTTTAAAAATTCACTTTTTGCGTAAAACTTTGGTTAAAGTATTGAATAGCGGTTGATATTTAAAAATTCAAACGTAGTCAAAGCGATATCGATCGCTATATACCTGCTTCGGCAGGTATAATAACATGACTAATTTTTAAAATTTTCATATCCACACATTATATCATATATGTACTTGAATAAAATTGTAATAATTAAATTATGGAGGAGTAGGGAAACATTTGAGAAGACTAAATTTAAATTTGGATTGAAAAGGTTAAATGTAGCTTGATTAATTAAAAATCAATGCATTATCAAATGCATAATAGCTTGCCGTGCAATTGATATTTTGAATTTAAATGTTGAAAGTGTATAAATTAAATACTTTGGTATTTTAACTTCAGCATAATCTCGTCTTATATCAAATTAAATAAAATTTATTGAAAAAATAGATTATATTGTGTAATGTTCCATATTAAATATTAAATATTATTATTATTATTATTATTATTATTATTATTATTATAAAAAATTTAATTTAATGAATTGTGATATAAAAGATTGAGAACCAATTTTTTAATTCATTTTCTAAATTAGAGAAAGCTTTTTGTTATTTATTTATATTTATTTGAATTTGTTTTAATAGAAATGATATATGAAGAGTTTTTATTGGTTATTTATTTATATTTATTTGTTTTTGTTTTAATAAAAATGATATTTATTATAATTATGTTTGTCATATAGATTTGTTGTAAATATTTTATAATACAATCGCGTTTATTTCTCAATATTTTAACTATATAAAATTTAATGGTTTCTATTTTGATGGTTTATTTCAGGTTGTTTAAACATAAAATATAGTTTTATTTCATTAAATATCAATTTTTTGGATTCAACTGCATTAAGTAAGTCATTCATGTATGACCATTTCCATGAGAGGTAATCGTAACGGACTAATTTCTCATGATTTTTGAATAGTCTACTTAGCACTCATTGCATCAGGTGATGCTCAGAGGAGTGAAAAAGTGAGATTGAAACTAGTGAAATGAATCACATAGCGTCAATCATCACTTCTGGGGCTTACATCCTTCTCATAATTTTTAATTGTCCACTTAGCACTCATTGCATCAGGTTATGCTAAAAGGGGTGAAGAAGTGAGATTGAAACTAGTGAAATGAATCACATGGTGTCAATCATCATTTCCGGGGCTTGCACCTGGTAACTAGGACTTACCACACTTTTAATATAAGAATTTCTAAGTTTTATTTCTTATTTAAAAAATATAATAATAAAAGTGTTTTTTAGGTTTTGAAATAGTTAATAATAATAAAATTTGCTCAGATCTTCAGGAGAAATCACATAGATAACAAAGGGTTGACGTGTTTCGAACCTAGATCTAGGTTCGTCATCACGACCAAGTTATCTATGTGATTTCTCCGTAAGATATAAGCATTATATCATGAATCACAGAAGCATACAATTTTAAAATAATAAAATTTTCATTAAAAAAAAAAAAAATTCAATATAAATATTGTAAAATATATCATAACTTTAATGTTTTGATATTTATTAATATTTATTAATATTTAATTTATATTATAATGATACTAATTTCTTATCTTAATAGGAGTTAATATATATTAATTTTTACCCGGATGAGGGTGACATACAGTGATTTAATGAAAATTATGAAGACCAGTGGCGGGAGGATGGGCCACTTGGCTGATGGCACCTCTCCCCATACCACCTTGAGCCGCTCTCTTGACACACCGCAGGCAACAATTAATGCAAGCTCGAATCGAGAAAGAGCCATTAACTGTTCGGACATGGCTTCCCCTTAGCTCAATGTCTCTCCTTCTCCCCTGCTCCACTACATCTGCCCGCTCCAAGATTCTAAACCCAACTCCCACACAGTAACTGGGCGTCGCTGCTGGTTAGTTTGTTGCATTGATTTTGGAAATGGGCATCACCATTCCCATTCTAGTTTATGACATCTAACCATTGCCCAACCTATCCCTGCCCCCCCTCATAATCCCTCTGTTAGCACTCCCTCTGTCATTTCTCCCTCTGTAACAACTCCCTCTGATCACTCAGACAGAAATTCCAACATGGTGCGACATTGCATGAGAAGTCGAAGAGGCAGAACTCGGGGAGGTAGTTCCCGCCCTCAGACTGAACCAAACCCTCAGCCTACTGCCTCCTCTCCCTCCCCTGAGCTGCATCATCCCTAGCGATATGGTTTTGGCAGATATCCCAATACTCGTAGAGGACGGGGCCATGCTCGGTCTTCAGGTGCAAATCACGGTGATTTTGTAGTTCACTCTTCTATTTTTCCTTTGCCCCTTCATCCTGCGCCCCACTCCACCCAGTTTAGATTCTGTAGCACCCTGAATAGGCCAGTAATTACCGCTACAATCTCCAACCTCTTCACCAAATACAATGAGCAGCCTGCTTCTCAAGTGGAAAATTCTAACTTGCAGCAAGAGGAAGCTCCCAAATGCAATGATTATAGAGACACATGAAAGAACTTGCTGGACGAAGGTAATTCTACTCTGCATGGCAAGAATATTGGTGGCAGTCAGCATGTTGAGGGTGGTAGCTCTGCAGCCACAAGATCCCCAGGTGGAGTCAGTTATGGCGAGTTAGCTCCGTAGGTGGTGATTGGCAGACATGGTGGTGTCCATCCGACGGGTGAGCCACATGGCAAGGGAGGTGGGCCACACAACAGAGTGTCGATGGAGGAGGCAGATGACTGGGCATGCCTAATTGTTGAGGAACCCATCCCGGATGAATTCAACTAATACGACGTGGCTGCCATGTGTCTTTTGTCTGGTCTTTCTATTATGTTAGTTCTGTTGGCAACTGTCTTTTGTATGGATCTTTTTTTATCATGGTAAAACTTCACTGGTTTTTTTGTTGTTGCTTCCAGTCTTAAGGACTGATACCCCTTCGGGTTTTTGTCTTTGTGGATTTGTTTCCCCAATGTTGGGGCAATCTAGATATATTCTGAAACACTATGTTAAACTTTGCTGAGGCTTTGTCCTCTCTACACATTTTTGTTATATATCAATAGATTAACTTAACTTAGAAAATATATATATATATATATATATATATATATATATATATATATATATATATATATATATATATATATATATATATATATATATATATATATATATATATAATTTTCACTATTGATTATTTACCTTATTGATTATTTATCTTTTTATTCATTGTAAGTTAATTATTTTCCTTTTATTTACCATGTAAAATGAAAAATCTTGAATTGACAATTTTACCTCTTGGTACATTTACATGTAAAACTACACATGCAAAACTACACGTCACTTCGATTTGTCATGTCATCAAGGAATATCTCCAACTAGTTATATAAAAGGGAGTAGCATTAATAATGTTTCCAACTAGTTATATAAAAGGGAGTGACATTAATAATGCTTCTAGTTCCAATTGTTGAAGGACGTGAATTTCCTTGCCTTGGTGGTTGTATTTATTGCATGCTGGGTTATGGTTAACAACTCGTTCAAACTACTATAAACATATTAAAATAATTATATATCTATATATCTATATATCTATATATATATATATATATATATATATATATATATATATATATATATATATATATTCAAAGGAGAGAAACATATTAAATTATATATAGTTATTATTTTTATTGAATTGAAAGTAAAAGTTCAAAAAAATACATAAATGAAGAGCGCATGGTGCGTCTAGAAGTTCAATGCATCTCTGAGAGACCCCCGTCAGTTGTCCCGTCATGCCATGGCCCCAGGAGGGGGCCTTAAGGCCTCCCCTCCTCTTCCTCCTGAACTATCAACGTTTAAGAAGTTGGTCGCAGCTTGCAATAAACACCCAGCAAGCATGCAACAGCAGAAGTTCATAAAATGGTTGGATTCCATACCCACTATCACCCTGCCATCTAAAGAACCTTGCAAATCGGCCCTAAATCTAGCTGAATGAGGACTCATTGGGCAGTTCACTGGGCTCTAGCCCTCACCCAAAGCCGTCGATGCCTGGGTGCAAAGGAACTGGAGATATCTAACCAAAGAAAGAATCAGAAGCTATTTAGTCGGTAAGGGATTTTTCATTTTCTTCTTTGATTCGGTAGAGGATAGGAATGTTATCTTCAAAAATGGTCTGTATTTCATGGGCCGCCAAGGCTTGTATTTGAATCAATGGTACCCATATTTCGCTCCTTCTCACGACATGCCTTCGGCTATTCCCGTTTGGGTACGCTTGCCTCATCTACCTTTGCACTGCTGGAACTGCAAATCACTAAAAACCATAGGCAATAAGCTGGGAAAATACATAGCCTAAGCAGAAATAAAGGATCAATACTTCTACATGAGAATTTGCATAGAAGTGGACCTCGAGGAAGGCCTCCTTAAATATATAAAGCTCACCATGGCAGACTCATACTACATTGTAGAGTTAGACTATGAGCAGCTCTCGTTTAAATGTCGGCATTGCCATGGCTACAGGCACTTCGCCAAGCACTGCAAAAATAAAGTAGAGGAGGAGGCAGGGAATATAAAGGGAGATCAATGGAATCAGGTTTAGAAACCAACTTCAGCAAAATAGAATAATCAAACCAAAGGGAAAGGCGTGCCTCCGAGAACTGAAGCCCCACCCTTGGTACAGTTACAAGGGGAAGGGAGCTTTGTCCTGCCAAGAGTAGAGTCACCCAATAACCTTTTGAAATACTCAGTACCCCTAAAGAACCCCTAGCAACAGTAATGGAAGAGGTAGAAAAATAACCTATTACCACTATAGAGGATCAAACTCTAGAAAAGGAAACCCCTCTTCAAGCCGAATCTCCAAGAGGAGCTTCCATCCCCCTCTCCTACGTAGAAATGAGAAGGAAAATTTCCCTGGAGATCTCGGGCTCCTCAAATATAAGACATTTGAGAGGCCATCGAAAACAGTTGGCAGAAAATCTCTTAGGGAGGCAAGGGAAAAAGAAGCAGAGAGACAAAAAATGCAAGGAAACCAGCCCATGATCGAGATGTCCATCGATAGGAATACTAGAACCAGGCCTCCTAAGGGAGGGTCTACCCACCCCCATGCTAGTAAATAATGTGATTAGTCTCTTGGAATTGCAGAGGCTTAGGGAACCTACTAAAAGCCGAAGCGGTAAAGAACCTAGTGAAATCTAAATCCCCTAAGATCCTCATGCTCCAAGAGACAAAAATAGAAGGGGACACCCTTCTCAACATCAATAAAGAGAAATGGAAAAACAATGTTGGGAAAGTAGTAAGTGTGAGGGGCACATTTGGAGGTCTTTCCACACTCTGGGAGGAAGACAAATTCCACCTCGAAAGCTCCTTCAATACGCAACACTGGATTTACACCGAACTCCAGCACAATGCAAGTAAGATCACCTTCACTCTCTTCAATCTCTATGTCCCAGTCCTCTTTGCGGAAAAGAAAGAATGTTGGCAAACTCTGTCCGATTTTCTAGATGCATACTCCCCCAAGAACATAATTCTAGCAGGTGACCTAAATTTAGTCTTCCAACCAAAGGAAAAAAGAGGAGGCATCATCAGTAGAGACCCTTTTCTTCCCTTCGTTGAAGATTTAATTCAACAGTGGGATTTATTCGATTTTAAGTCAAAAAAGGGCTCTACACTTAGACAAACAATAGAGTCGGGGAGGATCATATGTTGGTCCGTCTGGACAAATTTCTTCCACAAAGTACCTTCCTATTAGAAAAGAAGATTATCACCACTAGAATTCTGCCAAAGATGACTTCAAATCACAAGCCCATTTTGCTGTAGTTCGAAGAAAAGGAAAGACTAGGGCCCATCCCCTTTCAGTTCAACCCCCTCTAGACAAAAAGGGAAGGCTTTATGGAAACATTCTCAAATGCTTGGTCCACCCTAGTCAATGGTTTGCCAAACTTTGTGTGGGAACAGAAACTAAAGGCCACCAAAATAGCCGTAAAAGAGTGGATAAAAAAGCCTTCACACTCCCCCTCTTGCTATAGAAAGCAAACCACGGACACTACAACAAAATAGACAATTTGCACCAAATTTAGCACCAAATTTTAGTGCATTATTTTTCTGAATTGGGATGAGTAGCTTGGCGCTAAACCTGGCTCTATTGTAAAAAAATTTAAGCATCCTTTTTTGCACCAAATTTTTCATCTTTCTTTACGCCAAATTTTCCATCATTTTTTGCATCATATTTTGCACCAAGATTTTCATTTGGTTTTACAACATGTTTTTCTTCTAGTTTTGTGCCATTTTTTGCACCATTTTTTGCTTCCTCTTTTGTGGCATTCTTTTCTTCTAGTTTTGTGTCATAATTTGCATCGAGTTTTACACCATCTTTGGCATCTGATTTAGTGCATTTTTACATCTAGTTTGTGCCAATTTTTGCATATGGTCTTATGCCATTTTTTTGCTTCTAATTTTGTACTTATTTTTACATCTATTTTTGCACCATTTTTTCCATCTTTTTTAACACCATTTTTCCATCCAATTTTGCACCATATGTTGAATTTGATTTAGTGCCATATTTTTCATGCATTTTGGCATCCACTTTTGCATTTTATTTATTTCCCTTTTTTGCATCCTATTTTGCACCATATTTTGCATCTAATTTTGCATCATTTGTTGCATACAATTTAGCATCATTTTTAACACCATTTCTTGCATCCAATTTTGCATCCTTTTGAGCATGTAAATTTACATCCTATGTTGAACCATATGTTGCATCCACCTTTGCATCCCAGCTTGTGTCTATTGTTACGTTCAATTTTGAGCCATTTTGTTGCCTACTTTTGCAGTTGTTTTTTGCACCAAGTTTTGAATGATTTGTTGCACCTCAATTTACATCCAATATTGCATCTCAATTTGCATCCAAATTTGAGCCATTTTTATGCCCATTTTTGCACCATTTTTTCTTCTTTTGTGTCCAATTTTGCACCATTTTTTATGTCCAAATTTGCATCATTTTTGGTATCTAATTTTGCATCATTTTTGGTATCCAAATTTGCATACTTTTTTTTGCCACATTTTGTGTCCACATTTGCATCTCATTTTGCACCTAGATTTTAGTTTGAATTTTGATCTAGTTATGCATCATTTTTTACATCCTTGGTTTCACCCTTTTTTAGTCTCATTTTGCATCTTGTTTTGTGTATTTTATTATGTTAGTCCCCTATACTACTAGTGTAACCCCTTATTGTTATTAGTACAACCCACTTATTATATTGATATACCCATGTAGTGCCCATATTGTTACTATTGTGCCCCATTGAAGCCCACTATTGTTATTATTGTGCCCTTACATTATTATTGTTATGTCGGCTCTGATTATGTTATGACCCCGGAGGTATTTTCATTTGTATCATCCAAGAATTGTTCATTTATGTAATGTAAAGGAGGTTGCCTCAAAGAGGCTGAATTCTAAGGCGTTGATCTATCTTTTCTATCTTTTCTTGAGCTGGTTTCATAACATTTGGTATCAGAGCTTTGGATTCTAGGGTTTCGCTGCGCCAAACAAGTCATCGTGGAATGTTTGCTATAACTTTTTTTCTGCAACGTTTCAGAAGCTAAAAGAAAAACCCATTTGAGACAAGATCGTACTGAAACTCGGGTCTGAATTTCAGAGCTTTTCGCGCTATATTTGTGGAGATATCATATAAGGAAGTTGGTCTTTTTGCAGACTCGTGAATTACATTCCAAACAGGTGACCTGGGGAAAATCGTCATAAATTTCTCTCTGAGCATCAGATTGAAATTTCGTAAGAAGGTACAGAAATAGGACGGACTATAGTTTCTTGTAGATATTTTTCAGAGCCAAAGGTCGAAACAATGACACGTGGCACTTCATACAAGTTTGCTCTTCTGGAAAGGTCTATGATCAGGTCATCTTGGGAGATTGTGCATAACTCTTTCTTGGAGAATCCAATTTGGATCAGACTGGTGGCATTGGTAAGAGGACATAGAGGGATACCACAGGTCGCAATGTTAGAACTTAAAGATCTGAAAGTACAGAGTTACAGTTGTTTCAAGATCTAGCTCCTAAAATCAAGAAAAAGCAAGATGAGGAAGTTTGATGGCAAGGATCTGGTAAATTGGATACTTCAGATGGAGCAATATTTAGATCTACATGGTGTACCACTGTTACAAAAGCTATGTATTGCATCTTCATATTTAGAACCAGATCAATTTTTATGGTATGAAGGACTTTGTTCTCGTAAAGAACTTGTTACGTGGTCAATTTTCACGAAGGAAATGATATCACATTATGAGGATACAAAGAGAAACACTTTCTTTAGAGCAACACCACAGCAATTGGAAAGAGTAAAAGGGCTTTGTGACATAGTGGAAAGAAAAATTATGGAAACCAGGATGCATACCCCTCACAACTATAAAGATGGAAGTGTTGTTTCTCCTAACCTTCTACAACCTACAAGGGTTACACCACAACAATTGGAAGAAAAAAGAGAAAAAGGGCTTTGTTACAATTGTGATAGCAAATGCACTAAAGGTCATAAGTGTGCTAAGAAGAAATTATTTTACATATAATATGAAGAGGAGGAAGAAAAGGATCAAGAAACATCAAAAGAAGAAGATATACGCCAGGACCCCACCCTAGAGAAAGAAGAAATGAATCATACCATATCTTGTAAAGCATTGGCAAGAATTACCACTCCTCAAACTCTCAAGATAGAAGGACATATCAAGAAGAAAAAGGTGCAAGAAGTGAAAGATCACATCGAGAAAGAAGAAATGAATTCAACCATATCTTGTAATTCGTTGGTCGAAATTACCACTCCTCAAACTATCAAGATAGGACATATCAAGAAGAAAAATGTTCAAGAAGTGAAAGATCACATCGAGCATCAAGAAATGAATCTGACCATATCTTGTAAAGGATTGGAAGAAATTACCACTCCTCAAACTCTAGAGATAGAAGGACATATCAAGAAGAAAAAGGTTCAAGTAGTGAAATATCACATCGAGCAACAACAACAAGTTCTCAAAATTTTAAAGGATAACGCCACTTCAGTGCAAAATCAAACAAAACAACAGGTAGATCAACATCGTAGTGAAAAATGTTTTGATGTAGGTGATTTGGTATTTTTACTGCTACACCTCAAGCAAGCTATTTATGAGAAGGAAATGTTGGCAATACTACATGCACTTAAAAAATGGTGACCTTACCGAATGGGAAGACTCTTCAAGGATGAGGATGTGGAAGCATTGTTTTGTGCTATTTCTATTATCCAACCAGATTGGATAAACGAAGCAAGGGATGAATGGAAGAAGGACAGAGAAGTATGGCCACTTATTCAAAAGTTGCAAAAGATCCCAATTCAAACAATATTGCCAAAAATTGAAGAGGAAGGAAAAATCATATTGGAACCTGGAGCAGTCACAGAAACAAGAACTCGACAGCTACGAAATCGATCAATTTCAGAGTATCTCATCAAGTGGAAGAACTTACCTACTGAATATTCCACATGGGAGGACAATAATTTTATACAGAAGCATCAAGAACTACTCAAGCGTTGAGGACAACAGTTTTTGAAGGAGAGGGGCATGTTAGGCCCCTATACTACTAGTGTAACCCCTTATTGTTATTAGTACAACCCACTTATTATATTTGATGTACCCATGTAGTGCCCATATTGTTACTATTGTGCTCCACAGAAACCCACTATTGTTATTATTGTGCCCTTACATTATTATTGTTATGTCAACTCTGATTATGTTATGACCCCTTAGACTCCTATATATAGAAAGGAGGTCTTTTCATTTGTATCATCCAAGAATTGTTTATTTATGTAATGTAAAGGAGGTTTCCCCCTCGAAGAGGCTGAATTCTAAGGCATTGATCTATCTTTTCTATCTTTTCTTGAGCTGGTTTCATAACATATTACATCCTTTTTGCACCCAATTTTGCATCCTAATTGTACACCATTCTTTGCATCCTCATTTTGGTGTCCATTTTTGCATCCCTGTTTGCACCCATTTTGGTATCCTTTCATATGCCCTATTTTGTTCCATTCTTTGTGTCTACTGTTGCACCCTTTTTTAATTTTACTTTAAAACCCTTTTTGTGTCATTGTTTGCATATTGATTTGATGGCTAGTTTAACATCCAATTCTACTCCCAATTTTGCATCGATGGTTAAATCCACTTTTGGCTTCTTGTTTAGAGTTTTACTTTTATTTCCATTTATGACCCCCTCTATGGGTTCATTTTACTAATTTCAATTACATAGTGAAATATATTAAAGTTTCTAAATATCGTTTTGTTGTCGGATTTAATGCACGGTTAGATGAACATAAAACCCTCTCAGTTTATCCCGGAAACCTAGGACAGACCAATTAAGAGAAAGGTTGTTCTAAGGCTCGGGATTCTTAGTAGATCAAGATGTAGAGTATAGATTAAGAAAAAGAGAAGGAATTCTTGTGAGTCCTTGCATGCAGGTCTTCCTGGAGTTTTTAGTATAGCTAGGAAGCACTCCTAGCTAGCTCCAAAGCTTGGTCCTACACATAAGAGAGAGAATAAAGCAACCTTCATGGCATAATATCTTGATAATCGAAACTATCGAAAACATATAAATATTATTGAATAAATAAATATAAACCAAAATTACATACATTCATTATTTAAATAGAATAAGTAAAGATTGAATAGAAACATATGGAAGGAAGTACAACTTATCTATATTAATAAAGGAGTTGGAGGAAAGTTACAACAATCAGATGTATTTGCAGCAACACCTCCCCCAACTCCTAGCTCCAAAACTCTCCCTTTCAAGATTGATCTGAGTAGCGTGACAATACAAGAATTCCCATCATTTTTTCAATGGCCAAGCCTCCAATATATAGGAAAGTGACAGCTATGAAGATTTCCCAAATTCCTCATTAGTTCAATTTGGGAAAATATTTTTGGTGAATAATATTTCCTCGTATAAAAATGGCCTTTTCCACTTTTTAGATGCTTTTGTGCTTAGGAAAAAGCTTCCCCATGGTTTATGGCTCTTTCCCACTTTTGTATGCTTTTATTTTTTAGGAAAAAGCTAAAGATGAGGATAAAGAGATCACATTCCACCATACGAGTTTCTGAAAGTGAACAAGAGTGTCAAATTCAAATTCTAGTTTGCTTATGTTTTAGTTTTTTTTAATATATATTTAGTTTTAGTATTTTTTTTTCTAAAAAAATTATATTTAGCTTTTGGTATTTTTTTTTCTATAAGAAAAATTATATTTCTTTTTTTATAAAAATGGATTTTAAACAATCCATTCATGCTAAATCTATGATTTTATGATAAGAGTTTAAATTATATATAAAAAAGTAACTTAATGCCATGTGTTGTGTCGCTGAGATGGGTATTATACATCTCTTCCTTGATAAGTTATAGAGTGTGCTTGGGTTTTCTTAATGCAATAAAACTAATTATGTTTTTCATTATATCTTGAAATGTTCATCTTGAACCTAAAAAAACAATAAAGTTAAAATAGGTTTGTCTTTGTCCTTTGTAGATCTTTGTCCCCATTAATATTAGTCTAAATAGACTAATTGTCTTATGCTGGCCTTGAGTTGTCACTTCCATTAGTTGCATGCTTTATAGTTTTCTTTTAGTGACATTTTTTAGGCTTGATAATATGTTATTTAATTTATCAAAATGTGTTATTGTCCATATTATTGTTAAATATTAATATTAAATATGTTGGTTTTTTAGTATGGTTTATCAAAACATTCCCAGAAGGTTTATAGATTGTATTTTATAATGCAATGATTCATTGCTTGATGAAATTGTTATGGGTATTCTTTTAGTATATTGAGTTGTATGTGATAAAGTCAAAAGTCACCTCTTTTTTAGATTTTCATTTGAGCAATTTACCTTAAGACCATCAAGTTCACCATTCAGTCCCAGGTTAAGGAAATATAGGAGTCATGAAGTGGAATTGTCCAAGAACTTAAAATCTTGAGACATGTTTTTTTTAGTCACGTTATACTTCCTTTCTGTGTAAATTCTCGATGAAAATAGTCTCATGGAACATGAGCGACCTCAATAGTAAAAGAAAACAAAGAATCCTAAAAGAAAAATGGTACACAAAGCACCCATCAATAATGTTGATATAAGAAACAAAAATATTAAGTGAGGTTCTACCTCATATAATTAGAAAATGGCGGAGGAATTTCCAAGTAGTAGTGGTTGATGCTTAGAGATACTTGGGTGGGATGGTTATTATTTGAAATGATCAAGACATCAAGGTTACCAATATGTTTACCTCTTTTCGCATTATGACAATACAATTTTAGTTGATTGACATCGAGGACTACTACCATGTATCCAATGTCTATGACTCCAATATCACAAATGGAAAACCTTTATTTCCCAATTCTATTTCTAGCACAAACAATTTATACTCCCCATCTCCATGGCTTATTTGGAGTGACTTCAATATTATCAAGTGTCTCGAGGAAAAGAAAGGATGAATCACAATGTTTAACAAGATATTTTGTAAGCTATACCATTAAATCCATAAAGTAGTCTCTATTAAATTTGTCAAGCAATGAGTCTCCAACCCACACATGTGGATCAATGAGATGTAATACATGTGTGTGTGGTGACTAACTTAATACATTGTTCTAATAACTACACAAATTTATGTATTTCACTCCATCACATAAATTGACAGTAGTGTGACATAAGTAAAACAAGAGTAGACATGAAACCCTTAGGCAACAAACATTCCCTAGATCCTCAATTAGGTGCTTAAATGATGTAGTGAAAATGCAAGGGTAAAATAGGACTTCATGATTTAACCATCACAAACATGTGATCAAGAGTGACTAGGAGTGTATATATTCATATATTTTCCAAAGAGGGAGTGAATACATGAGTTACCATTCATTGGGCCTTATTTTTCTTTCTTTTCTTTTTCTTATATATAGGACTTAGGGAATAAGGTTTTCATAAGTTTGGCACAACTCATAGATATAACATTTACATGAATTTTCACTTCAATCTTAGAGCTTAGACTTAGATAAATTAGTATAATGTATCTTTAATGATTTTGGCTTTCACTTTTTGATTTTATTTCATCACAAATGATAAAAGGAGAAAAAATTTTGCCACAAATCTATGAATGCTTAATCATAAAGGCATCATGTGATGAAAACAAATTAATTATGTTATTCTCTACGAAAATGATGGGTATTCTTGAGAAAATATTATGCTTGTGGATGTCTCCTCTCTGGTTGAGAGGGAGTGAGGGTAAACACCATATTATCCATGTGTCATGTACTATGGCCAAGACTAATAGTCGTAAGACTAGTAAAAACACCAGTAGGGAGAATGGTGGATTGGATAAACATCTGGGACCAATATTCTTTGAGAATTTGGACTTTGACTAGGACTAACCGCCATAAGTCAAGTACATTAATCCAAGATAAGAATAGTCATGAGGATTGACATTTCCTAGTGTCAAATATTATGATAATGGATTAGGAAATGATCATGTGAGGACATACCTGGTGAACATCCTGGTGGGGTAAGTGCCTAGAGAGGCAATGGTGTCCAAATTTATGCCTCCCAACCTTATGCTCTGATCTAAAGGAGAGATAAACTTGTTAGTCAAGGCCTTGCTATTTTGACAATGTTGGATATGATGATGTAAATCATCATTGATGCTTATCAATCCAAATCCCTTCTTATATGAATATTTCAACTTAAGAGTACTTTTTTGTCTCATTATGAGTACCTCCCTAGTTTAGAGAGAGGGTCATCATATTCATTATCGCCATCATCACCACCATCATTATCATCATTATTCTCATCATTTCATTATCATCATAATCACCATTCATGTCATCATCATCATCATCATTATGGACATTGTCGCCAATTGTTCATAATTATAAGTATCGTAAGAAATATCATCAACCCAAAAAATGTTACGAGTGCTGGAAAAGGGTTGTTAGGACACATGATATATGCAAGAGAAATAAAAACTTTATTTTTAGAGATGATCGATGATCATCATCATCACTACCATTATCATCATCATTAATATTGTCATCATCCCCATCATCATAACTAATATAATTTTTATCATAATTGTTGTCATCTTCATCATGAACATCATAATCATCATTCATGTCATAATTGTTGTTGACGATGACCAAGATGAAAATAATGATAATGATGATTAGATGGTGATGACTTAGAAGATGACGCCAAACATAATTATAATGATTATGACCATGACAACATTTAAAAACTAGGAAGAATGGCCAAGGTCATTAGCATCTTCATCATCATTGTCATTGTAACCCCCATCATCTTTATCATCATTGTCATTATCATAACAATCACAATTCATGTCATCATCATCATCCCCATTATCATCATCATTATAATTATTGACATTGTCATCAGTTGTTCATAATTTTCAATGTCATAAGAAATATCATCAATGCAAAAAATATGATGTGCGTTGGAAAAGGGATGCAAAAGTGAACAAAAAAAATGGGGGTAAAAGTAGACATAAAATTGGATGAAGAGTGGACACAACATAAGTAGATGCAAAACAAGAAAAAAAAAATTGACACAAAAGTGGACGAAAAAGTAGATGCAATAGTTGATGCAAACTTGAACACAAAATAGGATTTAAACACGGATGAAAAAGTGGGAGAAAACATGGGAACAATAGTAGGCATAAAACTTAGCATGAATTATGGTGAAACAAATGTGGATACAAAAATGAATGTAAAAAAAAAGACACAAACTTGAATGCAAAAAGGACGAAAACTTGGATGCAAAAAGGGATGTGAACAGGGGCCAAACATGGGTACAATAGTGGACACAAAATTAGTTGCAAAATTGGACGAATCAAAAGTGGATGTGAAAGTAGATTCAAAATGGGATGCAGAAAACATAAACAATATTTGATGCAAACTTGGACACAAAAGGGAATGCAATAGTGGAAGAAAATGCGGGTTGCAACGATAGGAAGAATATATGGCACAAATCATACCACAACAAAAGTGGATGAGCAAGTGGATGTAATAATAGACACAAAAAAAGATGCAAACTTAGATGCAAGACAAGATGCTATAAGGGATGTAAAAGTGGACGCAAACACGAGTGCAATAGGAGAAACAAAATTGGATGCAAAATATGGATGCAATGGAAGTACATGCACAAGAAGATACAAAATGAGACGCAAAACCCAACACAAAAGTATATTCAAAAATAGATGCAATATTTTATGCAAAAGAGGATGCGAATATGGATGCAAAATTGGAAGCAAACATGGGTACAACAGTAAGTACAAAACATGGCACAAATTGTGTCACAACAAAATTGGATGTAATGATAGATGCAAAATAAAGAAGCAAATGAAGATGCAAAATAAGATGCAAGAAGGGATGTAAAAGTGGGCGTAAAGATGGGTGAAACAATGGATGTAAAATAGGATGCAAAAGTTGATGCAACAAAATTTGATGCAAAAGTAGATGCAATATGAGACACAAAACCTGATGCAAATCTTGAGGAAAAAGTGGATATAAAAAGGGATGCAAAAATAGATGTAAAATTCAATGAAAACCTAGATGTCTATGAGGATGAAATCATGGATGCAAATTTAGAAACAACAAAGGGTGCAAAAGGAGGTGTCAAACTAGGTGCAAATTCTAGCACAAGAAAAATGGATGCAATAGTGGACACAATAACAGATGAAAAAGAGGATGTAAATATGGATGCAAAACAAGATGTAAAAGTCAATGCAACAAAATTATATGCAAAATTAGATTTAAAACTAGACACAAACCTCGATGCAAAACTTGGCACAAAGGGGATGCAAAAAATATGCAAAAATGAATGCAAAAAAATGATTTACAAAATGATGCAAAAGAGGATGCAAGAGATGATGCAAAAGTTGATGCAAGTGTAGGCACAAAAAGTGGATGCAATAGAGGATTCAAAAGTTGGTGAAATAAAATTAGGTGCCAAACTTGATGCAAAACATGGTGCAAAGGATGGCACAAAACATGGAATAAAACTTGGCATAAAAATTGGTGTAAAATCTGGTGCAAAACCTATTACAATACCTGGTGCTAAACTTGATGTAAGACTTGGTGAAAAACTGGGTGCAAACTTTGCATCAAGTTTTGCACCATATTTGATAAATGGACACAAATAGCACCAAAAATGGGCTCTAGACGCAAAAAAGGAAGCAAAAAGGGATGCTAATCACAAGGTTTTGTTGTAGTGCGAGTAGCTCCTAGATCTGCAATTAGACCAGGAACAACAAAACATTACCTATACAGGAATTCAAAAGGAGCAAGAAACCTAGCTCATCACCTTTTGCTATTTCAGAATAGAGGAAGAACATTTGAGGCTCAAATCTCGTAACCTTTAGCTGGAATCTAGAGACAAAAACACCTCCTTCTTCCACAAGCAACTTAGAGCTCATCTCTCTCGAAATTATATTGTTGAAATTACCTCCCTTGACGGGACTATCCACAAAGGAATGGCTCAATTAAAAGAGGTTGCAACCTCTCACTTTCAACAGCTCTACAAAGAAGATGGATTGGACCTTGAGGAGGAATTTTTAGAATGCCTCACCCACATCCCAAGCATGGTAAAAAAGGAGGATAACTCAAGTCTCCTGAAGCCTTTCACTGAAGAAGAAATCAACAATGTCATCTGGGGGATGGAGCCAAAAAAAGCTCTAGGACCCGATGGTTTCTCCATCCACTTCTACAGAATTTATTGGGATATCATCAAGGCTGATCTGCTTCGAATGATCAAAGATTTCCTCCAAAAAGCCAAAGTGGAAGGGAGCACAGACTCTACTTTCCTAGCTCTAATTCCAAAAGAGGCGAACCCGGGGTCTTTCGATCTCTTCAGGCCTATTTCGCTTTGCAATGCCTCTTATAAAATACTCACCAAACTCCTTGCGAACAGAATAAAGCCTTTGCTAGAAAATATCATCTCTCCCATTCAAGGAGAGTTTGTTAAAGGCAGACACATCTTGGATAATGCGATTCTAGTGCGAGAAACCATTCACTCCAGCCACCAATGCCAAGAGCAAGGGATGCTTATAAAGCTAGATATGGCTAATGCCTTTGATCGGGTAAGGCACTCCTTTCTTTTCCAAGTTCCTTCTACTTTTGGTTTCAGCTCTGATTTTGTAAGGTTGGTTAAATCTTGCATAGGAAAGTCGTGGATTGCCCCTCTAGTAAATGGCAAGCAACCATCTATTTCCAACCTTCGAGGGGCATAAGGCAAGGCTTCCCTCTATCCCCCTTCGTGTACATTTTGATGGCAAACTCTCTTAGTCATAATTTTATAGCAATGAAGCTAGTTGGGACAATTCCAGGCATCAGGGTGATGAGAGGAACAGATCCAATCAACCATGCTCTATTCGTAGATGACTCTCTTCTTCTGGGAGGCGCTTCCCTTAAAATTGCAAGGGTCTTCAATGAAGTCATCCAAAGCTTATGTAGAGTCTCCAGAGTTCTTGTTAATAAAAGGAAAAGTGCGATGTACGATTGGAAGGTAGACCACCAAACGATCCACTAGATCGCCCATTCCCTAGGGTTCACGGGCTTTGCCACTTGGGAAAAAATCAGGTACTTAGGGCTATGATTAATGCTAGGAAACAGCAAGGCCTCTCACTGGTTGGAAATCATCAATAAAATTAAGGCAAAAATAACAGGGTGGGGTGGCCAGTGGCTCACCACAGCCGGGAAGCTTACTCTAATTAAATCCGTAATCTCCTCCCTGCCTATATATCAAGCCTCATTCCTTTTGGCCCCAAATATGATCACTGAGTAGCTCTCCAAACTAATTCGAGTTTTCCTATGGCAAGGAGGAAAGGGGAACCAAAAAGTATTTCATTTGGTAAGCTAGGATACTGTGAAAAGGCCTTTATCAGAAGGGGGTCTTCATGTAAGAGACCCTAGGCTGGCCAATCTGGCCTTGGGAGGAAATATCTTATGGAAGATCTTCTCAAATTACTGACATCTAGTAAGCCAAGTGCTCATCAAAAAATATCTACACGAGCTTTCAATAAACAATATGAAGGAAGGTACTTCCATAAAAGGAACCACTCTATGGAAACTTTGTAGTCGAGCATGGGAGTCCTTCAAAGAGCAGCGATACGAAATTCCTGGAAACGGGAAAAACATCATGTCATGGGAGTGTAAAATCATGGGCCTTCAACCCCTCAAAAACTCTTATGATTTTGTTGATCTCCGCGCATGGCTTATTCAACGCGGCATCCACAAGCTGTCATATATCTCTGCTTAGGATCCTGGTGGAAGTTGGCTTGCTTGGGCATTCTCGCACCCTCCAAACAGATTGCAAATGTAACAGAATTCTCTTATGGTTGCACTCTCAGGCTTGGCGCCGGTGCATTTGGTACAAGGGATAAGTGGGGTTGGGGGAAATCTGGTCTTTACACAACAACGATGGGTTTCATAGCTCTTCAAGCCCAGCCCCTCCAGATTCACACCTCCACAGTGTGGCAGCAAGTCTGGGATTTGTTTGGTCTGCCAAAGATCAACTTTTTTAGTTGGACCCTCATGCACATAAGAGTCTTGACTAGGGATAACTTAGAAAAATGAGGAATCGTCGAGCCACATAGATGCCCTCTCTGTTGCGCGGCTCAGGAAACAATGGATCATCTGTTTATTGACTACCACTTCACTCAAGAAGTCTAGACACAGGCGCTCCAGGGGCTCAACACCCAAACTCCTTCGTAGATCACAGTAGTTAATCTGTTCGTCACTTGGAAAGACCAATACCCCCATACGATGAAGAGCAAATTTTCTTGGTCCAAAATATGGTACGCGATACCAAAATACATTTGCTGGGAAGTCTGGTTAGCTAGAAATCATTTCATCTTTCAAAACAGCTTGCCCTCATCCATAGTCGTTGCTACCGAATCTAAAGCCTTATTGTTGGAGACAATGGAGAATCTCCCCTTCAAGCCAAATAGCTCGCTTCTCCCTAGAAAGATCATTTAGCTCAGCTCACCTCTGGAACAAGCTAAGAACAAAAAGAACCCCCCTCGGCCTAGCCCCGATCTAGAGTGGCAACTTCAGAGCACTGAAGTAGATTTCCAAAAGTGGTGGAAGAACCGGGGTAAAGCCACAATTTTCTTTGATGGTGCGTCCAAAGGAAACTCAGGGATCTGAGGAGTAGGGGAGCAATCTATTCCTGGGACAGTGACAGTAAAATCAACTTTAGTTGGGGCCTAGGGAAGAACACCAACAACCATACAAAAATCTTAACACTGCTCAAAGCTTGCCAGCTTGCTCAGGAGAACGACGACAAAGACATTGAAGTCTTTGAAGACTAGGAGATTGTGATAAAAACCTTACACAAGGAAGACTACTTCAACAACTTGGCACTAAACAAGACCTTGCAGAGACTCTGCAAAGTGATGCAAAACTTCACCTGCATCTCCTTCTACCATATCCTTTGAAGTCTAAACAAGGAAGCGAACGAAAGGGCAAATCAGGGATGTCACTTAGCCCAAGGAGAATTTACAAGGAACCCTATCCCTTAGGCTAGTAACTGCTATCCCAACCATTCAAGAATAGCTTTTTGGCCTTTTGGCACTTGGAAAAATTTGATGTAATAGAGGTTTATTAGGCTCTGGCTCAACCTTTTTACCTTCAATAAAAATAATCATTTATGTTTAAAAAAAAACATAATATATATTTTGAAAAAAAATGAAACACAGATATACATCAATTATAATTACATAAAAAAATTAAAACAAAATTAACCAATTAAATTTTAAATAAATAAAATTTAAATAATTTTATAAATATTTTAAAAATATTTACCCATTTATTTGGATTGATACCCTAATACCTCCTTAGTCTATTACTAGGGTAGATAAGGTAATGGTAGATAAGGTAATTGCTTATTTATACGATGCGCCACTTTCTTCCATTTTCCACTTCTTGGGAGTGAGTGAGACCATCAAACCGCCTTCGTAGATTGGATTTAGCAACATCATTTTGTTCTATTTTTCCCTATTATAATAAGGTCCGGAGGGCTTGCGCTTCTGAGGGCAAGGAGAAAGTTCGGGTATCAAAGGGAGAATCTCAATAGTCCCATACCTTTGTGCTCTATGCCTGTGGGCTCTACAATCGTGTTTTTACTTTTAGGTATCGATTGGTCACTACAGTCCGGATCAGCTTAGCGAGCTTCTTTATATACGTAATTCAGTTCAATAGTGGTGGAAAGGAAGTAGTTGTAAGAAAGAAGGATATAACACCACACTTTGGGAGCGATCTTTGAGGGGAAGAAATAACCTGACCTGAAAGTCATATCCGAACTCAGCTCAGGCTTTGAGGGGAAGAAAAGGGTGAGCCGGTTCTAACCAGCAAGCCAGCCAGAGCCCTATCTATATATAATAGAACCGTTTTTCCGGCCGGCATTCATTAAGCCCTTCCTACCTAAGAAAGTAGCATTTAGATCCGTTTCATCCGGTTCCCACAAGCAAGCAAGAAATAAGATTGGGCCTCCGAGAGTCTTGGCTTTGTTCAAGAACCATTTCACTGGATATCACCTTATATAAGATCTCAACCGATGGAATGAGTTGGGGTAGAGTAGGTTCGGTTAGCCGGCCCACGCTCCTAAGATGAAGATTGAAGGTTCGAAGCCCGCTTGCCCCTACCTATTGATCAGTGAACCCGAGCTCGGAGCAGACATGGATCAACCGGACCCATCAATAGGAAGAGTGGCTTGGAGTCCCTATCTAACACAGTAGGCATTGAACCTTCTGAACGCGCAAGGCACCAACGACTCCTCGAATATTTGTTGTTGTTCCCGCCCACCCGGCATATCTGATTAGGGCAGGCCGTCCACCTGTCCTCTAGCGCCGGAGTCACTACTATCATCGACGGGATCCCCATGCCATGTTCGTGATCTCCTCAACCATGAATCAAAAGGGGCCCCACCCGAATGCAGTGAACCGGACTCCCATCTCTCGTCGAAGAAGCATCACTTCGTAGATCTCCGGATTTTCTTCTACGCGCGAAAGGACCCTTTAGGGGGCTCGACTGATAAGGAGAGGAAATGGTAGGGATATTTGGTATGATGCTTACTGAACCTCCACACCAGTGGGTCCGATCCTATGCCAGTCGCATAGAACACCGACACATGGTTTCGGGGCGGAAGCTCTGGTCGATCAAGCTTGAGGCCACCCTAGCCCATTGAGTGTTCTACCTATAGGCATGCGTGTTCTACGTTCTAAACCCAACTCACGTACCACTTCTTCCAACCTTAACCTTCCAGCACCGGGCAGGTGTCAGACCATCCGATGCATTCCGATCCGACACGAGCAACCTTGGACCTGCTGAACCGAGTCAGTCGAATTAGATACGCAGCATAAACGTGATCATTAATGCTAGGACCTAAGGGCGCATGAATGGTTGAGCGCACCCTAAAGGCCCTAACCTAACGTCGGTCCATAAATGACCTTACGTCGGTTGAGCCCAAAGGCGCATGAATGACCTGTAGCTTCCGTAGTCGGTGACCTCGACCTATTGACTAGACACCTATTGATTGATTGATTGAGATTCAATATGTAATAAGTCTTATATCGCTTTCGAGGCTGGCTATTGCTTGCAACCCGGAGAAAGAAGAGGAAGTGACCAATTGATTGGTCCCTCAACCTCCAAGGAAAGGGGAGATAGCAAGAGAGCCCTTCCCGTAGAGGCGAACCGAGGTCCATCGGAAGTCACGATGGATCGGGGAATACATCCAAATTGGCGTGCTAAACCAACCCCGGACGGACCGGCCATGCCATGAATTTCGGTCGGTATGGCGGCATCCGTGCGGCCGTGGTTGCTGCAAATCAGACTCACTCCTCGCCCGACTTGAGTCTGATTCCGATGCAGTGGGCATGAAACCTGCTGAACCGAGTCGATCGAAGTCTATCTATCGAAGTCTATCTATTATCTACGTAACATGACCAGACCAATGATGGACCAGCGTAACATCATATTTATGGGTGATTGGTCGAGGAAGATAGTGACCTATTGATTGGTGATTGGGACCGGCCATAGTGATTGGTCATGCTCCAACCAGCCATTCTGAACTCGGTGGACCGTATTCGCAGTGGTGATCTGGCATTCTCATTGTCCGGCAAGGACCGGTAGGGGCTTGCTTGACGCTAGGAAAGCTACTTCGTTCCTTACCATTCATTCCTTGCTCACCTTAGATAAGGCTACGCTTCAACCAGAATAGATAAGGCTTGTAGTAGCGCTTCAACTAGAAGGAGCACCTCACGGATAATGGAGTCCCAGTGGTGAGGTGCACCCATTCCCCTTGTGGATACCAATGCCCTTGTTTAGCCCGATTACCGTTACCGATTCACTTCTTGCTCCCAATTCACTTGTTGGGACCGATTGCCCCGGTTTGACCGATTACCTTCTCGAAACCAATTACCTTATTTAGGACAATTACCTAGTCGTTACCAATTCACTTGTTCAGCCCGATTCCTCGGTGAGCCTATTTGTTGGGACCGATTCCTATTGCCCGATTGACTTATTGGGACCGATTCCTACCCAGTCCCTAGTTGAGCCCGATTCCTTGAGCCCGATTACCTAACCTACGCGATGATGATCCCCTTACCGCCACGAAACAAAACACGTTCCTACATGCACTTACCGACACGGAACAGCAGGTCCTACCTGTAGATAGATGTTCACTTAACGCTACGGAACACATGTTCCTACCTCGATTGGATTACATTACAATGCATTATTGACTATGCACCTGTTCCGGATCATCGCCATACACTTTGAGCCATCCAGGTCAGGGAGGGGAAGGAATTCGTGGCATGAAGAAATGGCTCACATTCCAGTAGGGAAATTCCTGATTCCATTAGCGGAATGACTGAAATATCTTATCTATGTTGCGGTAGTTTTCCAGATGCATGAATCAGACGTGGAATCCAGTCTGAAAGGCCATTTGCGTGCGTTTTACGGCTACTTGAAACGCCCAAGCCTTGTCCCCTGAATATAATCCTAAGAATTTCTTGAATTTACTTATTGGGTGGGGGGGGTGGCGGAGGTTTTCACATCTTTCCCTCCTATTCTTGCCCCACGAGGAGGCGGAGGTTCGCAATATTGAGCAACGAATGTCGGTTAAGCTGGTGCTCTGCATCCACCCGAAGTCGATGTGAACCCACTCTGAACCGGCCCAGGGGAATACGAAGAGCATGCATCCAGTGATGGTGTATGTAAGGAAGTCAGACAATGAGTCTCTCCCTCAACTCCATAAAGTGATCCGCATAAAAGGTCTTCCCTTGGTGAAAGGTTCAAGGCATCTGGCTTCTGGCTTCTGTTGGACTTGGCATGGCTGGTGATGAAGGCGGAAGGTTGAATGCTTGCTGGTTTCTCTGCCTCCTTGCCTCCTTGATTGAATGCTGAATGCATGTTCCAACCCTTCAACTACCTCTCCCCCTTGTCGAGAGTTCGCTTGCTCACCCCCACCCAATAACGCGGAGGTTTGATGCTTTGGCCCTTGCCCGATGCGGACAAGCGACTACGTTCCTACGAGATTAGCCATTTGACCGTGGCGGAGGTTTTGGAATATTGAGCAACGCCCCCACCCAATAAGTCAATTGAAATGCATAATTACATATATAATGAATGAATGCATAATTACATAGATAATATCTCTCATGAATGACTGGAAGAAAGAAATGAGAAACCATAATGACATATGTTCAGGGATAACCTTCTATTTCTTCCCCTCAAAGAGATAGCTTTTTAAAATAAGATCGAGGAAGGAACTACTTGTCCGCATCGGGCAAGGAAGGATGGCTCACTCATTCATATGGGTGAGGAATGAAAAGGTAAGTGAGAATCCTTGCCCCCGGAGGGACAAGCGGCTTCGCACCTTATGCATTCATTCGTTATATACGTAATTACGCTCTCGAATCCAATCATTCATTATATATGTAATTATGCATGAATGAATTCTATATGTAATTACGTAATGATGCGCAAGCAGGCTCGACCACTATTTACCCACCCACCCCAATCCCCGGGGCCCGGTAGGGCCGCCATCAATTGGAAGCTATACCCTCCGGGGGATAGGAATACCTTAATAGAGATGCACACCACTTGTAGGAACAACAAGGTGCCGTAAGGCCGCTCGACCAAAGGGAGAGGAATGTCGGAACATATCTTATTGGAACACTAGCAGATGTCGGAACAAGCTATCGAACCGGAAGGGATTCTGGACAAGATGGTGGTGGAACTGAGTGGGGTGACTGTATATCTATTATAAATGAAATTGGCTCCGCTGCCTTCGGTACCTCTGTTTACTTGGATGCTGTTTCATTTGCTTCTGGGACTGATAGCTCTGCATATGGATTTGGAACTGGAAGATCTCGATTTGGAACCTTCCGAAGGGAAACTATGTCCTATTCATTCCATACCTACTAGTTCTCTTCGTCCCAGGCGTGGATTCATCGGGTGAAGAACCAAAGCCGGTTAAACCCGTAGCTCTGTCCCCATGCGCATTAACCGAAGCCTTCCTCCTTTCTGTAGTCAAACAAGGGGCGAGAAAGGGTTGTGCCGAACTTCAATAGGTCTTAATTCTGTTTACCCGAAACCACTAATAGCAGCAAAGCTAGCAACAGATCCAATTGCAGAACCACAAAGCAAGAGAGAGAGAGCTCCAGTACCTATTTTATATGCAAAGGTGAAAGAGGCGAAGACACGTATTTAGGTAGATAAGTATTTTATAAAATTAACTTATTCATTGCTATTTAAATTTTGAGAGAAAACTTGATTAATTGAAAGTCCACGCATTATCAAATGCGTAATATCCTGCCCTGCTGCAGAAATAATAATTAGATTTGAAATAATGTTGACAAGCAAGGCACTTGTTCCATGTACGAGGGTAGTTGGTTCGATGTAGGAGAGTGATTGGTTGATACGTACCACATTATTTAGTGTATCTATATTTTTGCATTCCAACCCACCACCAACCCACTGCGCCGCTCATTTTTGGATAGAGACCTAAAAGTGGGTAACATTGTCGGCGACCAACTATCTTCCCCATTTATGGTTACAGGCCAAAAAGTGGTTTTAGTTGGGACGTTGACTGTTGAGGGGGCAGGACGTGTTAATTCCATTGCGGTGATTGCGTGAAAGCATAATCTTTTAATTTTGAGAGTGTCGCAGAACAGTACGCTAATGCCGTGAATTAGCCAGCCAAACTTGAAGAATGCATGTGGCTTGAAACAATGGTCGACCGACAAATGAGTGGCTTTGCAGGAGCCCTTCAACATTTGGGATTATAGATTCCAAATTTGGAAATGTGATCTAGGTGGATCATTTCTTCATGCAATAAAGCTTGGTTGAGTAGTGGAGCTCAAGGTGGAGTTTATGCACGGAGAGGAAGGCATTGTGGTCGAGACTCTTTCCAAGGAGAGTATGACCATGGATTTGGGTTGATGGTCATAAATATGACCTAAATTTTTAATGATTATGGACTATTTTTATTTAACAATATCAATAATCACATTAATATAAATCATATATAAATATTAAAAATATTATTTCTCCCAAAGAGGTTGTTTAGGAGTTGGAGTTCCTGCTACTTTGATATGATGCCAACTCACACAAAAGGGGAATGCAATTCCCACTATACTTACATAGTGCATGTGCTCTTATCACTTTATCAATCATAGCATGGATTTCCCCCTACTTTGATATGATGCCAACTCACACAAAACAGGGATGCAACTCCCACTATACTTACACTGTGCATGTGCTCTTATCACTTTGTCAATCATGGCATGAAGAAGACACTATTTTAAACACCATTTGAATATTGTAGGTGGTATAGGGAGGTACAAGAAGATTTAGTAGGAAAATTCTATCAGAATGACTAAGCTAAAAGAAAATTTTGACATTATAGACAACAAGTTGACCATTCTATCTAGGAGATTAGCCAGCATATCCTTCTCCTTGGATGAGGGTAATGACAAGCCAATGTAGATGCTTGGAGATGCTGCCTAATAGTTGTTATGTGATCCAGATTGGATCATTATATTTTTTTTCCATCTTGATACTCTTAGAGTGGAAAAATTAGAGGACTCAACTCTCAAGACCATTTTTACCAGCAAGTCCTATTTTTGCAAAACAAAGACTAAAACCTTTTGGGCGCATTTTGAGGCACTAAATGGCATTTTTTGGGGGGTAAAACTTTGTCACTTTAGAGCATGTCATTTTTTCCTATTATACACATAAAGACCTTGCAAATGATGTAAGAATCACGTGAATCAAAGTCGATATGCAAAATTTATGCCACTCAAAAATTGACCTTCCTACTTTCACCACCATAATTCAAGAGGATGCAATGTGAGCCCCCATTATTCATGGAAAAGAGGCTAGCCACATGATTATGATGAAGAATACTCTAGAAGAGTCTATATTGTAACGCTAGTTAAGAGCTGAGGTAGTCAAACCTAACCCTTAGTAGTCTATTAGGTTGTGTTATAATCAAGCCACTAGGAGGAAAAGGGGTTCGATTCTTTTGAGTGCATTTTTCCATCGTTGAGTAAAAATTGCAAAGAGGGGTAGGAGATAGAGCACATAGAGAGGATTTGTGCACTATAGTATCCCATGAGCCATGGGAATACTTCTTTGTACTTGCATCCATATTTCCATTCAGAGAAAGAGAGTAGAGCATCCTCACCTTACAATTGGGTTTTTCACCCAAAAGGGTTTCCCGGGTGATATTTTTTGATAAATGTGTGTGTGTGGTTTTATTTCATTGTTCTCTATTTTCTCCATAATTTTAATTTGCATGCAAACACTATTAACAATAATCTATAGACCTATTAATATAAAGAGATATAAAACTGCAATAGTGTATATTTTGAAATTTTTAAGTACAATTTTATTAGATTGGTTGTGGGGAACTATCTAGAGGAGTATCCACAGAAATATATGGATCATGACTCACTGGTTTTTTTCTTGTAGCACTAACGATTTTCTTTTCTTCTCATGTCTATCTATACTAAGGTGTGACACAACTGACCTATTTCTATAAGTTTCTATTTACAAGATGCTCTAGTTCGATGGGATCTTAGCAACCTCAAGGCTTTGAACTTATGTTATTAGTGTAGTATCATCAAATTCTTGGTCTACGTAATCCTCATTTAACATAAGCAAGGTCTCTCTCTATATATATAATACTTAAATAATATTAATATTATAAACATGATTACTAAAGTTAATAATATTACTATTTAAATAATGTTATGAAAGGATCCTAATAATGTGATTAATACGGAAGACATATTTCTACATTATGGATCACAAAAATCTTAGATCTAACATTTCAATATTTTATCATTTAATAATTAATTAAATATTTTAATTAACAATGGTAACTTAATTACTTAAAAATATCAATAAAATTTAACTAACTAATTAATTAATTTTAACATTTTATTTCTTTAACCTAACTCCCTTTTATATATTTGACGTAATTAACTAAATAAAAAATATTATTAATTATAATTAAATAATAATTATATTAATAAACTTAATATCTTGCTCATCACGATTTTCAACTTGTTCAAAACATTTAGTTTTATCCCTCACCTAAATATCCTACTAAACATCATTTTCAACTTGTTCAAAACATTTAGTTTTATCCCTCACCTAAATATCCTACTAAACATCATTTTCAACTTGTTCAAAACTTTTGGTTTCTCCCTCGCTTGAATATCATGCTCATCATAATTTTCTACTTGTTCAAAACATTATGTTTTATTCATCACTTGAATATATTTCTCATCATAGCACACTCATCATGACATTTTCAACTTGTTCAAAACATTATGTTTTCTTCCTCACCTCAATATCTTGTTCATCATATCACACTCATCATGCTTTTCAACTTGTTCAAAACTTTTATTTTTCTCCCTGGCCGGAATATCTTGCTCATCATGATTTTCAACTTGTTCAAACTTTTCAGTTTCTCCATGATTATTTGGATTATAGAAATTTTTCCACTCAAGTTATTATACTTTGACACAAAAGGGATTTGAACCAATAAACTATGACAAAGAGTGCCTTAAGAGTGAACAATTCACCATTAATTTGAATGCACATGAATTTTCCCTTTTTTACCAAATCTAACTAACGAAATTCCTTTTTCCATTTTAAAACATTTAATTCTTTTTCCATTTTAAAACATTTAATTCTGAAGTAAATTTTCTTCTATTCCTCTTCACTGATTTTTTTAAAATAATTTCTTATAACAACAATTCTATTAACCATTAGCTATTATTTTTTAATTTAATCTTTTTCCACAATCAAAAAACAAAAAAAACACAACCGAGAATCAGCAAGATTATATCATAAATGTGTGTGAGATTGGTTTAACTGACCTATACTTTTATTTAAATTTAGCAATTTAATTATTCTTTCATCCTATTATTATAACATGATATTTTTAAATATATAAATTAATACAATATTTATAAAAATGATAAATATATTTAAATATAAATATAAATAACAATAATTAAAAATTTTACCGTCTTAAATTAAATTTTTTATTATAACTTGTAAAAATATTAAAATATATAATTAAAATTAAATTTTAATTATATAAAAGTACATTGGCAATAACGTAAACCAACTTAGACAAGCAAGGCACTTGTTGGATGTACCGGGTGCCAGGTCAAAGGTTGTTAATCTGTTAGATGTACCGGCTGACAGGGTCAGAGTGTATCTCTATTTTTGCATTCCAACCAACAACCTGTGATTGTGTTTTTTCCATCAGCATGAAGCGTCATTGTCATCAGTGATTCCTCCACGTCGCCACTGGAATCAGTTTTTGGGGTACATTGTTGACTTATATATATTATGGTTATATTTATTTTATTTTCCTTCCATTCTGTACTCGAATCAGTTTTACGAGTACATTGTTGACTTGTATATTATGATGGTTAGTTATCATTTTAAGAAATAGATACCATATTTATTTTATTTTAAATTTATTTATTTAGATAATGATAATGATAATGATTATTATCTATTTAAATTGAATATTTATGTTTAAATATTGTTTTAGTAAATAGAGAGGATTGATTGTACTAAGAGATTGCTCTCCAGTCCAGTGTCATAGAAATGTTGTAATGTTCTACCCTGTCTTGTACTGTTTAATATTTAATTCACTCAAATAATATAAAAATTAAAATTAAAATTAAACTAAAATAGTCAGTTATCGCAGTTTTTGGTCTCAATATTTTGAATATAATATTTTAAAATGTAAGAATTTTATTTTAAAAATAATATGATATTCTTTTAATATAATTTTTTTTAAAACAAAATTGTTAATTTTTTAATTCGATAAAAATAAAATAAAAATAAAAATAATCTTATGTAAAAATATTTTTACTTTGTCAAAACAAAATAAAATTAATTAAAAAAATAATGTGAAAACAAAAATAACACTATGATATTGATCCATGGTATGAGAACCCATGATATTGACCCATTTTATTCACTTGGGATATAGTCTATTTAAAGGGAAAATTAAACTTGTCTAGGCACCTACAGGGGTCAAATTTTGTGAGATGCAAACCTCTTTTAAAGTGAAAAGATATTTGGTTTACAGTTAAAATGGATCTAGACTAATTTTAAATTGATAAAGAAAAATTATAAATTGATAAAGCAAAATTATTAATTTAGATAATGATGATGATCACTATCTATTCAAATCAAATATTGATTAGAGGATTTTAAAATTTAAAAGATTAGTATTTATCTTTTGGAATTTTATTTTGATATTATTATTATTAATTTAGATAATGATGATGGTCACTATCTATTCAAATTGAATATTGTTTATAAGATTTTAAAATTTAAAAGATTAGTATTTATTTTTTGGAATTTTATTTTGATATTTGTATTATTATTATCCAATTTTAAGGTCACGACTAAGTAAGACACCACATTGGTGTATGAGACCCCCTTGTTTATGGGACAAGAAACCCATCTTAGTGGAGTATGAAGGCATACACATCTCATGATTTTGTCACTTTTGAAATGATTATAATAAATATATGATTAAAAATAAAATAAAAAATAATTTGAAATTTTTTTAATCTTTTTGTTAATTTTATTTGAAAAATTATAAAATATATAAAACCACTTTGAAATGATTATAAAAAATTTATTAATATATAATTGTATTTAAATATATTATTTTAATTTTTTTTAATATATTTATTTATTTCATTAGAAAATACAAACTAATCATTTTTTTTTTTTTGTGTATTACACTCACAAATTCATATATATATATATGTTAAATAATAAAAATTTAGAATGCATTCACAATTACATAGCTTGGCACCTAAAAAGAGTCTAAAACAAAATGATTAAACTTCTCCCTTAAAATTATCATAGAAACTCTGCAGATTTCGTGTATTTAATTTAGAATGCATTCACAATTATATAGGTTGGCACCTAAAAAAGTCTAAAACAAAATTATTAAACTTCTCCCTTAAAATTATCATAGAAACTCTGCAGATTTCGTGTATTTAAAATGGTCACACTTACATAGGAATGCATGTTTCTAGTGATGTCTGCTGATCTGTCCATTACAAATAGATTCCTTCCATCATGTCATGCTTTTACGCGGTCAATGTTTTCAGGATTTTACGGTCAAAATAATAGAAACTGTGAAGAGAAAATGGTGAAAAGCAAATGGAGTGAGTTGCCTCAAAGCTACTGACCATTGGGTTTATCCATTTCGTTCTGGATTTTCTTCGAACTCGCTGCTGCGAACCGATCGAAGAAGGACTTGATGGGAAGAAAATCCATGGAATTTGCAGTGGAGAAGGCTTTGCAAGACGTGAATGCCCCATCGATTACAAGATTATGGCCGCTGATGTAACGGGCGTCGTCGCTGCACAGAAAGAGGGCAGAGTTGGCAACATCAATGGCTTCCAGAGTGACACCCTTCAGCTCCATCGTCGTCTCCAGCATCTCTTCCGCGCATTGTTTGTCGAAGGACGGGAAGCTCTTCTTCATGGCGTCGATCAACATGGGCGTAGACACGCCTGCGGGTGAAACGCAGTTCACCCGGATGCCGTGCGGAGCAAGATCCGTGGCCGCCGACTTCATAATCCCCAACACCGCGTGCTTCGACGCCGTGTAAGAAGGCCCGTTGGGCATCGCCATCACGGACGCCATGCTCGACGTCATGAGAACTGAACCTCTGGTTTTGGTGGCTATCATCACCCGGGCCGCGTGCTTCGCGCACAGATACGCCCCGCGTACATTCACTGAAATGACCCTTTCCAAATCCTCGACAGTGACGTCTGCAATGGACGAGAATAGCCCGCCCGGGATTCCGGCATTGCTGAACACTGTCGAGACGTCCGTGCTTCTCCAGCGCCAAGTCCAGCAGGGCGGAAACGTCCGCCTCTTTCGAGACATCGCAGTGGAGAAAACAGGCGTTGGGAGCGAGGGATTGAGCAAGACGGTTTCCATGGTCGTCCTGAAGGTCTGCAATCACTACTTTCGCTCCATTCTCCACGAACAACTTGGCGGTAGCCTCTCCGATTCCACTGGCGCCTCCTGTGATCACAGCAACCCTTCCCTGCAACCTGCAAATTAGCAGCGCACTGATTAGAATATATCCATTTGTTAAAGATGAAGTAAGGAATAGTAAGCAAAGAAACGAAATTGGCACGAATTCTTGTGCCTCATATTATCTGCTGCCTCTGCCTGTGGAATGAGAGACGATGGATATACAGAAAAGTGAAAGACTATATATATATATATGTATACTCACCGCCACCAACCCACTACGCTGCTCACTTCTGTTTATCATTGCCTGCAATCTGTTCCCCATTTTTTTATTAGCGGCCAAAAAGTGTCTTCGTTGGGACGTTGGCGGTTGCAAGGGCAGTACGTATTCAATGCATTTTATGTTGTTTTTTCTTTGTTTAATTTGACTGCTTGCTCCATTATTGAGTGGAGTGATTGCAGCCATTGTGAAAGCATGACACACTTTGCACGTTGTTTGAAAAAATGGCCGGCCGACCGACCAGAAAGTTGTTTTCGTCTTCTCTAAATCGAATCTTTGTTAGGTACACGCTCATTTCCACGTTATATTATAGGTGTTGTTTACTGACGCTACCCCAAATTTTTCTGGACGGCAGTAAAAGAAAATAAGATTTTTTTATGTCAGAAAATGGATTCAGTATTATCAAAATCTTTGAAAATTTAGAAAACACTTCCAAATTAATTTCTAAATTCTTTGAACTACAAGATATATATGTGGTGTCTAAAACAAGTCAAGATTGTAATGGGATATTGTCTTGTATTTATTTCAAGTTCAGTAATGAAATGATAAGGTTTTGTATCAAAAATATACGTGTGAATTCGTTGTGACAAATTTTATTATACTTTAAGTTATGGCTTTTTATCATGTTGGGATGTGTCTTTTTATGTGTTTTCACACTGAGTTTTCATCGTTCGTTTTTGTCATGTATTTTTCAACGTTTTAATTAGTTTTTGATGTTAATGAATGTTACAAGTTGTAAATAAGATGCCTATTAATGGGATATGCATGGGATGTGTTTTTTAAATGTGTTTCTAATTTATTTATTTTTATGTTGATATATGTTATGAGATATAAATAAAATGTTTTATAAATATTATTTGGATAATTAACAAAATATATTTAGAAGATTTATTTAATTTTTATATTTTATTTTTAAATTTTAAATTTATTTAACTTTTTACTTATTTTTTATATTTTATTTTCAAATTTTTTAAAAATAAAAAATTAATTTAATTATATTGATAAAAAAAATAAAATTTAACAAAATATTTGCCGTCGATATTTAACTCCAACACTCTTTCGCCCTTGAAAACCTTGTATCCTTCCATAAACACCTTCATGCTTGCTTTTCCCAATAAGCAGTTGTCTTTTTTTTAATAGCTAAAGAGTATTTATTTTTAACAATATGCATCCCTATATCATTTGGTAACCTTGGTAACCTCTTGGATACATTTTTGTGTTTGTTTTTATTTATACTGATTTTATTTTTTTTTGTGCTTTCTACTAGTTGCTTTTATAGAAGAGGCCATCCTTTAGTTATTATTGGTTCTCTAGGAATTTCTTTAAACTCTTTTTGCTCAACATTTTCTATTTTCTGGTATTTAAATAAAAATCAATGCTATTTAGTTGTTGATTTTTTATTTTATTTTTTATTCTTCATATATAAAATTATTGTTTATTTTTTATTGACATCTATAATGTTTTTTTAACTAACTAATTTATTTTTTTGTTTTTATTTCTCTTGCATATTTGACCAAAAAAAAATACTTAGAGACTCTCACTTTGAACTCAAACTTTACATAGATCCACATATGGTTGATAGTTTCTTTGATTTCTCATGTATGAATTGTTCTCCCCAAGTTGAACTATTAATATTGGACCATGTAAGAGATACTCTAAGTAAATTCCTTTTCCAATTATTGGTTTTTCAAGTTGTGCTCAATCTAGCAAGTAGTCAAATCCCTTTCTCTTTCCAAACAACTACATTCCCATTTTATCTCGATAGTCTATAATTTCTTGGAGTGTCCTGTATTTTTCTCCTTCTAAGTGACATATATGTTCCTATAGAGATGTTATATTTGAGTTTCCTACTTATATATTAAACATACTTGTTGTGATTGATTCTTCCTTGTAACCTTTCAGTTCAAATTGTACTAGGATTTTGTTCAAATCCTATAGCACAACTAGTTATTTCTCCAGTTGTATCCTTGTATTTTTTATATTCTTTATTATTTCTTATTAGTTTGGCTCATTCTCATGGAGTTTCTACATTGCATTGTGGAGTTCCCTTAATTATGTTACCCATTTATGATGCATTATTCTTACAAGTATTTTGGAATTTAGTAAATCATATTCTAATTTATTCCCCATATCTTTGATATTTTAAGCTAACTTTTTGTGGAGCTTAAGAAAAATCACAAAATATAGTTGTATAAAACATATTGCACTAGAAATTACAAAACAAGAAAGAAGAGAATGAAATTGAACTCAAATATTCTAACTAGCTCAAAGAACCAATTTGAATTACTTCATAAACCTTGTGTGTCATTGCTTGACATGAATACATATCTCTAATACTCCTTTGAGAGAGAACCCTTGAAATAGAACTAAAAGTCAAAGGATAAGGTGATAAGGTCAATGGATAAGGTTATGGATAAGGAAGTTTCCCAAAATAGAAAAGGAAGTGTGTTCATGTATAATGTGATTAGATAATAAGGAAAGCATGTTAATGGATAGGAAATAGACATGTCGCTACCCAATCAATATCTAGTCATTGCCACATTTTATCCTAGATGGCACTCTCCACTGAAAATAGGAAAAAGCTAAAAATATAAAGTGGCCCTAAAGGGTAGGGAATTTCTAGTAGGTGATCAAAAGTTATCAAGAATGGTCCTAATGTTCATGTACCCCAACAATCTTCTACTTCTACTCCATTTTAAGTTTTCTTTTTCAAATTTGAAATTCTTAAAAATGATAAATTGTTTATTGTTTTGATTTTAAATATAGCATATTTTTATACTTAATTGTTTTATATTTTTTATGCAGAAATTTTCAATAAAAATAAACCAAATTATAATAAATAAATAAATAACAACAAACTAAACTAAACTAAATTTTATAATATTATTATTTTAAAAATATTTCATACCCATATTTAAATCTAGATTACTCAAATTCAAATTATTCAAATAATGTTTTAAAATTTATGATTTCCTTATGTTTTTATAATTTTAAAACTATATATTGCAAACCTAAGCTAGGAGTAAAAATTCTCTCTCTCTCTCTCTCTCTCTCTCTCTCTATATATATATATATATATATATATAGATATTTTTGACAATTATGCCGAACTATAACATAATTGAGTGCAATCACATTTTACAAGTTGAGAGAGATATATAACTCCATATATTATTGCATCCATTACAACTATATTAATTATAACTTATAATTATTACAACTACGTTAATTAATATTGCACTTATTTTTTTAACTAAAGTGTGTGTGAGAGAGATTTTAATAGATATGATTATGAAAGAGGGATTCATGTTTATTAGCTCTTTAGTTATTTTTTATTATATATATATATATATATATAGATATATATATATATATATATATATATATATATATATAGCCACATTCACATTTTTGAGTTACACTTATTTATATAAATAAATATAATGTTTATTAAAATCAAATTGATAAATTTTCTTATGTTTAATCAATTTATTATTTAATTTTTCTTTTGATAGGTAAGCACCCACGGGGGATTTAAACCAGTGACATATCACAAGAAGTGCCTTAATAGTGCATCCATTCACCATCAATCCAAAGCCTCCTGGGCTGAATCAATTTATTATTTAAATTATAACATTGAAAATTTAAATGATACTAAAAACTAATTTTTAAGTTACTAAATTATAAATATAATAATATTACAATTTCAATTACAAGTGAGATATAATCTTTTTTCAATCTCCATGTCATTGTCAATTACCTATTCAAATGTAATTACTAATTAAATATGGATCTTTTTTTAAACTAACAAATACTTACAATTTTAATGTTTGGATATCATTATTGATCTTTACATAAATTTTAAAATTTCCAGCCTTAAGGCTCAATTGAGCTCATAACCTGGGGTTACATGGGAGCTCGATGGAGGGTTTGTTTAAAGAGGTTATGGCATGGTCCTAGCATCTATCCCATTTGCAAGAGGGGTTCTGAAAATAATAACCACATTTTCCTTACTTATCCTCTCACTACTCATATTTGGAAACATCTCTCTTCTCTATTAGGTTTTCCTTTTCATGAGTATGATTGCGTTAAAGACTGTCTATTATGGTGGAGAAGCCAAAAGATTCACTGGATAATTCTTTCGCCTATCCTTTTTTGGGAAATACGGAAGTGGAGAAATAACTACATTTTTCAAAACTATTCTAAGAATTTTCATAAGGTCATGGATAACATTCTCACCTCTTTAACTTTATACCCTTCTAAAAAACCATGCAAGATGGCTCCTCGCCTTAATAAGACAGAAATACAATAGAGATTCCCGATGGCATTTTTTGATGGTGTTTCTCAACAGAAAGTATGTGGTTGTGGTTTCTGGATGGTCATCTCAAAGGAAGAAAGATATAACGTTTTCTGGCATGGTTGTAGGGGCACAAACACTAAAGCGGAGGTTATGGCACTTTAGGGCCTTCTATGGTTCATACACTTTCTAGATATTCCTTTTATCCACATCCATGGCGACTCCAACGTAATAATACAACATTTAAAGGGGTCTGCTAAAATTTCCAATTCATTAGTGCTTGGATGGTTGACGAGAATTGAACAATTATGGGCTTTACTAAACAACTCCACTATAAACCATGTCCACAGAAAGCAGAATATGACAGCGGATGTTCTACCAAAGAATGGCTTCACTGGTTCCTTAGGCAAGATGTATTTAACTATTACTATGGACCAAAAGAACATAAATATTGAAGATTTTCCCCTCCCTGATTAAATACTTTCCCCTCCCCTAACATTCTGATTTTTCTGGATGTTTTTTGCAGGTTATTAAATGTGAAATATAGCTTTTTGCAGCATTAATGAAGGACTATTGTTCTATTTTGTACATAGAAGCCTAGCCACTCGGCATGAACAGTGCCTTCTACGAGGATGGACTTGACCAATCTATGCAAAACTCTGTCTCTTCCTCCTCATAGATGGTGTTGTCTTTTTTATCATACAGAATCCTTATGCTAGCATACTTTACTATTAGATGCGGCATCGGTTCAATTTGTTTCTCCTTTCAGTTTCTTATCCATAGAACACATCTAAGCATATATGCAACATCTTGTTTATTTTTTGATGATGTGGGGTGCTTGCAATCTATAGCTTCTTTTTATCTCTGCTATTTCATATATGTTTTCATGAATATTATGTTTTTCTATCAAGTAAGTCTTGTTGTGTATGGACCGCTCCCCTTGTATTGTTATCATTAAGGGTGATTTGTATATCCCAACAGTGCCAATTAGGCTCATGTTATGAACAATTAATGGCATATGTATATCTTATTTTACTGATATTAATAGAAAATTATGCTTTTTTCGTACTGAACAAAAAAGAAATAACACAAAAAACAAAACAAAAAAAACAAAAGCAAAAACAAAACAAAACGAAAATACAAAAATACAAAAAAAACAAAAAAACAAAAAGAAACAACAAAACAAAAAACAAAACAAAAAACACCCATTCGAGATATTTTTAAGTGTCTCAATAGCTGGATCTAGCACTACCATTTTTTCACCAAAGTGTCTCAATAGCTGGATCTAGCACTACCATTTTTTCACCAAAAGGCCCCCTAGTTTCCTAAAAAAGTGTAGCCTGACTTCATGCTATCACCCTGCATTAAATAGGATACAAGGGATTGGATCATGGAAACCAAGATAAATGATACCTTCCAATAACATATACAACTCTAATGATGGATGGAGTGTCCAACCGAAATCCTTGTTGTTTTAATCAAGATACATAATTTCATAATAATAATAATAATAATAATAATAAAAGAGTAGTTTCGTAAATGTGTGCTAAATTTGTTTAAATATTTTATATTTTTATTAAAAATTAGCAATTTTATTATTAATTCAATTTTAATTTTATATTATTTAAATCACAAAAAAACAAGACAAAACAAAACAAAAAAACAAAAAAAAAAACACCCCTTCGAGCTATTTTTAAGTGTCTCAATAGTTGGATCTAGTGCTATCATTTTTTCACCAAAAGGCACCCTGGTTTCCTAAAAAAGTGTAGCTCGACTCCATGCTATCACCCTGCATTAAATAGGATACAAGGGATTGGATCATGGAAACTAAGATAAATGATACCTTCGAATAACATATACAACTCTAATGATGGATGGAGTGTCCAACCGAAATTCTCATTGTCTAATCAAGATACATTATTTCAATAATAATAATAATAATAATAATAATAATAATAATAATAATAAAAAGAGTAGTTTCGTCAATGTGTGCTAAATTTGTTTAAATATTTTATATTTTTATTAAAAATTAGCAATTTTATTATTAATTCAATTTTAATTTTATATTATTTAAATCACAATTTTGAATATATAAATTAATATAATATTTACAAATTTTAGAAATATATTTAAATATACAATTTCAATTAGAATATATGATTTCAATAACAAAAATTGAAATCTAGCCCACGGGGCTTTGGATTGACGGTGAATGGGTGCGCTGTTAAGACACTCCTTGCGATAGGTCACTGGTTCAATTCCCCGTGGGTACTTAGTTTAGTCTTAACCTAGAAAAAAAAAAAAAACAAAAATTGAAATCTAAAATTTTGTAACCTTAAAATTAAATTTTGATTAAAATGGAAAAATTTAGAATATATAACATTTAAACTATAGCCACATTCACTAAACAAAGTGAGATAGCTAGTGTTTCATGTTGCTTAGCTTAATGATTGAACTTTCAAAGGTATGAACCAAGTCCCACATTTGAACGAGGGCTATAGATGCTATGTATGGTATAAATGGTCAATTCACTTTGTAAAATACATCACGAAAGGTTTTTGTGACTATCAACAATGTTCAAATGTATACATATGTTATGATGAAATTATGCTCTATGACTCATGTATGGACTCAATGATTATGCCAAATTTTTCTTCAATGTTATACAGTGAGAAATCTCCTCCAAATTTAAAATAAGAAGGTATAAATTAGCTACCCAAAATGGGTGCATGGAAGTTGCACTTTATTAGATAAACTTCCTAAAATGATACTAACAAAATTCATTCAGTCCGTGGAAACTAAGTCCAATTGTATTTTAAGTCATCTCCATTAGGTGATTATATAACCATTAAAGTAGAATAAATTTTTTTTCACACTTCAAACTTGTTTACAAAAGTCACCTTCCCATTTTGTCACCTTCCCATGTAAGATGAACTTTAATGGCTTACCATTAATTTCATAGATATGTTTTCTTCAAAATTATTATGCAAATAATTAATATCAAATTTGTATATTTATATTATGGTTGTTATTAATTTAGTTTAATTACTTAAAAAAAAATAAAATATATATATATATATATATATATATATATATATATATATATATATATATATATTATTGAATACAATTGCATATGTATACATTGATAAGAGCAATGAAGAAGTTGAACGCTATGAAATACACAATTAAGATGAAGAAAAATACTCTGTCAATATCAATCACAAGTACTAGCAGGATTGTGTCATAAATTATGTTAATATATAAAAATCACATAAAACAAAATTGTATAAAAATAATATTTAAAAATAATATATTTTAAAACCTTAATTATGTAAATGCAAATCACAAACTATAATAATATAAATATTAATACTTTATTATACAAACTATAATAATATAAATATTAATACTTTATTATACAAACTATTGAAGAAAAACAAACAAACTACTATCTTTGAAAATTTAAGTATCCCCATGAAAAATAACATGCCTATTTTTTAAAATTTTCATATCCACACATTATATCATATATGTACTTGAATAAAATTGTAATAATTAAATTATGGAGGACTAGGTAAATATTTGAGAAGACTAAATTTAGATTTGGATTGACAAGGTTAAATGTAGTTTGATTAATTAAAAATCAAATGCGTAATAGCTTGTCGTGCAATTGATATTTTGAATTTAAATGTTGAAAGTGTATAAATTAAATAATTTGGTATTTTAACTTCAGCATAATCTCGTCTTATATCAAATTAAATAAAATTTATTGAAAAAATAGATTATATTTTGTAATGTTCCCTATTAAATATTATTATTATTATTATTATTATTATTATAAAAATTTTAATTTAATGAATTCTCGTTTTATATCAAATTAAATAAAATTTATTGAAAAAATAGATTATATTTTGTAATGTTCCATATTAAAAAATATTATTATTATTATTATAAAAATTTTAATTTAGTGAATTGTGATATAAAGATTGGGAACAAATTTTTTAATTCATTTTATTAATTAGAGAAAGCTTTTTGTTATTTATTTATATTTATTTGAATTTGTTTTAATAGAAATGATATATGAAGAGTTTTTATTTGTTATTTGTTTATATTTATTTGTTTTGGTTTTAATAAAAATGATATTTATTATAATGATGTTTGTCATATAGATTTGTTGTAAATATTTTATAATACAATCGTGTTTATTTCTCAATATTCTAACTACATAAAATTTAATGGTTTTTATTTTGATGGTTTATTTCAGGTTGTTTAAACATAAAATATAGTTTTATTTCATTAGATATCATTTTTTGGGATTCAACTACATTAAGTAAGTCATTCATGTATGACCATTTCCATGAGAGATAGTCGTAACAGATTAATTTCTCATGATTTTTGAATAGTCCACTTAGCACTCATTGCATCAGGTGATGCTCAGAGGAGTGAAGAAGTGAGATTGAAACTAGTGAAATGAATCACATAGCGTCAATCATCACTTCTGGGGCTTACACCCTTCTCATGATTTTTAATAATCCACTTAGCACTCATTGCATCGAGTGATGCTCAAAAGGGTGAAGAAGTGAGATTTAAACTAGTGAAAAGAATCACATAGTGTCAACCATCATTTCCGGGGCTTGCACCCGGTAACTAGGACTTACCACACTTTTAATATAAGAATTTCTAAGTTTTATTTCTTATTTAAAAAATGTAATAATAAAAGTGTTTTTTAGGTTTTGAAATAGTTAATAATAATAAAATTTGCTCAAATCTTCAGGAGAAATTGTTTGGTCAATTTAGTGTGTTCTAAATTGCTATTTAAAATGTCAATCCGGGATTCGTAAACTGACGAAGTGAAGTGTACTATATGTACTAGATAACCATTTCCTTAGTCTTTTGTCGTTTTTGAGTTTTTTAGTTTGTTTTCAGATTTATCTTTCCTAATATGTGATGGCGAAAATGAAAGTTAAGTATGGATGGTGATGGTGATGGTGATTTCTACAATGATTTTCCAAAACTTAAAAGTGCACAAAAAGAAAGCTTTAAAACAACTGTAATGAAATCAATTCTTAAGAAGAAGTAAATGTATCAAACAGTGAACTAATAACAATGGCCCAGCATCCTTGCTGCTGAATGAAAAGAAAGTAAGAACTGAACTTAAAGCAACTCAAAGCAAAGCACTAATTCACACTACTTCAACTCTTCAGATCCTTTACCCTTCAGCTCAATCTACCTTGTGGGAAGCAATCATGAACAAGTCAAGCAATATGCTATCTAAATGGCAAGAATTAAATTGCAGAAAGGAAACTAATCACACTACTTCAACTCTTCTGATCCTTTACCCTTCAGCTCAATCTACCTTGTGGGAAGCAATCATGAATAAGTTTAAGCAATATGATAACTAAATCACACTACAACAAGTAATATTTTGATTTCTTGCCAATAGAGTCACTTGACTATAGAAAGAAACCATAAACTGATGAGTAGTATGATGTCTAAGTAACAGAAAAATAAGTAAGCAAATCACAACTTGAAAAAGGACAGTGCTGGAATTAAACTTCAGAAAATGAAAGTTAGCAGGAAGGACAAGATGATCTCATATGTCAATAGTTATCAAAAAGATGAAAATTTGCCCGGGCTACCTAAGAAAACCTACAGAAAAATGTTGATCAGCAGACAGCTATAAGAAAAAGGAAGTGAACTTATAAACAGTAGTGAATTTAAAAACATCAAAACAACATGTTATATACAAGCTAATGATTATGAAAACAGAAACATAATGAAATCAAATCAAAACTATACAGGGCTTTAGTGCGCAGGGGCCCTCTGCCACTTCAACTAGTCAACGAACAGTCACAAGAATGAGCTCAGCAAAGTAGTCTTCTCATGTATTAAAGCAGCAGCAACATATATAAAACAAAGTACAGTGGGGTGCTAATAGAAACAGTTCCAAAAATTACATCGCAAAAGATTTTACACAGTGTTCATCAATGCGTTATTTATAATGAAAAAGTGTTGAAACTAACTAACTGAATCCTATGTTATTAACTGCGTTGCCAAAGACACGTAGATCTCCTCAGCAGAGATCTAGCATAACTGTCATCATGTCTATTAAATCTTCGGAGTGGTAGCTGTTGGATTCAGGTTACGGGGATGATCTCCAGGTGTGCCTGTGTCTTCGTGGGCTGAGGACTGTGCCATGTAAACGTTCAAGTGCTCAAAACAGAGACGTGCCACAACTAAATTCCTTGGTTGGCTTTGCCTTTGACCCTTGTTGACCGTGACCTTCCATGGATGATTTGGCTGATTTGAAGGGACACGTTCCATGTACCCGTCACCTGTAGCTTGCCCATGTGGCTCGTTTCTTCATAGGACACCTGTAGCATAGCTTTTAACAAAATAGCTGCGGAATCCTGTGCTGGCTGCGGAAACCTGTGCTGGCTGCGGAAACTGACAAGTTTCCGCAGCTGCCTGAACAAAAATCTAAACCAAACAACAGTCATAAGCATAGTCAGAAAACCATGTAAAAAGCTCTTTTTAGACTATAATGCAATGATTTAACAGCTTGGTGGATGAAGTAAGTGGAAAAATAAGGCTAAGAGGGTGTATAGGAAGGTGCAGGTTTGAGGCTCAACATACCCCCACTGTGAAGGTGTTGCATGTCCTCATGCAACAAAAATTTAGTTATTTCCCTCTAATCCACATGTTCTGAGGCTTCTGCAAGGACATCTAGCCCTCTTTTCTTCTTCTTTGATGCTAACATCATCCTTGGTTTCCTGACTAGACATTTGAACTTGAGGTTAATCAATGCTCTGCTTAACTTTTTGCACTTTTTCTTCAGCTTCCTATTTTTCTTTTGCCACAGTCCTAAATGGAGCATAGTGTTATCATGGACAATCTTGTCTACCTTACTCTGCTCTTTGAGTGCTTCATTTTCCTGTTTGATATGCCTATTTAGGACTTCTAATTCAAATACTTCATGTTTCAAAGACTGAACTTGTGCATCAAGTGGCAGAGTGGTACTCGGTCCTGTAGCTGATTGTTCTAAGGATTCCAGGTAGTTATATACCTCTTGATGATTAGAATCTACCTCAGGTGTCTTTCTCGGACTTGGCTCAAAATCTGGTGGAGGAGGAAGACTGCTCTCTCTTTCTGGCCGAAAAGGGCTTTCCTCACGTGGAGGACTTGATTCAATGCTTGGCTGAGCTGGAGATTTCTCAAATGTCTCTTCACCTAAATCAATAAAGTGAGACTGTTTTTCTTGGGTTTTATTCCCTCTCCCTTTTAGCCTAGTGCTCCTTCTTAAGTATGGACTAGTACTCTTCTCTTGTGCACTCTGTTTTCCTTTTTGCTTTTTCTTGGCTATAGCAGCAGCTTGAAGGTGTACTAATCTTTCTGACAGAGGTTGATAATCTTCTTCTATGGATTGCTCAGGGGATGGATAGACTTCTTGAATGGTTCTTTTGCCTTTTTCTTTCTTCTGTTTCTTATTTTTAGCTCTATCTTCTTCTTCTTTTTGGACAGTTTCTTGAATTTCTATTGTAGGGGAGTCTTGGACTGTAATGTTCTTTTCTTTCCTCCTACTTTTCCTTTGAATCTTTGGTGGACTGCTTCCAGAGGCCTCTGACGGCTCTTGGAAGTAGTTCCTTGTCAAGAATTGTTCCCAAGTATCCTTAGTTTTTTTTAACTGGTCCTCAATAAGAATTTTTATGAATCCATGATGGTAGAGATGAGGCTCAATGTTGCCTACGTGATTTTGAACTGTAAAACTCATCTTTTTCAAACTTAATAGCAGAAAATGAGGCAAATTAAGAGTGTGACCCTCTATGAAATTCATCATCAGTCTGGCATGATACATATACATAGAACCAAAACGACCTTCACACGTGATAAATTTCTGGATGACTAACAGTAGACTAGACCATTCCTCTTTTAGTGCATGAACAGGGATGCCTTTTGTAAATACGGTGGTATCCATACCTTGGTTTTGTAGCATGATTCTCCATATTTGATCGTCCACACTTCTATTTTTAAACCACCTTTCACCTTCTTGAGGTAGGCCCGTGGCAGCTACTACTGTGGCCTCAGTCACTATAAACTTTAAGTCTCCAATCTCCACTGTTTGTCCATCAAAAGACCGTGCAAAAGCTTTGGTCACCTCCTTGTTATGGCCTTTAAACTTTTGGATAAATCGTAGCCACCTGGCTTTCTTCAGCAATTCCTTAGTTTGAGGATAACCCTCAAAGTATTTCGGTCCTTCCGGCTCGACTCTCAGTAATTTTCCCATCCTCTGTTTTAAATTCTAACTGAGAGTTCTTTTGCATGTGAGGGTTCAGGAAAAATGGCTCTGTTACGGCGTTTAGGATGACTGTAGTGACTGCAATCGGGGTTTAGGATGACTGTAGTGACTGCAGTCGGGGTTTAGGATAAACTGTACTGGCTGCAGTCGGAAATGGAGAATAGGGAATGGAAGTACCCAATTTACTGGAGGAACAGAGGGTGAGCGGCAGTAAACAAGTTCAAAACACAATGCGGATGCATGCGAGGAGTATGGTATTAGTGGAGTGGTAAACGAGTGAAATAACAGCAGGATTCTTTCGAATCGGATGACTGTGTATGAAATTTTTTTTACACGTCTCAACGGACGACTGCGGAAATTACGGCTAAGAAGAGTCGTAACACAATAGATCACGTCTCAAGAGTACGGGTAATAAATGGAAGTGCAATCAATCTTGAGTTTAAACTCGAAATAATCATGAGACCGTTAGAGAAATGAATGTGAGGTGTGTGGAGTGATATCGTGGAATAGGAGTGGTAGTGGGGCTATCGTATCAAATCATTGCACATAGTAGAACTTGTTATGGTTTAATAACTATGCGTAATTATGAATTGAATTGTTATTTGATAAAGATTTTTTATCATACCTTTGTCATTTCTTTCTCAAGGCTTCTAACCAATTGCTCTTCTTTGTTGTCTTGGAGATGCCCCATGTCTTTAGCTCAACTACATCTGCATTTCATGATTATGGCACTAACAGTTGACTGTAAATTTTGAAAACAGAGTGATCCTGGCTGCGGAAATCATTTCTGGCTGCGGAAACTGCTTCTGGCCGCGGAAACGGTCTCCAGCTGCGGAAACTGAGACAGCACCACCTTAACTGCACAAAGATAGTTAGAGAAGAACTAACTGAATGAAAATAGTCCTGAAAGGGACTTTTATTGATGGAGTGAAATGGAATGAGTGGAATGAAATGAAAATGAGGTGGAGTAAAGTGAAATGGAAATGGGAATGAGATGGAGGTGAAGTGAAATGACAAATGAAATGGAGTGAAGATGGAAAGAGAAGGAGAGAAGATTTTTTTTTGGAAAACATAGAGTGTCAGGTGTCCCTAATTTTCACTCTACATTTTCTGTATAAGACTGCCAATCTATGATTGGTTTTCAGGCTTATACGATTTTATTTTATTTTTTATTTTTTATTTTTTTTTTATTTTTTTTTATTTTTTTTACTGAAAGAAACAAAGGCTAGGCTGATGGGGGAGAAGGATTCTTCTCCACCAGCCTTATTGCAGAATTCTCTTGGAACATTTTGACAAATTCCTCTTTTGAGAGTGGCTTATGATAAATTTTCAATCAGTGGCCATTCACAATGAGAGGAGTTTGAAACTCATCAATGGTCTTAATTCTTACCGCTCCATTGTTAAAGACTTTGTCAATCTCATATGGCCCAAGCCAATGAGTCTGAAATTTTCCTTTGAAGTCTTTAAACTTGGAATCAAACAGTAACGCTCAATCTCCCTCTTGAAACTTTTTCTCTTTGATATATCTGTCATGCCACTTAGCTCTTTGATGTTGAACTAGATCAGTCCTTAAAATTGCATCTTGTCTGATCTCATCTAGCTCATTCAACTGCTCCATTCTGTGCTTTTGGGCTTCTGATAGATTCATCCCCAACTGAACTGCCATCTTGAAAGTCTTGACTTGAAACTCAATGGGGAGCAGGACTTTTTTCCCATAAACAAGTTCATAGGGAGAATGTCCTATTGTGTTCCTCCATGTAGTTCTATAGGCCCATAAGGCTTCAGGGAGCCTTTCTGCCCAATCTCTTCTGTGTAGATGAATAGTTTTGGTGATGATGTTCTCAAGAACTTTGTTTGTAGATTCCACTTGGCCATTTGCTTGCGGATGGTAAGGAGTAGATTTTCTGTGCTTGATTTTTTATTCTTCCATCAGCTTCTCCATCAAGTTAGATGTAAATTGACTTCCCTGATCTGTCACAATTTCTCTTGGGACACCAAAACGAGTAAAAATATCCTCAAAAAGAAATTGAACAACTGAATTTTCAGTGGCAGAAGGCAATGCTTTAGCTTCTACCCATTTAGTGACATAATCAGTGCATACCAATATATACTTCTTTTGTCTAGATGGTGGATTAATGGGTCCAATGAAATCTAAAGCCCATTTTTCAAAGGGTTTGATGAGTACCTGTGGTTGTAATGGCATTTCATTTGAAAGGGTCGGTCTCCCAACTCTTTGGCAGCTGTCACACCTTCTGACATATTGTTTTGCATCTTTGAAAAGGGAAGGCCAATAATATCCTAAAGAAAGGATTTTATAGGCCGTCCTTTTGTCAGCAAAGTGTCCACCGCATGGTTCATCATGACATGCCTTGAGGATGTCAGGCATTTCATCTTCCCGAACACATCTTCTGATCACACAATCTAGCCCTGTTTTAAACAATTCATTAGAAATCCATGAATAACTTGAACTCTCCTGAATAATTTTTCTCTTTTCATTAGGAAATAAATGTGGAGGTAGCTTCCCTGTAACCAAATAGTTAGCAATATCTGCATACCAAGGAGTCTTAGTAGTTACTGCAAACAAATATTCATCTTGAAACTTATCCTCTACAGGAGAATCTTCGTTAGTATTTTGGATTCTAGACAAGAAATCAGCTACTGTATTTTGTTTCCCTGGCCTATCCAACACAGTAATATTGAATTATTGTAAAAGTAAAAGCCATCTTGTAACTCTGTCATTAGTAACAGGTTTATTCATGAGATATCTAGTTGCAGAATGATCAGTATGGAGAAAAGTTTCATAGCCTGTTATATAATGTCTAAACTTGTTGATTTCATGAACAACAGCTAAGAACTCTTTCTCAGTCACAGTATAGTTTAACTCAGTGGGAGTCAAATTTTTACTGGTATAGTAAATGGCATAAGGAACTAAATCCTTTTGTCCCAACACAGCTCCTAGAGCTGTATCTGAAGCATCTGTAGAAATATGGAAAGGAAGTTTCCAATTCGGCCCTCTCAAAATGGGTGCTTCAGATATTCTTATTTTCAAAGTTTCAAATGCAGATTGACAATCAGGATCCCATTTGAATTCACAGTCTTTTGCAAGTAATTTGAAGAGTGGAGATGTTATTTTGGTGAAGTTTTCAATAAATCTTCTATAGTATCCAGTAAATCCAAGAAAACTTCTAACATCTTTTTGACAATTTGGAATAGGCAACTTGGAGATGACTTCAACTTTTGATCTATCAACTTTAATCCCATCTCCTGAAATATGATGTCCTAAAACAATCCCTTCAGTAAACATCATAAAGCATTTTTCATGACTTAATGATAGGTATGTTTCTTTACATATTATAAGGACTTTTTCCAAATTCTTTAATGCCTCTTCAAACGAATTACCATAAACTGTAAAATCATCCATATAAACCTCTACACAATCATGGATTAGATCGGAAAAGATTCCTAGTACTGCCCTTTGAAATGTTGCGGGTGCATTACATAATCCAAAAGGAAGTACTCGGTAAGAAAAAGTTCCCCATGGACAGGTAAATGTGGTCTTGTCCTGATCTTCAGGTGCTACCTGAATCTGATTGTAACCACTAAAACCATCCAAAAATGAAAAATACTTTTTGCCTGCTAAAGTATCTAATACCTGATCGATAAAGGGTAAAGGAAAGTGATCCTTCAAAGTTGCTTTGTGCAATTCCCTATAATCAATGCAAACCCTCCATTTACCATTCTTTTTAGGTACTATAACCAAAGGAGAAACCCATTGGCTATCTGAAATTGGATAAATGAAGTTCACATTAAGTACCTTTTGGAGCTCTTCTTTCACTATCTCCCTAAGGTTTGGATTCATCCTTCTCTGAGGTTGTCTGATTGGTCTACTGTTTTCCTCAATGTAGATCTGATGAATGCAAGTCTTAGGGTCAATACCTTTCATATCAATATACTCCCATGCAAATGCAGTAGAATGTTTTTGCAAGATTTTGGTTAGTTCTTCCTGTTGTGATCTTTCCAAATTTTTGTTGATATTCAATGTTTTTCCTGGAAAGATCTCAATGGCGGAACTACCAAATTCTTCCATAGAGAAAAGAGACATTTGTCTAGATGATAGATACTCAATGTCAGAATCTAACTGAAATTGTGTGTGGTCATATTTTGAAGATGTTTCAAAATTTTCTAATGTGTTCAGAATTTGACTATCTTCACTAACTTCAGAAATGGTAAAGACAGGTTGTATAGTATCTTCATCATCAATCCACTCATTATCTCCTATTTCTGTAATTTCTTTTGCTGGAGGATACAGATTGAATTTCTTTGTCGAATTACCATCAGAAATATACATATCCATAGACCTACAACTAATGAAAGCATCGGCTGTGGCTAGCCAAGGTCTTCCTAAAATGAGAGGATGTCTTCCTAAATTACTCTTGGGAGTTAAAATCATTAAATCCACTGGATACTCCCAAGAGTCTAAGGAGACTGAAATGTCTTCTAATACACCATCTGGTTTAATAATTGATCGATCTGCAAGTTGTAGTAAGGTAGGTGTAAAGAGAAGATTAGGAAGTTTCAGCTGTTCCATAGTCTGTCTACTCATAATGTTGATAGCAGCCCCTAAATCAATCAAAGTATTTGGAATTTGAACCCCATTGATATGTGTTTTGACAATTGGACTACCGGGATCTACATACTTTTACATAGTAATTTTTCCCATCATGATGTCTGCAATTTTCCCTACCAGGTGGATTCTTCTTGTGTCTCTAGGTTTCCTTCCTGGTCTTTTAAGACTCAACTCCTTTATTGTTTTTGCTAGAATAGGAATCTCTTTAATGGCTTGTAACAAGGGAATCTTGATACAGACATTCTTCAATTCATCTAGAAAATCATAATCAGGCAACAAGATTTGTTTTTCCACCCCTTTGTCAATTTGTAATCTTTCAGGAAAAGGAGGTGTAGATGAAGATGCAGGTTGCTCAACTATAGGAGTTGTGGGGGTTAGCTCTTTTTCTTTTTCTTTCTGAGGGTTTTGAAGAGATGCTTCAGAACCCTTATTGGCTTCAAGAGATTCTTCCTCAGAAATGCTTTGATTTTGGGCATCTATAGAAGGTTTATCTAGAACTCTACTAGATATGAGTTGTACATCATTGAGAGGAACAATCATATAGGCAGGAAATTGTTGACCTTCTATCATGTAAGCATTTTGAGGGTTTTTATTATTGGGGTTTGGCAATGGCTGAGAAGGAAGTTGATTTGACTTCTGTTGGAATGGAAGCAAGAGTTGAGAATTTGGATTTTGTTGAGAGGGTTGTTGTTGTTGATATGGCAATGATAGTTGTGGGTTTTGATTTGGAAGTTGTGGAGCTTGTTGGTTTTGAAAAGATGGAGGATATTGATAAAATTGAGCAAATCTCCCATAAGGATTTTGCATACCTTGTACCCATGATTGAAAAGGATTTTGAGGTTGGGACCAAGGTTATTGCCAAGGATTCCAATTTGGTGGGGATTGAAAGTTCATAGAGTTGTTAAACCCTTGATTTTGTTGCCCCTGCCAAGGTCTCCTTGCAACAAAACAGAGAGACTCAATTGTATTTGGATCTTCTTGAAAGACAACTTTGAGCCCAGGAATTGAAGGACAATCGTTGGTCTCATGATTCTCTGAACAGATTACACATGTTTCTACAACTTTTGCATCCAAGGGACATTCCATGAGAGCGTGTTTTTTTCTAAATTTTGGGCAAAAGATGGCTAAAGCTTCAGCTTCTGCTTTCTGCTTATTGTGGATCTTAAGAGTGTCTAGTTTCTCACTAAGACTCCCTAGGATATCAGTTTTGAATTCATCAATCATATTGCCAATCTCAACCCTACTTACTGATCCAGTTGCAGATTTATTTGCTCTGATGAGAGAAGGATCTCTAGGCCCTTTTCCAGTTTTAGATTTTCCTCTTGAGAGATGGACACACAGTTCTGCTATGTCATGAAGTGGAAGTTGAGATATGTCTCCTTTTCCCATCATGTTCAAAATATCTATCCATTCATCTCTAATGGCTTTTAATAGAAGGGCTTTCAAGGTTTCCTCATCTAGGTTACTCATTTTTGCTCTTTTAAGGTTGTATTGAAATCTTTCAAGTAAATCCTCCAAGTTTTCATCTTCTTTTTTTATCACTTTGAATACCTCATCCTTGTGATTTGTGGGCATACAATAGTCCAGGTACCTATCCAAAAATGTTTGTTTCATATCATTCCAAGTCCTAATGGATTGAGTGAGTAATCCCATGAACCATTTCAAAGCTGCTCCTTTCAATGTTGAAGGAAACAGTTTGATTTTTTGAGAGTCTTCCAGATAATCATAGGTTCGACATACGACCTCAAACTCAAATAGAAATGTTTCAGGATCTTCATTTCTTAACCCATGAAAGTTTGGGAGGACAGATGGTGAAATATTTTTCATTGTTGCTCGAGAATCCTCATCGACTATAGGAAATCCAAATGAGTTATCTCCATCCCTATTTCCCCCATTGTTACTTCTACCTCCTCCACTATTTCCTCCTCCTCCTCTACCTCTACCTCTACCAAATCCGTTTACTCCCTCTTCTGTCATGGTAGTTTCCGTAGAGACTTAAGAGTCCTCTGGTTCCTCTACTAAGGGCGAACGAGGAGGAATTTCTCCCTCTTCTTCCTCAGGTGATTCTACTTCTTCAATTACAATTTGTCTCCCTGTAGAAGGAAAGAAAGGATCTATTCCTAATTTAGATTCGATGGATGGTGTGGGAGAGTCAACTACTGCCTCTTGAATTCCAGGAATCCTAGGGCTAGGAGTGTAGGTTGGAGATGATGGAGGTGTCTCTTGTATATTCCTTGAAGTAGATGGAGTTGTAAAAATCAAACTCTTGGCTCTAGCTAAAAACCTTCCCCTAGAATCTCTTGCTCTATGCATGTCATTTTTTTTATTTTTTTTTCTTCAAGTCGGGCTAATAATTCTCTTTCTGATCTTCCAGGTCACTCTAGGTGCAAGAAGAGAGCATACTCAAGAAACTATTAAACCAATAAATTTCTCTTTTCTGATCCTCCAGATCACACTAAGTGCAAGAGGAGAGCATACTTTGAGAGGTTATCAATTTTCCTTCCTTGAAATTTTCTTGTTTTTTTTTTCTTAAGAAATTGGCTACCTAATTTCACTTCCCCGGCAACGGCGCCAAAATGTTTGGTCAATTTAGTGTGTTCTAAATTGCTATTTAAAATGTAAATTCGGGGTTCGTAAACTGACGAAGTGAAGTGTACTATATGTACTAGATAACCATTTCCTTAGTCTTTTGTCATTTTTGAGTTTTTTAGTTTGTTTTTAGATTTATCTTTCCTAAAATGTGATGGCGAAAATGAAAGTTAAGTATGGATGGTGATGGTGATTTCTACAATGATTTTCCAAAACTTAAAAGTGCACAAAATGAAAGCTTTAAAACAACTGTAATGAAATCAATTCTTAAGAAGAAGTAAATGTATCAAACAGTGAACTAATGACAATGGCCCAGTATCCTTGCTGCTGAATGAAAAGAAAGTAAAAACTGAACTTAAAGAAACTCAAAGCAAAGCACTAATTCACACTACTTCAACTCTTCAGATCCTTTACCCTTCAGCTCAATCTACCTTGTGGGAAAAAATCATGAACAAGTCAAGCAATATGATATCTAAATGGCAAGAAATTAAATTGCAGAAAGGAAACTAATCACACTACTTCAACTCTTCTGATCATTTACCCTTCAGCTCAATCTACCTTGTGGGAAGCAATCATGAATAAGTTTAAGCAATATGATAACTAAATCACACTACAATAAGTAATATTCTGATTTCTTGCCAATAGAGTCACTTGACTATAGAAAGAAACCATAAACTGATGAGTAGTATGATGTCTAAGTAACAGAAAAATAAGTAAGCAAATCACAACTTGAAAAAGGACAGTGCGGGAATTAAACTTCAGAAAATGAAAGTTAGTAGGAAGGACAAGATGATCTCATATGTCAATAGTTATCAAAAAGATGAAAATTTGCCCGGGCTGCCTAAGAAAACCTGCAGAAAAATGTTGATCAGCTGACAGCTATAAGAAAAAGGAAGTGAACATATAAACAGTAGTGAATTTAAAAACATCAAAATAGCATGTTATATACAAGCTAATGATTATGAAAACAGAAACATAATGAAATCAAATGACAACTATACAGGGCTTTAGTGCGCAGGGGCCCTCTGCCACCTCAGCCAGTCAACGAACAGTCACAAGAACGAGCTCAGCAAAGTAGTCTTCTCATGTATTAAAGCAGCAGCAACATATATAAAACAAAGTACATTGGGGTGCTAATAGAAATAGTTCCAAAGATTACATCGCAAAAGCTTTTACACAGCGTTCATCAATGCGTTATTTATAATGAAAAAGTGCTGAAACTAACTAACTGAATCCTATGCTATTAACTGCGTTGCCAAAGACACGTAGATCTCCTCAGCCGAGATCTAGCGTAACTGTCATCATGTCTATTAAATCTTTGGAGTGGTAGCTGTTGGATTCAGGTTATGGGGATGATCTCCAGGTGTACCGATGTCTTCGTGGGCTGAGGACTGTGCCACGTAAACGTTCACGTGCTCAAAATAGAGACGTGCCACCGCTAAATTCCTTGGTTGGCTTTGCCTTTGACCCTTGTTGACCGTGACCTTCCATGGATGATTTGGCTGATTTGAAGGGACACGTTCCATGTACCCGTCACCTGTAGCTTGCCCATGTGGTTCGTTTCTTCATAGGACACCTGTAGCATAGCTTTTAACAAAATAGTTGCGGAATCCTATGCTGGCTGCGGAAACCTGTGCTGGTTGTGGAAACTGACAAGTTTCCGCAGCTGCCTGAACAAAAATCTAAACCAAACAACACTCATAATCATAGTCAGAAAACCATGTAAAAAGCTCTTTTTAGACTATAATGCAATGTTTTAACAGCTTGGTGGATGAAGTAAGTGGAAAAAGAAGGCTAAGAGGGTGTATAGGAAGGTGCAGGTTTGAGGCTCAACAGAAATCACATAGATAACGAAGGGTCGACGCGTTTCGAACCTAGATCTAGGTTCCTCATCACGACCAAATTATCTATGTGATGAACCTAGATCTAGGTTCGAAACGTGTCGTACCTTTGTTATCTATGTGATTTCTCTGTAAGATCTAAGCATTATATCATGAATCACAGAAGCATGCAATCTGAAAATAATAAATTTTTCATTATAAAAAAAAATTATTTTTTCAATATAAATAATGTAAAATATATCATAACTTTAATGTTTTGATATTTGTTAAATATTTAATTTATATATAATAATACTAATTTCTTATATTAATAAGAGTTAATATATATTAATTTTTACCAGGATGAGGGTGACATATAGTGATTTAATGAAAATTATGAAGACCAGCGGCGAGAGGATGGGCCACTTGGCTGATGGCACCTCTCCCCATACCACCCTGAGCCGCTCTCTTGACACACCGCAGGTGACAATTAATGCAGGCTCGAATCGAGAAAGAGCCATTAACTGTTCGGACATGGCTTCCCCTTGGCTCAATGTCTCTCCTTCTCCCCTGCTCCACTGCATCTGCCCGCTCCAAGCTTCTGAACCCAACTCCCACACAGTAACTAGACGTTGCTACTGGTTAGTTTGCTGTGTTGATTTTGGAAATGGGCATCACCATTCCCATTCTAGTTTTTGCCATCTAACCATCGCCCAGCCTGACCCTGCCCACCCTCATAATCCCTCTGTTAGCGCTCCCTCTGTCATCGCTCCCTCTGTCACAACTCCCTCTGATCACTCAACTAGAAATTCCAACATGGTGCGACATCGCATGAGAAGTCGAAGAGGCAGAACTCGGGGAGGTAGTTCCCGCCCTCAGATTGAACTGAACCTTGAGCATGTTGCCTCCTCTCCCTCCCCTAAGCTACATCATCCCTAGCGATATGGTTCGGGCAGATATCCCAATACTCGAAGTGGACGGGGTCATGCTCGGTCTTCAGGTGCAAATCACGGTGATTTTGCAGTTCACTCTGCTAGTTTTCCTTTGCCCCTTCATCCTGCTCCCCACTCCACCCAGTTTAGATTCTGTAGCACCCTGAACAGGCCAGTAATTACCGCTACAATCTCCATCCTCTTCACCAAAGACAATGAGTAGCCTACTTCTCAGGTGGAAAATTCTGACTTGCGACAAGAGGAAGCTCCTAGATGCGGTAATGACAGAGACACAGGAAAGAACTTGCTGGACGAAGGTAATTCTACTCTGCATGGCAAGAATATTGGTGGCAGTCAGCATGTTGAGGGTGGTAGCTCTGCAGCCACGAGCTCCCCAGGTGGAATCGGTTATGGCAGGTTAGCTCCGCAGGTGGCAACTGGCAGACATGGCGGTGTCCATCCGGCGGGTGAGCCACATGGCGAGGGAGGTGGGCCACACGGCAGAGTGTCGATGGAGGAGGCAGATGACTGGGCATGCCCAATTGTTGAGGAACCCATCCCGGATGAATTCAACTAATACAACGTGGCTGCCAAGTGTCTTTTGTCTAGTCTTTCTATTATGTTAGTTCTGTTGGCAACTGTCTTTTGTATGGATCTTTTTATCATGGTAAAACTTCACTGGTTTTTTTGTTGTTGCTTCCGATCTTAAGGACTGATACCCCTTTGGGTTTTTGTCTCTGTGGATTGGTTTACCCAATGTTGGGGCAGTCCAGATATATTCTGAAACACTATGTTAAACTTTGTTGAGGCTTAGTCCTCTCTGTACATTTTTGTTATATATCAATAGATTAACTTAACTTATATATATAAATTTTTCACTATTGATTATTTATCCTTTTATTCATTGTAAGTTAATTATTTTCCTTTTAGTTATCATGTAAAATGAAAAATCTTGAATTGACAATTTTACCTCTTGGTACATTTACATGTAAAACTACACATGCAAAACTACACGTCACTTCGATTTGTCATTTCAGCAAGGAGTATCTCCAACTAGTTATATAAAAGAGGGTAGCATTAATAATGTTTCCAACAATTTATATAAAAGGGAGTGACATTAATAATACTTCTAGTTCCAAATGGTGAAGGACATGAATTTCCTTGCCTTGATGGTTGTATTCATTGCATGTTGGGTTATGGTTAACAACTTGTTCAAACTACAATAAACATATTAAATTAATTAATTAATTAATTATATATATAGATATATATATATATATATATTCAAAGGAGAGAAACCTATTAAATTATATATAATTTTTATTTTTATTGAATTGAAAGTAAAAGTTAAAAAAATACATAAATGAAGAGTGCATGGTGCATCTGGAAGTTCCATGCACCTCTGAGAGACCCCCGTGAGTTGTCCCATCATGCCATGGCCCCAGGAGGGGGCCTTGAGGCCTACCCTCCTCTTCCTTCTGAACTATCAACGTTTAAGAAGTTGGTCGCAGCTTGCAATAAACACCCAGCAAGCATGCAGCAACAGAAATTCGTAAACGGTTGGATTCCACACCCACTGTCGCCCTGCCCTCTGAATAACCTTGCAAATCGGCCCTGAATCTAGCTGAATGAGAACTCATTGGGCAGTTCACTGGGCTCTAGCCCTCGCCCAAAGCCATCGACGCCTGGGTGCAAAGGAACTGGAGATCTCTGACCAAAGAAAGAATCAAAAGTTATTTAGTCGGTAAGGGATTTTTCATTTTCATCTTTGATTCAATAGAGGATAGGAATCTTATCTTCAGAAATGGTCTGTATTTCATGGGCCCCCAAGGCTTTTATTTGAATCAATGGAACCCAGATTTCGATCCTTCTCAGGACGTGCCTTCGGCTGTTCCCGTTTGGGTACGCCTGCCTCATCTACCTTTGCACTGTTGGAACCCCAAATCACTAGAAACCATAGGCAATAAGCTGGGAAAATACATAGACTAACCAGAAATAAAGGATCAATACTCCTACACGAGAATCTTCATAGAGGTGGACCTGGAGGAAGGCCTCTCTATATCTATAAAGCTCACCATGGCAGACTCATCCTACATTCAAGAGTTAGACTATGAGCAACTCCCGTTTAAATGTCGGCATTGCCATGGCTACAGGCACTTCGCCAAGCACTGCAAAAAGAAAGCAGAGGAGGAGGCAGAGACTACAAAGGGAGATCAATGGACTCAGGTTCAGAAACCAGCTTCAGCAAAACAGAATAACCGAACCAAAGGGAAAGGCGTGCCTCCGAGAACTGAAGCCCCACCCTCGGTACAGTTACAAGGGGAAGGGAGCTCTGTCCTGCCAAGAGTAGAGTCACCCAATAACCCTTTTGAAATACTCAGTACCCCTGAAGAACCCCCAACAACAACAATGGAAGAGGTAGAACAATAGCCTATTACCACTATAGAGGATCAAACTCTGGAATAGGCAACCCCTCTTCAAGCCGGATCTCCAAGAGGAGCTTCCATCCCCCTCTCCTACGTAGAAATGAGAAGGAAAATTTCCCTGGAGATCTCGGGCTCCTCAAATATGAGACATTTGAGAGGCCATCGAAAAGAGTTGGCAGAAAATCTCTCAGGGAGGCAAGGGAAAAAGAAGCAGAGAGACAAAAAATGCAAGGAAACCAGCCCATGATCGAGATGTCCATCGGTAGGAATACTAGAACCAGGCCTCCTAAGGGAGGGTCTACCCACCCCCATGCTAGTAAATAATGCGATTAGTCTCTTTGAATTGCAGAGGCTTGGGGAACCTACTAAAAGCCGAAGCGGTAAATAACCTAGTGAAATCTAAATCCCCTAAGATCCTCATGCTCCAAGAGACAAAAATAGAAGGGGACATCCTTCTTGACCTCAGTAAAGAGAAATGGAAAAACATTGTTGGGAAAGTAGTAAGTGTGAGGGGCACATCTGGAGGGCTTTCCACACTCTGGGAGGAAGACAAAGTCCACCTCGAAAGCTCCTTCAATACGCAACACTGGATTTACACCGAACTCCAACACAATGCAAGTAAGATCACCTTCGCTCTCTTCAATCTCTATGTCTCAGTCCTCCTTGTGGAAAAGAAAGAATGTCAGCAAACTCTGTCTGATTTTCTAGATGCATACTCCCCCAAGAACATAATTCTAGCAAGTGACCTAAATTTAGTCTTCCATCCATAGGAAAAAAGAGGAGGCATGATCATTAGAGACCCTTTTCTTCCCTTTGTTGAAGATTTAATTCAACAGTGGGATTTATTTGATTTTAATTCAAAAAAGGGCTCTACACTTAGACGAACAATAGAGCCGGGGAGGATCATATGTCGGTCCGTCTAGACAAATTTCTTCTACAAAGTACCTTCCTGTTATAAAAGAAGATTATCACCACTAGAATTCTACCAAATATGACTTCAAATCACAAGCCCATTCTGTTGTAGTTCGAAGAAAAGGAAGACTAGGGCCCATCCCCTTTCGGTTCAGCCCCCTCTAGACAACAAGGGAAGGCTTTATGGAAACAGTCTTGAATGCTTGGTCCACTCCAGTCAATGGTTTGCCCAACTTTGTGTGGGAACAAAAACTAAAGGCCACCAAAACAACCCTAAAAGAGTGGATAAAAAAGCCTTCACACTCCCCCTCTTGCTATAGAAAGCAAACCACCGAGTAGCTCCTAGATCTGCAATTAGACCTGGAACAACAAAACATTACCTATACAGGAATTCAAAAGGAGCAAGAAACCTAGCTCATCACCTTTTGCTATTTCAGAATAGAGGAAGAACATTTGAGGCTCAAATCTCGTAACCTTTAGCTGGAATCTGGGGACAAAAACAACTCCTTCTTCCACAAGCAACTTAGAGCTCGTCTCTCTCGAAACTATATTGTTGAAATTACCTCCCTTGACGGGACTATCCACAAAAGAATGGCTCAATTAAAAGAGGCTGCAACCTCTCACTTTCAACAACTCTACAAAGAAGATGGATTGGACCCTGAGGAGGAATTTTTAGAACTCCTCACCCACATCCCAAGCATGGTAAAAAAGGAGGATAACTCAAGTCTCCTGAAGCCTTTCACTGAAGAAGAAATCAAGAATGTCATCTGGGGGATGGAGCCAAACAAAGCTCTAGGGCCCGATGGTTTCTCCATCCACTTCTACAGAATTTGTTGGGATATCATCAAGGCTGATCTGTTTCGAATGATCAAAGGTTTCCTCCAAAAAGCCAAAGTGGGAGGGAGCACAAACTCTACTTTCCTAGCTCTAATTCCAAAAGAGGCGAACCGGGGGTCTTTGGATCTCTTGAGACCTATTTCGCTTTGCAATGCCTCTTATAAAATACTCGCCAAACTCCTTGCGAACAGAATAAAGCCTTTGCTGGAAAATATCATCTCTCCCATTCAAGGAGAGTTTGTTAAAGGCAGACACACATTGGATAATGTGATTCTAGTGTAGGAAACCATTCACTCCAGCCACCAATGCCAAGAGCAAGGGATGCTTATAAAGCTAGATATGGCTAATGCCTTTGATCGGGTAAGGCACTCCTTTCTTTTCCAAGTTCCTTCTGATTTTGGTTTCAGCTCTGATTTTGTAAGGTTGATTAAATCTTGCATAAGAAAGCCCTGGATTTCCCCTCTAGTAAATGGCAAGCCAACCATCTATTTCCAACCTTCGAGGGGCATAAGGCAAGGCTTCCCTCTGTCCCCCTTCGTGTACATTTTGATGGAAAACTCTCTTAGTCATAATTTGATAGCAAAGAAGCTAGTTGGGACACTTCCAGGCATCAGGGTGATGAGAGGAACAAATCCAATCAACCATGCTCTATTCGTAGATGACTCTCTTCTTCTGGGAGGCGCTTCCCTTAAAATTGCAAGGGTCTTCAACAAATTCATCCAAAGCTTATGTAGAGTCTCCGGAGCTCTTGTTAATAAAAGGAAAAGTGCGGTGTACGGTTGGAAGGTAGACCACCAAACCATCCACTAGATCGCCCATTCCCTAGGGTTCTAGGAACCAGCAAGGTCTCTCACTAGTTGGAAATCATCAGTAAAACTAAGGCAAAAATAATAGGGTGGGGTGGCCAGTGGCTCACCACAGCCGGGAAGCTTACTCTAATTAAAGTTGTAATCTCCTCCCTACCTATATATCAAGCCTCATTCCTTTTGGCCCCAAATATGATCACTGAGTAACTCTCCAAACTGATTCGAGATTTCCTGTGGTAAGGAGGAAAGGGGAACCAAAAAATATTTCATTTGGTAAGCTAGGATACTATGAAAAGGCCTTTATTAGAAGGGGTCTTCATGTAAGAGACCCTAGGCTGGCCAATCTGGCCTTGGGAGGAAAGATCTTACGGAAGATCTTCTCAAATCACCGACATCTAGTAAGCCAAGTGCTCATTAAAAAATATCTACACGAGCTTTCAATAAACAATATGAAGGAAGGTACTTCCATAAAAGGAACCACTCTATGGAAACTTTGTAGTCGAGCATGGGAGTCCTTCAAAGAGCAGCTGTACGGAATTCCTGGAAATAGGAAAAACATCATGTCATGGGAGGATAAAATCATGGGCCCTCAACCCCTCAAAAACTCAAATGATTTCACTGATCTCCGCGCATGGCTTATTCAATGTGGCATCCACAAGCTGTCATATATCTCTGCTTGGGATCCCGGTGGAAGTTGGCTTGCTTGGGCATTCCCGCACCCTCCAGACAGATTGCAAATGTAGCAGAATTCTCTTATGGCTGCGCTCTCACGCTTGGCGCTGGTGCATTTGGTACAAGGGATAAGTGGGGTTTGGGGAAATCTAGTCTTTACACAACAACGATGGGTTTCATATCTCTTCAAGCCCAACTCCTCCAGATTCACACCTCCATAGTGTGGCAGCAAGTCTGGGATTTGTTTGGTCTCCCAAAGATCAACTTTTTTAGTTGGACCCTCATGCACATAAGAGTCTTGACTGGGGATAATTTAGAAAAATGAGGAATTGTCGAGCCACATAGATGCCCTCTGTGTTGAGCGGCTCTGGAAACAATGGATCATTTGTTTATTTACTGCCACTTCACTCAAGAAGTCTAGACACAGGCGCTCCAGGGGCTCAACACCCAAACTCCTTCGTAGATCACAGTAGTTAATCTGTTCATCACTTAGAAAGACCAATACCCCCATACGATGAAGAGCAAATTTTCTTGGTCCAAAATATGGTACGCGATACTAAAATACATTTGTTGGGAACTCTGGTTAGCTAGAAATCGTTTCATCTTTAAAAACAGCTTGCCCTCATCCACAGTCGTTGCGACCGAATCTAAAGCCTTATTATTGGAGACAATGGAGAATCGCCCCTTCAAGCCAAATAACTCGCTTCTCCCTAGAGAGATCATTTAGCTCGGCTCGCCTCTGGAACAAGCTAGGAACAAAAAGAACCCCCCTCGGCCTAGCCCCGATCTAGAGTGGCGACTTCGGAGCACTAAAGCAGAATTCCAAAAGTGGTGGAAGAACCAGGGTATAGCCACAATTTTCTTTGATGGTGCGTCCAAAGGAAACTCTGGGATCTGAGTAGTGGGAGCAATCTATGCCCGAGATGGTCACAGTAAAATCAACTTTAGTTGGGGCCTAGGGAAGAACACCAACAACCATACAAAAATCTTAACACTGCTCAAAGCTTGCTAGCTTGCTTAGGAGAACAGCGACAAAGACATTCAAGTCTTTGAAGACTAGGAGATTGTGATAAAAACCTTACACAAGGAAGACTACTTCAACAACTCGGCACTAAACAAGACCTTGCAGAGACTCCGCAAAGTGATGCAGAACTTCACCTCCATCTCCTTCTACCATATCCTTCGAAGTCTAAACAAGGAAGCAGACGAAAGGGAAAATCTGGGATGTCACTTAGCCCAAGGAGAATTTACAAGGAATGACGAAGCACCCATATGGCACCCTATCCCTTAGACTAGTAGTTGCTATCCCAACCATTCAAGAATAGATTCTTGGCCTTCTAGGACTTGGAAAATTTTGATGTAATAGGGGTTTATTAGGCTCTGGCCCAACCTTTTTACCTTCAATAAAAATAATCATTTATGTAAAAAAAACATAATATATATTTAAAAAAAAAATGAAACACAGATATACATCAATTATAATTACATAAGAAGATTAAAACAAAATTAACCAATTAAATTTTAAATAAATAAAATTTAAATAATTTTATAAATATTTTTAAAAATAAATAAATTTTATTTTATAAAATTAACTTATACATTGGTATTTAAATTTTGAGAGAAAACTTAATAATTGAAAGTCCACGCATTATCAAATGCGTAATATCCTGCCCTGCAGCAGGAATAATAATAAGTAGATTTGAAATAATGTTGACAAGCAAGGCACTTGTCCACATTATTTAGTGTATCCATATTTTTGCATTCCAACCTAGCACCAACCCACTGCGCCGCTCATTTTTGGATAGAGACCTAAAAGTGGGTACCATTGCCTGCAACACGTTATGGTTACCGGCCAAAAAGTGGTTTTAGTTGGGACGTTGACTGCTGAGGGGGCAGGCCGTATTAATTCCATTGCGGTGATTGCGTGAAAGCATAATCTTTTAATTTTGAGAGTGTCGCAGAACAGTACGCTAATGCCGTGAATTAGCCAGCCAAACTTGAAGAATGCATGTTGCTCGAAACAATGGTCGACCGACAAATGAGTGGCTTTGCTCTTCTCTTAACTGAATCTTTGTTTGTTCCACGCTCCCTTCCACGTTCAATTTTTTTATCTACAATTTCCCTCAATTTATATTTCTGGAAGGATCTGTTAAGCATTTCAATCCATGGTTTTCATGTAAGACTATATTTTTATCATCATGTTTAGCCATTCCCAATTGAGATACTCCAAATGGACACTTAACATTATATTTTAAATTATGTTGTAAATTTTATTTGGTTGACAAGGAGTTTGTTTGTATTTTAGAATTATAATTTAATTTATTATTAGGTAGATGGTAAGGAGTCATGTGAATATGAGTAATGATCTTTTGGACAAGTGGTATTAATAAAGGATGGGATTGACCCATGATTTTTTAGCAAAGTCTATTTGTAGGTTAAACATTTTTTAGTAAAGTAAGGGTGAATTTCCATGGCTGAAAATATTGTTACATGTTTTTTTCTTTAATTTATAAATGTTGGACTCATATATTAAGTGTTTTATAATTGATAATAATCATAATAATAATTTAAAATAAGGTCACAATTTAGTTATTTTTATACTTTTTTAATCTTTGACAATGTGAGATGTATCATGATGTAATAGTTTTGATGAATATCAATGTTTATTCGCTATAAATCCATCAAACAACTAGAGGAATCAAATATCTTAAGGTGTAAACTTAGAATACAAAAATTAAGAAATCTCAAAACTTGATGCACGGTTAAGATAGATATGTATGTGTGTCCACTCCATACTAAGCATGGAAGAAATTACACATCATTAATTAACCATTTATCACTAAGAAAAAGAAAGGGTTGAGGAGATTTGTTAGGGCACACATTCTTTGTCATCTATAGATGCCATTACACACAAAGATGATAGTAGTGTGAAGTCTATTATCATTTGTTAGAATACCACTTCACATATTTCTTCTACATGAATTTCAAATGATAGTCATAGACAGAATGCTCATGAAGAGATTAATAATCTTACAGAAGGTCTTTTAGCAATAAAGGAGAGAATTCGTATGTTGAAGGATGAAATATTACAACAAGACAATGATCTTAAATCCTTGGGAGTTAGGTGTGCTAAGACAACTTCCAATCTTGCCATTGTTAAGGAACAATTGGAGTTGTTCATGGGGAAGCAACATAAACCTACTCTTAAGTTGTAGAGTAACCCTCTTCAGAAATACATAGACAATACTTGCAACACCATAAGTCCACATGAGGAGTTTTTCACATGGTTTTTCACCCCACATATAGATGATTTGATGACATATAAGAGTGGGATGGATGGCTAGTATGAGGAAGAAAGAACACAATCTTGTAGCTTTCTTCTATAGGATAGTGAGAATTATTGGATACAGGATTAGGAGGCAGAGCTTTGGCATATTAGTATTCCAATTGTAAATAGAGTAGTGCAACATCAACATGGTGGTTCAATATTTATTATGTTGGTACTTGTACACAAGGTCTTTTTTATGGGTTATTGATGACTAGTGGGAGAGACATTCTTTGAGGGGTATTGGACTGCACAAGTAATATTGTTGCTATTGACACCTATTATTCTAGAATACCATGTCATTTGGACTAGAGAGAGATTATGAGTTGGCATCCTACTGAGTGGGTAATTTTTGGAAAGACATTTCTAGCCAGGGGTATAACACAGCAGGAGCCCTTCAACATTTGGGATTATAGATTCCAAATTTGGAAATGTGATCCAGGTGGATCATTTCTTCATGCAATAAAGCTTGGTAGAGTAGTGGAGCTCAAGGTGGAGTTTATGCAGGGAGAAGAAGGCATTGTGGCTGAGACTCTTTCCAAGGAGAGTATGACCATGGATTTGAGTTGATGGTCATAAATATGACCTAATTTTTTAATGATTGTGGACCATTTCTATTTAACAATATCAATAATCACATTAATATAAATCATATATAAATATTAAAAATATTACTTCTCCCAAGGAGGTTGTTTAGGAGTTGGAGTTCCCCCTACTTTGATATGATGCCAACTCACACAAAAGGGGGATGCAACTCCCACTATACCTACACAGTGCATGTGCTCTTATCAGTTTATCAATCATGGCATAGATTTCCCCCTACTTTGATATGATGCCAACTCACACAAAACGGGGATGCAACTCCCACTATACTTACGCAGTGCATGTGCTCTTATCACTTTGTCAATCATGGCATGAAGAAGACACTATTTTAAACACCATTTGAATATTGTAGGTGGTATAGGGAGGTACAAGAAGATTTAGTAGGAAAATTCTATCAAAATGACAAAGTTAAAAGAAAATTTTGACATTATAGACCACAAGTTGACCATTCTATCTAGGAGATTAGCCAACATATCCTTCTCCTTGGATGAGGGTAGTGACAAGCCAATGCAGATGCTTGGAGATCTTGCCTAATAGTTGTTATGTGATCTAAATTGGATCATTATAATTTTTTTCCATATCGATACTCTTAGAGTGGAAAAACCAAAGGACTCAACTCTCAGGACCATTTTTACCGGCAAGTCCCATTTTTGCAAAACAAAGACTAAAACCTTTTGGGCACATTTTGAGGCACTAAATGGCATTTTTTGGGGGGTAAAATTTTGTCACTTTAGAGCATGTCTTTTTTTCCTATTATACACATAAAGACCTTGCAAATGATGTAAGAATCACATGAATCAAAGTCGATATGGAAAATTTATGCCACTCAAAAATTGACCTTCCTACTTTCACCACCATAATTCAAGAGGATGCCACGTGAGCCCCCATTATTCATGGAAAAGAGGCTAGCCACATGATTATGATGAAGAATACTCTAGAAGAGTCTATATTGTAATGCTAGTTAAGAGCTGAGGTAGTCAAACCTAACCCTTAGTAGTCTATTAGGTTGTGTTATAATCAAGACACTAGGAGGAAAAGGGGTTCCATTCTTTTGAGTGCATTTTTCCATCGCTGAGTAAAAATTGCAAAGAGGGGTAGGAGATAGAGCACACAAAGAGGTAGTCTATTAGGTTGTGTTATAATCAAGCCACTAGGAGGAAAAGGGGTTCCATTCTTTTGAGTGCATTTTTCCATCGCTGAGTAAAAATTGCAAAGAGGGGTAGGAGATAGAGCACACAAAGAGGGTTTGTGCACTATAGTATCCCATGAGCCATGGGAATACTTCTTTGTGCTTGCATCCATATTTCCATTCAGAGAAAGAGAGTAGAGCATCCTCGCCTTACAATTGGGTTTTTCTCCCAAAAGGGTTTCCCGGGTGATATTTTGTGATAAATGTGTGTGTGCTTTTATTTCATTGTTCTCTATTTTTTGCATAATTTTAATTTGCATGCATACACTATTAACAATAATCTATAGACGTATTAATCTAAAGAGATATAAAACTGCAATAGTGTATATTTTGAAATTTTTAAGTACAATTTTATTAGATTCGTTGTGGGGAGCTATCCAGAGGAATATCCACATAAATTTATGGATCATGACTCACTGGTTTTTTTCTTGCAGGACTAACGATTTTCTTTTCTTCTCATGTCTATCTATATTAAGGTGTGACACAACCCGCCTATTTTTATAAGTTTCTATTTACAAGATGCTCTAGTTCGATGGAATCTTAGCAACCTCAAGGCTTTGAACTTATGTTATTAGTGTAATATCATCAAATTATTGGTCTACGTAATCCTTATTTAACATAAGCAAAGTCTCTCTCTATATATAAAATACTTAAAGAATAGTAATATTATAAACATGATTACTAAAGTTAATAATATTCCTATTTAAATAATCTTATGAAAGGTCGACCAAATCCTAATAATGTGATTAATCCGGAAAACATATTTCTACGTTATGGATCACAAAAATCTTAGATCTAACATTTCAATATTTTATCGTTTAATAATTAATTAAATATTTTAATTAACAATGGTAACTTAATTAATTAAAAATATCAATAAAATTTAACTAACTAATTAATTAATTTTAACATTTTATTTCTTTAACCTAACTCCCTTTTATATATTTGACGTAATTAACTAAATAAAAATATTATTAATTATAAATAAATAATAATTATATTAATAAACTTAATATCTTGCTCATCACGATTTTCAACTTTGTTCAAAACATTTAGTTTTATCCCTCACCTAAATATCCTGCTAAACATGATTTTCAACTTGTTCAAAACTTTTGGTTTCTCCCTCGCTTGAATATCATGCTCATCATAACTTTCAACTTGTTCAAAAAATTATGTTTTATTCATCACCTGAATATAGTTCTCATCATAGCACACTCATCATGACATTTTCAACTTGTTCAAAACATTATGTTTTCTTCCTCACCTCAATATCTTGCTCATCATATGACACTCATCATGCTTTTCAACTTGTTCAAAACTTTCATTTTTCTCCCTTGCCTGAATATCTTGCTCATCATGATTTTCAACTTGTTCAAACTTTTCGGTTTCTCCATGATTATTTGGATTATAGATTTTTTTCCACTCAAGCTATTATACTTTGACACAAGGGGGATTTGAACCAATGAATTATGACAAAGAGTGCCTTAACAGTACAACAATTCACCATTAATTCGAATGCACATAGAATTTTCTTTTTTTACCAAATCTGATGAAATTCCTTTTTCCATTTTAAAACATTTAATCCTTAAATAAATTTTCTTCTATTCCTCTTCGGTATTTTTTTTTTAAATAATTTCTTATAACAACAATTCTATTAACCATTAGCTATTATTTTTTACATTTAATCTTTAAGCACAAAAAAAAAACACAACTGAGAATCAACAAGATTATATCATATTCTCCTCATAGAAGCAGGTATTTCCCCTATTGAGAGCCTAGCTATGATTAGGTTGGTTTCTGCTGTACAAACACAAACTCAATAACATAGACAATCATAGACTTCCTAAGCTAGCTTTAAATTCCAGCCAAAACCACCTAAAGCTCAATCGGGATGGCATAAAGACACAAGGGCCTGGTTAAACTATTGGGAGATCAATGAGAATGATGCATTGCAAAACATAAATAACATTAAAGATATTGTTACTTATAAGTTCAAAGAAAAAATGTGGTGTGAGAAAGATTTAGCGGCTAAAAGAAAATTAAGTTATTATAAGAAGGTCATCAACCCCACCCTAGAAGATCAAAAGTATCTCCCTATTTTAACTAGCCCAAAGAAGAAAATTAATATAGCAAAGATTAGAATGAATTCTCATGAGCTCCATAGTGAAACAGGTTGTTGGGCAGTTCCTAAAACGCCATGGACGGAAAGGATTTGCCATATATGTGAGAATAGGAACATTGAGGATGAAAACCACTTCCTTTTAGAGTGCTCCGCGTACAACCACATTAGATCTCAGTTTCACAATCTTTGTTACAATACTGACCTTCCTAGCCTTTTACAATGTCAAAATTATAGTGAACTCTCGAGGCTTCTCTCCAAGTTTTTTGAGCATAAGGATAAAATCTTAAATCAAAATAAATAATTTGTTTCTTTAGGTCCGATAGACCAATGTTTGGTTTCAAATTTAATTTTATAATATTTACATCATAATATTTTTAAATATATAAATTAATACCATATTTATAAAATTCGTAAATATATTTAAATATAAATATAAATAGCAATAATTAAAATTTGTACCGTTTTAAATTAAATTTTTTATTATAACTTATAAAAATATTAAAATATATAATTCAAATTAAATTTTAATTATATAAAAGTACATTGGCAATAACGTAAACCAACTTAGACCAGCAAGGCACTTGTTGGATGTACCGGGTGCCAGGTCAAAGGTTGTTAATCGGTTAGATGTACCGGGTGCCAGGGTCAGAGTGTATCTCTATTTTTGCATTCCAACCAACAACCTGTGATTGTGTTTTGCCATCAACATGAAGCGTCATTGTCATCAGTGATTCCTCCACCTCGCCACTGGAATCAGTTTTTGGGGTACATTGTTGACTTATATATATTATGGTTATATTTATTTTATTTTCCTTCCATTCTGTACTTGAATCAGTTTTACGAGTACATTGTTGACTTGTACATTATGATGGTTAGTTATCATTTTAAGAAAGAGATACCATATTTATTTTATTTTCCTTCAATTCGCTACTCGAATTAGTTTTACCAGTAAATTGCATATAAGGATTAAATATAGATTTTAAATATTTGTTTTAAGAAAAAGAGGATATTTATTTTATTTTAAATTTATTTATTTAGATAATGATAATGATAATGACTATTATCTATTCAAATTGAATATTTATGTTTAAATATTGTTTTAGTAAATAGAGAGGATTGATTATACTAAGAGATTGCTCTACAGTCCAGTATCATAGAAATGTTGTAATGTAAATGTTGTAATGTTCTATCCTGTCTTGCACTCTTTAATATTTGATTCACTCAAATAATATAAAAATAAAAAATAAAATTAAAATTAAATTAAAATAGTCAGTTATCGTAGTTTTTGGTCTCAATATTTTGAATATAATATTTTAAAATGTAAGAATTTTATTTTAAAAATAATATAATATTCTTTTAATATAATTTTTTTAAAACAAAATTGTTAATTTTTTAATTTGATAAAAATAAAATAAAAATAAAAATAATCTTATGTAAAAATATTTTTACTTTGTCAAAACAAAATAAAATTAATTAAAAAAATAATGTGAAAACAAAAATAACACTATGATATTGACCCATGGTATGAGAACCTATGATATTGATCCATTTTATTCACTTGGGATATAGTCTATTTAAAGGGAAAATTAAACTTGTCTAGGCACCTACATGGATCAAATTTTGTGAGATACAAACCTCTTTTAAAGTGAAAAGAGATTTGGTTTATAATTAAAATGGATCTAGACTAATTTTAAATTGATAAAGGAAAATTATAAATTGATAAAGCAAAATTATTAATTTAGATAATGATGATGATCACTATCTATTCAAATTGAATATTGTTTAGAGGATTTTAAAATTTAAAAGATTAGTATTTATCTTTTGGAATTTTATTTTGATATTATTATTATTAATTTATATAATGATGATGGTCACTATCTATTCAAATTGAATATTGTTTATAAGATTTTAAAATTTAAAAGCTTAGTATTTATTTTTTGGAATTTTATTTTGGTATTTGTATTATTATTATCATCCAATTTTAACGTCATGACTAAGTAAGACACCACATTGGTGTATGAGACCCCCTTATTTGTGGGACAAGAGACCCACCTTAATGGAGTATGAAGGCATACACATCTCATGATTTTATCACTTTTGAAATGATTATAATAAATATATAATTAAAAATAAAATAAAAAATAATTTGAAATTTTTTTAATTTTTTTGATTAATTTTATTTGAAAAAATATAAAATATATAAAACCACTTTGAAATGATTATAAAAAATTTATTAATATATAATTATATTTAAATATATTATTTTAATTTTTTTAAATATATTTATTTATTTCATTAAAAAAAATCAATCTAATAATTTTTTTTGTTGTATTACACTCACAAATTCATATATATATTAAATAATAAAAATTTAGAATGCATTCACAATCACATTGCTTGGCACCTAAAAAGAGTCTAAAACAAAATGATTAAACTTCTCCCTTAAAATTATCATAGAAACTCTGCAGATTTCGTGTATTTAAAATAGTCACACGCATGGGAATGCATGTTTCTAGTGATGTCTGCTGATCTGTCCATTACAAATAGATTCCTTCCTTCATGTCATGCTTTTACACGGTCAATGTTTTCAGGATTTTACGGTCAAAATAATAGAAACTGTGAAGACAAAATGGTGAAAAGCAAATGGAGGCTGCCTCAAAGCTACTGACCATTGGGTTTATCCATTTCGCTCTGGATTTTCTTCGAACTCGCTGCTGCGAACCGATCGAAGAAGGACTTGATGGGAAGAAAATCCATGGAATTTGCAGTGGAGAAGGCTTTGCAAGACGTGAATGCCCCATCGATTACAAGATTATGGCCGCTGATGTAACGGGCGTCGTCGCTGCACAGAAAGAGGGCAGAGTTGGCAACATCAATGGCTTCCAGAGTGACACCCTTCAGCTCCATCGTCGTCTCCAGCATCTCTTCCGCGCATTGTTTGTCGAAGGACGGGAAGCTCTTCTTCATGGCGTCGATCAACATGGGCGTAGACACGCCTGCGGGTGAAACGCAGTTCACCCGGATGCCGTGCGGAGCAAGAGCCGTGGCCGCCGACTTCATAATCCCCAACACCGCGTGCTTCGACGCCGTGTAAGAAGGCCCGTTGGGCATCGCCATCACGGACGCCATGCTCGACGTCATGAGAACTGAACCTCTGGTTTTGGTGGCTATCATCACCCGGGCTGCGTGCTTCGCGCACAGATACGCCCCGCTCACATTCACTGAAATGACCCTTTCCAAATCCTCGACAGTGACGTCTGCCATGGACGAGAATAGTCCGCCCGGGATTCCGGCATTGCTGAGCACTATGTCGAGACGCCCGTGCTTCTCCAGCGCGAAGTCCAGCAGGGCGGAAACGTCCGCCTCTTTGGAGACATCGCAGTGGAAAAAACAGGCGTTGGGAGCGAGGGATTGAGCAAGACGGTTTCCATGGTCGTCCTGAAGGTCTGCAATCACTACTTTCGCTCCATTCTCCACGAACAGCTCGGCGGTAGCCTCTCCGATTCCACTGGCGCCTCCTGTGATCACAGCAACCCTTCCCTGCAACCTGCAAATTACCAGCGCACTGATTAGAATATATCCATTTGTTAAAGATGAAGGAAGGAATAGTAAGCAAAAAAAGGAAATTGGCACGAATTCTTGTGCCTCATATTATCTGCCGCCTCTGCCTGTGGAATGAGAGACGATGGATATACAGAAAAGTGGAAGACTATATATATATATATATATGCTCACTGCCACCAACCCACTACCCTACTCACTTCTGGTTGTCATTGCCTGCAATCTGTTCCCCATTTTTTAGTAGCGGCCAAAAAGTGTCTTCGTTGGGACGTTGACGATTGCAAGGGCAGTACGCATTCGTTGGGACGTTGACGGTTGCAAGGGCAGTACGCATTCAGGGCATTTTATGTTGTTTTTTCTATGCTAAAATTAATGAACCGGGACCGCTTAATTTGACTGCTTGCTCCATTATTGAGTGCAGTGATTGCAGCCGTTGCGAAAGCATGATACACTTTGCACGTTGCTTGAAAAAATGGCCGACCGACCAGAAAGTTGTTTTCAATGTTTGTTCCACGTTATATTATAGGTGTTGTTTACTGACACTACCCCAAATTCTTCTGGACGGCACTAAAAACAAAATAAGATTTTTTTAGGTTAGAAAATGGATTCAGTATTATCAGAAACTTTGAAAATTTAGAAAACCTTCTTCTAAAATTTTTCAAAAATTTATATCAAATTTTATCACAACTTTATTAAATTTCGATTAGTATCCAAATTAATTTCTAAATTCTTTGAACTACAAGATATATATGTGGTGTCTAAAACAAGTCAAGATTGTAATGGGATATTGTCTTATATTTATTTCAAGTTCAGTAATGAAATGATAAGTTTTTGTATCAAAAATATACGTGTGATTCGTTGTGACAAATTTTATTATACTTGAAGTTATGGCTTTTTATCATGTTGGGATGTGTCTTTTTATATGTTTTCACACTGAGTTTTCATCGTTCGTTTTTGTCATGTTTTTTTCAACGTTTTAGTTAGTTTTTGATGTTGATGAATGTTACAAGTTGTAAATAAGATGCCTATTAATCGGATGTGCATGGGATGTGTTTTTAATTTATTTATTTTTATGTTGATGTATGTTATGAGATGTAAATAAAATGTTTCATAAATATTAATTTGATAATTAACAAAATATATTTAGAAGATTTATTTATTTATTTTTTTTAAATTTAAAATTTATCTAACTTTTTACTTAATTTTTATATTTTGTTTTCAAATTTTCAAAAATAAAAAAATTAATTTAATTATATTGATAGTGTAAAAATTGTTTAAAAAAAAATTGCCGTCGATATTTAACTCCAACACTCTTTCGCCCTTGCAAACCTTGTATCCTTCGATATACACCTTCATGCTTGCTTTTCCCAATAAGCGGTTGTCTTTTTTTTAATAGCTAAAGAGTATTTATTTTTAACAATATGCATCCCTATATCATTTGGTAACCTCTTGGATATATTTTTGTGTTTGTTTTTATTTATATTGCTTTTATTTTTTTTTGTGTTTTCAAATAGTTGCTTCTATTGAAGAGGCCATCCTTTGGTTATTATCGGTTCTTTATTATGTATGCAATTTCTTCAAACTCTTTTTGCTCAATATCTTCTATCTTCTACTATTTAACTAAAAATCAATGGTATTTAGTTGTTTAATTATTATTATTATTTCAAAATTATTGTTTATTTTTTTATTGATATTGGTAATGTTTTTTTAATTAATTAATTTATTTTTTTGTTTTTATTTCTCTGGCATATTTGACCAAAAAAAAATACTTAGAGACTTCTCACTTTGAATTCAAACTTTACATAGATTCACATATGGTTGATAGTTTCTTTGATTTCTCATGTTTGAATTGTTCTCCCCAAGTTGAACTACTAACATTGGACCATGTAAGAGATACTATAAGTAAATTCCTTTTCCAATTATTGGTTTTTCAAGTTGTGCTCAATCTAGCAAGTAGTCAAATCCCTTTCTCTTTCCAAACAACTACATTCCCATTTTATCTCGATAGTCTATAATTTCTTGGAGTGTCCTGTATTTTTCTCCCTCTAAGTGACATATATGTTCCTATAGAGATGTTATATTTGAGTTTCCTACTTATATATTAAACATACTTGCTGTGATTGATTCTTCCTTGTAACCTTTTGGTTCAAATTGTGCTAGGATTTTGTTCAAATCCTATAGCACAAGGAGTCATTTCTCTAGTTGTATCCTCGTATTTTTTGTATTCTTTATTATTTCTTATTAGTTTGGTTCATTCTCATGGAGTTCCTACATTGCATTATGGAGTTCACTTAATTGTGTTACCCATTTATGTTGCATTATTCTTCAAGTATTTTGGAATTTAGTAAATCATATTCTAATTTATTCCCCATATCTTTGATATTTTAAGCTAACTTTTTGCGGAGTTTAAGAAAAATCACAAGATATAGTTGTATAAAAAATATTGCACTAGGAATTACAAAACAAGAAAGAAGAGAATGAAATTGAACTCAAATAGGCTAACTAGCTCAAAGAACCAATTTGAATTTCTTCATAAACCTTGTGTGTCATTTCTTGACATGAATACATATCTCTAATACTCCTTCGAGAGAGAACACTTGAAATAGAACTAAAATTCAAAGGATAAGGTGATAAGGTCAATGGATAAGGTTATGGATAAGGAAGTTTCCCAAAATAGAAAAGGAAGTGTGTTCATGTATAATGTGATTAGATAATAAGGAAGGCATGTTAATGGATAGGAAATAGACATGTCGCTACCCAATCAATATCTAGTCATTGCCACATTTTATCCTAGATGGCACTCTCTACTGAAAATAGGAAAAAGCTAAAAATATAAAGTGGCCCTAAAGGGTAGGGAATTTCTAGTAGGTGATCAAAAGTTATCAAGAATGGTCCTAATGTTCATGTACCCCAACAATATTCTACTTCTACTCCATTGTCTTTCTCTTCTTCTTGCTTCTTAATTTCTTTAGCTTGCCTTTACTTCTTGTAATATCCCCCGTGAATGTAAATATTTATTTTGCTGCAACCAAACAAACTATTACTATTTTTAAATCTTAAACTATTCTTGAATTTAGTTATGGAAAGATGAATTTTGCAGTTATTAGTAAATATTGTTTCTTTTTGGTTAATTAGTTAAGGAAGACAGTTATTTGTCCCAAAACTAAATCTTGGATTATTTTTACTCAAAGAGATCAAGAGGATAGGGGTATCTGAGATCAGCGAGAGAAAAGAGGAGAAAGAACTGTGCTGAGAGGTCAGATCTGTGATAGCTACGTCTGGTTAAGACCAAATAGCTGGAAAACAAGGTCTCTAAGGAGAGAAGAATTTTCCCTGGAATCAGGGATAGCACAGGGGGAGATTTACTAGAACAGTAGATCTCATAGTAGGGAGGAAAAAAAAAGTGCAGGTGTAATTATAGACCAAATTCTGGAAGCAGCATATTCAGATAAGTGAAAATCTTCTTGTGTTAAGCATAGAAGTTATTTAGATAAATAAGCCTATAATCTGAGTTTACTGAATGAATTAATCACTATAGATTGGTTAATTTAAGAGAAGCATCAGCAGGTTATTCTATACCCGAGAGATAGATTTCTTCTTCAAGTATTCCATGAATAACGAGATACAAATAGAAGGAACAACATAAAGGAAAAAGGAACCATCTCTATATTCAAAATGAAATTGTAGTGAGAATATTAAGAAAAGATAGTGAATACTAAATACAGTACTAGGAAAGAAAAACTGATAACGGATATAAGATCAGTAGTGAGTACAGCTAAATCTCAGATAGAGCTTTATAACGTAGATTAATAAAATCAGCTGGAAAGAACCACAATAATCATCATTCTACAGGAAATTAAATCCAAAATTCTCAGGTAAATCAAAGTTACCATAAAGAAGAAAAGCTTCAATACAAAGGAGTAAAAACCAATACTGGTTATAGCTACTTATCTGCATAAGTAAACCCATTAGAAATCAGAATCCTTTAATATTTCTTTCCCCATATATGAAATTCCAGTCGTAAAACCCTAGTTGACTAATACATTCTATTGACATAAGAAGCATAATACTGTGGAGAATCCAGATAATGCTACTTCAAAAAACTACCACAGAAGCCTAAAGTCTAACATTCTATTACGCTATGGAAATTATATAGTACCAAGTCCCATATAAGATTTAGAAGGGAAAGTATAACACTAAGAGCAGAAATGCTATGAAATAACTGCAACATCTACAGGTTATAGGCGGACTGCAACATTCAGCAAAACAAAATCAAGAACTAGACTCTGTGCAGAACGATAATATGCACATTTGCCATATATCAAAACTGAGAAAATTCTGAACTGCGAGGGCTCAAAGATTTCGGATTTACAATTCAAATAAGTATTAAAAAACCTTACTGAAACCCTATAATATTAAACAATCGAACCCTTCATATGTTCACAATGTGACATAGAGAAAGACTGTAGTAGTGAGCTAGAACTATATATATATATATATATATATATATATATATATATATATATATATATATATATATATATACATATATATTAGAGGTTCGAAAAACTATGCCTTTTACAGAGTAGCAGCCTAGGAAAAAACACCCAAATTTACAATGTATGGGCCGAAGCCGTAAAGACAGTTACAGCTAACAGTCATAAAACCTAAGAAGTATGATCATAGCTCCAAATAGCTAAGAAACCTACACGAAATCAATAAGTGAAATTTTAGAAACCCCAGCTCCCTGGCCGCGAGACCTTTCCATAGAAAGAGAAACAAAAAGGAGTTAAATACCCGGTGCAAGGTAGGTTCGGCCCCTTGGTAAGTTGAAGCTGGTAAGAGGGTTTCTCCACAACGCCACAAAAAAACCTCTGCACCTATAAAACCTTCCACCAAGCCAGTTGGAAAGACAACATTAGAGCTTAGCCTTAAACAAAAACTGTAATAATCCTCAAGAAGGAAAAAAACGTGGAAAAATACTATACACTTACCAGTGAAGAGCATTATGAAGACCCCATCATAGAAGATTGGAATCCGGAGCACTGAAGAAATCGATTGCAGTGGTCAGACAAGCCAAAGAAAATCCATGATGCTGGAGGCCCGAGATGGTAGGCAAGCAAACCACGACTACGAGCAAGGTAACTAGGTGAAATAGAACCAAAACCATAGGACCATGGACGAAACCAAAGTTTGTCGTGCCCTGGATTGACACAATGACCAGAGAGAGGAAATACGCCCGAGAAATGAAGGACTGATCTCTCTAGCACCATTTGATCAAATGAGCAACCAAGAGCCGTCGATGGGGAAGGTGGATCTTGAGGGCAATGCGGGAAGTGGACAGCATGGAGTACATCGGACTGCCACCTAGGCCGAAACAACCAGGTCCATTAAATATACATGAGCCAAATGGTGGGTTTCGAAGCTAGAGCCAAGTTTCATTTAAGTACCAGTCCAACATAGTATTAGAAAATATAAATGTAATTCACGTGAAAACCATAAGTCAAATCAAATACGCGTATAAATGATTCTGCCAATATTCATGAATCCTATATGTAGATATACATTAAAGTTTCGACTATTGTTTTCATTTAATGTTTTATTAACAGACCTTGTCATTATTTTCATAATATTATTCACAGAAATAATAATGCCAAGAATTATAAAGAGAGAGTACTTTGGCGACATGGTAATTTTGTTTTATATATATGCTATAATTAATACATGGATGTGTTACATATGGTATCAGAGCGCTCAGGTTTCCAAAACTAAGGCCTCTGGAATAAGGAATAACAAACTCAGTGATATTCAGGTAGGAGGCAACAAACAGTCAGCATGAGGCGATTGGGAACCTACCACACAGTTCCATAATGGGAATAGGACCAACATCATTTCAGGAAGGAAATCCTGAGGTTTGGGTGCAGCTGGGCGATGAGCCGTAAAATTCCAATACAGATATTCGGGCCATTGTACAAGCATTGAAAGGTGAAATGGCCCGACTCTGGGCAGACAACAAAATATTGATGCAGGAACAGGAACAGATCCTAAAAAGCCTACAATATAGACATAATCATCAGCCACTAGTTCCCAGCCTTGAGCACGGCCATACGATTGGGAGACAAGAGTTCCGAATTGGAATTTGGAGATGGAAGGAGGTGAAGAAAACCAAGAATAAGAATGAGGTAATGTGTTCGATCACAAGACTCAGAAGAAGCAGAAAATTGAAATCCAAGGGATGTTTCGGAAAATCAAGCCTCCTCTCTTGGATGGTGAACAAGAAGAGGCAGCGGAAACATGGTTAATTAATATGAATAAGTATTTCCAGCTGTATGAGTATGATTATAATTTGAAGGCCCATCTAGCCATTTTCTGGCTTCAAGGGAAAGCCACATTGTGGTGAGAGGAAATGAAAACAGTTCGCACAATCAATGAGAAAAACATAACTTGGGAGAAATTTCAGAAATATTTTAAGGAAAAATATCTAACATAAAGATTTTATGATGAGAAAGAAAATGAATTTCATGATCTCCACCTAGGCCAAATGACCATGGATGATTTTATAACAAAGTTTACATCATTATTGCGATACACCCCTTATATTCGTGAAGAAAAAGAAAAAGTACAACAGTTTATCAGCAGTCTTCCTCTGTTCATGAAAGAATAATTGGAATTTGACAACCCAAAAACCATGGACGAAGTTATTCATAAAGCACGGATCTGCTATCAGCAAAATAAACCAAAGGGAGATATGAGCAAGAGGTGGGTTGACAAAAAGGGAAGTAAATTTGTTCCCAACCACAAGGGGAATAAGGGCACAAACAACAAGGGTTTTTATAAAGGTCAAACCAACCGAAATGTGAATAGTAATCAACCCATATTTAAAGTATCATGTGAAACCAGGACAAATGAGAAAGCTGGAAGAAATGAAGCAGAATTAACTAACAGACCACCTATACAGTGTTGGGGATGTGGAGGCCCGCATTATGTCAAAAATTGTCCTCACCGCAAGGGAGCAGATCAAATCTCACAAATACAAGAGGCATCTACTGTGGGAGAAGTGGCAAGGAGCATTCCTAAAATTAATGCGACCCTTGAAGATCATCAGGCAGAATTTCAGCCAACCATGGTTGAATTTGAAGGTACTGTTTTTTACCAAACATGTTCTATTTTAATAGATCCCGGGGCCACTTTAAGTTACATTAGTCCCAAGATAGTGGAATGATGTAAGTTGCAAGCTATGAAATTTAAAAATCCGTGGTTAGTGCAGCTAGCCACAAGAGAAAAAGGGAGAGTTTTGTCTAAAGTCAGTAACAATCCTTTAAAATTAGCTAGTCAACCTATCATAGCTGATTTGAATGTGTTACCCCTAGGGTCATATGACATTATTATAGGCATGGACTGGTTAGAGAAACACTGGTCCCTCATAAATTATAAAACAAAAACTATTAGCTACCGAGATGAGGTAGGGGAGAGGCAGGAAATTCAAGGTGTTCAAAAACCTCTACAATTAAGACCTATAACAACCTCCCAATTAGCAAAATGCATCAGAAAAGGCTACCAAGTTTACACAATACAAGTAGGGTATGCTGACTCTAAAGATAAATCTGTATCATTAGAGAATATTCCTGTGATACAAAATTTTTCAGATGTATTTCTTGAGGAAATACCAGGCCTACCCCTAAAGAGAGACATATATTTTACCATTGAGTTAATTCCGGGAGTTGCCCCAGTTTCCTGAGCACCTTAACAAATGAGCATACCGGAGCTAACAGAATTAAAAATGCAACTTCAAGAGTTGCTTGATAAAAATTATATCTGATCCAGTGTGTCCCCTTGGGGAGCTCTGGTATTATTTGGGACGGAACCCTGCAGATGTGCATGGATTACCGTCAGCTAAACAGGCTGACCATTAAAAATAAATAACTCCTTCCCTGTATAGATGCATTATTTTACTAGGTGAAAGGTGCAACCGTATTCTCAAAGATCGATCTCCGCTCTAGTTATCATCAGATCAGAATAAAGGAGGAAGATATTGCAAAAACTGCATTCAGGACTTGTTATGGACATTATGAGTTCGTGGTTTTTCCATTTGGGCTAACTAATGCCCCAACAACCTTCATGTGCCTCATGAACAACATATTCCATCAGTTCTTAGACAAATTTGTATTAATCTTCATTGATGACATACTGATCTACTCTCGGAACATAGAAGAACATAAGGAGCATCTCCGTATTGTTCTACAAGTCCTAAGAGAACACCAATTGTACACAAAGTACAATAAATGTGATTTCTTTAAGGAGAAAATCCAGTACTTGGGACATGTCATCACCAAGGATGGAATTGCAGTAGATCCAGAAAAGATAAGAACTATTATGGAATGGTTGGTACCAAAGGATGTAGCTGACATAAGATCATTCATGGGTCTAGTGGGATACTATCGGAGATTTGTGGAAGGTTTTTCTAGAGTGGCATATCCTATTACCTCTCTACAAAAGAAAGGAAAAACCTTCAAATGGACCCATGATTATCAAAGGATCTTCGATCAACTCAAACATCTACTTACAACAACACCCATTTTGAGAATCTCTGATCCCAACAAAGAATATGTGGTTTGTACGGATGATAGAAAGGAAGGTGTAGGTGGTGTATTAATGCAAGAAGGTAGAGTGGTTACCTACGAGTCAAGAAAACTTAAAGATTATGAGCAAAAGTATTCAGCATATGACTTGGAGTTGATAGCAGTAATTCATGCCTTAAAAATGTGGTGGCATTACCTATTGGGTAAGAAATTTCTATTGATGATTTATCACCATAGTCTGATTAACTACTTCAAACAACCCACTTTAAATGTTAGGCAAGCTCGTTGGGCAGATTTCCTAAGTGAATTCAATTTCAAAATTAAACATTTGAAAGGAAAAGAAAATCAGGTGGTAGATGCTTTAAGTTGAAAGGTAAATTGTTTATATGAAATTTCTTTTAGTGAATCACGAACTACCTTTTTTGAGCAGATTCATGAATCAACCATGCAAGATCCAGCATATAAACATTTATGGCAGCAAGAAAAAATTCCCAACAACCATGAACAACAACTGGGTTATGAAATAAATGTAGAAAAATTACTGATTTATAGGAAGAGGATATATGTACCTAACCAGAAACATCTGAAAAAATTAATTTTAGATGAATACCATAAGATTCCTTATGCAGGCCACCCTGGATACCAGAAAATGATTTCTGCCCTGTGGAAGGAATTTTTCTGGCCTGGTATGAAGAAGGAGGTGGAAAAATATTTAGCCAGGTGTTTGGAGTGCCAACAAGTGAAAGCTGAGAACCAACACCCAACAGGATTACTTCACCCTCTGCCTATCCTAGAATGGAAATGGGAAACAATATCCATCGATTTCATTACCAGATTACCTAAATCAAGAAAGAAAAATGACTCCATCATGGTGGTAGTGGAAAAATTGAGAAAGTCTACTCAATTTATACCGGTCCAATCAACTTATAAAGTGGTCCAAATTGCTAATATTTTTATGCAGAACATTTTTAAATTACACGGAATCCCCAAGATGATCATTTCTGACCGAGATGTAAAATTTACATCAACCTTCTGGAAGGCCCTTTTTGAGGGATTGGGCACACAACTGCACTTCAGTACTGCATATCATCCTCAAATGGATGGAAAAATTGAGTGAGTAAATCAAGTTGTTGAAGACATGCTGTGAACTTATGTAATGTAGCAACCCACCAAGTGGGAGGACTATCTACACTTGGTAGAGTTTTCCTATAACAATGGATCCTTACAGATGAGTCCCTTTGAGGTATTATACGGGCGCAAGTGCAGGACACCTTTGAGTTGGAGTGGACTGGAGGATAAGCTGATGCTAGGGCCAGACATGTTAGAAGAAATGGAAGAAATGGTGAAAAAGGTACGAGTCAATTTAAAAGCTACTCAGGACCGGAAAAAGAACTTTACTGATCGAAAGAGGAGCTTCCAGGAATTCCAAGTAGGGGATCATGTCTACATTAGAGTACGAGCCAAGAAAAGCACCTTGCAATGGATTGGATGTGCTAAATTAGCACCTCGATTTTGTGGGCCTTTCCAAATCTTGGCTCGAATCAGACCGGTGGCTTACCAACTTGCCTTACCCAGTCACATTCATGTACACAATGTCTTTCATGTTTCTCTACTTAAGAAATATGTTTATGATGCTAATCATGTAATCAAATGGCAAGACATTCAGGTAATATCTATCTATCTATATATATATATATATATATATATATATATATATATATATATATATATATATATATATATATATATATATATATATATCTATATATATATATATATATATAGTTTCTCTTTAAAGATGTATTAAACAAACTGGTTAATGACTTAACGCATTTTGTTGCTATGTTCAGGTCGAACTGGAAGGTGAGTTCTTGGTCGAACCTCTGGTTATACTAGATCAGAGAGAAGTAATGCTGCGGAAATGAGTTATCACCCAAGTTAAAGTGCAGTGGCAGCACTATGGGCCAGAAGAGGCCACCTAGGAAGATGAGCAGGTTATGAAAGAAAACTTTCTGGGTCTATTTGCAGAAGAAGAACATCGGGACAATGTTCCATTTTATGGGGGGAAGATGTAATATCCCTCGTTAATGTAAATATTTATTTTACTGCAACCAAACAAACTGTTACTATTTTTAAATTTTAAACTATTCTTGAATTTAGTTATGGAAAGATGAATTTTGTAGTTATTAGTAAATATTGTTTCTTTTTGGTTAATTAGTTAAGAAAGACAATTATATGTCCCAAAACTAAATCTTGGAGTATTTTTACTCAAAGAGATCAAGAGGATAGGGGTATCTAAGATCAACAAGAGAAAAGAGGAGAAAGAACTGTGTTGAGAGGTCAGACAGTCTGTGATAGCTACCTCTGGTTAAGACCAGATAGCTGGAAAACAAGGTCTCTAAGGAGAGAAGAATTTTCCCTGGAATTAGGGATAGCACAGGGGGAGATTTGTTGGAATAATAGATCTCACGGTAGGGAGGAAAAACAAAGTGCAAGTCTAATTATAGACCAAATTCTGGAAGCAGCATATTCAGATAAGTGAAAATATTCTTGTGTTAAGCATAGAAGTTATTTAGATAAATAAGCCTATAATATGAGTTTATTGAATGAATTAATCACTATAAACTGGTTAATTTAAGAGAAGTATCAGTAGGTTATTTTATACTTAAGAGATAGATTTCTTCTTCAAGTATTCCATGAATAATGAGTTACGAATAGAATGAACAACAGAAAGCAAAAAGGAACCATCTCTATATTCAAAATGAAATTGTAGTGCAAATATTAAGAAAAGATAGCGAATATTAAATACAGTACTAGGAAAGAAAAACTTATAATGGATATAAGATCAGTAGCAAGTACAACTAAATCTCAGATAGAGCTTTATAAAGTAGATTAATAAAATTAGCTAGAAAGAACCACAATAATCATCATTGTACAGGAAATTAAATCCAAAAGTCTCAGGTAAATCAAAGTTACTGTAAAGAAGAAAATCTTCAATACAAAGGAGTAAAAACCAATACTGGTTATAACTACTTATCTGCATAAGTAAACCCATCAAAAATCAAAATCCTTTAATATTTCTTTCCCCATATATGAAATTTCAATCGTAAAACCCTAGTTGACTAATACATTCTATTACGCTCTGGAAATTGTATAGTACCAAGTCCCATATAAGATTTAGAAGGGAAAGTACAACACTAAGAGCATAAATGCCATGAAATAACCACAATATCTAGAGGTTACAAGCAGACTGTAACATTCAGCAAAACAAAATCAAGAACTAGACTCTGTGTAGAATGATAATATGCACATTTTCCATATATTAAAACTGAGAAAATTCTGAACTGCGTGGGCTCGAAGATTTCAGATTTACAATTCAAATAAGTATTAAAAAACTTTAATGAAAACCTATAATATTAAACAATCGAACCCTTCATACGTTCACAATGTATTGACATAGAGAAAGACTGTAGTAGTGAGCCAAAACTATATATATATATATATATATATATATATATATATATATATATTAGAGGTTAAAAAAACTGTGCCTTTTACAAAGTAGCGGCCTGGGAAAAAATGCACGAATTTACAATGTATGGGCCGAAGTCATAGAGACAGTTATAGCTAACAATCATGAAACCTAAGTAGTATAATCATAGCTCCAAATAGCTCAGAAACCTACACGAAATCAATAACTGAAATTTTAGAAACCCCGACTCCCTGGTCGCAAGACCTTTCCATAGAAAGAGAGACAAAAAGGAGTTAAATACCCAGTGCAAGGTAGGTTCGACCCCTTGGTAAGTTGAAGCTGGTAAGAGGGTTTCTCCACAGCGCCACCAAAAAACCTCTGCACCTGTAAAACCTTCCACCAAGCTAGTTGGAAAGACAACATTAGAGCTTAGCCTTAAACAAAAATTGTAATAATCCTCAAGAAGGAAAAAACGTGGAAAAATATTGTACACTTACTAGTGAAGAGCATTATGAAGACCCTGTTGTAGAAGATTGGAATCCAGAGCACTAAAGAAATCAATTGCAGTGGTTAGAAAAGCTAGAGAAAAGCCATGATGTCGGAGGCCGGAGATGGTAGGCAAGTGAACCACGACTACGAGCGAGGTAACCAGGTGAAACAGAACCAAAACCATAAGACCCTGGACAGAGCTAGAGTTCATCGTGCCTTGGATTGACACAACGACCATACATAAGCAATACACCTAGGAAATGAATGACTAATCCCTCCAGCACCGTTCAATCTAACGAGAAACAAAGAGCTATCGATGGGGAAGGCAGATCCCGATTGCAACGCGGGAAGTCGACAACATGGAGTACACCAGACCGTCGCCTAGGCCGAAACAACCAGGTTCATTAAATGTACATGAGCCAAATGGCAAGTTTCGAGGCTAGAGCCGAGTTTCATTTAAGTACCAGTCCAACATAGTACTGGAAAATATAAATCTAATTCATTTGAAAACCATAAGTCAAATCAAATAAGCGTATAAACAATTCCGTCAATATTCATGAATCCTATATGTAGATATACTTTAAAGTTTCGACTATCATTTTCATTTAATTTTTGATTAATAGGCCTTGTCATTATTTTCATAATGTTATTCATAGAAATAATAATGCAAAGAATTATAAAGAGACAATACTTTGGTGACATGGTAATTTATTTATTTATATATATATATATATATATATATATATATATATATATATATATATATATATATATATATATATGCTATGATTAATACATGGATGTGTTTTCCTTCTCATCTTCCTTGTTTTCCTCCTCTTCCTAGTTCTTTTTCTCTTCTTGCTCCTTTATTCTCACTTTCTACATTCCTCCCTATTTTTCTTATTTCTTCTTTCCTCTCTTCTTGGTATTCCACTATGTTCCTTTGCTTTTCTCTTTTATTCTCTTCTTATTTCTTTTTTTCCCGGACTTATTGAGTCCCCATTTGGTGCTCGTGACTTAGTTATTAGAATAATCGTCCCATTAATTATAGCTCTCATGTTACCCTTTTATTTGTTTATTTCTTTTAATCTTTTTAATGACTCAATGCTCTTCTATTCTTTTTCTCATTTCCTTTATCTAATCTTCTGGTTTTGAATTTCTATCTTCCATATCCATTCTTTCTTATCTCTTTTTATTTAAACTCTTCAACCCTTCCTCATTTTTTTTTGTTTCTTCTTGTTTCCTTTTCGAGGTCTACTTCTATCATTCTTCTTCCATTTTATTTTAATTTATTTCCTTTGTTTGGTCTCAATTGTATAATCAATATTGAAGCATTCTTTAGAGTATTAATCTTGATTATGTTTCCTTCTTATCTTCTAGTATTGTTGTATCTCAATTTATCCTTGATTGATCATTTCAACACTTCCTCATGTCCATATTGCAGATTTGGTTTGGATATATTCCTCCTACTACTTGCATATCTTCCTAAATTCATTATTTGCTTATTCTCTTGAATTTTTCATCAACATATTTTCCTTGCCCCATACAATGTTGGGTTCCAATACTTGATTAAGACTGTATTGGTCCTTTCATTTCCTTCTATCCCATCCTTCATTTGGCTTCCCTTTTCATTAGTTAGTCTGGGTTCCTTCTTACTCTTGATTGGTGACCGATCTACATGTTTCCTTTGGCTACTTGTTTTTAGCTCTACCTTAAATGTTGCCTCCTCCTTTATGAAGTGCATTTTAGCCTATATTTGTCTTTCCTTCTCCTTAGCCAATAATTCTAGGCATCTTATTTGGCTATGTTTTTGAATGGCTCCTTCTTCTTAACAATTTGGCTTATTATTTGCTCCATTGTCTAGGTTCTATATATTAATGTTATAACTAGCATAGATTCATCTTAACTCCCGATCTACCAAACACCATGAGGGATCAAATAATCAACATTCAAAGCTCTTTTTGAGTGAAAAACTTAAGAAAGGGTTTGCACCTTGATAGATTGTATTCCTCTCGCACTTGGTAGATCCAAAGTTAAGATCGATCTATGCTCCAATATGTAAAAAAAAAAAATTGAGTGAAAAACTTGAGAAAAGGTTTGCACTTTGAGAGATTTTATTCCTTTGACCACTTGGTAGATACAAAGTTAATATGGATCTATGCTTTTTCTTAATAACGTTATTCATATTTATATAAATTTGACATCTCTCTCTATATATAAATATTCATATTTTTAATTTTATTAAAACCATGATAATACATATTGTTACATATATAGAGCATTGTTAAATTCTAGACTTCTATGGTATTCTTTTGTAGAAGAATGATTCATATTATCCATAGTAGTTTTCAACATTTATCGACGTTTCGAATCCCAAAATAGATCTATCATCAAAACGGTGCTTGAGGAAAGAAAATCTGAAGCAGAGAGAGTATGAATAAATAAATACTAAAAATTAAATAAATTGAAAATAAAATCATAAATGGTAGGCTAAAAACCTAAAATACTAACCTGGCCTTATTAATATTATTATTAATAATAGTGATAATATAATTATTAATAATATTAATAATATAATTACTAATAGTTAATAATATAATTAGTAATGATTAATAATATTAATAGTTTTAAAACTAAATAAACCTAACATGATAATATAATTAATAATATTATTAAATTTAATTTAATAATATTAATAAATTATTAAATTATTGGATTTATTTAGTTATTAGTAATTTTAATAATACTTTTTAGTAATTAATTCAATTTATAATAATAACATTATATAATGAATTATGAATATTGAAATTAATGAAAAATAATAGAATTAAGAAGTTGATGAAAGTTAATTAATGAAATTTATATTAATGATGAATTTAACGATGTCATTATTAATATTTATTATTATTATATTTCACATATTTTTATTGTATTTTATATAGAGTATTTTTTTTACATGTTTTATTATTTTTTTTATGTTTTATAATTAAATTATATATGAAAATTTGAAATATAATGGTTACAAATACTAATCATTGTTAGTTAAATTTATATTAACATGATATGCATATTATGATATTTCTTTTTGTAATTTTATTAATGAAAATAAAATTACAATAAAACAAATGGATTTGAATCGATTTATTATTTTTCTTACTTTTTACATTTTATTAGTTTTTTAATTGAGCTGGCATTATGTTCTTTTATTATTATTATTTGATTTATGGATTCATTTTACAATCTTTACAATATCTCTCCCACATTGAGTTGACATTTAAATGTCTACACATTTACAACCACTACATCATCTCTCCGCAACTGTGATGTAGAATGACTCTAGGCCCAATGAATTGATCCATATATTAGTTGATTATGGATTCCATTATTACTATCCATATATTGTTTCTATGCCTATCTCAATATGGTTGATTAATACTTTTACTAATTTTCTTTTCCTTACTTGGCTGTCACATTTATTTTTTACTAATTAGAGATAAACCTTGTTTTGTCATCTCTATTGATTCCTTCCCATACTAATATTTGGGTGTCTTAATCATGAAGTTTCATAACCCTGGTTGATGTCCATTAACTCTATAATATTTATTCTTTTGGTTTCCTCTCCAATTTATGGCTATATTTTCTAGTTGAATTTCCCATCATGTACTTCTAAGATAGTGCATTTTTGGGATTATAAAATTCTAACTTCTATAGGATGAATTCTATATTGTCATATATGAATTGTAATAATGACATATATGCATTGTAATTTGAGGGTAACCTTGTTTGAACATATTTTTGTAAATATTCTGAGTGGAAATGGGATCCATAAATATTAATTTTTAATGATTAAACTGTTATAAGCCAATTACAAATGAATTCTATCTTTAATGTGCCTTTGATCTCAAATCTCAAGGTTTTATCATCATGTTTCACTTCCATTTTCAGCATTATTTCAAACACCCTTCTTTACATCTTTATAAAATTGAACAAGGTATTAGCCCACATCATACTTTTTATGCTCAATGTATAGCTCTATGTTGTCATATTTTAGTATGTTCTTTTTCATCCTTGTACATACTTCATAACAAACGTACTAAAATATATTTGAAAATATGAAATCTACATTATGAGGGCTAGTTTTTCCTTTGATTTTTGGATTTTTTATTTACTATACTATGTTTATGGATGTAACAATATATAAAAATTAAATAACACTCAAAACCCACAATGAACACACAATATGATCTAGAAAACCTTACGAGAGAAAACCTAGCTAGAAGGTGAAGTCAAACTTCTCTCTCTTTCCCTAAATCGAGATGGATGCAAGTACAACAGAGTGAGACTTGCGGCCTATGGACTATACAACACCCAAAGCCTCTATGTTTTCTCTCTATTTATACACTCTCAGTTACTCTACTCATCTATGAAACAAAATGCACTCAAATAGAATGGAACCCCTTTTCCTCCTAGTGGCCTCATTATAACACATCCCAATAAACTACTAGTGGTTAAGTTTGACTCATTCAAATCTTAGTTAGAGTTATAATATTGAATCTTATTCAGTCTTGTTCATCATGATCATGTGTCTAGCTGATTTTCCATGAATAATGGGTGTAGACATGGGATCCTCTTGAATCACGATGGTCAAAATAGGAAGGGAAAATTCCAAGTCACGTAACATTTACATATGGACTCCATTTGGGGTCTTTCTTGTGTCATTAGAAAGGTACTTGAGTGTAGAATAGAAATATAGGGCACACACCTAAGAAGAGAATTTTTACCATGAAAATACACCATTTGATTCCACAAATTACTTTTCAAAGGTTTGAGATCCTAATTTTCCAAACTAGGACCCACCTATAAAAATGTTCATGTGAGATGATTCCTCCAATTTTTCCACTATGAAAGCATCAAGATAGATGAAAAATAATATAATGATCCAATATGGAATATTCCTCCCCATTTTGTGAGGATTTTGGTCACAAAAATATTTTACTAAATGAGGTGAGGAAATTTTCCCTCTTCCATCTCCCTAGAGTACCATTTAGCCTTGCTTGGAAGTTTTCCTTTCAACCCAATCTTCCAAAGCTCATGTTGTAATTTTTTTGTAGTTATGGACCTCTTTTACAAAACTATATCCTCTATCAACTCTACTAGAGCATTTATTTCCAAATCCTCTATAGAAAGTAAGACCCATTCATCTTCTTGATCTAGGATTCAAGGCTCATAGAATTTGAAATTTTCTACATTCACCACTGAGTAGAAGCACATGTATGGGAGTAGACTGAGTCTACAGATGTTATCTCCAACCATTTCTAGTATCACAAAGGGACAATATTGTAGATCCTTGATTTACTTAGTAGGACCTTATAGCCCCTCTTTTCTCAATTTTAATAATACTATGTCTCCCACTTTGAATGACTTCACTATTCTATGTTTATCATGCTTGGCATTGCATTTTTCTTATGACTTCTGCATCAAATCCTATACTTGTAGTTAGATCTACCTATTATTCTCAAACAATATCTCTACCTTTAAGGCATCCCCTCTTATCCTCCATTAGTCCTCCTTGTCGTCCATATGCAATATTTAAAAGTGAAGGTGGCAATATCCAAAAAATGTTTCAAATGTGAGCTTACTAGTAGAAGTGTGGACTTCCATATTATAAGAGTATTGTGTATATACCATATTTCATAACATGTCTTTGGATGCTTGTGATTATAATCCCTCAAAAGTTTCACCAAATCCTTATTAACTACTTCTATTTTCCCATCTATCTATAGATAGTATGTTGTAGACCTCTTCAATTTCGTGCCCATCTTCTCCCACAATGTAGACCAAAATGCACTAACAAATATTTTGTCCCTATCTGAAACAATGATCCTCGGTATCCCAAAATGCACCTAGACTTGTCTAAAGAAGTTCGTTGCTTCTTTTATACTAGTGGCATTTTTACAAGGCATTACAACACACATCTTGTTGAACCTTTTAACCACCACAAATAGTTAGTCATGTCCCTTCTTGGTTCTTGGTAAAACTCCCACAAATTCCATGAAAATTATTTCATACACATAAGGATGATAATGACCTTGATTCTATTACTAGGCTTGCTAGTACAACAAACCATGCATCCTCTTATGAACCTACCTACCCCTTCTTGAATGCTGGTCAAGCAAACATAACTTTCGAAGTTTATCATTGTATTCCCTATACCAAAATGCCTTGCAATCATGGAGGTGTGAGCCTCTTTGATCAATTTCTCAACTTTTGGAGCACATAACTTATCTAACATATAGAGTAACCCATTCTATAGATGGTAGTCAACTATGTTGTCACCATTATGCACATGGCTCTAGATTTTCAACTATTGAAACAACTCCTTATGGCCTTGTCTTTTATATATGTTGTTGGGAATCATGATTTCCATTAGACCAAAACATGTAGGTGTTATTCAACGATCCCATCGCTAGAGATAAGGATCCATGAGAGGCGGTTAGTCCATGTCGTGAAATACACGGGGAGCATTGGTTTATCCAATGTCCAACAATCTCCCCCCCAATGTGAGACGGGTGTGTATCAAACTCATGATCTACGCTCTAATACCACTTGTTGGGAATCCCAATTTTAGTTAGACCAAAACCTGCAGGTGTTAGTCAACAATCCCATTGTCAAAGATAAGGAACCGTGAGGGTTGATTAGTCTATGTCGTGAAACACATGGGGAGAATTGGTTTATCTAATGTCCAACATATGCCTCTATATGTATTATGGGTGAAAGGCTACACATGCATAAGAGTTCCCAAATTTGTGATATTTTATGTGGGTGGCCTTGAAAGCATGTCGACCATATTATTTCTGTTGCACTTCTTCTACTTGATTAGTAAATGAAATTATCAAAACCCTATCCACTTGTAATTCCTAGTGTGTTGTCTCTTACTTTGGGCCTACAGGTACTATAGTGGCTAGTGATATGTGTGAATTACTATCTCCTTTCCCATCAGATATTGTTTCCACTTCTTCATTTCTTGAACCCCAATATAAAAATCCATGTGATAGGTAGGGAAATTGAGAACCACCCCATGATATACTTCAAAATGGTATCATATGAGCCTTTCTCCCTATTTCAAGACCTCTCCCATAGCATACCCACTTGCATATTTATCCACTTTGAGGGGTTATTATAAGTTCAGAAATGATAGAAACAATGCTAGTCTAATCTTCTTCATTAACTCCTGAAAGGCCCTATGCTAATCCTTTCCTCACTAGAAACTCTTTCCACTCACTATTATGGTGTGGAGTGGTTCTACTAATACTAAAAAAGAGGCTATAAATTTCCTTAGGTATTGTGTTGCCCTAGTGAAACTCTTGAGCTTAGAAATGTTAGTAAGCACCAACCACTTCATGATGATATCCACCTAAAGAGGATCTATCTTCATCTCTCCTCCATCAATATCATATCCTAAATACACCAAATATTGTTGTACAAACTCACACTTCTTGAGATGTACTGCAACTAGTACTTCCTCAATATCTCTAGCACTTACATAAAATGTGAGGCTTGCTGCTCTAAGGTAGAACATTATGCTAGTATATCATCCAAATAAAAAATTGCAAATGTATCTATAAAAGGGAACAATATATCATTCATTAACCTCATGAATGTAGCCAATGCATTGCATAGGTCGAATGGCATGGCTAACTACTCATAAAAACCTAGCATGGTTTTGGAGATATTCTAGGTATCTTTTTCTCTAACCAAAATTTTGGGATATCATTACTTTAAGTTTGGCTTGGTGGAGAATTTGGCTCGCTGCGACTAATCCAACAAATCATCTATCCTACATAGGGGGTACCTATTATTAGGTGTATTTTTTTTAACACGTTGTAATCAATAGTACACATCCACTAGAGTCCCATCCTTCTTACCACAATGATGATGGGTGACCCAGATTGTGAGGTTCTTGGTCAATTGATAATAAGTTCTAGTAGCTACCACAATTAAGTCTTCACCTTGCTTTCCTCTATAATAGATTTCCTTTATATCCCAATATTTGGAAATGAAGAGTCTAGCAATAGTTGGATCTTGTGCTCCACTTCCCTCTTAGATGGTATCCCTTTAGGTTCCTAGAACACACCCCTATATGCATATAAAAAAATTTCCAATTATATTTTTTTCCTTAGTGCACCTCTCTATGGATGAATTAGCTCTCTTGGACTCTTCTACAGATTATTTTTCTTGTAAAAATAACAAAACATATTTCTTACTAGAACTGATAATCTTTTTGGCCTAATTGGAACTTACCAATAATATCTTTGAATTTCACTTATGAATTTTGGTGATGAAGGATTTTTCATCCTTGATGAAGTGGTAATGGTTTCCTCTCTCCATGAAGATCACATCTAACATGCACATATAGGGACTTCAAAATACAATGCCACATACATCAAGTGCAACTAGATATTACTCTACTTCATTAATAAACTTGACAATAACACCAAATTTTATCCTTCACTATTTTTTTACTTTTATCTCTACCTTCTTGTTGACCCAACCTAAAGGATATTGGCTAGTATGGTCATGATTATATAATCTAGTTTCCTAACTAGATTTGTTGCTATGATATTTTCACATGATCTTGAATCGAATAGAGGAAATATTTGACTTCTTGGAATATATTTTTATATGGAAAAGTATGGTCATTTCCATCTCTTCCTATCAATGAATTCTACTCAAATCACCCCATTCTACAATGATGTGTAGAAAATATTTTCATCCACATCTAAGTTATTTTCCACTTATTTTCTCAAATCGATTCCCATGAGACTTTGCTTAAGTTAACATATTTATTTTAGTTATTTGGATTGTTAATTACTATTTTATGTTTATGCATGTAATAATAGATAAAACAAAATAAAACTCACAAACCACAATGAACACATGAGATGATCTAGGAAACCCTTATGGGAAAAAACCTAGTTGGACAGTGAAGCTGAACTGTACTCTCTTTCACTGAATAGAGATGGATGAAAGTACAACTGATTGAGACTTGTGGCCTATGGGATGATATAATACACAAAGTCTCTATGTTTTCTCTCTCTTTATACACTCCCAAGTACTCTACTCATCTATGAAACAAAATTCACTTGAATATAATGGAACCCCATTTTCTCCTAGCAGCCTCATTATAATGCCTACCAATAGCCTACTAGTGGTTAAGTTTAATTCATTCAACTGTTAATTAGAGTTACAATATTGACTCTCCTAGATACTTCATCATTATCATGTGCCTAACTTATTTTCCATGAATAATGGGGGTTGACATGGGATCCTATTAAATCACAATGGTCAAAAAAGGAAGGTCAAATTTGAAGTTATGGAATCCATTTAGGGTCCTTCTTATGCCATTGGAAAGCTATTTGAGTATATAATATCAATATGGGGCACATATTTAAGAAGAAAATTTTTACACTAAAAATACACCATTTGATTCCTCAAACTACTTTCGAAAGGCTTGAGATCCTAATTTTCCAAAATGGGACCCACCAATAAAAATGGTCCTGTGAGTTGATTCCTCCAATTTTTGCAAAAATATGGATGAAAGATAATATAATGATCCAATATGGAATATACCTCCCCATTTTGTGGGTATTTTGGTTCGAAAAATATTTTACTGAATGAGGTGAGGGAATTTTTCCTCTACCTTCTCCCTAGAGTACCATGTAGCCTTGCTTGGAAGTTGTTCATTCAACCCAATCCGCTAAAGCTCATCTTTCCATTTTTTTTATAGTTATGTACCTATTTACTAATTTATATCATATTTAAACTCTACTAGAGTATCTATTTCCAAATCCTCTATAAAATGTAGGACATATTCATCTTCTTGATCTAGGATTGAAGGCTCATAGAGTTTAAAATTTTATACATTCACCACTAAGTAAATGCATATGTATGGGAGTAGATTAGGTCTATAGGTGTTATCTCCAACCTTTTCTAAAGATAGAATTATGTATATCCTTGATTTACTTTCTGGTACTTTATAGTTTCTCTCTTTTCAATTATAATAATACTATGTCTCCCACTTTGAATGACTTTGATATTCTATGTTTATCATGTTTGGCCTTGTATTTTTCTTGTGATCTCTACATCAAATCCTATACTTGTAGTTGAATCTTCCTAATCTTATAAAAAAGTATCTCTACCCTCAAGGCTTCTCCAGTGATCCTCCATCACTCCTCCTTGTTGTCAATATGCAATGTCCAAAAGTGTTGGTGGAAAATATCCAAAACATGTTTCAATGTGGTCTTATGAGTAGAAGTGTGCACTTGTCTATTATAAGAGTGTTGTGTATATACAATATTTTCATCACATGTGTTTGGTTGCTTATGATTATAAGCCCTAAAAATTTACACCAAAGTCCTATTGACTACTTCTATTTTCCCATCTATTTGTAGATGGAATGTTGTAGACCTCTTCAACTCTGTGCCCATCTTCTCCCACAATGTAGTCCAAAATGCACTATCCCAATATGAAATTTTGATCCTCGGTATCACAAAGTGCACCTAGACTTATCTAAAGAACCACTTCATTTCTTATTTTATACTGATGGTATTTTTACAAGGCATTAGAGCACACATCTTGTTGAATTTTTCAACCACCACAAATAGGTAGTCACATCCCTTCTCGGTTCTTTGTAAACGTCCCACAAATTCGATGGAAATTCTTTCCCAAAAATTAGTGGGTATAAGTAAAGGATTATAATGACCTTGATTTTGTTACTAGGCTTGCTAGTATAACAAACCATGCATCCTCTTATGAACCTAACTACCCCTTCTCACATGCTGGTCTAGTAAACACACCTCTAAAGGTTGGTCATTATCTTCCCCACACCAAAATTCCCAACAATAATGGAGGGGTGAGCCTGTCTAATCAATTTCAATTTCTCACCTTTAGGAATGCATAACTTATCTAACCTTTAGAGTAACCCATTCTCGAGATGGTATTGAACTATGTTATCAGCCTCATGCACATAACTATAGCTTTTCAACTACTGAAAACAACTCCTTGTGGTGTTGTCTTCTATATATGCCTCTATATGCATCATTTGTGAAAGGTTGCATGTGCATAAGAGTTCCCAAATTTGTGATCTTTGATGTGGGTGGGCTTTAAAGCACGTAGACCAACTTATTTTTGTTTCACTTCTTCTACTTGATCACTAAATGAAATTTGCATAGAACACATATTTCATTAAATATGGAAGTATTCAGTGGATCTAAAATTTAGAACTTTAACTCGATTAAGTTTTTTCAAAATGAGGAATTAGAAAGTCACTTAGTTCACTAATTTTAATGTAGATATTCACCATTTTTGTGTAAAAAATATCATGATAAACTTTATAAAACAAATTTATATAAACTTGCTAAAGAAAATCTTTCACATTTTAATCTTGGATTCCTTACATTATCTATTATAATATTTTTTATGGTTTATAGTAAAAGATAAGTTTGTTAAGGTTATTTTATGAAAATAATGATGCGTACGTTACTATTATTAGTCCATTGAATTATAATCTGATATAGTAAATATCATGTATGTGTTAAGTCATGATTATTACTAAGGCAGTGTTGGCACAATTTAAAAGTCTATCACCTTTGCAACACTAGTTATATTATGGTTGAAGATTAAAAAACTCTCAAAGATCATTGAGTTTATACTCGTATTGGAATTAAATTTCAAAATATTTGTGATGCTACCAACCTTCTTGATTGTTTAACTAAACAAAATTATGATGATCTTGAAACACTTCTTTTAATGCTTTTTCGGCATAACAATAAAATTCGAAATAACTTTTAATAATATCTTTTTATCTTCTTATTTACCATAGTTGGTCTTAGTGGATGATAATCATCATTATCACCATCATAATTACATACTATTGTAGAAAGTTTGCACCATTTTAGAGTTGAGGAGAAAAATAAATTTATGATCAAATTAAATGTTGAATGTGAGTAGTAGCATAATTTATTTTTATTTATTAGTTGTACGTTTATGTTAATAAAGAAGTTGATTGAGGCTCGCTTTATGAATAATAGATTAATATGCAAGATATATATTAAGTATAAAGTTATTTAATGACAAATGAAATTTTTAGTAATGTGTCCAATATATAGCATTATTTAGAACTTTAACTAGATTATATTTTTTCAAAATGAGGAATTAGAAAGTCACTTAGTTCACTAATTTTTATATAGATATTCACCATTTTTTGTGTAAAAATTATCATGATAAACTTTATAAAACAAATTTATATAAACTTGAAAAAGAAAATATTTCACATATTAATCTTGGATTCCTTACATTATCTATTTTAATATTTTTATGGTTTATATTAAAAAGATAAGTTTGTTAAGGTTATTTTATGAAAATAATGATGTGTGTGTAACTATTATTAACCGATTTAATTATAATCTGATATAGTAAATATCATGTATATGTTAAGTTACTATTATTACTAAGACAATGTTGGCACAATTTAAAATATTGGAATTAAATTTCAAAATATTTGTGACACTACCAACCTTCTTGATTGCTTACCTAAACAAAATTATGATGATCTTGAAACACTTATTTTAATGCTTTTTTAGCATAACAATAAAATTCAAAATAACTTTTAGTAATATCTTTTTACCTTCTTATATACCATATTCGGTCCTAGTGGATGATAATCATCATTATCGCCATCATCATTACATACTATTGTAGGAAGTTTGCACCATTTTAGAGTTAAGGAGAAAATATTTTTTTAGATCAAAATAAATGTTGAATATAATTTATTTTTATTTATTATTTGTACTTTAATGTAAAAAACGAAGTTGGTTGAGGCTTACTTAATGAATAATAGATTAATATGCAAGCTATATATTAAGTAAAGTTATTCAATGACAAATGATCATAGTAATGTGTCCAATATATACCATCATAGATCCATTTTAAGTGCAGATGTAGGGATCAAATTTCTTCAAGTGCAAACATTTCTAGAGTGAAAGATACAATGTGTTATTTTTAATTGTTGAAACTATATTTTTGAATGCTAAATAGAGTATATATACGAACAAATAATAATTTTAACCATAAAAAAATTATATATATATATATATATATATATATATATATATATATATATGAAGTTGATATTGACATAAATTAGTTAACATAAATCTTCAAATAGTTACTTTTGAAAAGCATAAGATTTAAACATCTAATTCACACATTTTTTTTACTTCTAATTACTTTACAAAATATTCTTTTTTAATATTTTTGTATTTAGAACATAATTTTTATTTTAAAGGGGCACAGACGGACAGACAAACTTACACATCCCCGCATATTGGGTTGTAAAATGAGCTCATCTCAATTACTAATCATTTTAATGATCAAAATCAATCATGAATTAGAATAGTAACAAAGTAGTAAAATTTGATTATTTTCAAATACAACAAGAAAGAGAGAAAAATGATTAAGATATTTATTACAAATGTTTAGTTTTTATCCCTGAAATGTTTAAGGATATTATATTGAAAAGAACATATTAACATTCATCTAAAACTTAGATTCCTTACATTATTTCTATTATCATTAACATTTATATTTATGTATTAAATTTGACTCATGAATACTAGATTGTGTAAAAAAAATCTTACCTATAAAGTTATTTAACAATATATTAATATTGTTTTTCTTACTATTATTGAGCATTTTAAATTCACAATAACTATTTTTCCTAAGTTGAGTACAAATTAATTATACTAGTATAATGTTGGCACCACTTCAAAATCTATAAGAGGAAATATTTTATAATTCTAGTTGTGTTGTTCAATGATCAAAATATTTTTTGTATAAATTAGAGTGCAACAAAATAGGGAATTTGATTTATATCAATTATAATAAGGAAAATTAAGGAAAGCTCACATCAAACATTATATAAGTGTAGCATTTATTCATTAAGTGTTTAAATGGTTTATATTAAATAGAATACTAATTAGGTACTCCACTGTTGTTTTAATATAACAAGTTTAGAAGATGTTTTTAGGTGCATTATTGAATTTGATTATGCATATTTGATATGGTGAGAAGTCATGTTGGTCAAATAAAGGTTTGGAAACTTAAATATTTTATGGCATTGTCATGTAATTTGTATAACACATGATTACATTGAAATATTAAATAATATAAAACTCCTTCAAAAAAAATATGAAGAGAATATTTATACAACAAATATAGAAAAGTGTGTCTGAATGTATATTAATAGATCCTCCAAAAAGAAAATTACATTCATGTATCATATAAACCTACTCTTAAGATATTCGCTCAAGTAGATCAAGAATGGCTTCTACACCATATTTATTTATCTTAGTCTTCTTGCAATGTTATTTCTTTGGCATCCATGCCCACATTATGGTATTAATTGGAATAGAGCCAAGTTATTTGTCATTAGGATTTGGTACCCAATATTGCTCTAAAAAATTTCCATTGTATTTCCCTGACATAGGCTTCCACCAGTCAACCTTTACATGAAGATTCTCACTTTCATTATCCCTGAAGATATCTGAGATGGATTTTTCCATCCAAATCATCTCACCTGCATCCTCATTTCCTAATCTAACTAGCAACATCTTTCCTTTCTCAACGTCAATCATCGGATTGAATGTTGGCTTTGGATTTTTGCATTTGGGTCCAACATATATTGGTTCATTCATCGCATTATCAAAATCTCCATCCATAATACTTGAGATTACTTGGAATGCATTACGATCAACATCAACAATGTGCCTTGTCTTGGGCTAGAAATCCTCAAAAGATGAATCACTTCCATCTAGTATTCTATGATCATTATAGATTCCATCTAATGTATCAAGAAATTTTTCCCAATACATTACTTTATTTTTGCATTCCTCTGTAACAATTGGTGAATCCTCATTCCCAATAGTGTCTTTCCACATTTTTATATATGATGTTATCCCTTCTTTAGTTCTTTTAAATAGACATCATTCTGTTTGGAAGCTAAGAAAGATGGCTTCCCTATGGGAATTATAGGTCGACCTTCATCATCTATATTCCATAACTCAACTGGTTCTGACCACTCAATATCTCTAATTGATTCTTTATACCTTAGTACTGGAACATCATTGAGTATAAGAAATTGGAAGTATTGGACATTAAGATGTCCAACTAGTGCATTTTTTCCCTCCTTAATGTATCCATTAAGGAAACTTTTGAGGTCATAGACCTTGTCAATAAGTGTAGGTGGAAACACTCTACTTTCTTCAATTATGCGATATGTATCCATCACTTCAGGTAAAGAATAAATATCTTTACTTTTTAGGTTGGAAGACATTCTTCCATAGGTTCCACCTATGTCTTCATGGGTGTGCCCCACAAGCAAGAACCCAACCTCAATAGTGATGAAGACACCAAGTGCAGTTAAAAGTGATAGAAAAAAAGATAGCGATTCTTATTATCACTTGTTGCATTGTCCAACTGTAACAACAAATGTGGAGGAAGAGGTTTAAAATCAACATTTTGACTTTTTGAACTTCCATGAGATATAAAATCATCCTTGTACCCTTGACATTTTGAGTAAATGGAGGTGTCAAGTAATGCATTTGTAAGTGGGTTTCTTGAAATTCCACTTTCATAAAATAGATCACCATACATATCCATTTGTGGGTCTTCAAGGTCCCTTAAGCACTTTGCAAGGGATGTAATAGTAAATTGTGATCCCATATGGACAGATGGTAAGGAGAAATGAACAAAACCTCCTGCCTTATGCCCATGTGTAAGCATATCTATCAATGACAAACCCAAATTTGTTCCTACAATAGATTTTGATTTGACACATAGCCTTGGGGTTGAAGTCTTTGTTTTGTCCATTTTATCATGGATAATGCTCAAATACTCCTTTGGAAACCGCTCTGACATAATTCTATGGGCCTAGTAGCAATATCTTCCACACATAACAATCTTGTTATGTTTCGTCAACCTACCTCGTCCCTTTTCTTCCAAATCTTTTGTAGTTGCTGACTTCATTTGTGCTTTCAACACAATACATTCACTGCATTTAATGAAGTTGGTGTTCTTTGAAAATGCCACATCTCGAAACTTAGTATTCTAGATCTTGCTCATTGTTGGCTGTGATATTGATGGGTAATTGAGCTTTTGAAGAGCCTCATTGATCTCTTTTAACAAAGAATTTTGTGTGTAAGTTGAAGGAAGCAGTCTTAAAGGAGTATATGTTCCATCTTCTTCAACTTTGACGTGTTTGGTTTGGTGAAAAATCTAAATTATCTATTACAATTTTGTGCAATATTTCTATGGCTGCCACTGTGTGAGCTCGTGCTTTGCATGTGTTAGTGTTACCATGAATAGCTTTGATCTGTCCATGTTGGAAATAATGCTGGTAGTTATAGAATGTGCTTTGAGGAATTTTATGTATGTTATACCATGCTTTCTTACAAATAATATTCCCATTAAATCTCATGTCCTTTACATTTCTAGCAATAGGTGGTAGGCCATGGCCGCTTGACATGACTATGTTTGACATGAGTGAATTCAAGACAAATTCTCTAATACCATTTGTATTTATTTGTCTCATACCCCTTCTAGCCCCTACAATGGCCTTCCTATCCACATGTTGAAGACAATCTTTTCTACAACATACATCTGCTGCCAAAAGTCGAATTTCTTTCTCTTCATCTATTTTTGTTTGACATTTTTCAATTTTTTTTGTAGCCATAACTCGTTTAATCCTTTTATATGGCCTTGTTACATTCATATCAATTGAGTTTCTATCTTTTTCATTACAAAGGTACCCATCCCATTTGTTTAAGGGATTTGTGTCCTCTATAACATCCCATATCACCATTTCTTTGGGTGGTTCCTTGAACTTTTCCTTGACCCTTAATATCACACCTTTGTTGTCCACACCTTATTTATTGGCCATCTAACCAAACAGTATATAGACTTATCACCAATTCTGCATATCTCACAATTTCCATCTATCTCTTCTAGAAAAACACCAAAATCCATTTCACCTAGTGTTTCACCCTCAACAATGTCATCCTCGCGGACATTAACTAGCATTCCTTTGGCAATGCACATGCTTGTTCCCATGCATTCATGTGTAAGAGAAACCTTTGCACATATGAATTTAACCTTATCTTGGGGAGTATTTATGGCATGATCATGACAGTGAGGCTCCAAATCTGATTCTGGCCAAATTTCATAAGATTCTAATGCACCTGCAAGTGTATGCTCAAATCCTGTTGGATGTGGTAGAGGAGCATTATGTTTTAACACCTTTTCAATTTTAACCACTATGCATCCTTTCTTTACCATATTTCCATGCACTTTATGCCCAAGCTCTGTATTGAATATGGAGCCCTCGCCCACCTTCACTCCATGTTGCAGAAGATTTACCTTGTCTCCAATAGAAAATGTAGAAGAAACATTTGTACCTATAAACAAATGTAAATAATGTTAGTATTTACTCAAAAAAAAACATTTATTATAGTATCAATAATATATAACACATGCTTCAATATTTTGATTTACGTATGTGGTGTCTCAAATCCACAATCTTCCATGGATGTATGTCCCCTTCATTAACATCATCATCAATCAAATGTGGTTGAATGACATCAATTATCAAAATTGCAACATAACCAGCATTAACCCTTTCTCCAACATAATAAGTTCCAGACTTTGTAGATTCAACCCTTGCTAGCCCAATGACTTGATCATTAATAAGGAGATCAACATAGTTCCCTTTTGCCAAAATTATATTTTCCATTGTAGCTTGCATCAATTCTATAACAACAATTACATCGTAACTTGTAATTAAAAGAATGAACCGTGTAAAGTGTGACTTTATATTTTCCCAAAAACACACAACTTACGAAAAAGTAATATAGATGCAAAAATAAAAATCGAATGGTAGTCATGTTGTATGTAATGAAACATTGTTTCCTCAAATGAAAGCTAACAATCAATATCAATCCTTCTACTACAAACATAAGCATATTTCTAGAAGCAACATTACATGGTCAAATAATTCTAGCACATGCTAGATTTCCTTCTAGCACAAACACAAACACATTTCCAATAACAATATTCTAAGGCAAAGGAAATCCACCACATGCTAAATTTTATTCTAACATAAATAGAAGCATATTACTCATAGAAACATTTCAAAGTAAAAGAAATCTTACACATTCTAGAGTTTATTGTAGTACAAACACAATCACATTGCCAAAAATAACATTGCAGTGTAGAAGATATCTAGCATACGCTTGATTTACTTCTAGCACAAACAAAAGCACATTGCCAACAATAACATTGTAGGGCAAACAAAATCCAACAAAATCCAACAACTTCTATCACAAACACAATCACATTTCCAATAACAACATCGCAAGGTAAAATAAATTTAAAAGATGCTAGCTTTACATGTAGCATAAATACAAGCATACTACCAATAACAACATTTCATGCCAGAAGAAATCTAGTGCATGCTATATTTCCTTCTAACACAAACAAAAGCACATTACCAAGGTGAAGGAGATCTAACACGTGTTAGATTTCCTTCTATAATAAACAACCAAATTGAAAACAACAATATTGCATAGCAAAAGAAATCTAGCACAACTTCTAGCCCAAACACAAACACAACATTTCCAATAACATTGCCAAAGTGATGGAAATCTAACAATTGCTAGATTTCATTTTATCATAAACAACCAAATTGACAACAACACTATTGCAAAGAAAAAGAAATCTAGCATAGTTTCTAGCCCAAACACAAGCACATTTCCAATAAAAATATTGCAAGGTGAAAGAAATTTAATGTATATTAGCTTTACATGTGGCACAAATACAATCATACTACCAACAACAACATTGCATCCCAAAAGAAATCTATTGCATGTTATGTTTATTTTTAAAACAAATCAACAAAGTGTAATGGTGATTCTCTGTTGTGAAGACCCATATGAAAAGTGGCATAATGCTAATAAGACCAATGCAACTACTGCAGGATAGCCACTCACCTTTCCCTTTATCTTACAAAAACTCCTAGGTGTGAAATCCTTTTTTTGCTGAGTGTTTGCTTGTAAGAGGGGAAAGTAATGAATAATTCTTCTTGCTAGAATAAATTTCTTTGGGGAAAACAGGGTGAAAAACATGAAGCCTCATCTCCTTACCAAGAAAGTAAGGCTAACTAGGCTCAATTGATATCCATGCCTGATTGTTAAAATTGGCAACTAGGGCCAAACTCCATGTGGGTCATCTTTTTTTTTTTTTAACTACATGGTGAATCAATAATTGTCAGTCCTAATCTATGGGAGACCCAGGATCAATCCTCATAGCTGCCTCTATAACACTAGGAGTACATCCAACTACCTGCAAGTTGATATAATAAGATCCTATGATTTTAGCAAGAACAAGACTCTCGTGCCGCCAAGGCGAGGGTGGGGAATCTGCTCCTCGAGCCGCCACCACAGCAGGTCAGTGTACTCAATGAGATTTGAACTGCAGTCTCCTAGGCTTCGCCCAAGTAGACTTACCATCAAACCACACATCACAGTACCCATGTAGGTCACCTTATTAATGGAAGATGATATTTTTCTTGGATCCCTCTCATCGAGAGGTGTAGGATTGATATAAAGATCATCCGATTCCGATAAGTATTCATGGAGATATGAATTTATTTGTGTTATGGGACAATTCGTCAAGGTCAGTTAACAACCAAATAAACCCCACTTGTGCTCAACATTTTAGTATAAATAGAGGTGGCCTTCAAGTCATTTTAACACACTTGGGATCTCTTCCTCTCCACTTGTCTTTGGGTTTTAGTAGGAGGAGAGATCCTAAGGGATAACGCTGCCCTAATCCAGAGGGAAAAAGCCGGAACTGCCGAGAAGTACCGAAATTGCCAGGAATAGCCGGAAAAGCTAGAACTGTCGGGAATAGCCGGAATTGCCAAAACTGTCGGGAATAGTCGGAACAGTCGGGAAGCTGACGCAGAGGGCAGAAGCCCGAATTGCCAGGAAAAGTCGGAACTGGTTGACTGCCGGAACGACTGGGAATAGCTGAAAAAGTCGAAACTATCGAGAATAGCCAGAATTGCTGGAACTGTCGGAACTGTCGGGAATAGCCAGAAGTGGCGGAATCGCCGGGAACTCTCGAAACTGCCGGAAAAGCCGGAACTGTCGGGAATATGCGGAATTGCCAGGAATCGTCGGAACTGACAGGAACAATGGGAACCAGTGATCAAATTTGAAGGGCAGGTCTTAATTTTATTTAGAAGGGCGCACATTGAGGTCACCCTTCTATAATGAAAAGCACAAAAAAATGAAATTCAACTGACAACAGTAAATTATTTTCAAATTTCTTTTTTTTTAACACATGGTGAATTAGTAACTGTTTGGTTGGAACTAACGCTGTGAGTTCCAAGACAACATACTATTGGTTGTCGATGTCTTTACAATGTTGCAAGCTGCAAGATATTCCTCAGTTTATCAAGAACAATAACCCCTTCCAACACAGCTGCAAGTCTAGTATTTATCATACAATTCATACACATTGTAACTGACACGTGACAAGCCAACTGTGATCATAACATTTATGTTCACCAAATCTTATGTTTTCTGTCTTTTTCCTTGAATTATTGTCATATTAAGCAGAGGTTGGTGTAAGAACATCCAAAAAAGAATTAGTTTGAGTTTACACCTTGTGTTAATTAGGTTCTGGCAATAATTTTGATGGGTAAACTAAGTTTCCAGGAAAAATTTTCAATTTCAAATATGATGTTTAAGCATGTGGCAAAAAAAGCAAAGCTCTAAAAAATTCTCTGTTTCTGAAAATTTTGCAGACTTTGAACAATGGACTATTAGTCAAACACCATGATCAGAAGGCCATAGAAAATGTATTTCTAGAGCTAAAAACCCATGGAATGAATGCCGCTATAATGGGTTGAGAAACATTCACCTTTTCTCATGGCATGAACATTGTAGATAATATTTGTCTCGGGTAACTATATGCGGGATGAGGCATCCTCAATGGCATACTATCACTGTAATGGATACTACTATGGGGGAGGAATCGATGGGTGATTCCCTGAAGGACATGTCTCTTCAGCTTTCTGTTGATGGTGAGAAATATTCCATCAATGGCTCTCTAGATAATTCTACCAAAGTTGACAAACTTCTGGCACCAAAGGGCGACCCAGAACTTATTTTGGATAAACTAAAAAGGGCATCGCTATCTTTTAACATTGAAGAAACTGAACCTAAGCCAAGGCCTCCAGCGAATAACCTGATTGTCTCAAACAAGTATCCTGCACTGAGAAATAAGAAGAAGCTTTTTGTTATAGCTGTGGACTGCTATGATTACAGTGGCAATGTATATCCCCATATGTTGGAAATAATTCAAGAGATAATCAAAGCTGTGCGTTCTGATGCAACAACAACAAGATTTTTCGGTCTTGTACTATCAACTACATTAACAGTTGATGAAACTCTGGGGATGTTGAAGTCTGGCAATATATTGCCTCTTGAATTCAATGCTTTAATTTGTAGCAGTGGGAGTGAACTTTACTATTCAGCAATTCCTGCTTATCCTGATAACTTGGGAGGACTTTGGCTTCTTTCCTTTTATAATTTAGGTTGTTGGGACATTATGAATTATGACTTATGCTACTCATATATTTCGTTAATTTTTTATTCATTGGATATTAAATAGTTGGGACTTAATGACTTAGGCCTAACAAGGGATTAGTTGAAGGTGCTTTGGTTAGGATTTTGATTTGGATGGTGTTTCTAATGATGAGAGCTCAATTGAACTGTAAACTGTATTGGTGAGACAGTGGAATTTAATTTATTCTTATTACTATTTGATTCAATTGAACTGTAAACTGTATTGGTGAGACAGTGTAATTTATTCTTATTACTATTTGATTCAATTGAACTGTAAATTGTATTGGTGAGACAGTGGAATTTATTCTTATTACTATTTGATTCATTCATGCTATTAAGGCATTAAATTTAATTTTTGTCTTGATGTTTGAATCACATATTCTTAGAGGTAAGTGAAAAATATAGATATCAAAGCAAAATGAGTAACTTACAGATCTATTTGTATTTAGTCTTGCTCCTTCACATCGCATAAACAACAGGACCTAGATATATATATTGAAGCATAATGTGAAGTTCTATGAAATCCAGTATGCTATGAACTTATTAAGTCTCTCAAATGCACTCCTCTCCAAGCATAAATCGTGCTTAAACCTTGCTTGACAGGCGTCTGCTGAATGATGAATCTACGATCCTCTCCAATCGTCGTCAAACCTTGCTTTACGGGCAGCCTGCAGGCACAACCGCTAACTTGCATCATATGCACAAGTTACAATTAGAAAAAGAAATTCAAAACGAAATTGTTGTTTTTGAAATGGGAGCAACTTCGAATTTGGAAACTATTGTTTATGAAATGGGATTTAACATCAATTGAGAAAGGAAATTCACAAGTTCAACCATTGTAATTTGTGATAGACCCACAGTGCACTGACAATTTGGAATTTGGAATTCCCAAAATCTGGATTTTAGAAAAAAATGAAATTTAAAAAAATAAATTGGACAGGTTGACAACTTAACAACCCTTCTTAAAAAAATTTATAATATTATTCTAATTTTTTTTTAAATGGAAAAATTCAAATTTAATTTTTTTTTTTGAATAGCAAAATTTTCTTCCTACTTTTGCATTGTGCCAGAGGCCCTTTGAAGGGCTCTGACGTGTTCAAATTTGATTACTGGTGGGAACTACCGGAACATCCACAAAGCTGACACAGATGAAAAAAGCTGGAACTGTTAGGAAAAGCCGGAACTGCTGGAACTGCCAAAATTGCCGGGAATAGCCGGAATTGCCGGAACTGCTGGGAATAGCTGAAATTGCCAAAACTGCTAGGAACTATCGAAACATGCGGGAAAGTTAATGTAGAGGGTAGAAGCCGAAATCACTGGAACTGCCGGGAACAGCCGGAATTGTCAGAACTGTCGGGAACAGCCGGAATTGTCGGAACTGTCGGAACTGCCGGGAACTGCCGGAACTGTCAGGAGCTGATATTTTTCTTGGATCCCTCTCATCGAGAGGTGTAGGATTGATCTAAATATCATCCGATTCTGATAAGTATTCATGGAGATATGAATTTATTTGTGTTATGGGACAATTCGTCAAGGTCGGCCAGCAACCAAATAAACCTCACTTGTGCTCAATGTTTTAGTATAAATAGAGGTGGCCTTCAAGTCATTTTAACACACTTGGGATCTCTTCCTCTCTAGTTGTCTTTGTGTTTTAGTAGGAGGAGAGATCCTAAGGGATAATGCTGCCCTAATCTAGAGGGCAGAAGCCAAAACTACTGGGAATAGCCGAAAAAGCCATAACTGTCGGGAATAGCCGGAATTGCCAGAACTGTCAGAACTGCCGGGAATAATCGAAACTGTCAAGAACAGGTGGAACTGTCGGGAAGCTGACGCAGAGGAAAAAAGCCGGAATTGCCGGAACTGCCAGAACTGTCGGGAAAAGCCAGAAAAGCTGGAAAGGTCAAAACTGCCGGAATAGCCGGAAATAGCCAGAATTGTCGGAACTGCCAGAACTGTTGGAATTGTCGGGAATTCCTAGAACTGTTGAGAATAGCCAGAAAAGTAGGAACTGTCAAAACTTATGGGAATAGCCGGAACTACCGGAACTGCCGTGAATAGTCGAAATTTTCGGAAACAGCTGGAACTGCCGAAACAGCCAGGAATAGCCAAAATTGTCGGAACTGCTGGGAATAGTCGAAACTGTCGAGAACAACTGAAATTGCCGAGAATAGTCGGAATTGCCAGAATTACCGAAATAGCCAAAACAGCAGGGAATAGCCAGAATTGCCGAAACTCTTGAAACTGTCGGGAATAGTCGAAACTGTTGACAACAGCTGGAACAGCCGGGAAGCTGACGTAAGGGACATAAGTCGGAACTGCCAGAACTGTCGAGAAAAGATGGAATTGCCGAAACTGTCGAGAAAAGCCGGAAAGGTTGGAACTGCCAAAACTGCCGTAAATAGCCAGAATTATCGGAACTGCCAAAACTACCAGAATTGCTGGAATTATCAGGAATTGCCAGAACTACCGAGAATAGCCAGAAAAGTTGGAACTGTTGAAACTGACGGGAATAGTCGGAACTACTAAAACTGCTGTGAATAGTCGGAACTGTCAGGAACAGCTGGAACTGGCGAAACAGCCGGGAAGCTTACGCAGAGGGTAGAAGTCAGAACTGCCGTGAAAAGATGGAAATGTCGAAACTGCCGGGAATCGCTGGAATTGCCGGAACTGCCGGGAACAGCCGAAATTTCTGAAACTGCCGGGAACTGTTGGGAGCAACATAAATTGTCAGAACTGCTGGGACTGCTGGGAACAGCCGGAATTGCCAGAACTATCAAGAACAGTCAGAACTGTCGGGACTACCAGGAACTGTTGGAACTGTCGGGAACTGCCGGAACAACCAGAGCATTTGTCTCCGAAGGAGAGCAGCATGCAAGGGACAACTAACTAACATTGGGATAGTTGTATGGTACTTAGCAGCAAATACATCAAGCATACAATGTTACAACTAGCATGCAAGGGACAACTAGCATGCAAGGGATAGCTAGCATGCAAGGGACAGCTAGCATGCAACAACAAGCATGCTAAGGAAAACAAGCAAGCTAGAGACAACAAGTAAGCAAGATGCAGCAGCACATAGGTTAGTATGGCAACATGGTGCAATAATGGCACATAATGTTGTACATTGATGGGTAAAGTCATGATTAATGAAGCATGATGAGATGTAGCATAGTGATGATGGATGTAGCATGGTGCAACATGATGACGAAATGCAACACAATGATAGGTGAAGGAGTCACCTTAGAGAATCAGTTGAAGCAACATGTCTTCAACTGATCTCATGTATCATCTTCTTAGAGATGATCTATGCACTTATCTAGATAAGTCAAAATGTTGACTTTTTGTAAACGTACTATCTCTCTCTCTGCTGAACTATTGAAGAACATATAAGAAGAATTGATCAAGGGTTTCCCCACCTTGGGGTTTGTCACTGGCTAGCACCACATCTTGTGTCCTCTTGTCTTGGCTTGTCTTCTGCGATTTATGTTTATGTTCTATCTGTAGTTTACTTTAATGCTGATGTGATTGCTAATCTAGAAACGATATTGAGCTAACTGTGAAAATTGAAATAAATTGCTCTAAGCATAGAACATACCTAAAATTAACATCGATGAACTATATTAGTGGTAAAAAATTTTGTTTGCACTACGATTGGTAATGTACCTTGAAAGACACACGTGCTATCATCTTCATAATGTTAATAGTTACACATCCATGACATCTCTAGTTCTTCCAACTTCTATGACATAATCAATGTAGTTGAAGCCTTCGAGATTTCTGGATCCAATGTTCTTAGAAGAATGTGGCAAGCTCAAAAGTTAGTGTCCAAGTAGTTACTCACCTTTATCACAAGTTGACCAACTAGTTTTCCTATTCTAGATTACTCTCAAGATCTCCTTACATGCCACAAACAAAAGAAGGTATCGTAAAGACAATCTCTCTCTGTTTCTAAAGGAAAACAATCTCTGTTTAATGACAAAAGATATTTATTTATTTATTTTTGGAACAGTTGCCTTGAGAACATTGCCAGAGAAATCATAATACATGAAGAGTTTATATACTCTCAAAATCTTCCAAGATCACGTAATCACAATTGAGCGTCAGCAACTATACAGTTATGAGGCAGCCTAACCCATATTCATGTAATCAGTTTTCCTTTAGATGATTATGTAATAAACAACTATACAGACAAACATGTATTTTATTGACAAGAATCTATAAACCCCTATGAAGGTCTTACAAGGAAAGGAACATTTATACCAGGAAGATCCACTTGAAGAAATCAATTCCTGCTGGCTCAACCAATAAAGGTCGTTGTGCAATCAGGAGTTACCAAGCAATAATCCCACATAGCAGTTTCCAAGTTTTGCTAGCATCTTATTAAAAAAGTTTCATTTCTCCCCATGTAGGTTGACCATACCAATGTAAAGTTTCATTGTTAAAAAGTTTAGGGCCTCCTTGGTAAAACCATGCATGTCATATTCAGTGACTATGGAATACTCTGAGGTAGATTTTGTAATAAATTTTGTTCATCAATAGAGTTTTGGTATTTTCTGGCTAAGTTAAGGCATCAACACCAAAACTGTTATGAATAACCTAGTCAAGTCTCAAGAGAGAACCTCTTTGTCTCATCTCTATATCAATCCATGAAATGGTGGAGGGCCTAACAACATTCTCTTTTAATGACTCAACCTAGACCAAATTGACAAGCTATATTCCTACCTAACCAAACATTAACCATGTTTTTGTTTCCTCATAAAAAGATATCAGTCTAGGGGATATCCTGATGCAAAATGTACATCTCAGCAGACGATTTTGATACCTTGTTTTAGGAGATTAAACTGCTGGCCTTTCTTCTGTGGTGACTTTCCAAACCCAATATCTCCTCCATAAGATTACTATCGTATTGAATCTAAAACCATTTAACTATGATTAATTGGTAGCATATACAATTTGCAAGGAAGGGTCACAGTTTTAGGTTTCGACCATTTAGTCAGGTTTATAGCTTAAATGGCAGTTTCATTCTTTGAGTTAAACTATATTTGACATATATGATATAACTGACCTAGTCTATTTTTATGTCACTACTAAAACAATCCATGAAATGTGCATGCAAGGTCTAAAATCAATGCTTAACTTGGCTTCCATAGTAATGTTCCACATTTGAATGGACTTCCCAAAACATTGCATTGTGTTTATATAATGCTTCATGCATCTCTAGTGAAAACTAAAGGCTAGATGCCAAATGTGTTTGTCAGATGTTGCTTATGAATGCATAGATAAGATTGGTTTATTTCATATATTCTCAAGAGAGAGCCTCTTTTGTCTCATCTTTATATCAATCCATGAAATAGTGGAGAGCCTAACAACTTTCTCTTTTAATCACTCAAGCTAGACCAAATTGACAAGCTGTATTCCTACCTAACCAAACATTTTCTATGTTTTTTCTTCCTCATGAAAAGATACCAGTCTAGGGGATATCCTGATGCAAAATGTACATCTCAGCAGACTATTTTAACACCTTGTTTTAGGAGATTAACCCACTGGCCTTTGTTCTACGATGACTTTCCAAACCCAATAGCTCCTCCATAATATTACTCTCGTATTGAATCTAAAACCATTTAACTATGATTAATTAGTAGCACATACAATTTGCAAGGAAGGGTCACAGTTTCAGGTTTGGACCATTTAGTAAGGTTTATAGCTTAAATGGCAGTTTCATTCTTTGAGTTAAACTATCTTCGACATATATGATATAACTGACCTAGTCTATTTTTATGTCACTACTACAACAATCCATGAAATGTGCATGCAAGGTCTAAAATCAATGCTTAACTTGGCTTCCATAGTAATGTTCCACATTTGAATGGACTTCCCAGAACATTGCATTGTGTTTATATAATGCTTCATGCATCTCTAGTGAAAACTAAAGGCTAGATGCCAAATGTGTTTGTCAGATCTTGCTTATGAATGCATAGATAATATTGGTGTATTTCATATATTCTCAAGAGAGAGCCTCCTTTGTCTCATCTCTATATCAATCCATGTAATGGTGGAGAGCCTAACAACCTTCTCTTTTAATCATTCAAGCTAGACCAAATTGACAAGTTGTATTCCTACCTAACCAAACATTTTCCATGTTTTTGCTTCCTCATAAAAATATATCAGTCTAGGGGATATCCTAATGCAAAATGTACATCTCAGCAGACTATTTTAACACCTTGTTTTAGGATATTAACCCACTGGCCTTTGTTCTGTGGTGACTTTCCAAACCCAATAGCTCCTCCATAAGATTACTCTTGTATTGAACCTAAAACCATTTAACTATGATTAATTGGTAGCACATACAATTTGCAAGGAAGGGTCACAGTTTCAGGTTTCAAGCATTTAGTCAGGTTTATAGCTTAAATGGCAGTTTCATTCTTTGAGTTAAACTATCTTTGACATGTGTGATATAACTGACCTAGTCTATTTTTATGTCACTACTACAACAATCCATGAAATGTGCATGCAAGATCTAAAATCAATGCTTAACTTGGCTTCCATAGCAATGTTCCACATTTGAATGGACTTCCCAAAACATTGCATTGTGTTTATATAATGCTTCATGCATCTTTAGTAAAAACTAAAGGCTAGATATGGGAAAACTCGCTTTAAAATTTACAAAATACATTAAGGCAGTTTCTGTTCGAACTCTCTATCTATCTAGTTATATGTGTATGTCTCTTTATGAGAAGCAAGAAAACCTTTTGGCCAGGAGGTAGAGGGGAGACAAGAGAATGTTTATGATGACTTACAGTCTAGAAAATAGACAGCACATGTTATTAATGATGTCAAGAAGAGTCTACCTCTTCTGCATTCGATAGTCTCAATAAAGGAACCATGTCATCTCTCAAAGGCCTCCAAGAAAAAAATGAGAATGGAAAGCAAGTAATTCCATTACCTGGGTTTGGTATTTTGTTTCTTCCACCTTGCAGCAATTAAATGATCAACATCGTTGTTTCATGGACTGTCAATAGGGAGCAAATCAAAGAGGAAGAGGAATTCTTTAACTATTCATGAAACTACTACATGGGCACCTAAAATTAGCTATGATAGGAATCCATAGACTATGCCCTTACAAGCCTGGGTGAAGATGGCTCAACTTAGTTGTTAGAAGAACAATTATTTTCTCTGCCAATGAGGTAAATTGGATTCACCTTTATGATAGCATGAATACTAGTATTATTTCAGTGATTTCTGAGGCATTTCCATTCACATATTATCATAAATAAATGACTTTCAACTATTTGAATCACGGTACAATCACTACCTTGACTACTTTAAAGGAAATTCACTACAAAAATGGATTTGGTTAGCCCTCCCTAAATACGATTGTGGAAAGATTTGCTTGGCATGAAATAGGGTTAATTAATAATTCATATATCTAGCCTTAATAATCACAGAACATGCCAAATTGCTATTGGAATAGCATATCCAATCAAGGAAGTCCAAGCCATCAATTCTCCAAACTAGTACTGAATTACACACAGTAGTAGTGCCATGCTGAAAACTAAATTATAACTGAAAACTGCCACAAACATATTAGACGGGTCCTATTTTTCTGTCTTTCTATATACGATGTTCATATAAATAGATAAATATTGAAATAAATAGATTGCTAATTGCTTCCGAAGACAACAAAAATAATTCAGAGACCCCAATTCACCAGCCTAATTAGTTCAGAGATCCAACTTCAAGGTTTTACCAAGTTGCAAACTGTCATTCTGGGAATATAAATGATAAATTATAATTAAGCAAATGCTGGCACACATCCGACCATACTACATCAGTCCCTTTTTCTGTTCCTCCATAAATAATGCTGATATACTAGAGATAAAAATGAATATCAATAGGGTATTTATTACTTCCAAAGGCGGTGAAAAAACTTTTTAATGGTTTATTGATTCCAAATGGAAATGGACACAATAAATCTGTATATGGATATTCAACTCTTTTCAAATCAAAATAGCCTCCGAGCATGACCTGTACAAATATGAAATAGCCATCAATTGTCCAAACTAGTATTGAATTGCACAAGGATTATAACAATATAAACTCTGTTCAAGGAACACTGAGCAGCATTGTTCATAAAATGCCATTTCTCACCTCAACACAAGCACAAAACCAAATCATCTCTGTGTTGTACACTTGTGCTGAAGAAGCCACAAATGCACATAAAGATGCACCCTAAATTTGCAAGATGGGATTTAGATGGGGATTTGTTTCTTCCTAAATTGCTATGGATTTTGTTTCTTCCTAAATTGCTATGGGATTTTGTTTCTTCCATAGCAATGTTCCACATTTGAATGGACTTCCCAAAACATTGCATTGTGCTTATATAATGTTTCATGCATCTCTAGTAAAAACTAAAGGCTAGATATGGGAAAACTCACTTTAAACTTTACAAAATACATTAAGGTAGTTTCTGTTCGAACTATCTGTCTATCTAGTTATATGTGTATGTCTCTTTATGAGAAGCAAGAAAACCTTTTGGCCAGAAGGTAGAGGGGAGACAAGGGAATGTCTATGATAACTTACAGTCTAGAAAATAGATAGCACATGTTGTTAATGATGTCAAGAAGAGTCTACCTCTTCTGCTTTCGATAGTCTCAATAAAGGAACCATGTCATCTCTCAAAGGCCTCCAAGAAAAAAAATTAGAATGGCAAGGAAATGATTCCACTACCTGGGTTTGGTATTTTGTTTCTTCCACCTTGCAACAATTAAATGATCAGCATCATTGTTTCATGGACTGTCAATAGGGAGCAGATCAAAGAGGAAGAGGAATTCTTTAACTATTCATGCAACTACTACATGGGCACCTAGAATTAGCTATGATAGCCTTCAAAGAGAGTCCTATAAGACAAACATGTTCAACAGAAAATAACATTCTATTTCTTGATCAGTCAAACCATACAAGTATTCCAAACAAAAACTGTGGGGAATTTTGTTTTATATCAATAACATCATCTAGTCCAATTGCTGAAAATACTAGTTAGTTTTTTACTAAGCTATGTGGCCTCAACTAAACAGGTCATCAAGAACAAAATGTTTGACTTATGGTTGAATCAACCTTCATAACAAAGACATAGTGAATTCTTTCATTCCGTATTATGTCTCGATTTGTAGATGGAAATGCAGTTTGTGTGGAGAACTAGGGTAGTAAGGGTATCTCAGATGCCGAGTTTTGTCTATCTCATGATAGCTATAATGGTCATAGAGACAAAATATGTATGGTGGAACTGACAAAGACAATATTTGAAAGAAACCAGGGGACGGGGCCTGAAATTTCTTAACAAAAGCCTTCATAATTCAAAGTCAATACATTCACATGATCAAGATGACCTTTGCAACTCATAATGCAACAATAATTTTGCAGTGAGCCCTACCCCACTTTCAACATGATGTCGATAAAAATGCTATTATGATGGCCCTCGCAAGAATGATTGTACTGAATTTCAACTTACAGTTCAGTCTTTCCACTACTTGTAAACATGGATATTTTCAATTTTGAGGGTTGGAAAATGTGTTTTTTAATGCTCCAGATGTTATTAACAAACAGGGTTTAGGTTTTGCAGGTCAGGCATTGTGCTATTGAACAAAATCTATGACCATTTTGACGACTTATGATGGGACTTACAGTTCAGTCTTTCCACTACTTGTAAGCATGGATATTTTTTCAATCCTGTACATTTATTTTATTCCTATCATATAACTATTCATGCAACCACTGCATGGGCACCTAGAATTAGCTATGATAGCCTTCAAAGAGAGTCCTACAAGATAAACATGTTCAACAGAATATAACATTCTATTTCCTGATCAGTCAGACCATACGAGTATTCCATACAAAAACTGTGTGGATTTTTGTTCTATATCAATAATATCATCTAGTCCAATTGCCGAAAATAATAGTTAGTTTTGTTCTAAGCTATGTGGCCTCAACTAAACAGGTCATCAAGAACAAAATGTTGGACTTATGGTTGAATCAACCTTCACAACAAAGACACAGTGAATTCTTTCATTCCAGTCTTATGTCTCGATTTGTAGATGGAAATGCAGTTTGTGTGGAGAAATAGGGTAGTAAAGGTATCTCAGATGCTGAGCTTTGTCTATCTCATGATAGCTACAATGGTCATAGAGACAAACTATGAACAGTGGAACTGACAAAGACACTGTTTGAAAGAAACCCGGGGACAGGGCCTAAAATTTCTTGACAAAAGCCTTCATAATTCAAAGTCAATACATTCACATGATCAAGATGACTTTTTCAAGTTAGAATGCAACAATAATTTTGCAGTGAGCCCTACCCCAATTTCAACATGATGTCGATAAAAAGTCTATTATGATGGCCCTCCCAAGAATGATTGGACTGAATTTCAACTTACAGTTCAGTCTTTCCACTACTTGTAAACACGGATATTTTCAATTTTGAGGGTTGGAAAATGTGTTTTTTAATGCTCCAGATGTTATTAACAAATGGGGTTTATGTTTTGCAAGTCAAGCATTGTGCTATTAAACAAAATCTATGTCCATTTTGACGACTTATGATGGGACTTATAGTTTAGTCTTTCCACTACTTGTAAGCATGGATATGTTTCTTCCTAAATTGCTATGGATTTTGTTTCTTCCTAAATTGCTATGGGATTTTGTTTCTTCCATAGCAATGTTCCACATTTGAATGGACTTCCCAAAACATTGCATTGTGTTTATTTAATGCTTCAGGCATCTCTAGTAAAAACTAAAGGCTAGATATGGGAAAACTTGCTTTAAACTTTACAAAATACATTAAGGCAGTTTCTGTTCAAACTATCTGTCTATCTAGTTATATGTGTATGTCTCTTTGTGGGAAGAAAGAAAACCTTCTGGCTAGGAGGTAGAGGGGAGACAGGAGAATGTCTATGATAACTTACAGTCTAGAAAATAGATAGCACATGTTGTTAATGATGTCAAGAAGAGTCTACCTCTTCTGCTTTCGATAGTCTCAATAAAGGAACCATGTCATCTCTCAAAGGCCTCCAAGAAAAAATTTAGAATGGAAAGGAAGTAATTCCACTACCTGGGTTTGGTATTTTGTTTCTTCCACCTTGCAGCAATTAAATGATCAGCATCATTGTTTCATGGACTATCAATAGGGAGCAGATCAAAGAGGAAGAGGAATTCTTTAACTATTCATGCAACTACTGCGTGGGCACCTAGAATTAGCTATGATAGCCTTCAAAGAGAGTCCTACAAGACAACCATGTTCAACAGAAAATAACATTCTATTTTCTGATCAGTCAGGCCATACGAGTATTCCATACAAAAACTGTGGGGATTTTTGTTCTATATCAATAACATCGTACAGTCCAATTGCCGAAAATACTAGTTAGTTTTGTCCTAAGCTATGTGGCCTCAACTAAACAGGTCATCAAGAACAAAATGTTGGACTTATGGTTGAATCAACCTTCACAACAAAGACACAGTGAATTCTCTCATTCCAGTCTTATGTCTCGATTTGTAAATGGAAATGAAGTTTGTGTGGAGAACTAGGGTAGTAAGGGTATCTCAGATGCTGAGCTTTGTCTATCTCATGATAGCTACAATGGTCATAGAGACAAACTATGAAAAGTGGAACTGACAAAGACACTGTTTGAAAGAAACCAGGGGACGAGGCCTGAAATTTCTTGACAAAAGCCTTCATAATTCAAAGTCAATACATTCACATGATCAAGATGACTTTTGCAAGTAAGAATGAAACAATAAATTCGTAGTGAACCCTACCCCAATTTCAACATGATGTCGATAAAAATTCTATTATGATGGCCCTCCCAAGAATGATTGGACTAAATTTCAACTTACAGGTCAGTATTTCCACTACTTGTAAACATGGATATTTTCAATTTTGAGGGTTGGAAAATGTGTTTTTTAATGCTCCAGATGTTATTAACAAACGGGGTTTATGTTTTGCAGGTCAGGCATTGTGCTATTGAACAAAATCTATGACCATTTTGACGACTTATTGTTATAGACAATTTTGTGCCTTACAGCAACAAGCATGAATTGTCAATAATCCAAGGGATCCAAAGTTCCCTAAACATGATGTTCCTACCCCTAGAGGAACAAGGTTAGCAAACCAACAGCTCTCAGATCAGTTCTCCACCTGAAAACACTCAAAAACAAGCAATCCTGAAATCAAAGCAGGTGCTCCACTAGGTTTCTGCGCTGAAACTCAGTTGCTCCATGGTGTACCTGCATTGCAAAGCAAGTGGGACAAAGGCCACCTGCGCTGAGCGAGAAGGGACAAGTGGCACAGTGAGTCATTGCTTTGGAATCTTCCAAAAATGACACTTGGATCAGGTATTTCGCCTTGTGATGAGTCAGAGGCTCTGTTTCTCCAAGTGGAAGCAAAGTTCTCCAAGTGGACTCAAGAACTGAAGATCAACTAAATATTAACTGAAGAGAGAGAGGACACAAGGCAGCTACACATCAGTTGCAAGCTGACTCATCCTTTCTCAATTCATCTATATATTGAGCTCTCTCCTATGAGCTCAGGAGGCTGGAATTTGGTGCAAAGTAATGATATGCTGTTGGTTTCATTCTTGAGTTATTGGGTGATTGTTTGAGAGAGGTGAAGAAGAGCAATTCTTTCTGCTGGGAGGTGTTGCTGGGTTGGAGCCTGCAATGGTTGTAATACTCTCAGAACCTTTATTTCTTCATTAATAAAAGCTATTGAGGTTCTTCTATGTGCTTTTGTTCAATTATATATTGTGATGATTGCATGTTTGGTTTACACTAATCCATGAACCAGTTATGATTGCATGCCTCTTGTAGTTTCCTTCTTTGTTATTGTGCAGGATCTCATTGCAGCTGGGTGAGCAGAACAACAAAGAGCTAGGAGCAAGCGGCCAAAGAGGAGAGTTTGGATTCGACATTAAGCGCAAGGCAACGGTTAGTGCTTCCTCCATTCTCTTTTGCTTTCATAAAGAAGTAAACTTTCATTAGTTTGTTTTACAGTTGTTGCTAAGGAACTGTCACCCTTAGAGTGGGTTAGGGTCATCCGAGTCGGATACTTTTCCCTACAACAAACTGGCGACTCCGCTGGGGATCGTATCCGTTTGATTGTGTTTGTAGTATTTTGCTATTCATTTCCTGAACAAAAGAGTACCAAATCGAAAAGCTTTTGACTATATCAAAAGCGAAGTAGAGGGCAGCTACTCTTGCTCATTTTCTGAGCAAATTCATGATTTGAAGAGCTGATCTACAAGGATCCTTGTAAGCTCTTAGTGATAGCTTTGCACCTTCCTAATCATCCCTTTGAGTGTGGTTGACTGATTGCTTCTGATTTGAGCAAAAACCGTGCATTTTTGAGAAAATTATGACCCGGAAACTATGAAAACGCAATTCTCGTTTTCCAAAGCAGGTAGTACACAGGCTACCTGCTTTGCAACGCAGGTCCCAAAGGGGCTACCTGCGCTGAGAGCCAGTTTGGCTGTGCAGAGCCTGCGTTGGCCCAAATTTGCCTAGTGCATTTGGGGTTTCCTCCTTTCTCTTGCCTGTTTTCACTTAGTTTTGCTGCTAGGTGTCAGTCTTGTACCTGTTTTGAAACCAATATTACTTGCCATCATTCTGCCTCTGTTATATAACGAAATTGTACTTGTTCTTTGTATTTCTTACTCATTTACAATTTCCCATAACGAAAAGTAAACTAGTCATGCTTTTGGCCTTTTAGATCTGAACCTGTGTTAGGCATTTTGCTGGTCTAAAGAGTTAGCTTGTTTGCTGTCCATAGCTGATTAGTCATTTTACTTTCGTTAGTATGGTTTGATTTCATGTATTTCCAGTGATTAAGCAAGTGAATCTTAAGGTGTCTTTTGATTTTGGACAAACTTGTTTACTTTCGCTTTAAATCGAAATCAAAGTTATATAACCACTTTCTTTTTGTAATCCATCCACATTAAGAAAGGGAAAAGAAAATACATGCATTGTGAATTTTGCATTTGACTGTGTGCTTGACGATTTAGGAAAGATTTGCATTTTAGTGTGTGCTCTATGATCTGTGTGAAAAGATTTGCCTTTCTTTTCCCTCAGTAGTTAAGGTTTTCAAAGTTGAAAGATTGAAAAGTTTGCTTCTCATCTTAGACTGCATTCAGGAATTTGTTATATACATCTCGTGGTGATCCTTAAAGGCAAACTAATAAGCAAGATCAACATTAAAATAAATCCAATTTACATAACAACGCTTTGTAACATAACGCAAACACATAGAGGTCTAGGTAGAGACGTGTTCCGGCGTCGTTAAACATAGTGACTGTCGATCTCTACGAAGGTGGGTGATTCCTCCTGAGAGTCGGTGGCACTAATACGGACTTGTGCTCCCACGTACCGTCGCGTATATATTGGGAGACCCCTATAGGCAATTATCCTTTATCCATAGGAAGCCGTGTCGGCCGCCCTACTGATCGCGATGCAGTGAACACAGCATTCACGAAGATCGACCACCCGTACCGTAAAACGTATTCTGTGGTTTCGCGAAAAGTTTGGCACACCCTCTGCCTAGATCTCCAGAGAAGTTTCTTTTGGCTTTTTTCAAACTCTATAACTGAAAAAGTCCATCCGAGCATTTGTCACTTCGGGCTCGTTAAAACATCGAAGGCGACTAGAGTCATCTTTAGCTTTTTCTCGACTCTTAAAACATGAAAAAGCAAGTTTGTGTCTAAAAGCGTCGTTAATAAAATTTATTTTAAGCGGAACATAATCACCTGTTATTCCCACGTTGATCTTTCAGTTGAAAAGTATGGAGCCCACCAACCAAGGAAACAACCTTGGTGGAAGTCCAAATCCCTTCTCCTCTTGGGGAGATGTTGGTGCGCCTCATATGGCAACATTGTCACTTCTAGGATTGACAATTGGCCTACCTGTATGGCTCTTTTCAACTAATGTAGTCCAGATCGCCACTAATCCTGAGCAGTCGAATCAACAGTCAGAACAGTCTAGAGCTACCCACCAGCCTTCCACTTCTTACAATTCTTCCTCTGATCCTTCATCTTCACAAGGAAGAGCCGGCAAAAGTCAGCCTCCCATGGAGAAGAAGGAAAAGAAGAAGAGAGAAAAGAAGCAGAAGGGGCCTATGGTGAAGGCGACTGGGGGCAAGCAAAAGACAGCTGACAAAAACCCACACACTGCACCAACCGGGCCTAAATCGCCATGTGTCATTTGCAAAGGGGCCCACTTCCATCGTGATTGTCCCTGTATTCCCCGGATACTAAGGGACTGGTCCCCAAGGTTGCACAATCCGGTAGCATCAACCTCTGGTAGTCATGTTGATTGCAGTCCGTCAACTAGCGAGAGTGAAAGACGAAGAGGGAGACCAAGATCACCCTGTATATTGTGTGAAGGCGATCACGCCATCCACAAATGTTCATTCTTAGACGAGGCAAAGAGATTTTTGGAAGATCGTCCGGTTTCACCGTTACGACTTCCTCCTGGATACCAAAAACTCGCGCCTAATCCCTCGGTAGTTGAAAATCCAGCTGACCCGCTCAAGTGGTCAGCTGAAGTGTCGGTCATTGAAAATGAACCTACTGAATCCAGAACAAGCGAAAGTCTAAAGGTCGAAACGGCAGTCGACCCCGTTCTTCCTTCGGAGGTTTCATCCTCCAATGACCCCGTCATTGAAGACCCATCTTCAAATGACACCCTCACTGAAGAGGATAAGGATGACACCGTCCATATTCTTTTCATCAACACAGACTCTGATGAGCATCAGGGCAATGCGCCCATTCCTTTATCGCAGGAAGGAACATCGTCAGGGTCGTATCCGGCCGTATATTCGGTCCCACCACCAAGCAACCTAGTTGTATCCTTTGATTGGAATCAACTAGGCAGACCCCGGTTACCAGCCAGTATCCCATTCAGAATCATAGTCCAAATCTACAGAATGGTGATGGCTGGAACTATCATTGATGAAGGGGCATCTGTGAGTATCCTTTCCTCTATTGCTTGGAAAGCACTGGGTTGCCCGACGCTTTTACCTGAGATGAGAAATCTATCAGGTTTTGATAAAGGAACCAGTCACCCGTTAGGGATTCTCCCCAATGTTCCAGTTACATTGAAAGGGAAGACAGTTCATATGAACATCATAGTCGTCCAGGGACCCTTGGCATATAACTTACTCCTTGGACGAGACTATATATATTGCATGGAGGCAATAGTGTCCTCGCTCTTTAGAGTCATGTGTTTTCCGCACGAAGGAAGAATGGTCAAGCTCGTAGACCAACTTTCATTTCCAGGATCACGCATTGCAAATAGTCAAATACCATCCCTTAACGGTTTATTCACTCAAGGAATGCCACCGCCTCCGGTTCTACTTCCCGATGAATGCGAGTAATTCGAGAAGAAAAGAATGGGGACCCAGGGGGCATGCACCCTGGCCTGCCTCGGGCAAAGAAAACCTTAGGTATAAAGTTAATTTCCGCAGAAGAATGGGCTAGTCCGTACCCCGTCCAAAAAAGGAAGAGAGGGTTGTTCTAGGATAAAATTCTTTTGTCAAAGTTATGTTGAAGTAGAAGAATCGCTCCCTTTGTCTAAAGAGATGGGCTCTCCTAAGGAGGGGGTCTATTTGTGGCAGCAAGAAGGCACCATCTTTGAATGTCAAGCCTCACCCATTAAAACAATATGTTTTAAAAGAGAAGTAGGGGCAGTCTTCAAAGAAAGAGAGGAAATTGCTGCAACAAGTAGTCACCATCCTTAGCAACCTAATGATAGACATCGCCGAAAAGAGAGTTTAGTTTGCGGCAGCAAACAAAACCATTTTTCGGATAATAAGTAAGAGGACCTCTCCCCCGTAACACCAATGTTTTATCTGTTGCGATCTTGCAAAAATAAAAAAGTGAACTGATGGGAAGACAAGTACCATCGGCACCGAAAAATAACGAGAAGACAAGTATCGTTAAAAATATAGCAAGACGACAAGTAGAAAAACAAAGGTGGGACAGAGGAGAAGAAGAGCCTTGAAATTATACTTTATACCTGGGGGCATGCAAACCTTTTGGAGTGCAAGCACGGGACGACTATTTAATTTTTGTAAATTTTTAGGTCCTCCCTTTAAACCTGTAGGTCTAACCCATTAAACTCGTAGGATTAGCCGTTTCCAGCTTGCATAAAGAAAGGATGAAGGGCAAAAGTTAAAACCTGCCAAATTGGAGTAATTAGTGAGGTATCGCTCCTTAAATAAGATTACCTCACCTAAAGCATTCCTTGTATTAAGACTGGTATAATCGAGCAGTTTTAGCAATGTTCATGCTCGTTAAAAAATAAACGCAAGAATCGAGCAGTTTTGTACAGAGTTCATGCTCGTTAAAAAATAAACACAAGTTGTGAGCAATCTTTCCCTACAGTTCAAGCTCATCCAGAAAAAATGAACCGGTAAACAACCTCGAGAAATGTAACCTTTGAAAGCCATATTAAAAGCCCTTGGTCGTGTTTATATGCCATCACCTCCATCCATTCATTTGGCCAATCGTTCACCTCCATATGTTTTTTTACCCATTTTGAGGAACAGCTGCGAAGAGTGATTTCACTTAGCCATCCTTGTGACACTGCCGTGATTGGAGAATTCCAACCTGTACCTGGAATCTGCTGCTATCCCTGTTCATCACTCGTTCCTCAAAAGACGAGTCTTCTTTGAGCTCTTTTCACTGACTCGTAAAATATGAAAAGTTTGCCGAGTTTTGGCCTTCCAGCTCGTTAAAGGACAAGAAGAGCTATCCCTCCTCTAGATTTTAATCTTTTTGGACCTGAGGGATTATTACACAAAAAGATCGAGCGCTTGTTTTGTTCGGCTCGTTAAAGAAATCGAAAATTCATCCCTTCTGTATTGTTTTATACTTTTTCGGACTTAAGGGATTAGAAGACGAAAAAGGAATTTTGGAGTTAACTTTTCGTACCTTTTCAGACTCTCTAAAAATGAAAAGGACCGAGTTTTCTTTGTCGTTAGACTCGTTAAAATGATTAAATAGCGACAAACTTGTCTTTAGACGAGAACGAGTTTCCCTATCGCTAGGCTCGTTAAAACATAGCGATGGGCTTGCCCGAAGGGCAGGTTATAGAACAAGCATATGTTATCCTCCTCAAGCTTGACAAAAATAAAGAGGTACTGGTCAGCAATGACTGGGGAAAAATTGGGAGAACCTCACAGCATTAATGGTAGCAAGTCGCTCTTGAACATGACACTTTGTCCTCCGTATCACATCGGGTTGGGTTGTTTCATTCACCGGTCTCATAACCATGGTCTTCGCCACACCATCCACAATTGGGGTAATGCTGCCAATCCATCACATCAGTGTCGTTATATGTTCAAGAGATGTGGTTTTGTAAAGAGTCAACCGTGTTCCACCCACTACCATACATTATCCTTCATCCACTTCATGACCGCCACCCTGAATCATACATCACAGTTTGTTTTCACCTCATCACAATCACTAGCTCCGTTCCGTGTCACTGATGTGGGATTCATTAAGGCCCTCCTTTGACGGATCGCTCCTTGTCGACATCAGCTCATTATCCAAGGAGTTGATCTAGGAACACCCCCCTCAGTACTTTGAAGCTTGCATGCCTCAATGGCAAGTTTCTCACTTCCGGCGACAGGTATACATCAATGACCTTCGACCAGAAGATTTTGCATGGTGGTCGACGCCAAGTCCTTTATTCTTACCATGTGGATTGTACTGCCGTACCTTGAGGGTCATCATCCTTATCGGTGACTCCTCTCGCACTTGTTAACGGTTTACATCATTGACCGGTAATCAAGCGATGTCTTTCCATGTTCGACTTCAAGAAATTCTCACATGGATCGACTTGTACATCGAGTGAAGATCGGAAGAGATTGAAGACCCCGGATCTAGTCTCATCCATCCGGGCTGCGATATATATTCAGGACATAAAAGACATTTGATATGTACACCATTACAGCAGATGATCATCCTTCTCAAAGGATGATAATTTCAGCAGAGAATTATCAGTCTACAATCAGACGATCGTCTGTTCTATGTACCAAAATGTATTTATAAAGCTGAGCATGGGAATGCCCGCCTCAGCTAGATCATGAAAAATGTATGAAAAATAATGTATTGTATTGTATCTTATTACAGGACACTTCTCAGCAGATTGAATGAACTTCGGATCCTCTCAATAAAGCATTTCACCCGATAAACGACCTCATACTTTAGGGGGCATCTGTTATAGACAATTTTGTGCCTTACAGAAACAAGCATGAATTGTCAATAATCCAAGGGATCCAAAGTTCCCTAAACATGATGTTCCTACCCCTAGAGGAACAAGGTTAGCAAACCAACAGCTCTCAGATCAGTTCTCCACCTGAAAACACTCAAAAACAAGCAATCCTGAAATCAAAGCAGGTGCTCCACTAGGTTTCTGTGCTGAAACTCAGTTGCTCCATGGTGTACCTGCGTTGCAAAGCAAGTGGGACAAAGGCCACCTGCGTTGAGCGAGAAGGGACAAGTGGCACAGTGAGTCATTGCTTTGGAATCTTCCAAAAATGACACTTGGATCAGGTATTTCGCCTTGTGATGAGTTAGAGGCTCTATTTCTCCAAGTGGAAGCAAAGTTCTCCAAGTGGACTCAAGAACTGAAGATCAACTAAAGATTAACTGAAGAGAGAGAGGACACAAGGCAGCTACACATCAGTTGCAAGCTGACTCATCCTTTCTCAATTCATCTATATATTGAGCTCTCTCCTATGAGCTCAGGAGGCTGGAATTTGGTGCAAAGTAATGATATGCTGTTGGTTTCATTCTTGAGTTATTGGGTGATTGTTTGAGAGAGGTGAAGAAGAGCAATTCTTTCTGCTGGGAGGTGTTGCTGGGTTGGAGCCTGCAATGGTTGTAATACTCTCAGAACCTTTATTTCTTCATTAATAAAAGCTATTGAGGTTATTCTATGTGCTTTTGTTCAATTATATATTGTGATGATTGCATGTTTGGTTTACACTAATCCATGAACCAGTTATGATTGCATGCCTCTTGTAGTTTCCTTCTTTGTTATTGTGCAGGATCTCATTGCAGCTGGGTGAGCAGAACAACAAAGAGCTAGGAGCAAGTGGCCAAAGAGGAGAGTTTGGATTCGACATTAAGCGCAAGGCAACGGTTAGTGCTTCCTCCATTCTCTTTTGCTTTCATAAAGAAGTAAACTTTCATTAGTTTGTTTTACAGTTGTTGCTAAGGAACTGTCACCCTTAGAGTGGGTTAGGGTCATCCGAGTCGGATACTTTTCCCTACAACACTTATGATGGGACTTACAGTTCAGTCTTTCCACTACTTGTAAGCATGGATATTTTCAATTTTGAGGGTTTATATGTTGCTTCATTGTGAAGGAAAATGTGTTTTTTAATGCTCCAGATGTTATTAACAAATGGGATTTATGTTTTGCGGGTCAGGCATTGTGCTATTGAACAAAATCTATGACCATTTTGACGACTTGTGATGGGACTTACAGTTCAGTCTTTCCACTACTTGTAAGCATGGATATTTTCAATTTTGAGGGTTTATATGTTGCTTCATTGTGAAGAAAAATGTGTTTTTTAATGCTCAAGATGTTATTAACAAATGGGGTTTATGTTTTGCAGGTCAGGCATTGTGCTATTGAACAAAATCTATGACCATTTTGACGACTTATGTTGGGACTTGTTACAACAAATAGTCCATGCCCAATGATATCAAAATCTTCTATTCATGAAAAAGAAAGAGGAGGGTTTCGTATAAAGATGGAAGCCTCTCAAATTAGTCTTCCTTAGAAAAATGTGAAAGTTATTGTTGAGAAACTCGCTAGGGATAGGTCACTGAAAGAACCACCAATTTGTAACTTTTTTGGACGTAATCTGGGTATCTCTCATCTCAAGAATTCTTGGGGTAATATGCCATTGAAAATAAACCAATTTATATCTTTTCTGGACGTAATCTGGGTATCCCTCATCTCAAGCGTTCTTGTGGTAATATGCCATTGAAAATAATAAGACGTCTTAACATTTCTACCCAAAAAGTGCATGGTGAAAATGTTTCAGAAGCGATAAAGGTTTTTCTGCTTATCAATGTACTTCAAAGAACTTCAAGGCAAGACAAAATGATGTCAAGTAGCTGGAACAATCTTAAAGAGGACGAGGATATGGAAACAACAAAATGTACATTTATTTTATTCCTATCAGAATGATATGTCAAGTAGCTTGTATTTTTCAATCTTGTACATTTATTTTATTCCTATCATATAACTTGGATTGCAAAAAAGTGCTCTTAAGACATTGTGCTCTCATTGTGCAGATTCATGCAAAGCTCATGTCATGGTCGTAACTGTCTGTGCTCTGAATGGTTGGCTCTCCTGCTTCTCATTGTGCAGATTCATGCAAAGCTCATGTCATGGTTGTAACTTGTAACTGGTTGTGCTCTGATTGGTTGGCTCTCCTGCTTCTCATTGTGCAGATTCATGCAAAGCTCATGTCATGGTTGTAAGTATAGGAATCCATAGACTATGCCCTTACAAGCTTGGGTGAAGATGGCTCAACTTAGTTGTCAGAAGAACAATTATTTTCTTGGCCAATGAGGTAGATTGGATTCACCTTTATGATAACATGAATACTAGTATTATTTCAGTCATTTCTGAGGCATTTCCATTCACATCTTATGATAAATAAATGTCTTTCAAATTTTTGAATCACGGTACAATCACTACCTTGACTACTTTAAAGGAAATTCACTACTCAAATGGATTTGGTTAGCACTCCCTAAATATGATTGTGGGAAGATTTGCTAGTTCAATCCTAAAAGATTTTATAGTTCAATCCTAAAAGATCCTATATCATGGAATCCGACAGTCCTGCTATTTTTTATGCCTACGATCTGAATTTTTTCCTCAAGCCAGATAGGATAAGGAAGTCTCATCCTTTTATTGTCAATACTCATTTAGAAGACAAAGTTATTGACATATGTGATGGATATTCCTTGGTAGAAAAACAAAGAGTATGTTATAAACACACAATTATTGAAGCTTTAAGTCATACAAATCCATTTCCACCTATAGATAGCTCTATTGTTGACAATAACAAAGTTGGATAGGCCCAGAAGATTGATTAAACTTGTAATGAAACCCTCAATGACATATACAACTATAGTGCTGAGAATGAAAACGATGTTAAGAAAATCATTGATGAAGAATACAGGCTTGACCAAATAAAAAATTTCTCTCTGGACCACATCAAATGCAAATATGTTCTCTTCTCCATGAACATGTGGACAATCATTCACGCACTATATTTTTAAAAGGAAATGTAGACAACAAACCTCTAACAAATCCACATGAATTCAATGTTGAGGGACAATTTTGGGCCCTGGAAAAGGTGCACTCACATGGATTAAATCACAATGAAGAGAGGCTCCTTCGCTGTCCCAAAAGAAGGTTCTTCATCACAGCAAGGAGGCTTCCATACGCTATCAAAGGAAGCTCCAAAAGAGCCCTAGTTGCAGTCTTCTATTCACAGCTAAGACACAATCAAAGGGAGCCTAAATGAACCCCTAATCCACAATAAGAAAGAGACTCAACACACAGTCCTAAAGGATGTGTTTTAGGTGTTGTTCAAGTAAGGAGACCTAGCATGTCTTAGTATTTCAGTGGCAACATCATGATGACAACATTGTGATTGAAACTATTCCTGAGGACAGTTTATAAGGTTGGTAACCTACAGTCATATTATATTAATGAAATCTGTCCTAGACCAAAGTTCAAGTCAGTACACTCAAATTGAATCAAGTCCTTGTACGAATTATACTACTGCATTGATATTATTTGTTGACTGAAGATGAGATGCCAAACTTGCTGCTAGGGTAGACCACAGGCCATAGCTAGCAGCAAAGGTATTGACTTGAAAGTGTGACAATGGTGGAGCTGCACCTCTAAGTCATGGATTGGTAACTGTGTGAAGGAAGAGGATTGAATGTTGACGCCATATCTCATAAAGCACTTACAGCTAGTGCAGCAAGCAATTATCAGTGTTTTTGGGAGCTGTATTGGATCAAGGGTTGACCATGTTCGACTCAGTTTGATGAGCATCCTATTGGTGCCATATGGATGAACTTACATTGATGTCAGAGTGTCAGCAAGGAAATTTGAAAATATCTTAACATAAAGAAACAAGCAATCAAATTCCATTAAAATGCACTTAACTTTACATATGCCCAAAAGCAGAGGAAATAACTAAGCTGGAATCCGATCCAAGAAAATGCAACGTATTATCATCTTATGCTTAGTAGATCTTACAAGGAAATGGGTTGGATATGTGTTTAAAGTCTGTACAATCAAAAAGATATAATCTAAAGGTAGCCCCAAAAATCTAAATAAGCAACAGGATATGATAATAATTTATTCAAAGAGCTACTTTTTAATAAAACAAACAGAAAGCCTAAACAGATACCTGTTTTAGGAAAAAGCTATGGAAGATCGGCCTCACAGAAAAAAATGGTATCAAATCCAGAGCTTATAAAACTGTCTTGGCCGTCCGAAAGGGTTGTTGACAGATGCACCTCACCTGTTAATGCTACAGGATACTCCTCGACCATATTGGAGATAATGTGTGCATCCGCTCCTCAAAGCACACGGATCACGGATTATCAAAGTACACGGATCACTGATTATCTGTTTGTTCAAAAGTTTCCCAAATTGTTGAATCACGGATTATCATGTGTTTCGTGTGAATTTGGGCAAGCTTAGAAGTCGGGTTGCAAACTGCTACAGGTGTCCTTATTTTTCTACAAGAAACAGTCTAATGTGAAGGTGAATATGCTAAATGTGATATTGGATGGCAATGATGCTAATGAGAAGTTGGAAAATTGGAAAGTGAACATATCCAATGCATTAAAACAACTTGTGGTAGGGTTAATCTACCAAAATGCAAGGTTGTAGTGTGCCTTGTAGTTACAAAATAAAGTAGAGTGTAATTGCAAAATAGAGTAGAGTGTAAGTAACAATGAATAACATATAATGAACAAAAAATTAAAAATAGTAATGGAAATGAACTAAATTCAGAGTAAAAATTCTATATAACTAATGTAAGAGTGCTACAACTATAATCAGCAAATGTTAAGATAAGCTGTAAGAAAAAATTGCTCATAAACAAATGTGTGAACATAAATGATACAAGAGGGATATTGACCACCTAGGTCAATGGGCCAAGTTAACACAAGGAAACTTAGAAACCTTAGAAGAAAGTTAAACTAAGAGCTGAAATCAAATATCACTTCGATTAACAAACATGTTGTTTGTAACTTTGTACATGACAAAGTTACAAAAAATGCTTGGAATCTAAACCTCTCATATTATTCACATGTTTTCCTATGATTTTCTTCTAATCCTATTATCCTAATCAAGCCTATTGTTTGTACAAGTGGATAGGAGGAAAACTCCTTGAGTGGAGAAATGCTTTCCCTCCAAAAAGCAATAAAAACCCAGATCTTGTTTCCTGGATCACCACGCAGCAGTAGTAAGGAGGATTTACTATTCTTAGGAAGTTGTGTTGGGTTTATTATTAAACCAACCAAAACCACTCGTACGCCTTGGGATGATAATGGTGTTTCTCCTTAGATGATGTCCAAGGCCCCAAACAAAGCCATCATTGTGGGGCAAAATTATCCTCACATTAACACCCATGCAACATCTATATACCTATGGTTTATAATGATGGCAAATAGTGCTCCCCATCACCTAATTGTGCAAAAAGCCCCAACTAACCTACATGCCATGTCAAGCTTGTCCTCAATATTAGCATATCATCCCACATTATCCATTAGCTCATCGAGATAGAGGGATCAAGGACTCTCACTCCATGGTTGGGGACTATAGTCCATCAAGTCTAGGTCAAATTTCGAGCTAATTGTATCAATGACACCTCAAGGTCAACCAACACTAATGCAATGTATTAGTTGTTGGTACATTGACCTATAAAAATGTCACAATACTGGGTAGTAGACATTAGTAAGTAGGACACTAGCCACCAACAAGAAACCTTGATGTTGGCAATGAGCACCAGTAGGCCAACCATTCACCTTAGAGGCACTAGGAGGTGGTTTTGTACCATGTGCATAGTCTGTATTATTACTGAACCAGCCAAAACCACTCGTACACCCTGGGATGATAATGGTGTTTCTCCTAAGATGAAGTCCAAGGCCCTAAAAAAAGACATCCTTGTGGGGTAAAATTATCCTCACATTAACATCCATACAACATCTATATATGTATGGTTTATAATGATGGCAAATAGTGGTCCCCATCACCTAATTGTGCAAAAAGCCCCAACTAACCTAGATGCCATGTCAAACTTGTCCTCGATATTAGCATATCATCCTGCATTATCCATTAGCTCATCGAGATAGAGGGATCAAGGATTCTCACTCCATGGTTGGGGACTATAGTCCATCAAGTCTAGGTCAAATTTTGGGCTAACTGTATCAAGGACACCTCAAGGTCAACCAACACTAATGCAATGTATTAGTTGTTGGTACATCGACTTATCAAAATGTCACAATATTGGCTAGTAGACATTAGTAAGTAGGAAACTAGTCACCAACAAGAAACCTCGATGTTGGCAATGAGCACCACTAGGCCAACCATTCACCTTAGAGGCACTGGGAGTTGGTTTTGTACCATGTGTATAGTCTGTATTATTACTAAACCAACCAAAACCACTCGTAGGCCTTGGGATGATAATGTTGTTTCTCCTTAGATGATGTCCAAGGCCCTAAACAAAGCCATCCTTGTCCAGGGACAAAATTATCCTCACATTAACACCCATAAAACATCTATATACCTATGGTTTATAATGATGGCAAATAGTGCTCCCCATCACCTAATTGTGCAAAAATCCCCAACTAACCTACATGCCATGTCAAACTTGTCCTAGGTATTAGCATATCATCCTACATTATCTATTAGCTCATCGACATAGAGGGATCAAGGACTCTCACTCCATGGTTGGGGACTATAGTCCATCAAGTCTAGGTCAAATTTCGGGCTAACTGTATCAAGGACACTGTTGGGTCCCTATAATACTAGTGATTACCCCATTACTATTGTAGTTATACCCCTTATTTATATTGTTGTGCCCCTATTACCCCCATATTGTTATTTATGTGCCCCATAGAGTCCCTCTATTGTTATTTTTGTGGCTTTATATTATTATTGTTAGGTCGGCTGGATTATATTGTGACTCCTTAGACTCCTATATATAGAAAGGAGGTTTTGTCATTTGTATCATTCAAGAATTGTTCATTTATGTAATGTAAAGGAGGTTTCCCCCTTGAATAGGCTGAATTCTAAGGCGTTGATCTATATTTTCTATCTTTTCTTGAGCTGGTTTCATAACATTTGGTATCAGAGCTTTGGATTCTAGGGTTTCGCTGCTCCAAACAGGTCATCGTGGAATTTTCGCTATAACGTTTTTTCTGTGACGTTTCAGAAGTAAAAAAAAAAACCCATTTGAGAAGAAATCTCACTGAACCTTGGGTCCGAATTTCAGAGCTTTTCGTGCAATATTTGCGGCGATATGATCTGAGGACGTTGGTCTTTTTGCAGACTCTTGAATTACATTCAAAATAGGTGACCTGGGGAAAATCGTCATAACTTTCTCTCTGGGGATCGGATTGAAATTTCGTAAGAAGGTACAGAAAGAGGATGGACTGTAGTTTCTTGTGTGTGTGTTTCAGATTCAAAGGTTGAAACAGTGACTCGTGGCACGTCGTACAATTTCGCTCTACTGAACCAGTCTAAAAGCAAGTCACTGTGGGAGATTTCACATAACTCTTCCTTGGAGAATCCAATTTGGCTCAGACTTGTGGCATTGGAAAGAGGATGCAGAAGGCTACTACAGGTAGGAATTTCAGAACCGGATGATCCGAAATTACAGAGATACATCAGATTCAATATCAGGCTTCTATAAAGTGAAAAAAGGTGTGTAGTTTTTTTTAAATTTTTGTGTAAGCTTGGTTTAACGGAATTCAAAGGGCATAGTAAAGCATTATTATCGGTAACTGATGCCCCGAGGAAAGAAAATGCAAACACCTAGTAAGGAACCTGAAAGCTCTAGCATGACTCATGAAGAAGAGGAAGAAATGCTACATGATATATCAAAATTACAAGAACAAGTGCAACAAATGTCACGCTCACAAAAGCTAACAAAAGCTAAGATAAGTGGCGTGGAATCTAAGATAAATGGCATGGAATCTAATATAAAGGGCATGGAAGCTAAGATGGATGATTCGAAGATAGATTTGAAGAGAGACATGGTAGATTTGAAGATAGATTTGAAGACAGACATGGAAGAATTGAAGAAGTTGCTACAAGAAAGGGTCACTAATGGTGAAAAGGTAGTAAAGGAAACTCATGATGAGAACAAAAGAAATGTTAATCATGATTCCATAGATGCTAACGTTGGATCGAAGAATCACCATATTCCAAAAATCGATATGAGGAAGTTTGATGGCAAGGATCCCGCCACATGGATATTACAGATGGAGCAATTCTTCGATCTCAATAATGTGCAAAACGCACAAAAGGTACGTATGGCAACTGTATATTTGGAACCAAATCAGTTTGTATGGTATCAATGGCTTTGCTCTCGTAAACAATTTATCACTTGGGCAATTTTTACGGAAGAATTGATAGCACATTATGAAGATACAAAAAGCAACACTTTTTTAGCCAATTGATAAGTCTCAAACAAAAGGGTTCAGTAATGGAGCACATTGAGGAGTTCCAAAAATTGAACATAAGGGTAAAAGATATTCCAGAGCATAGGATTGATGTGTTCATAGGGTCTTTAAAGGATAATATCCAACATGATGTTCGCCTTTGGGAACCTGATTCATTAGAGAAGGCATTCAGGTTAGCAAGAAAAATGGAAAGCAAAATTATGGCAACCAGGAAGCATACCACTCACAACTATAAAGACGGAAGTGTTGTTGCCCCTAGTCTTCCACAACCTATAAGGTTGACACCACAACAATTGGAAGAAAAAAGAGCAAAAGGGCTTTGTTACAGTTGTGATAGCAAATACACTAAAGGTCATAAGTGTGCTGAGAAGAAATTATTCTACATAGATTGTGAAGAGGAAGAAGAAAAGGAGCAAGAAAGGTCAAAAGAAGAAGATATACTCCAGGAACAAAGCCTAGATGAAGAACAAATAAATCCGACCATATCTTGTAATGCATTGGCGGGAATTACCACTCCTCAAACCATCAAGATAGAAGGACAAATCAAGAAGAAAAAGGTAATAGTGTTGATTGATTCAGGAAGCACCCACAATTTTATTCATTGTAGGGTAGCAAAAGAATTGAATTGCTTCCTATATCCAGCACCAGAGTGTCAAGTGATGATTGCAAATGGAGGAACAATAAATTGCTCTGGAAAGTGCCATAATATCAAGCTATCCATGGGAGAATATGTATTGACTAGCCCAATGCTTTCCATTCCAATGGGAGGTGCTGATGTTGTACTAGGAGTCCAATGGCTACAATCCTTGGGTACAATAGCTTTTAATTTTCAAGAACTTTTCATCAAATTTTCTATGGAAGGAAAGGAAGTTGAATTAAGGGGTATTGCAGGGAAACCAGGAAAGATAATCAGCTCTAATGGTATGACAAAGCTTCTAAAAAAGGAGCAAAGAGGTGTAATTGCACAATTATGTTCGCTAGATGTTTCCACATTGGAATCATCTATTTCTCCAGATCTCCAAAAAGTCCTGGACAATCATTCCAAGGTATTTGAGACTCCCAAAGGTCTCCCACCTATGCGTGATCATGATCATGCTATTCATCTGATTCCAGGAAGTGTTCCTCCAAACATCAGGCCGTACAGATATCCCTATGTCCAAAAAAGTGAAATTGAACGTATGGTTGCAGAAATGCTAGAGGCTGGTATAATTCAACCGAGTCAAAGTTCTTTCTCAGCTCCAGTAGTATTGGTGCACAAGAAGGATGGATCATGGCGCATGTGTCCGGATTATAGGGAGCTCAACAAGCTCACTATTAAAGATAAGTTCCCCATTCCTGTTATTGATGAATTACTGGATGAATTGCATGGATCAATTTACTTCACCAAGTTGGATCTTCGTTCGGGATATCATCAAATCAGAATGAAGATTGAAGACATTCCGAAAACGGCATTTAGAACTCATGAGGGTCATTATGAATTTTTGGTCATGCCTTTTGGCCTTACCAATGCACCTTCAACATTTCAAGGTTTGATGAATTCAATTTTCAAACCATTCCTTAGAAAATTTGTGTTAGTATTTTTTGATGATATACTAATCTACAGCAAGTCTTGGAAGGATCATGTTGAACATGTTGACAGGGTGCTACAACTATTGGAGGAGAAACAATTATATGCAAAAAGATCCAAATGTTTCTTTGGAGTCCAGGAGGTGGAATATTTGGGTCATATTGTATCTCATGAAGGAGTTAAGGTAGACCCTAGCAAAATTAAAGCCATTAAGGAATGGAAAATCCCCACATCCATAAAGCATCTGCGAGGATTTCTTGGGTTGACAGGGTATTATCGCAAGTTTGTTAAGAATTATGGGAGAATAGCAGCACCTCTAACAACATTATTGAAGAAAGATTCATTTTCATGGACTCCGGAAGCAACAAAGGCCTTTGAACATCTTAAAGAGGCAATGTGCCAAGCACCGGTCTTAGCTACACCGGACTTCACAAAAACCTTTATTGTGGATTCTTCAGGAAATGGAATTGGTGCTGTTCTAATGCAAGATGAAAGACCCATTGCTTTTGAAAGTCGTCCAATCAAGGGAAAGTTTTTAAGCAAAGCTATTTATGAGAAGGAAATGTTGGCAATACTCCATGCACTTAAGAAATGGCGACCCTACCTAATGGGAAGACACTTCAAGGTAAAAACGGATCATGATAGCCTTAAATACTTTTTAGAACAAAGATTATCCTCTGAAGAGCAACAAAAGTGGGTCACAAAGATGTTGGGTTATGACTTTGAAATCATCTACAAAAAAGGGAAGCAAAATGTGGTGGCAGATGCACTCTCAAGAAAGGATGAGGATGTGGAAGCATTGTTGTGTGCCATTTCTATTATCCAACCAGATTGGATAAACGAAGCAAGGGAGGAATGGAAGAATGACGAAGAAGTGTGGGCACTTATTCGAAAGCTACAACAAGATTCCAGTACTTCTGATACATTTAGCTGGAAAAATGATTCGTTATGGTACAAAGATCGCTTATACCTCTGTAAGAATTCCCAGCTAAAACAAAAGATTCTTATGGAATTGCACACTTCTCCCTTAGGAGGGCACTCAGGATTTTTAAAAACTTACCACAGGGTTAAGAAGGAATTTTTTTGGGATGGCCTTAAATCAGATATTCAAAAGTTTGTGGCGGAATGTTTGGTTTGCCAACAAAATAAAGTTGAAACAATTAAGACACCAGGTCTATTACAACCTTTATCCATTCCAAGCCAACGTTGGGAGGAGGTTTCAATGGATTTTATCACAGGTTTACCCAAGTCTGAGGGAAAGAGTGTCATCATGGTGGTAGTTGACAGACTTACCAAGTATGCACACTTTTGTGCATTATCACATCCATTTAAAGCCAGTACAGTTTCTACTGCATTTATGGAAACAGTTCAAAAGCTACATGGAAACCCAAAGATTATTGTAAGTGACAGAGATCCCATTTTCACTGGAAATTTTTGGACAGAATTATTTTCTTGTCTTGGTACTCAGTTAGCTCATAGCTCATCTTATCATCCTCAATCTGATGGGAAAACTGAGATAGTAAACAAATGTTTGGAAGGATATCTTCGTTGCTTTGTATCTGATAAACAGACACAATGGGTCAAATGGTTGCCTCTGGCTGAATGGTGGTATAACACTTCCTTCCATACAGCAACAAAAATGACCCCATTTATGGCACTTTATGGGTATCAACCACCATCCATCACATCATATTTAAGAGAAAATTCTAAGGTTCAGGCAGTGGAACATCACATCGAACATCAACAACAAGTCCTCCAACTCTTAAAGGATAACCTCGTGTTGGCACAAAATAGAATGAAACAACAGGCAGATCAACATCGCAGTGAAAGAAGTTTTGATGTAGGTGATTGGGTATTCCTACGGCTACAACCATATAAGCAAATGTCCCTAAAGCAAGCTAAGAAGGATAATAAATTATCACCAAAGTATTATGGTCCGTACAAGGTGTTGCAAAAGATTGGTACTATGGCATACAAATTGGAGCTTCCTGCAGCTTCTCGATTGCACCCAGTTTTCCATGTTTCATGTTTAAAGAAGGTTATAGGTGACAAGCTCCCAATTCAAACAATATTGCCAGAACTTGACGAGGAAGGAAAAATTATATTGGAACCGGAAGCAGTCACAGAAACAAGAACTCGACAGCTACGAAATCGATCAATTTCAGAGTATCTTATCAAGTGGAAGAACTTATCCGCTGAAGATTCCACATGGGAGGATGAGAATTTTATGCAGAAGTATCCAGAACTACTCAAGCGTTGAGGACAACACTTTTTGAAGGAGAGGGGCATGTTGGGTCCCTATAATACTAGTGATTACCCCATTACTATTGTAGTTATACCCCTTATTTATATTGTTGTGCCCCTATTACCCCCATATTGTTATTTCTGTGCCCCATAGAATCCCTCTATTGTTATTTTTGTGGCTTTATATTATTATTGTTAGGTCGGCTGGATTATATTGTGACTCCTTAGACTCCTATATATAGAAAGAGGTTTTGTCATTTGTATCATCCAAGAATTTTCATTTATGTAATGTAAAGGAGGTTGCCCCCTCGAAGAGGCTGAATTCTAAGGCGTTGATCTATCTTTTCTATCTTTTCTTGAGCTGGTTTCATAACAGACACCTCAAGATAAACCAACACTAATGCAATGTATTAGTTGTTGGTACATCGACCTATCAAAATGTGATAATATTGGGTAGTAGACATTAGTAAGTAGGACTCTAGCCACCAACAAGAAACCTTGATGTTGGTGATGAGCACCACTAGGCCAACCATTCACCTTAGAGGCACTCGAAGGTGGTTTTGTACCATGTGCATAGTTTGTATTATTACTAAACCAACCAAAACCACTTGTAGGCCTTGGGATGATAATGGTGTTTCTCCTTAGATGATGTCCCAGGCCCCAAACAAAGCCATCCTTATCCAGGGACAAAATTATCCTCACATTAACACCCATACAACATCTATATACCTATGGTTTATAATGATGGCAAATAGTGCTCCCCATCACCTAATTGTGTAAAAAGCCCCAACTAACCTACATGCCATGTCAAACTTGTCCTTGATATTAGCATATCATCTTACATTATCCATTAGCTCATCGACATTAAGGGATCAAGGATTCTCACTCCATGGTTGGGGACTATAGTCCATCAAGTCTAGGTCAAATTTCGGGCTAATTGTATCAAGGACACCTCAAGGTCAGCCAACACTAATGCAATGTATTAGTTGTTGGTACATCGACCTATCAAAATGTCACAATATTGGCTAGTAGACATTAGTAAGTAGGACACTAGTCACCAACAAGAAACCTTGATGCTGGCAATGAGCAGCACTAGGCCAACCATTCACCTTAGAGGCACTGGGAGTTGGTTTTGTACCATGTGCACGGTCTGTATTATTACTAAACCAACCAAAACCACTTGTATGCCCTGGGATGATAATGGTTTTTCTCCTTAGATGATGTCCAAGGCCCCAAACAAAGCCATCCTTGTCCAGGGGAAAAATTATCCTCACATTAACACCCATACAACATCTATATTCCTTTGGTTTATAATGATGGCAAATAGTGCTCCCCATCACCTAATTGTGCAAAAAGCCCCAACTAACCTACATGCCATGTCAAACTTGTCCTCGATATTAGCATATCATCCTACATTATCCATTAGCTCATCTAGATAGGGGGTTCAAGGACTCTCACTCCATGGTTGGGGACTATAGTCCATCAAGTCTAGGTCAAATTTCAGGCTAATTGTATCAAGGACACCTTAAGGTCAACCAACACTAATGCAATGTATTAGTTGTTGGCACATCGACCTATGAAAATGTCACAAATTTGGTAGTAGACATTAGTAAGTAGGACACTAGCCACCAACAAGAAACCTTGATGTTGGCGATGAGCACCACTAGGCCAACCGTTCACCTTAGAGGCACTTGATGATTTATTACCTATTAGCTGATAAACAACATTTTCTTGTCAGCGGGGATGTATAAGAGCGCTATTACAATTTCTTGTTTACTGCATTGACAGAATGCGGGCTAGGTGATTGCAAATTTTCAAAAGGCTAGAAACTAGGCTAGTTATTGTTTAGATCTTTTGCTGGGCCAGGGTCAATATTTAGGTTAGCAATAGTTCAGATCATCTTTTGGGTCTCTTCTATCTGTTATGTCTCTTCTATCTGTTGGTTCTCAAGGGTTTTACACTGATTCTCGCCTTTGTATAAATTGATATATTATGCTCGTTGATATAGCAATCAAAATAACTTTCAATATAGCAAAATCTGAATAATTGGGCAGCAAATTTCATTCACTTAGTAACAACCAAAAATAAATAGATATTGAAATAAAAAATATATGGAACGCCATATAAGATCCTAACAAATGTGGATAGGCTCTAAATTTTTCTTACCTGGAGACTGCGGCTTGGTGGGGGCTTCTGAGATGAAAATTATGGCCACTTCCACTACCTCCCATTCCAGAAAATTTGCTATTGTCTCGTTTTTGCCCTATCTAGGCCATGCACTCACTCCCCATATTTGAGGATGTCTGCCCGATGGACCGATTGCTCGGTCCATGAAATCCCCAGGACTAATGCACCTTCGCATTGTGATTGCTATTATTGCGATGAGTATTATTGCTACTAGCCCCCTGTTGCGGCTGCCCTCTTCTTCCCATAGGAAAAAACATCATTGGATACCTCAAACAAGATGGGGTCCAGGAACAACGACTTATAACTAAATCTAATAATTTTTTGGTCTTTGCATACCCACTCCAGCTTAACAAGCCTGGTAAAGCTCAATATTGAAAGGAAAATATATTTAATAAAAACCCTAACGCTGAGGGTTTGACAGTGAAATTGTGAACAAATCCAGTGAAATAAAGATCGACAGATAGGGGAGAAGGAGGCTAGCTCAAAGCTATGGCCGAATCCCGACGACTTGAACAAATTTCCATAGTAATGAAGCTTCAATGTCCCAGACTGAGAAAAAGTCGAGTAAGCGATCTATAGAAGCCTTTGAGTTTGTTTTCGTGGTTTCTTTAAGACTCTGTGATTTTCATCGATGAAAAGATATTAAGCATTCACCTGCTGCAACTAGTAACACTTTCGTTCAAAGTTCATCAGAGCAATTAATTTAGTTTTTTATAGTTTAACATTATTAAAAATCTATCCTTCACGGGTTGGATGACTATGGTGATTTCTACCTAGGGTCATTCTCTCTTGGGTTGGAAAGGGGTATTGTGCTGGAATTAATAAGGCTTTGGTTCAAAGTTTATTCGAGCAATCAATTTTTTATTTTTTTTTCATTTTAATGTTATTAAAAATCTACCCTTCACAGGTTGGATGACTGGTGATATTTCTACCCATGGTCATTCTCTCACGGATTTTTTGGAAAAGGGTATTGTTGTATATTGGAGGTATTAGAGGCCAAACAAAGATGGAAGATACACTTATGTGAGTGGCCTAAAGAATATGATATATCTGATATGACCTAATGACCTCAAATATATCTGAGAACCGTATCCTTCTCACTCTCCCTCTCTCTCCCATGCTTTCCCACTCTCTAGATCTCTCGCTACCTCCCTCTCCCTCTCTCTCCCTCACTCCCTCTCTCCTTCTCTCTTCCTCCCTCTCTATCTCTTCCTCTGCTTCTCTCTTTATCTCCTACTCTTTCATGCCCACTCTCTCTTTATATCTTTATCTCTCTCCCTCCCTCTATACATATCCTTATCCCTCTCACTCCCTCTTTCTATCTCTCTATCCAGAGTTATTTTAGTACATGCACCATAATTCATACACTAGCGTTGAGCTCCACAATTGTGTTTAAGCATAGATCTCTACTTAACCATGATGACAAATCATCAAACCACAATCAAGACTTATTAGTGCCCATAATGCATTGGGTTAACCCACACATTTCCCACATCATCTAATTTATTCTCACTAAGTTAATAATGGTTATAAGCCAAAACCCTTATTCAAAATTGACCTAATCGCTAGGTGTCTTCCTCCTATACTATCCACGTTGTGGGCCAATATCCCCTATATATGGCTCAACCGATATCCCCTATCCTCATGCTAATTCTTGGGCTCAAATTTGTGAGTACCACGATGAATAGAAAGATGATATTGAGCATAGATAAATACATCAAGAAATAAATCCTAATGCATTGGGATTATATTGTTTTGGATTAAAGATTCCTCTATGCATTTCATTATAGAAGCAGACATGTCCCTCCAAAGTTGCTTGAGTGTCTACTAAAAGAGGACCCAAAGTTTATCCTACTTTACGGAACAAGGTAGCAATCAACCTTAAGCACAGATCTACTAGTAGACACTCGATCAACTTTAGAGGGACATATCTACTTTTAGTGAAACGTGTAGAGGAATATTTAATCCAAAAGAATATGCTCTGAATGCGTTAAGATTTATTGTTCAATGTATTAGGATGTTGTGGGTTGTCTCTTCCCTGTCTAGTTGAATTTTTGGATCCCCTTCTTTCCTTAAGATCCCTCCAACTGTGGTTAGAGTTCTTAGATGACTGTAAGGAGGAAGCCCCTTTCGGAGAGGGACATACAGTTTGAAGGTGTCTAGCTTGTTGGTAATTCCTACATCAAAAAAGTTGTATTTTCGTAGTCCAAGGGTTGGGAATACACAATGCCCATCCACTTGAGCTCTATTTTATCTGGTAGACCTTCATTGAGATCTACCTAAACTCATATGCAGACATAGCTGAAAATGCCTTTCAAAAGTCTTTCCCCGTCTACTTTGACGAATCTTCCAATTAAATTGCCCACTTTTTCTAAGAGACCTGGATGGGTAAAGTGAGGGATAGATTCATGCCTACCCTCTTCATCATGGTGAAACCTTTTGACAAACATATCCCAAATGCCCCAAGCGCCGCCCCACTTAGCTCATTCAGGTGTTTCTTCAAACACTTTGCGAGCAACCAAAGAACTTGCAGGTTTGGGAAGTAAGTGGGTAGATTGGACAACTACATTGTAGTAGCTCCCATACCCCAAGCGACCAACTCAATCCAAGAAACAATTTTTTACAATTAGTACATAGGGTTTTAACTCCCTAAAGATTCACTCAAGCAATATACTCTACACTACAATGTCATCAATTGTTCTAATATCAAAGTAAGGCTAATACTTTTGTAATTATAAGGTATTTGGCTTACAACACCACCTTCATCTCAAAATAAAATTCCAAGCTTAGTACCCCACTATGACTAAGTACACCATATCTTCCTCTATCCACTTAGACAATACTTGAGAGGTCTTTAACTACTCCAATTACCATCATGGCTTAGTGAAAAAATCATCTTTTCCGAGGTAAAAATTGTACACTAACATAGCCAAAAAATTTCCTAGAAGTAATATTTCTTTTCGATTTTTTCCCAAAGCCATTAAAATAGATTTTTTCTTGAAGCACCTCTTCCTAAAGTCACCTTCTACCTTTCCCAACCCATTTCCAAGTAATTTAGCATCCCTAAATAAGATTAGGGGAAATTTAGGGCCATGGTTAAAATCATTTAAATCACTTGAAGCCATTTTGTAGGTTAATCCTACCCCCTCGATCACTAAACCCTAATTTAACTTAGTTACCATATTTCAAAGATTTTAGACAATTATTTCCAATTATTTTATGTTGGCTCTATGATACACTCAAGGTTAATGGAATGTTTCCAAACATGGCCTATTATTGTCTAATCTCCTAAAATATTCCATCTTCTAGGAGCAAGAAGGTCTCACTTGAGGCACATATAATAATTCCCATTAAGTAATGCGCAAAATGTCAAATATTTTAGTAGGGATCACATTCATTATGATATTATTGGTGCCAATTTAGACCATTAGAACTAACATCATTCAAATGAATAAAAATATGCATATATCACCCAAATATAGTACAAATACAAACACATCAGTAGAATAGTATTTCGTTATACTAATAACATGCATGGTATTACATAACTCTAATGTAGAGTGAACACCAAAAATTGATTAAAAAATGTAACCCCTCTTACAAATTATCCCTAATATTGAATCTATTTAAGTACCATACAAACCTCGTATATATAGGAAACTAGAGTAGCTACAAAAGATTCAAAGTTATAATAGAGAATCAACCAACCATAAGCCAATTAACAAAAAAAAGAGTACAAAAGAGTTTATTTCTTTAGAGAGATACACAAATTATCCATAAAAGTAGGTGCAAAGAATATAGGAGATGACTCATTATCCTTGTGTACTTTGCCTTATATAGATCCACATATTCAACCTTCTACATGTTTACTTCTACAAATTCATATTTTTTCAAGTTTTGTTGAGCTTCTCTCTGTGCCAAAACTTAGTAAAAGATGATACACAAAAATGCCTCGGTCATGCCTTCCAACTCATTGTTGAGTTGGGTTCTATGCTTCATATATGTCCTCCTCTTATGACCAATATTTGAATCACGTGGTACATATCAAACTTTCACCTAGTAAGTATGGCTTGTACCTAGGATAACTCCCCTTATCTAAACATTGGATTATGATGATCACAAGTAGGTAACTTTCTTTATGAAGCCTTTACATGTGTAACTTTATTATGGTAGGACTAGCATACATAGGTAGATCTCTAATATCCCTGTGGATTTTTTATTACAATTGCACATGATGATAACTAGAATAACCATGGGGAAATATATACACGTGCAACATAGCTACTTTAGGCAATCATAACCCTCATCTTAACCACATTACTAGATACTCTTCCCAAAATATGTTTGATATCTCCTCCCAATTGTATTTTTCAACTAAAAGGATCCATCAAAGCTTATCTCAGTTTCACGTTGGCCTTCTCAATTCTAAATGTACAACTACCTTAAAAATGGTGATGTTGAAAAATTGGATCAAAATTATAGGAAAGACTAGTGGCCAAATCCTTCACTTACTTTACCTTCATTGTCCATACCTAACTAATGAGAGCACAAGAACACCTATTTCTCTAGAAGCACCTATAATAATTTTGTGGGTTTAGCTAAATACCCTTTGGTTAGTGTTTACACATCAGTCTAGATACTAAAATGACGTGCCTACAATCATAATCCACTAGGTGTATTTTCTCTTAAAAAACTATGCAAATATAGATGTCCCTTTTATGGCCAAGTTCCACCAAAATGGTTCCTCCTTGGTCTATTTGCGTGAAGATGAGTGCAAACCAACTTCTTGTCATGGTAATAATCGCCAGCAACTGGTCCAACAAATGTCCCCAAATTTCCACAGTCCAATGCTTCAGTCGCCCAGGGGTATAATTTCGACCACGAACCCTTCCAACAAGCATAATACTCTCAGTAAATGCATCTTGGGCCATACTGATACCTTCTCTGAATACCAACAGATGCCCCTTCTCATGCACCTTGGTGCATTTTGTTTTTTTCTACCCCCCCTTTCTCTGTGCGTGGTCTATCGGGTGTTGTTCATCCTCTGCTGACTCATACTCATCCAAATCCGATGCTCTAATATCCTCAATACCAAGTTCCTAACGAGTGATGCCATCAAAACGTCCTAAAGTGCGAGCCGCATGAGCAGGTAGCTAGCCTTGGGGGTCTACTCCTGATGAGCATGGTAAATTATTCCCAGTATTTATGACGCCATATGTATCAGTCCCATGAACGCTCGTGCCCCCAACCGCCACATAAGACGCCCCTTCTACATTTGTCGTGAGACCCTGTTGTTCGAGTTCCCAGTACTGTAACTCCGATGGTGATGGGATATTCAGGACCGGTTGAGCCTGGTCCTCCTGTAGTTGAAGAAAGTTCGAATTTATCATCGAGCCCGGGTGGGAAAACCCTAGGGCATTTAGAGAAACCTTCACATCATCCATCTCTGAGGTAAATTCATTGGCCTAGACTTCCGGTTCATGGTGTGTCGCCGGTGAAACCCCAGTTTGGTGTTGATGTGGCCCCTCAACCCAAATTTGGGAAGCCTCCATAGAATGAGAAGAATAATCCACAAGTTCCTCATCGATACAAAATGATGTTCACATGTACTCCGTTATACTATCGCTATGTGATGTTGTGCACGACACCCTCTGAGAGACATTGGTCCAACTGAACAAAACGTTCACCTCCACCATTCGATCCCCTTACTAGTTGACCGAGAAAACCCGCAAGACCATAAGCTGCCAAACCACCGCAGATAAATATAAACCAGGTGCACTGACCCTTGTTGGCTACTGTCGTGACCATTCCCTCACGCTGTTATCACTCCCAGGTGTACGTGAAAACCCATATTCACACCAGAAAAAACCCTAGGGTTAGACTGCCATGGAAATTCTTCTTGGATTCTTCCATATGATCTTCTCTAAACAAATTCTTTATTTCCATTTGCTTTCTGTTCTATCTGCAATTTCTTATTTAATATTGGAGCATCTCCATAGATTAGTTAGCCTTACTAAACCAAACATTTTATTAGAAATAACCATTAATCTTATAACATTACGACTTCACTGCACTTTTTAACCACACACAACTTATTTTTATGTCACTATATTTCACATTTAATGTAACATGATTACATTGAAAAATCAACCAAAATCCCCTCAAATAAATTTTCCTACACGGGAACAAGCGTCATATGATTAATAATTATTTTTCATAAGCAATACCTCCCTATTAAGCCAAAGAAAACAATTACACATTTCATTTAATGGAATTTAATTCCAATTGAAAAACACAAAATCATTTCATTTAAGTTCCATTCAAAGTTTCACGGCATTTATGCTTTTCAAATATCAAAATTTGTTCATTTCCCTCGCGTTCCAGGGAGGAAGGTCGCCATATCATCCCATTATGTTTCTCAAATATCAAAATCTATTCATTTTCCTCATGTTGCAGGGTTTTTCCAGGGAAGAAAGAGGAAGGTCACGGCCATGTTGTCGCAGGTTTGATTTGATACATTTGTTTGAATACAAGAAATTGGATTCTAGGTGGCTCCAATCGTGGTAGTTTCATTCTACAAAGGGATCTGCACAAGGTTGCCCACACTCCTGTGCGATGGCCCATCCCCAAGCCTCCATCACTCTTTGCAACTTTAAAACACTTCTAGACAAGTGCAAGAGGCACTCAAGAGGATGTATGTACAAGATTCCGCAGAGGAAGATGGAGCCGAAGGTATGGGTTATGTGCCAAAGAAGACGACAGTTGTCTTTCTGACCCTGAAATCAGTGAAGAAATTAAGCAGAAAACAGAGAAAAAATGTGTTGATTAAGACAAGGAAATAAAATGTCCCAAGACTGTAGGAGGTCACCATCTAGATGCTCTGCCACAGGTGGATTGTGATGATCCAGTTGTCCCTATAAATTTCAGAGACACAAAAAAGGCCTTGGATTTGCCTGCACCACAGGGTTCCGAGAGTTCCAGAGCAATGAAATCAGATGCCGAGGAAATGTATGTCAACTGAGACAAGTAGGATCGAGGCTCTGTGCCAAAGGAGAGGTTTCCAGAGGATACTAAATCCACTCAAGAGGTAGGTAACTACATTTTATTTTTATTGTTTAATTATAAGAATTAATGCAAGAAACTTGTCCATGAGTGACTTCCGTTGGTTTATGTGATAAGTCTGGATGGTAATTTTTCTACCAAAATCGCCTGGTGCTTTCCTGTTATGCCATTTAGGTGGCGTGGACAATAGTGATAGTGAAGCCTGGTGGTTGGGTTAAACTCCGTTGACCTCACTAGTGAACCAATGCCTTATTGGTGGCTTATGTAGAGATTTTAACTTTTGAAATAACTAATAGCTTGCCATATGTCATTCAATAGAATGGTTTAGGTTGGACGTCGATATTCCCAAGTAAATTTTTGTTAAAACTACGATGGGCAATGAATGGAAGATTAGATCTACCCCTAACCGATGGACTTCTCTACCCTGTGCTACATATCCACGCTGATGATAAGCAACATTATTCAGATCAATGTCAGTAGAGGCGTGACTAGTATACCTCTTTTCCATTTAGTTCTTGTTCCTATTATCATTTCCATTCCTCTGTTGGGATTACACTTCTATAACACCACCATTTTTCAAGTGCCTGATATATTCAGGGAGATGGGTGGGTTCAAGTTGCTTATCAGTTAAAATTATATAGTCACGATTCTAGTTTTGTTTTGTTTCTGGTTATGTTTATGTTTCCTATTTCTAGTAAAGTAGGTTTTGTATCTCCAAAATTCAATTTTATAGTGGTAATTTACGCTGTCACGGAGGTGATTTATGCTTATTATTCGCCAGAAACCTTGAGTCCTATTTCTTGTTCTATTCACCATGTAGTCATGTCTCTTGTTTTGTTTATGTTTTACCCTTTTTGGTAAAATACGCTTGGATTGTGGATTGATATTTTAATAATGCCATAACAAATTTCCTATAAATATAAGGCAAAGTAATGCACAGGACTTGAGTAGGTCATGAAATGTTCAAATAGAAAAATCGTCTTTGACATTGGTATAGCCGTAATCGTTTTGGGTGAAAATCCAAATATTTTGATTCGATTTTTCTTAAAATTATGTTATCGAATCTTTTTTTACTATTTTACATATATGGAAAAACCTCAGCCCTGCCGAGTAAGTTCATGCAGGTTCTCTACTTTACAATTTTTTTTTTTATTTATTTTTTATTTATTTTTTATTTTATTTATTATTTTATTTATTTATTTATTTATTTTTTTCACTTGACCTAATAATATTTTTCTTATAATTATAAAACCTTAATCTTTGTTTTTTTTTAAAAGGTTATACCTTACTTCCAGTTTCGTGGATCTGTGAATATCTGAATCCACAATATTTTTGAATTATTGAGAGGCACGTTGTTCCTCAAATTCCCAATTTTATAAGGATTGTTTGCTCTTAGATATGGATGTGGATTTGTATAGAGATTTTTGAAATGTGGGCTCTTTATGATTGATAATAGGAAAACAATGGATGCTCTGAGAAAGCAGGCAAACAAGTTGATAGAGCAGGTTGTGAAACAGCAGCAGGTATTGCATTATAGTCATTTTAATTTTATGTTTTTCAAATTTGAACTAGGAAGGAAACAACAATGGATGCATATGCCACTATTCCTTCATACTAGCGGGAATTTAATCATTTTGTAATTATAAGGCTCGTAGGTAATAGATCTGGGGCTCCTGGATAATCACATTGTGATTGTGTGAGGGATTTAGATTAGTTATGGGTTCTTGCCAATACATCAACATATTGCATTTGCCTTTAAACCATACCCACTTCACTTTGTATGTTAAAACTTGAGATTGAATTATGACCATAGAGTTCCTTCCTGATCTGCCTATTATGGATATGGATCATTATCATTTGGTAGTTGGTAGCTGCTCTATGATCAGTGCAAAGTACATCGTGTTGTGGGGTAATGTGGCCTCTAGATTGGCAGCCTGCTAAGACTTGCAGGTAAGACCACCAATTATGTGTAACTAGCACTAGTAGTTGTGACACATCCATTGATTGCTGATGTAGACAACTCTTTTTACAGTGAGCCTTGATCGGGGGTGATGCCAGCATAACTTCTATACAATGGGATGATAGCAATGTTCAATGTCTCTCCTCAAAGAAATGTGGGATTTGAGGATAATAATTGATGCAAAGGAAATTTACGTATCCTCTTTAGTCTACTATAACAACTACTAAATAACCAAGAAAGGCACTGTGGCTAGCTCAAGTGCATGGAGAGCTATTTGTATTAGAGTCTATGCCATCCAGGCGATGTATGATTTAGTGTAATTTGCACCAATGATCTCTATTTAGTATTTTCCAGTCATTTTATTGACTGTTGGACTGACAGGCCTCTTTACCTAATGAATTGATGTTATATTGAGTTTTGGAGCCATTGAGTAAAAAATGGGTATTCTGCCACTTGTCTTTCAGCAAGACTTTCCCTTGTAATGTAAACATCACTGACTAAGAACCTGCTAGTTTCAATATTTCTTTGCCCATTAGCTATATTCAAATTCCAGAGGACATCTATCTTGAATAGGAAGAGTCTACCTCGTTGATGACTGTCAGGTGATTATGCTTATCTTCCTTTACATCGTGTCTACTGGGTGACATGAGAATGGCCTCCTTTTGAATATTGCAATTAATTTTTTCGTTAATATTTTCTTTTTTCTTTAAATATTTTGAGTATAACTTGCAAGATGCCAAAGCAATATTGTTTAGGTTTCTTCAATAAAAAAAATTCTGATACTAAAAATCCTCTGCTATGGTTTGTAAGTTGATTTTCCAATGGCCATTTGATTGTTTCTCTCTCTCTAATACCCACCTATGTAGTGCACACTACACTCTCAGTGGGAAGTTGCCATACGTAATTTATTGTTTTCATTAGTTAAACTTTTTGACATGAAACTTTCCTTTTTCCATGGAAAAAAACTTAATTTCTATTCAGTAGAAAGAATGGAAATACATTCTTTATATGCTCTTGGCACGAGTACATAATGGGATGAAATATAAGTCCTTTCATGTTTTAATATTTGAAAAAAAAAAAACTTAACTAAATACAACATATGAGTCAATTGGGGTTATTTTGGGTGGTTGGGTGGATTTGATCTGGTAATGCTGGCGCACTGCTCTGGTGGGAAGGAAAGAACAGAGAAAGAATGGAAGAAGATTTTATTAGAAGGTGGATTCAGTTGTTATAAAATAATCACCATCCCTGATTTCCAGTCTGTGATTGAAGTGTTTCCTTCTTGATTATTTTCTCTTTATGGGCATACCAAGTTTTGCACAGTGGCAGGGGAGTTCGACGGATGAAACAGAAGCATCGAGGCTTTTGAATTCCTTATGTGTTTGAATGATTTACTTCATGCATGAATTTTTATTCATTCATATCCTTTCTGGCCTTTGCTCAGCTCCAAGAGAACTGAGCGGATTTGATGTCCCTGCAGATTGTGAATTGCCTTTAGTCTTTCGTTGCGATCGATTTACTGTGATCGAAACATAAATGTTAGTTATCCATTTAATCATTTTAAATGATTGACGGAGCCCCTTCGCAGCTTGCATTGCATTATTGGCTCTTGGGGGATCTCAGCTAGAAGGTCTGACTAATGTTAAGGTCTTGATTTGAAACCAACATTTAGTTGTGTTTACCCACTTGATCATGTTTGACAGTGAATCTGTGAATATCTGAATCCACAATATTTTTGAATTATTGAGAGGCACACTGTTCCTCAAATTCCCAATTTTTTAAGGATTGTTTGCTCTTGGATATGGATGTGGATTTGTATAGAGATTTCTGAAATGTGGGCTCTTTATGATTGATAACAGGAAAACAATGGATGCTCCGAGAAAGCAGGAAAAAAAGTTGATAGAGCAGGTTGCGAAACAGAAGCAGGTATTACATTGTAGTCATTTTAATTTTATGTTTTTCAAATTTGAACTAGGAAGGAAACAGTAATGGATGCATATGCCACTGTTCCTTCATACTAGCGGGAAATTAATCCTTTTGTAATTATAAGGCTCTTAGGTTAGATTCTAGAGATGGTTTAGTTAGTCAACATTGGTAATGGAGCTGGGGCTCCTAGATAATCACATTGTGATTGTGTGAGGGATTTAGATTAGTTATGGGTTCTTGCCAATACATCAACGTGTTGCATTTGCCTTTAAACCATACCCACTTCATTTTGTATGTTAAAACTTGAGATTGAGTTATGACCATAGAGTTCCTTCCTGGTCTACCTATTATGGATATGGATCATGATCATTTGGTAGTTGGCAGCTACTTTATTATCAGTGCAAAGTACGTTGTGTTGTGGGGTAATGTGGCCTCTAGATTGGCAGCCTGCTAAGACTTGCGGGGAAGACCACCAATTATGTGTAACTAGCACTAGTAGTTGTGACACATCCATTGATTGCTGATGTAGATAGCTCTTTTTACAGTAATCCTTGATTAGGGGTGATGCTAGCGTAACGTCTATACAATGGGATGATAGCAATGTTCAATGTCTCTCCTTAAAGAAATGTGGGATTTGAGGATAATAATTGATGCAAAGGAACTTTATGTATCCTCTTTAGTTTACTATAGCAACTACACTAAATAACCAAGAAAGGCACTGTGGCTAGCACAAGTGCATGGAGAGCTATTCATATTAGAGTCTATGCCATCCAGGTGATGTATCATTCAGTGTAATTTGCACCAATGATCTCTATTTAGTATTTGCCAGTCATTTTATTGACTACTGGATTGACAGGTCTCTTTACCTGATGAAATTGATGTTATATTGAGTTTGGAGCCATCGAGTAAAAAATGGGCATTTTGCCCCTTGTCTTTCAGCAAGACTTTCCCTTGTAATGTGAACATCATTGACTATGAACCTGCCAGTTTCAATATTTCTTTGCCCGTTAGCTATATTCAAATTCCAGAGGACGTCTACCTTGAATAGGCAGAGTCTACCTCACTGATTACTGTCGGGTGACTATGCTTATCTTCATTTACATCGTGTCTACTGGGTGACATGAGAATGGCCTTCTTTTGAATATTGCAATTAATTTTTTCATTAATAATTTCTTTTTTCTTTAAATATTTTGAGTATAACTTGCAAGATGCCAGAGCAAGATTGTTTAGGTTACTTCAATAAAAAAAATTCTGATACTAAAAATCCTCTGCTATGGTCTGTAAGTTGATTTGCCAGTGGCCATATGATTGTTTCTATCACCGAGAATTGTAAGACAATCCTGATTGAATCTTTAGCCTACTAAACTGTCTACTTCTTGATAATGAAGGAAGTCGAGATTCTGAATCCCCGTTGTTGAAGAGGTAATGTCAGGAAACCACAGAGCTAGCCCAGTGTCGACCACTCCTCTGACATCCATAAGTCATATGGTACTTTCTTTTTCTGGTTTTGCTTTCTATTTGCCTTGGTACAATCATTATCCTAGCAGTTGTAGTCAGCCTAGTGCAGTAGTAGGAGGAAGTACTAGTAGTTTCAGTGCTAGTACAATATCAAGGGGTCAGTAGAGTGGTGGTAGTTCAAACCCAAGTGTGGCTTCAAACATGATTTATTTATCCTACTAAACTGTCTGCTTCTAAGATCGCCCTTGATTCGTTTACATTGGAGGTGACATACCATAGTGAGGAGCTTGGGATATCGCCCTTGATTAGTTTATACTTGGGGTGACATACCATAGTGAGGAGCTTGGCATAGAGAAGATTGAGGTCTAATTTTGCGAGCCCAAGATATGAACCGCAGATAAGGGTTCCTTTAGATTAAGCACTATGGTACTGGATGTAACACTATATGGTGCACTGAAATGGTTCTATCGTAGGCTCAGCGGAAGTGTCTCTTTTAACTAAAGGTGATAGTGGAAGCGTAACGGATAAAGTGAGCATGGTCAGAAGCTACTCTTATATAGGTTGCAACTGACTTCAGCAATGGACACAAATGCAATTCCAAGTTGGTAAAGTGTTCATTGGTTCATGGATGTGTTGGGCACTATGTCCCTATATGCTATCTACTGCCATGCATTTCAGAGATTACCACAGAAAGGAATCCCTCTTGGGTTGCCCGAGACAATTAGCACAGAAAGGAATACCTCTTGGGTTGTTCATGGACAGTCAGTATCAAGGGTAAGTTTTGGATATTAATCTTTAAGTGGTTGAGATTTAATCTAGATATGGATGTATCAATAAAGCAAATGAAATGAATGAAAGAGTGCATCCTAAGTAAGAGGAATTCAAATTAAGTGCACAATGAACTACCATGATGTTGCAAATAACAACTTAGTCAACACAGCCAAGAGATTCAAGGAGCTAGAACAAAACATAATTGTATCAGATAACATATTAGGGTAACTTGAATAAAAGCACAGAGGACTAGCCAATTACCGAGATGGTTTTCTGATTCCACTTGCGTCTTCCAAATTGTGAGATTTATTTATGTAGGGGGGAGCTTTGATACCAACGTAACACTCTGCGTTGACTATAAGTGTTCAAATCAGTCTTGTTAGAAGATGGATACCAACTCTGCAAACAATGGAAAAACAATATTTATGAAAACTGGGATTGGGAACATAGAACACAAGATAATCTATGCCACTGCGTTTTACTTCTGCAAAAAGACTTCAAGTAGCAACAACAAGAGTTGAGGAAATGCTAGGGTGCTTAGGGAGACTCCCCCTTAGGTGAGCTTTGGTTAAAATGGGACCTTTTATACACAAATTCCATAAATTCAAAACACGAGTAGAAAGGAATCGATTACTGTTTACTGCATTAGCAGTTTTGGGGGTTGACGAAGCAAGTGTTTAAGAGTAACAGGATCACTAATTGGAGGATTGCACATTAAATTTTGGCAAACATTAGATTATAGAGGAAAAATGCAGCACAGAGGGACAATTACTCTCCTTTTTGTCCCTCCCTCTATTCTATGGAGAAAAAAAGGAAGATGCAAAGTGCACAGGCACTGAAGCCTCAAGAAATGCCATCAAATTGTATATGGACTCATTTTTATGGAGGAAAAAAGCAAAACAAAGAGCGCATAGGCACTGAGGCCTCAAGAAATGCCATCGAATTGTATATGGGGCAGCCTGTTATATGTACCCAACATGTATGAAGAGGAAGAGAGCATTGATATGCTGTTGTAATAAGAATAGTGCGAGGCCTGAAGAGTTGAGGAACTGAACGAACGAAACAGTAATAATCGTCATCTAGTACCTGAAGATCTAGTACTTGAGAAATTATGCCTTAATTAACTAGTGTTTGGCGAGTTATTATGCAGGCCACAGGCGTATGAAGCAGGGACAAAATAGGGTGCTCGAAACATAGCAATTCGTTGAGAATGTGTATCCTTGTAGAGGACTTAAAACCAGAAGTCTGCAGGACAGAGAATGTGCATGACCAGGTTTGGGTGCAGAGGACTTAAAACAAGAAGTTTTCTGGAGAGAGAAAGTTAGTGCTCACTAACACGAAAGAACCAGATGGCTATGTAATATTAAGCAATGCAATAGTATGTAATTAGCACGAAAAGAGCTAGATGGCTATGTAATATTAAGCTATGTAATTAGGCTAAAAAATTCCAAACAAAAAATGTTATTAGATTAATGCTACGCGAGACTTAGCAATAGTTTTTTGAAATTAAATGTTTCCATCATATTCTATATATTATATCTAAACTTGACTCTTTAACCCAATCTAAAAGTGGAAAGTTTGTAATAAACTGCAATAAGACTCTTAAGTTGCTTGTCCAATAAATAAAAAAAATTAAAAATAAAATGAAAATAATTTTAAATAAAAATTTCTAGAAAACATTGGCTTAAATCAAGCCATTTGGAAAAAGTCGAAAGAAAATAATAGGCTTTCAACGATTTATCGATCGCTATATACCTAGCAGTGGGCAGGTATAATAATAAGAAAGAGGCCAGGTACTTTTTCACTCATTTGATAAAAAAATCTCACCACTCCTTATTTTTATTCTAGCAATTGATATTGTATTAATTAACTGTTAATAGAAATCAAATAGAGAGCTCTACGGTTCAATGCCTAAACAATGGATATCAAGCTCTACAACATCTTACTTCGATTTTTGATAAACAAATTGCACAATGAAAAGGATGCCAACTTTGATGGGTATTGCACATCCACCATAGAACCTGTTGTGACTCCTTATATTCTCATTTCTTCCGTCAAAGTCCAATATAAGTGTTTAAACAAATAATGAAACTTCTCTTGCAAAGTATTTACAGTGGTTGAATTTAATGTGATTGTACATTTTTTTGCATATAGAATATTTTTAAATTTGATTGATAAAAATGATGTCAATTATTTAATATTTTGTCCATCATATTTTAAAATAGTTTCGAAATCTAATTAAAATAAAAATAACCAGTGTAAAATAACTTAGATTTTTTTTCCATTTGTTTACTACAACGAGTCTTTTAATATTTTCCTGTGCCGGAAACTATACTATTGTGACAATATCTGCCCCAGAGCTTATCATGAAAGAGACAAGGTGGTTGCAAATTACATATCAATTCCCAACATTGAGAAAGATGTATGCATTATATTGTAGAGTAATAAAAGCTACGACACACCTGCACATATGTCACTAAATCTAGAGTGGCTTTATTTAGAGTTGGCTCTGGTCCTTAATGTTCATGTTGATACTCTTCTTTATCCTTAGTTTTTTTCAAATGTTCAATGGTGTACAATGTAATTAGGTAAATGTTTAATAATATTAATGGATTAGGTAAATGTTTAATAATGTTAATGGTGTAAAATGTAATTAATTTAATTACATTTTCTTCATTATTTTTGAGTAGATAAAGAGTTAAAATGGATCTAGATTGGTATTAATGATAGACAATTTTACAAATTGTTTAAATTAAATGCTTTTTAACTAAATAAATTATATATAAGAGAGCCTTCTAAGTGATATAAGTTTGAGTTTTTTAATTGAATTGTGTATAAATGTTAATATCTTTAAAGTTTTGAAATTTCAATAGTGATTTTAGTAAACTTTTTAAAAAATAATTAAATTTTAATATTTAATAAAAATAATGAAATTAATATAAGTTAGACAAAATTATCATTAAATCTAAAAAAATTAGATTTAAAATTTAATATAAATGAAATATTTAATTATAAATTATTTAACAAGTATAATTTATCAATATATTTTAAATTAAAAGAAATATAAAGTTGAATTACAAATGATTTAATAACTTTTTATATTAATACAATGTGAATTTCAGCTATTTAAATCATTTTACATATTAGCCTAAATCATTTATCAATTATTGAGAGAGGTCAAATCTTTTGAAGTGAAAACCTCTTTTTTAGTGCAAAACCTGAAGAAATGTTTGCATGCCAAAAAATTTGATCCCTTAGCATTTAATAAATTCAGAATTAAGATGGATCTAGACTGGTTCTAATTAATGTACCATGTCATTGCTACTCAACAAGTATTTAATCTTATTTATAAATTAGCATAACATTTATTATTAGGCTTACCAATCTAATTCCAAAATGACATTGGTATGTTTACAACATTTGATTGAGTGATTACACTTGTGACTCAATTACAAGGTAATATTCAACTATGAAAGACATAATTCCACTAGGAGGGTATGCTACCATTTGGTTCACTTTCCATATACTTCATGATAATTGTCTTTTTTGTGCAAGGTGTTGTTTCTCATTATTACCTTGATTATAAACAACATAGATAATAAATCATAAGACTAGTTCAACATATACCATTCATGAATTTTAGGGTTAGCAGTGAATATAGTAGTAATACCTAAGCATACTCTTGTATGCTCCTCATAGCACAATGGTATTTCCCTTAAAGTAAATTTTGTGATTATGTTGGAGTCCTCAACAATAACTACATTCCTTTGCACAATGTCCTTGAGGAACCTAACTCCTTGATACATTGTTAGTGCTTCTGCTTGTTATTAGTTTCTTGTCCCTATCTCCAGGAAAATTTTAATTTATAGGGACCTCTTCCACTTAGCAAAACACAACGCAAGGTCTTGATCTCCATTGAATCCATTCCCTTTAGTTCCATAGTGTTGGCATAAAGAATTTTAGCTACTAGCTGCTCTTTGGGTATCCCTAAAATTTGTATACCTTGGCTCATTGCAGTGATTAATCAAACAAGTGTATAATGTGATTTCAAGGACACCTTATCTCATTTGCAGTGAACATTTCTACCAACTCCATGCAGAGGACCCTCTTTTCACTATGTTTTCAGAATTTTTTAATTAGAAATGTAAAATCATAAATTTAATTAATTATATGTTTTAATTTTATTTTAAAAAATAAAATAAAAATATAAAATCATAAATTTAAATGGTTCAAATTACATTATAATGCACTTAATATTTATAATATCGGTAGCCCTTTCCAAATTTATACTTTCCATCATATATTAAATATTATCCATTAAAATGAAAATAAATATTTGCAAATTTTAATAATAACAAAGAATTTGGTATGTTAATATTCTTTTATTAGTGATTTTAAAATTATAAATTACAATTTTTGAAATTATATTACATTTTTCATGTATTATTGTATATGATATTTATAAAATTAAATAAAATAACCATATATTTAATAAATTTTTTATTATTATCAATTTTATGGTTTGAAATTTTTCCAAAATAAAAATATAAAATTATAATTTTAAATGGTTCAAATTTCGTTGTAATTCACTTGATATTTATAATATTTATGGGCTTTTCCAAGTTTATGTTTTCTACTTTATATTAAATATTATTGATTAAGATAAAAATAAATATCTAGAAATTTAAATAATTGCATGGAGAGACTTTAGTCCAACATGAATGATTACATGGGAGACTTTAGCCCAAAGTGAATGAGATGTTCTAAGGTTATGTAATGTTATTTAAACTTGTTAATTTAGTCAAATTACATAAATATAAAATAAAATAAAATAAGAATTATAATTATTAATAATTAAACCATTTTAGATTCATCTTAACTCTAGATTTAGATAGCCTACAAAGGGATCAAATTTCTCAAGGTGCTTGAGCTTTTCCTTTAGATCCATCTCAACTCTAGATTTAGCCAGCATAGAGAGGGAATTTTTTTCTTGATGATAATGTTAGAGTTTGTTCTATTTGCATGGTTTGGGAAATCTTACAAAGACCCTGGATTTCACATGAGTGAGAGAGACAATTTACTTGATGTGGTTTATAAACATGTATATGCATCTCCTAGATGGGAAGGAGCATGTGGAGGGATATGGAGGTGAGTATGAGATTGTTTTGTGTGAGAAATCCATCACAACTTGTTAGGTTTCTCACTCTACAATGTTTTTATGTGCTTGAGTTTGTGCTAAAAGGAAATCTAACACATGTTAGATTTTCTTTTACATTCAAATGTTGTTAATCTAGCACACATTAGACTTATTTAGTCCTAAAATGTTGTTATGTTCTTGTGTTTTTGCTAAAAGGAAATATAACATGTGTTAGATTTCTTTCAAATTTAAATATGCTTGTGTTTGTGTTGGAAGAAAATTTAACACAAGCTATATTTCTTATACTCTACAATGTTGTTGGCAAATGTGCGTGTATTTGTGGTAGACATAAATCTAGTACTTGCTAGATTTCTCACTCTACAATGTTTCTATGTGCTCGAGTTTGCGCTAAAAAGAAATCTAACACATGTTAGATTTTATTGTACATTGTAACGTTGTTAATCTAGCACACATTAGACCTATTTAGTCCTACAATGTTGTTAATTCTTGTGTTTGTGCTCTAAGAAAATATAGCATGTGTTAGATTTATTTCAAATTTAAATGTGCTTGTGTTTAGGTTGGAAGAAAATTTAACACAAGCTAGATTTCTTATACTCTACAATGTTGTTGTTGGCAATGTGTTTGTATTTCTGGTAGACATAAATCTAGCACTTGCTAGATTTCTCACTCTACAATGTTTCTATGTGATCGAGTTTGCGCTAAAAGGAAATCTAACGCATGTTAGATTCTCTTTTACATTGCAATGTTGTTAATATAGCACACATTAGACTTATTTAGTCCTAAAATGTTGTTATGTTCTTGTGTTTGTGCTAGAAGGAAATATAACATGTGTTAAATTTCTTGCAAATTTAAATTTGCTTGGGTTTGTGTTGGAAGAAAATTTAACACAAGCTAGATTTCTTATACTCTACAATGTTGTCGTTGGCAACGTGCTTGTATTTGTGGTAGACAAAAATCTAGCACTTGCTATATTTCTCAATCTACAATGTTTCTATGTGCTTGACTTTGCGCTAAAAGGAAATCTAACACATGTTAGATTTTCTTTTACATTGCAATGTTGTTAAACTAGCACACATTAGACTTATTTAGTCCTAAAATGTTGTTACGTTCTTGTGTTTGTGCTAGAAGGAAATATAGCATGTGTTAGATTTCTTTCAAATTTAAATGTGCTTGTTTTTGTGTTGGAAGAAAATTTAACACAAGTTAGATTTCTTATACTCTACAATGTTGTTGGCAACGTGTTGTATTTGTGGTAGACATAAATCTAGCACTTGCTAGAATTCTCAATCTACAATGTTTATATGTGCTTGACTTTGAGCTAAAAGGAAATCTAACACATGTTAGATTTTCTTTTACATTGCAGTGTTGTTAATCTAGCACACATTAGACTTATTTAGTCCTACAATGTTGTTATGTTGTTGTGTCTGTGCTAGAAGGAAATATAGCATGTGTTAGATTTCTTTCAAATTAAAATGTGCTTGTGTTTGTGTTGGAAGAAAATTTAACACAATCTAGAATTTTTATACTGTACAATGTTGTTGTTGGCAACGTGCTTGTATTGGTGGTAGACATAAATCTAGCAGTTGCTAGATTTCTCACTCTTGAATGTTTCTATGTGCTTGAGTTTGCGCTAAAAGGAAATCTAACACATGTTAGATTTTCTTTTACATTGCAATGTTGTTAATCTAGCACACATTAGACTTATTTTGTCCTAAAATGTTGTTATGTTCTTGTGTTTGTGCTAGAAGGAAATATAACATGTGTTATATTTATTTCAAATTTAATTTTGCTTGTGTTTGTGTTGGAAGAAAATTTAACACAAGCCAGATTTCTTATACTCTACAATGTTGTTGTTGGCAACGTGCTTGTATTTGTGGTAGACATAAATCTAGCACTTGCTAGATTTCTCACTCTACAATGTTTCTATGTGCTTGAGTTTGCACTAAAAGTAAATCTAACACATGTTAGATTTTCTTTTACATTGCAATGTTGTTAATCTAGCACACATTAGACGTATTTAGTCCTAAAATGTCGTTATGTTCTTGTGTTTGTGTTAGAAGGAAATATAGCATGTGTTAGATTTCTTTCAGATTTAAATGTGCTTGTGTTTGTGTTGGAAGAAAATTTAACACAAGCTATATTTCTTATACTCTACAATGTTGTTGTTGGCAACGTGCTTGTATTTGTGATAGACATAAATCTAGCACTTGCTAGATTTCTCACTCTAAAAATGTTTCTATGTGCTCGAGTTTGCGCTAAAAGGAAACCTAACACATGTTAGATTTTATTTTAAATTGCAATGTTGTTAATCTAGCACACATTAAACTTATTTAGTCCTACAATGTTGTTATGTTCTTGTGTTTGTGCTCAAAGGAAATACAACACGTGTTAAATTTCTTTCAAATTAAAATGTGCTTGTGTTTGTGTTGGAAGAAAATTTAACGCAATCTAGAATTCTTATACTCTACAATGTTGTTGTTGGCAACATGCTTGTATTTGTGGTAGACATAAATCTAGCACTTGATAGCTTCTCACCCTACAATGTTTCTATGTGCTCAAGTTTGCGCTAAAAGGAAATCTAACACATGTTAGATTTTATTTTACATTGCAATGTTGTGAATGCTAACATGTTTTTGTTTAGGCTAAAAGGAAATCTAGCTTGTGTTAGATTTTTTTGTCGTGTAATGTTGTCATTGGAAATATTTATATGGTTCTGTTATAAGTAAATGTAACACAAACTAAATTTTCTCACCCTACAATGTTGTTATGTGATTATGTTTCCATTAGAAGGAAATATAGTATGCATTATATTTCTTTCACCTTATAATGTTGTTATTTGCAACGTTCTTGTGTTTTTTATAGGAGGAAATCTTTGTACACTATCCCATTCTTAGACCACATATTCCATATGAAGGGCTTTCTAATCATTCCAGGGTTTAACATTTTTTATATTGTAACAACAGTCTATGTCGGCATGGACTAAAACCTCATCGTCTGTAAAAGGCAAGGTCAAATGTCCCAGGAAATATTATTATTGCAATGTTTTTATTGACATTGTGTTTATGTTTTTGCTAGAAGGAAATTTAGCATCCACTAGATTTGCTTTACAATACAATCTTGTTGTTGGCAATCTTCTTGTATGCGATAGAATATAGTCTAGCATGGGTTACATTTTCTTTGCCTTGCAATATTTTTAATGACAATGTGTGTTGGGTCCCTATAATACTAGTGATTACCCCATTACTATTGTAGTTATACCCCTTATTTATATTGTTGTGCCCCTATTACCCCCATATTGTTATTTATGTGCCCCATAGAATCCCTCTATTGTTATTTTTGTGGCTTTATATTATTATTGTTAGGTCGGCTGGATTATATTGTGACTCCTTAGACTCCTATATATAGAAAGGAGGTTTTGTCATTTGTATCATCCAAGAATTGTTCATTTATGTAATGTAAAGGAGGTTGCCCTCTCGAAGAGACTGAATTCTAAGGCGTTGATCTATCTTTTCTATCTTTTCTTGAGCTGGTTTCATAACATTTGGTATCAGAGCTTTGGATTCTAGGGTTTCGCTGCTCCAAACAGGTCATCGTGGCATTTTCGCTATAACTTTTTTTCTGGGACGTTTCAGAAGTTACAAAAAAAACCCATTTGATAAAAACGCGCGCTGAACCTTGGGTCCGAATTTCAGAGCTTTTCGTGTGATATTTGCGGAGATATGATCTGAGGAAGTTGGTCTTTTTGCAGACTCCTGAATTACATTCAAAACAGGTGACCTGGGGAAAAACGTCATAACTTTCTCCTTGGGGATCGGATTGAAATTTCGTAAGAAGGTACAGAAAGAGGACAGAATTTAGTTTCTTGTGTGTGTGTTTCAGATTCAAAGGTTGAAACAGCGACTCGTGGCACGTCGTACAAGTTCGCTCTACTGAACCAGTCTAAAAGCAAGTCACTGTGGGAGATTTCACATAACTCTTTCTGGGAGAATCCAATTTGGCTCAGACTTGTGGCATTGGAAATAGGACACAGAAGGCTACTACAGGTAGCAATTTCAGAACTGGATGATCCAAAATTACAGAGATACATCAGATTCAATATCAGGCTTCTATAAAGTGAAAAAAAGGTGTGTAGTTTTTTTTAAATTTTTGTGTAAGCTTGGTTTAACGGAATTCAAAGGGCATAGTAAAGCATTATTATCGGTAATTGATGCCCCGAGGAAAGAAAATGCAAACACCTAGTAAGGAACCTGAAAGTTCTAGCATGACTCATGAAGAAGAGGAAGAAATGCTACATGATATATCAAAATTACAAGAACAAGTGCAACAAATGTCACACTCACAAAAGCTAACAGAAGCTAAGATAAGTGGCGTGGAATCTAAGATAAAGGGCATGGAAGCTAAGATGGATGATTCGAAGACAGATTTGAAGAGAGACATGGCAGATTTGAAGATAGATTTGAAGACAGACATGGAAGAATTGAAGAAGTTGCTACAAGAAAGGGTCACTAATGGTGAAAAGGTAGTAAAGGAAACTCATGATGAGAACAAAAAAAATGTTAATCATGATTCCATAGACACTAATGTTGGATCGAAGAATCACCATATTCCAAAAATCGATATGAGGAAGTTTGATGGTAAGGATCCCGCCACATGGATATTACAGTTGGAGCAATTCTTCGATCTCAATAATGTGCAAAACGCACAAAAGGTATGTATGGCAACTGTATATTTGGAACCAAATCAGTTTGTATGGTATCAATGGCTTTGCTCTCGTAAGCAATTTATCACTTGGGCAATTTTTACGGAAGAATTGATAGCACATTATGAAGATACAAAAAGCAACACTTTTTTTAGCCAGTTGATAAGTCTCAAACAAAAGGGTTCAGTAATGGAGCACATTGAGAAGTTCCAAAAATTGAACATAAGGGTAAAAGATATTCCAGAGGAGCATAGGATTGACATGTTCATAGGGTCTTCAAAGGATAATATCCAACATGATGTTCGCCTTTGGGAACCTGATTCGTTAGAGAAGGCATTCAGGTTAGTAAGAAAAATGGAAAGCAAAATTATGGCAACCAGGAAGCATACCACTCACAACTATAAAGACGGAAGTGTTGTTGCCCCTAGTCTTCCACAACCTATAAGGTTGACACCACAATAATTGGAAGAAAAAAGAGCAAAAGGGCTTTGTTACAGTTGTGATATCAAATACACTAAAGGTCATAAGTGTGCTGAGAAGAAATTATTCTACATAGATTGTGAAGAGGAAGAAGAAAAGGAGCAAGAAAGGTCAAAAGAAGAAGATATACTCTAGGAACTAAGCCTAGATGAAGAACAAATAAATCTGACCATATCTTGTAATGCATTGGTGGGAATTACCACTCCTTAAACCATCAAGATAGAAGGACAAATCAAGAAGAAAAAGGTAATAGTGTTGACTGATTCAGGAAGCACCCACAATTTTATTCATTGTAGGGTAGCAAAAGAATTGAATTGCTTCCTATATCCAGCACCAGAGTGTCAAGTGATGATTGCAAATGGAGGAACAATAAATTGCTCTGGAAAGTGCCATAATATCAAGCTATCCATGGGAGAATATGTTGGGTCCCTATAATACTAGTGATTACCCCATTACTATTGTAGTTATACCCCTTATTTATATTGTTGTGCCCCTATTACCCCCATATTGTTATTTCTGTGCCCCATAGAATCCCTCTATTGTTATTTTTGTGGCTTTATATTATTATTGTTAGGTCGGCTGGATTATATTGTGACTCCTTAGACTCCTATATATAGAAAGGAGGTTTTGTCATTTGTATCATCCAAGAATTGTTCATTTATGTAATGTAAAGGAGGTTGCCCCCTCGAAGAGGCTGAATTCTAAGGCGTTGATCTATCTTTTCTATCTTTTCTTGAGCTGGTTTCATAACATTTGGTATCAGAGCTTTGGATTCTAGGGTTTCGCTGCTCCAAACAGGTCATCGTGGCATTTTCGCTATAACTTTTTTCTGTGATGTTTCAGAAGTCGCAAAAAAAACCCATTTGAGAAGAAATCATGCTGAACCTTGGGTCCGAATTTCAGAGCTTTTTGCACGATATTTGCGGAGATATGATCTGAGGAAGTTGGTCTTTTTGCAGACTCCTGAATTACATTCAAAACAGGTGACCTGGGGAAAATCGTCATAACTTTCTCTCTGGGGATCGGATTGAAATTTCGTAAGAAAGTACAAAAAGAGGACGGACTGTAGTTTCTTGTGTGTGTGTTTCAGATTCAAAGGTTGAAACAGTGACTCGTGGCACGTCGTACAAGTTCGCTCTACTGAACCAGTCTAAAAGCAAGTCACTGTGGGAGATTTCACATAACTCTTCCTTGGAGAATCCAATTTGGCTCAGACTTGTGGCATTGGAAAGAGGACGCAGAAGGCTACTACAGGTAGAAATTTTAGAACTAGATGATCCGAAATTACAGAGATACATCAGATTCAATATCAGGCTTCTATAAAGTGAAAAAAGGTGTGTAGTTTTTTTTTTAAATTTTTGTGTAAGCTTGGTTTAACGGAATTCAAAGGGCATAGTAAAGCATTATTATCGGTAACTGATGCCCCGAGGAAAGAAAATGCAAACACCTAGTAAGGAACCTGAAAGCTCTAGCATGACTCATGAAGAAGAGGAAGAAATGCTACATGATATATCAAAATTACAAGAACAAGTGCAACAAATGTCACGCTCACAAAAGCTAACAGAAGCTAAGATAAGTGGCGTGGAATCTAAGATAAAGGGCATGGAAGCTAAGATGGATGATTCGAAGACATATTTGAAGAGAGACATGGCAGATTTGAAGATAGATTTGAAGACAGACATGGAAGAATTGAAGAAGTTGCTACAAGAAAGGGTCACTAATGGTGAAAAGGTAGTAAAGGAAACTCATGATGAGAACAAAAGAAATGTTAATCATGATTCCATAGACGCTAATGTTGGATCGAAGAATCACCATATTCCAAAAATCGATATGAGGAAGTTTGATGGCAAGGATCCCGCCACATGGATATTACAGATGGAGCAATTCTTCGATCTCAATAATGTGCAAAACGCACAAAAGGTACGTATGGCAACTGTATATTTGGAACCAAATCAGTTTGTATGGTATCAATGGCTTTGCTCTCGTAAACAATTTATCACTTGGGCAATTTTTACGGAAGAATTGATAGCACATTATGAAGATACAAAAAGCAACACTTTTTTTAGCCAATTGATAAGTCTCAAACAAAAGGGTTCAATAATGGAGCACATTGAGGAGTTCCAAAAATTGAACATAAGGGTAAAAGATATTCCAGAGGAGCATAGGATTGATGTGTTCATAGGGTCTTTAAAGGATAATATCCAACATGATGTTCGCCTTTGGGAACCTGATTCATTAGAGAAGGCATTCAGGTTAGCAAGAAAAATGGAAAGCAAAATTATGGCAACTAGGAAGCATACCACTCACAACTATAAAGACGGAAGTGTTGTTGCCCCTAGTCTTCCACAACCTATAAGGTTGACACCACAACAATTGGAAGAAAAAAGAGCAAAAGGGCTTTGTTACAGTTGTGATAGCAAATACACTAAAGGTCATAAGTGTGCTGAGAAGAAATTATTCTACATAGATTGTGAAGAGGAAGAAGAAAAGGAGCAAGAAAGGTCAAAAGAAGAAGATATACTCCAGGAACAAAGCCTAGATGAAGAACAAATAAATCCGACCATATCTTGTAATGCATTGGCGGGAATTACCACTCCTCAAACCATCAAGATAGAAGGACAAATCAAGAAGAAAAAGGTAATAGTGTTGATTGATTCAGGAAGCACCCACAATTTTATTCATTGTAGGGTAGCAAAAGAATTGAATTGCTTCCTATATCCAGCACCAGAGTGTCAAGTGATGATTGCAAATGGAGGAACAATAAATTGCTCTGGAAAGTGCCATAATATCAAGCTATCCATGGGAGAATATGTATTGACTAGCCCAATGCTTTCCATTCCAATGGGAGGTGCTGATGTTGTACTAGGAGTCCAATGGCTACAATCCTTGGGTACAATAGCTTTTAATTTTCAAGAACTTTTCATCAAATTTTCTATGGAAGGAAAGGAAGTTGAATTAAGGGGTATTGCAGGGAAACCAGGAAAGATAATCAGCTCTAATGGTATGACAAAGCTTCTAAAAAAGGAGCAAAGAGGTGTAATTGCACAATTATGTTCGCTAGATGTTTCCACATTGGAATCATCTATTTCTCCAGATCTCCAAAAAGTCCTGGACAATCATTCCAAGGTATTTGAGACTCCCAAGGGTCTCCCACCTATGCGTGATCATGATCATGCTATTCATCTGATTCCAGGAAGTGTTCCTCCAAACATCAGGCCGTACAGATATCCCTATGTCCAAAAAAGTGAAATTGAACGTATGGTTGCAGAAATGCTAGAGGCTGGTATAATTCAACCGAGTCAAAGTTCTTTCTCAGCTCCAGTAGTATTGGTGCACAAGAAGGATGGATCATGGCGCATGTGTCCGGATTATAGGGAGCTCAACAAGCTCACTATTAAAGATAAGTTCCCCATTCCTGTCATTGATGAATTACTGGATGAATTGCATGGATCAATTTACTTCACCAAGTTGGATCTTCGTTCGGGATATCATCAAATCAGAATGAAGATTGAAGACATTCCGAAAACGGCATTTAGAACTCATGAGGGTCATTATGAATTTTTGGTCATGCCTTTTGGCCTTACCAATGCACCTTCAACATTTCAAGGTTTGATGAATTCAATTTTCAAACCATTCCTTAGAAAATTTGTGTTAGTATTTTTTGATGATATACTAATCTACAGCAAGTCTTGGAAGGATCATGTTGAACATGTTGACAGGGTGCTACAACTATTGGAGGAGAAACAATTATATGCAAAAAGATCCAAATGTTTCTTTGGAGTCCAGGAGGTGGAATATTTGGGTCATATTGTATCTCATGAAGGAGTTAAGGTAGACCCTAGCAAAATTAAAGCCATTAAGGAATGGAAAATCCCCACATCCATAAAGCATCTGCGAGGATTTCTTGGGTTGACAGGGTATTATCGCAAGTTTGTTAAGAATTATGGGAGAATAGCAGCACCTCTAACAACATTATTGAAGAAAGATTCATTTTCATGGACTCCGGAAGCAACAAAGGCCTTTGAACATCTTAAAGAGGCAATGTGCCAAGCACCGGTCTTAGCTACACCGGACTTCACAAAAACCTTTATTGTGGAATGTGATGCTTCAGGAAATGGAATTGGTGCTGTTCTAATGCAAGATGAAAGACCCATTGCTTTTGAAAGTCGTCCAATCAAGGGAAAGTTTTTAAGCAAAGCTATTTATGAGAAGGAAATGTTGGCAATACTCCATGCACTTAAGAAATGGCGACCCTACCTAATGGGAAGACACTTCAAGGTAAAAACGGATCATGATAGCCTTAAATACTTTTTAGAACAAAGATTATCCTCTGAAGAGCAACAAAAGTGGGTCACAAAGATGTTGGGTTATGACTTTGAAATCATCTACAAAAAAGGGAAGCAAAATGTGGTGGCAGATGCACTCTCAAGAAAGGATGAGGATGTGGAAGCATTGTTGTGTGCCATTTCTATTATCCAACCAGATTGGATAAACGAAGCAAGGGAGGAATGGAAGAATGACGAAGAAGTGTGGGCACTTATTCGAAAGCTACAACAAGATTCCAGTACTTCTGATACATTTAGCTGGAAAAATGATTCGTTATGGTACAAAGATCGCTTATACCTCTGTAAGAATTCCCAGCTAAAACAAAAGATTCTTATGGAATTGCACACTTCTCCCTTAGGAGGGCACTCAGGATTTTTAAAAACTTACCACAGGGTTAAGAAGGAATTTTTTTGGGATGGCCTTAAATCAGATATTCAAAAGTTTGTGGCGGAATGTTTGGTTTGCCAACAAAATAAAGTTGAAACAATTAAGACACCGGGTCTATTACAACCTTTATCCATTCCAAGCCAACGTTGGGAGGAGGTTTCAATGGATTTTATCACAGGTTTACCCAAGTCTGAGGGAAAGAGTGTCATCATGGTGGTAGTTGACAGACTTACCAAGTATGCACACTTTTGTGCATTATCACATCCATTTAAAGCCAGTACAGTTTCTACTGCATTTATGGAAACAGTTCAAAAGCTACATGGAAACCCAAAGATTATTGTAAGTGACAGAGATCCCATTTTCACTGGAAATTTTTGGACAGAATTATTTTCTTGTCTTGGTACTCAGTTAGCTCATAGCTCATCTTATCATCCTCAATCTGATGGGCAAACTGAGATAGTAAACAAATGTTTGGAAGGATATCTTCGTTGCTTTGTATCTGATAAACAGACACAATGGGTCAAATGGTTGCCTCTGGCTGAATGGTGGTATAACACTTCCTTCCATACAGCAACAAAAATGACCCCATTTATGGCACTTTATGGGTATCAACCACCATCCATCACATCATATTTAAGAGAAAATTCTAAGGTTCAGGCAGTGGAACATCACATCGAACATCAACAACAAGTCCTCCAACTCTTAAAGGATAACCTCGTGTTGGCACAAAATAGAATGAAACAACAGGCAGATCAACATCGCAGTGAAAGAAGTTTTGATGTAGGTGATTGGGTATTCCTACGGCTACAACCATATAAGCAAATGTCCCTAAAGCAAGCTAAGAAGGATAATAAATTATCACCAAAGTATTATGGTCCGTACAAGGTGTTGCAAAAGATTGGTACTATGGCATACAAATTGGAGCTTCCTGCAGCTTCTCGATTGCACCCAGTTTTCCATGTTTCATGTTTAAAGAAGGTTATAGGTGACAAGCTCCCAATTCAAACAATATTGCCAGAACTTGACGAGGAAGGAAAAATTATATTGGAACCGGAAGCAGTCACAGAAACAAGAACTCGACAGCTACGAAATCGATCAATTTCAGAGTATCTTATCAAGTGGAAGAACTTATCCGCTGAAGATTCCACATGGGAGGATGAGAATTTTATGCAGAAGTATCCAGAACTACTCAAGCGTTGAGGACAACACTTTTTTGAAGGAGAGGGGCATGTTGGGTCCCTATAATACTAGTGATTACCCCATTACTATTGTAGTTATACCCCTTATTTATATTGTTGTGCCCCTATTACCCCCATATTGTTATTTCTGTGCCCCATAGAATCCCTCTATTGTTATTTTTGTGGCTTTATATTATTATTGTTAGGTCGGCTGGATTATATTGTGACTCCTTAGACTCCTATATATAGAAAGGAGGTTTTGTCATTTGTATCATCCAAGAATTGTTCATTTATGTAATGTAAAGGAGGTTGCCCCCTCAAAGAGGCTGAATTCTAAGGCGTTGATCTATCTTTTCTATCTTTTCTTGAGCTGGTTTCATAACAGAATATGTATTGACTAGCCCAATGCTTTCCATTCCAATGGGAGGTGATGATGTTGTACTAGGAGTCCAATGGCTACAATCCTTGGGTACAATAGCTTTTAATTTTCAAGAACTTTTCATCAAATTTTCTACGGAAGGAAAGGAATTTGAATTAAGGGGTATTGCAGGGAAACCAGGAAATATAATCAACTCTAATGGCATGACAAAGCTTCTAAAAAAGGAGCAAAGAGGTGTAATTGCACAATTATGTTCGCTAGATGTTTCCACATTGGAATCATCTATTTCTCCAGATCTCCAAAAAGTCCTGGACAATCATTCCAAGGTATTTGAGACTCCAAAAGGTCTCCCACCTATGCGTGATCATGATCATGCTATTCATCTGATTCCAGGAAGTGTTCCTCCAAACATCAGGCCGTACAGATATCCCTATGTCCAAAAAAGTGAAATTGAACTTATGGTTGCAGAAATGCTAGAGGCTGGTATAATTCAACCGAGTCAAAGTTCTTTCTCAGCTCCAGTAATATTGGTGCACAAGAAGGATGGATCATGGTGCATGTGTCCGGATTATAGGGAGCTCAATAAGCTCACTATTAAAGATAAGTTCCCCATTCCTGTTATTGATGAATTACTGGATGAATTGCATGGACCAATTTACTTCAGCAAGTTGGATCTTCGTTCGGGATATCATCAAATCAGAATGAAGATTGAAGACATTCCGAAAATGACGTTTAGAACTCATGAGGGTCATTATGAATTTTTGGTCATGCCTTTTGGCTTTACCAATGCACCTTCAACATTTCAAGGTTTGATGAATTCAATTTTCAAACCATTCCTTAGAAAATTTGTGTTAGTATTTTTTGATGATAGACTAATCTACAGCAAGCCTTGGAAGGATCATGTTGAACATGTTGACAGGGTGCTACAACTATTGGAGGAGAAACAATTATATGCAAAAAGATCCAAATGTTTCTTTGGAGTCCAGGAGGTGGAATATTTGGGTCATATTGTATCTCATGAAGGAGTTAAGGTAGACCCTAACAAAATTAAAGCCATTAAGGAATGGAAAATCCCCACATCCATAAAGCATTTGCGAGGATTTTTTGGGTTGACAGGGTATTATCGCAAGTTTGTTAAGAATTATGGGAGAATAGCAGCACCTCTAACAACATTATTGAAGAAAGATTCAATTTCATGGACTCTGGAAGCAACAAAGGCCTTTGAACATCTTAAAGAGGCAATGTCCCAAGCACTGGTCTTAGCTACACCGGACTTCACAAAAACCTTTATTGTGGAATGTGATGCTTCAGGAAATGGAATTGGTGCTGTTCTAATGCAAGATGAAAGACCCATTTCTTTTGAAAGTCGTCCAATCAAGGGAAAGTTTTTAAGCAAATCTATTTATGAGAAGGAAATGTTGGCAACACTCCATGCACTTAAGAAATGGCGACCCTACCTAATGGGAAGACACTTCAAGGTAAAAACGGATCATGATAGCCTTAAATACTTTTTAGAACAAAGATTATCCTCTGAAGAGCAACAAAAGTGGGTCACAAAGATGTTGGGTTATGACTTTGAAATCATCTACAAAAAAGGGAAGCAAAATGTGGTGGCAGATGCACTCTCAAGAAAGGATGAGGATGTGGAAGCATTGTTGTGTGCCATTTCTATTATCCAACCAGATTGGATAAACGAAGCAAGGGAGGAATGGAAGAATGACGAAGAAGTGTGGGCACTTATTCGAAAGCTACAACAAGATTCCAGTACTTCTCATACATTTAGCTGGCAAAATTATTTGTTATGGTACAAAGATTGCTTATACCTCTGTAAGAATTCCCAGCTAAAACAAAAGATTCTTATGGAATTGCACACTTCTCCCTTAGGAGGGCACTCAGGATTTTTAAAAACGTACCACAGGGTTAAGAAGGAATTTTTTTGGGATGGCCTTAAATCAGATATTCAAAAGTTTGTGGCGGAATGTTTGGTTTGCCAGCAAAATAAAGTTGAAACAATTAAGACACCGGGTCTATTACAACCTTTATCCATTCCAAGCCAACGTTGGGAGGAGGTTTCAATGGATTTTATCACAGGTTTACCCAAGTCTAAGGGAAAGAGTGTCATCATGGTGGTAGTTGACAGACTTACCAAGTATGCACACTTTTGTGCATTATCACATCCATTTAAAGCCAGTATAGTTTCTACTGCATTTATGGAAACAATTCAAAAGCTACATGGAAACCCAAAGATTATTGTAAGTGACAGAGATCCCATTTTCACTGGAAATTTTTGGACAGAATTATTTTCTTGTCTTGGTACTCAGTTAGCTCATAGCTCATCTTATCATCCTCAATCTGATGGGCAAACTGAGATAGTAAACAAATGTTTGGAAGGATATCTTCGTTGCTTTGTATCTGATAAACAAACACAATGGGTCAAATGGTTGCCTCTAGCTGAATGGTGGTATAACACTTCCTTCCATACAACAACAAAAATGACCCCATTTATGGCACTTTATGGGTATCAACCTCCATCCATCACATCATATTTAAGAGAAAATTATAAGGTTCAGGTAGTGGAACATCACATCGAACATCAACAACAAGTCCTCCAACTCTTAAAGGATAACCTCATGTTGGCACAAAATAGAATGAAACAACAGGCAGATCAACATCGCAGTGAAAGAAGTTTTGATGTAGGTGATTGGGTATTCCTACGGCTACAACCATATAAGCAAATGTCCCTAAAGCAAGCTAAGAAGGATAATAAATTATCACCAAAGTATTATGGTCCGTACAAGGTGTTGCAAAAGATTGGTACTATGGCATACAAATTGGAGCTTCCTGCAGCTTCTCGATTGCACCCAGTTTTCCATGTTTCATGTTTAAAGAAGGTTATAGGTGACAAGCTCCCAATTCAAACAATATTGCCAGAGCTTGACGAGGAAGGAAAAATTATATTGGAACCGGAAGCAGTCACAGAAACAGGAACTCGACAGCTATGAAATCGATCAATTTCAGAGTATCTTATCAAGTGGGAGAACTTATCCACTGAAGATTCCACATGGGAGGATGAGAATTTTGTGCAGAAGTATCCAGAACTACTCAAGCGTTGAGGACAACACTTTTTTGAAGGAGAGGGGCATGTTGGGTCCCTATAATACTAGTGATTACCCCATTACTATTGTAGTTATACCCCTTATTTATATTGTTGTGCCCCTATTACCCCCATATTGTTATTTATGTGCCCCATAGAATCCCTCTATTGTTATTTTTGTGGCTTTATATTATTATTGTTAAGTCGACTGGATTATATTGTGACTCCTTAGACTCCTATATATAGAAAGGAGGTTTTGTCATTTGTATCATCCAAGAATTTTTCATTTATGTAATGTAAAGGAGGTTGCCCCCTCAAAGAGGCTGAATTCTAAGGCATTGATCTATCTTTTCTATCTTTTCTTGAGCTAGTTTCATAACAATGTGTTTGTGTTTGTGGTAGAAGGAAATCTAGCTTGTGCTATATTTATTTTGTTTTGCAATGTTTTTCTTGGAAATATGAATGTGTTCGTACTAAAAATAATTCTAGCACATGCTAGATTTCTTTCACCTCACAATGGTTTTTTTTAACAATATCCATTCGTTTGTAATAGAAATAAATCTAGGATGCGAATATTTCTTTTGCTTTGCAAGATTCTTGTTGGCAATATGCTTTTGTTCGTGTTAGAAGTAATTATATCACATTTATATTTCTTTCACCTTGCAAAGTTGCTATGTGTTTGTCTTTGTGCTAGACGAAGATCTAGAAGTAAATCTAATGATCGCCATAGTTAATGTTCTTTCATTGTGTTTTTCTTTTATTTTTTCTAAAGAAAACTAAGAATATACATGATTATAAGAGATAAATTTTGTGTATATATGATGTTGTTGTAGTCTCTACAATTGTTTTTATTAATTCACAATGTAATGTCTTTTGGAAATGTTCTTATGCTCATGCTAGAAGGAAACCTAGTAGATGTTTGCTTTCCTATATTCACGATTAAAAAAACATAATAAATTATTTGGGGGTGCCCTTTTTCTAACTTTGATTAGCTATTATTGTGAGTTCTACACTTGTTATTGTTCTTGTTCATTTTGTTACACATATAATGATGCGATAGTTATAGTATTTATAAATTCATATTTTCTTCAATATTTCGAAACTGTGATAACAATTTTTTACTTTATTTTCAGATACCATGGACTATGAAGCTAGTGAGAATTCAAAGGAAGCATCCAAGGAAAAAGGTAGTTCAAGGAACATGACACCAAATTCTTTAAATGGTATGACAATTTTAGTTTATACTTCGTTACAATCGTTAGACATTGTGTTAATAACTTGTTGTTGATTAATAAAACCTATGGGAATAGCATTAGGAGTGGGGTTTTAATGAGGACAACCCATGCTAACACGAGTATTTTTTTTCCAAGAAATTTTAACTATGTGATAACTTTTGGTGTCATATACTAAACTTGCATAACATATGTACTCATTTATTATTGTGTGTGTAAATGGAAATTGTGTATTATAAGGTTGTTTAATACTATTTGTTATTTCATGTCTTCCATATTATTTTTCTTTCTACAAACCATGGAAATTGTTGGGCGTGAAATTCGAAGTAAAGTAGCAAAGAGAAAAAGAAAAACAAGTGATATACAAATGATGCCCCCTTCAATTGGTATGGGGGTTTTATATTTTATGTACTCTTTTAGAAATGGTTGGATTAGGTGGTTTCTTTTCTTAGCAATTTTACCCACGTGATAACTTTTGGTGTCATATAGTAAAACTTGCATAGCATATGTACTCATTTATTATTGTGCATGTAAATAGAAATCGTGTATTATAAGGTTGTTTAATAATATTTGGTATTTCATGTATTCCATAATTTTTTTTCTAGAAACTACGGAATCTGGTGTGCCTGAAATTCGAAGTAAAGTAGTGAAGAAGAAACAAAAAAAGAGTGATATACAAACATTGCCTCCAACTCGTATGGTGGTTTTATATTTTATGTACACTCTCTTAGAAATGGTTAGATTAGGTGTTTTTTCAGTATTTATAAGAACATTATGTGACAATATTTGAAATTATATTTTCATTTTGATTAATGCAAATATTCTTTTGTTGTTATTTGCAGAATTGGTTGGTCCAAAAGCAAATGAAATGTTACAACCATCACTTAAGAAAAAGAAAAGTTATTCAACTCAAAAGGCAGTATCAATAACACCTTCTACTTCTACTTTTGAAATGATTAAAAAATACAATACATATAATAAATATGAGTTTGTGCAAGATTGGTACATCCAAATAGAAGCTCTGATGAATATGTTTCTTGATATGTATCTATTTGGATCAATAGCTGGAAACGAACCAAAGCTATTAGGAATAATAATTAATTGCTATGCTTACAATGAAAATGACATCGACTTTCAAGTGGAAATGATTAAAGAATTCAATGTTCAAGTTGGATAACTTTGAGAGCTTCTCTAAATTTGGACTAAATAGTTGTGCAGATCTTTTAAAACGCATCACCATTGTTATGAGATATCGCTATGTAAGAAGTAAAAAAACATCATCTGTACTTCTTCATTTACAACAAAAAGGTAAATTTCTTAATAAAATACGAGATTATAAATTTGATTCTCAATTACTTGCTTTGAAAAGAGTATATTTATCTGATTTGGAGGAGTACATAACAAAAAGTGATTTCAAGCTCACTATAGAAATTCAAAAAACTAGGAAAGTTGAATTTGAGACAACTAACCTTGCAAATCAATGTGATGAGATTCATGAAGCCTTCAAGCATTGTTATCTATTTTCAAACTCCTTTAATAGAAAAGTGGTTGTTGAAAGATTTAAAGAAGCCCCCAAAGTGTTCAAATTAATATCACGAGATGATTTAAATGTTCAAGTATTAATGAAATCATCCCTAGAAAAATTTCAAACCTCATTACCCGATGCTCTTCTGATTCCATTTGACATCAATGAGCCTGATCCATTGGTCAACTCTATCAAAATGATAAATGAGACAGATCTAAATTCTAAGAATATCAATTTTTCGATAGTTCATGGTCAACATACCATTCAAGCAGCGAAAGAAATTTTAAAAAATCCTAAATATAATGTATCGAGAGAAGCGAAAAAAAAATATAAAAAACGCAATGCTCGATTTTTGCATCCATCAGTTGAACCCACTGAGGTGATCCGCATTTGTTTTCAATTAAATTATGCAAATAAGGTATTCTTCAAAACTCCATTTATTGATTGTGTGCACTCGGCAAAACATTTCTTAATTGCCAATGAAAAATTAAAGAAAAGGAGGATTGGATGTTCTAAGACGGCTGAAGACAAGGTATGTAATTTTAATTATTTTTACATTTAACATTTTATTATTGTATCTATTTTTATTGTAGATAAATGACTAAAGCTGATAATATAAGTCATATTTTTTTATATTTATAATGATTTCTCATTAGATTATAACACATTATTAGGTTCATTTTTACGTTGAATTCTTATTAGTTTATATTTATTATTTTATCAGGTTGATGATGAAATGTTGTGCTTATTCTTTGACTAACCAATTACAATTTTTTCTGATAAAAAAAATTCTCTTAAATCTTGATGAACCTATTTGGGATAAATGGGACATTGTTTTTAACTGTTACCAACTAGGCACATTAAAGTGTTCTCCAAGCCAACTTGATTTTGAGAACTACAAGAGAAATAGTCTACATAGTTTGACATCAGCTACTCTTCAGCCCCTTCAGGGATTAACCATGGAAGAAATTGCTTCAGTAGCATATAAGCTATTGGATGGAACCATTTGGTTTTTTATTCCAATTAATCATCATCAAATGCCATAAAATTAAAATATTATTTTTCTAAATTGAAAACCAACAGAACAATATTGGATGCAATGGTTACATATTGTCAAAGTCGTGATCAAAACTTGAATGAGATGACTCTTACCACATTCGACATTTTTGAGCATTATGAAATTAATGATATCATATTTATCAATTTTTGCAACACGGTGGAGGGGTCTACTTATGTCAAAGGAACACGTAATACAAAGATAGAGTCCCTTTCTCAGCAAGCATGTGGAGTCCTTGACAGAATGATAAATGGATCAACAAGTGTTCAACAGGTTGATAACAATTTTGAATTTGGTTGTCATTTTGGGGGCCCTCATCTTTTGTCAACACTTTTGCACTCTTTTCCATGTCAGTTGCAACCAATTTTACATACTGACGTTGTTGTTTTGGATACACTCCCTTTGAAAAAAGAACAATTCCACAACGGATATTACATTGAATTTTTTCGATTTCTTATCGAAAAAAAAGAGTTGAATGACTTTACTACAGTTCTCTTAGTAAAAATTTGGTTTTGTAATGATGTACGTCAGTCTTTGGAAATTTCCATAAAGAACTCCAAGTTCAACTATAAAATTATTAGTGGCATTTATGAATATAAGTCCCAAAACAATTATAGTTATGATATAGTTCTTATTGTACATTTCTATACTTCATAATTAAAAATTTTGGAGGCTAGAAAATACTCTCACACATTTGAAGACACATTGATGAAAATGAGAGAGATTATGATTTCTGGATGGATTTAGTGGAAAAACACCAACAATGTAGTGATGCAAAAGTGGTTATTTCACTTTATGTCGAGAAAAATTTAATCAAGGCTTGTTGTACATATGGAAGAAGAATTTCATGTGTTGTGCAAACAGGGTCACAAAGGACAATCATGTTAAATAATTACAAATCTTTTCAACTATCAAATCCAGTATCCATTAACTTCTTGGAAAATTCAGGTACTACAATTCATTTTTTTCTTATAATACTTTGGATACTATTTTTTTCATATTTCTTAATTGTCAAAGTGTTTACTAAAATGACTAATGACGGAGATTCTAAAATAGAGAATGATGAAAGTGGGAAGAAAAAAATTAATCAGCATAGTGCTTATGTTGTTGAAAAAAGTATGGAGATGGAAATAGGAGGAGGAGAGGAAGAAGTTATCATACTAGGTACATAATTTGTTTGGTTTTTTCTCTTGATAATTTTTCAATTTATTTAATTTCCATATTCATAAAATTTTTGGATGACTATTATAGGGAATTATGAGATGAATGAAATTAATCAAGATAATGACCATGGAACGATGGAGATAGAAATGGGTATTAAACATTGTAACTCTATCTTTTTTTATTTTATTATTATTCTAAATTATTGTGATTCATATCATTTCATATGTTGATTATAGTTGGAAATAAAGAGAATGCATATAATGACCAGGGTTCTGTCTCACAAAACTACAATCAAGACCAAAATATTATTATGGATGATTATTGATGATTCTTTTTTTGTATAGTAGTTTAATGAATTTTGTTCATTGTCACAATTTATAACATTTTTCTAATGTTTATTATAGTGACAAGCAAAGAGAACCAAGTCATTGATCAAATGAAAGTTAAACAAAACTTTAATCAAGAACAAAATATAACATCAGGTACTTATAATTTGTCCACTTGTTTTCCTTGTTATTTAATGATTCTATTCATTTTCACAATTCAAAATATTTTATATGTTTAGTTTGGAAACAAATAAAGGTAACTAAGATGATGATGAGGTGCAATGCTACAAATATGAAGATAATGTCATATCAGATTCTTATAACTTGTCTTCTTGTTTATCTTATTATTCTTCAAACTCAAATGCTTGTAACTACCATAACTTTGTATATTTTTTTTTACAGGAACAAATAAAAATGATAAAATTAACAATCAAAGTAATGTTAAAGGTGTGTGTGTGTGTGTGTGTGTCTCTTTTTAAAGGTTGTATTACTAATGATTTTCTTGGTATTGATATTTGATTGGAGGTTTAATATGAAGTACAATTGGTATTTGATTGAAGGTTTAATATGTTTACTCCAAGTCATATCAAGATGATAAAGAAATTATTGTTTCATATATAAATAGTGCAAAAAACACTCAAGGTAAGTGTATCGTTTCAACAATTTTTTTATTAATTTTTGTAACATGAATAAAATGGTTTGACTATATTATTTTCCATTGTGTTGCAGCCAAAATAACTGAAAAGAAACTAGTTATTTTTGAACTAAAGGACATTTTTGATCATAGCATCGATGATGAAGCAACAAACAAAGGGCATATTGAGAAAATGGGAGCTGATGCTGATTACACAATAGAGAAAAAATTATTTTGGATTCATCCACATGCAAAATCATTTTTTGAAATGTGTTTCAAAAATGAATCTCTTAACATTGCAATTTGGATGACAACTTTGAAACAAAGCACAAGAAGATTTCTAAAAAAGTTGGTTTCAAAAACATTACAAGATAAACTTGTTTTTAAGTGGACTGCTTCAGACTGTAAGCCACAAAAGGGACATAAGGTCATTGACAATCCAATGAAAGTTATACACACTAAATCATTGAAAAAAGTGTGGGAAATGCATACCCAATATGATGCAACCAATACTATTATAGTTGTTTGTTTAATTGAGAGAGTGAAAGAGAATCCAAAAGAAAATGTGATTCTTGCCCCTCCATTCATTGGAGCAAATCAAGGGGATAATTGGTTGATCAATGAGCTATGGAGAATATTGCATAAACTCAACAAGGCTACGGATGTGCGAGCTATTTTGAAGGATGTTCAATTACATTTAGAAGTACCTTAAGATTACAAATGTTCATATCATGCTATTATATGTATGACATCATGAATTATTACTTTTATTTCACAACACTAATAAAAGAATTGTTGATTTGGTTTTTCATTACTAAAAATAAAATATTTTGATTTTTTATTTTTATTTTTATTTTTGGTGAGATGAATGGTCATTTAATGTTTTCATATCAAAATTTCCCATGCTATATATATATATATATATAGATATTACAATGGATTACAATGTATGTAAAATTAATAGATAATTGGTCTATTTGTTTTAATTAGATCATTACAATTATTTGCTTTAAATGTGGTTTAAGTTATCGTTATACCTCTTAGAAATTAGTAATGTGAAGGATGGCCCATTGCATTCTTCTAACCCTTTTTATTCCATATAAGTTGAAAAATTATATTAAGTTGTATGTAGCACCAACAATAAACATACAATTTGTACTAAAATAAGCACAAAAAAAACTAAGGTAGAAACTCTATAAATTAACATATAATTAATTAGGTTTGAAATTTAAAAATTGTATTATATTGTATGTGAAAATTAATATATAATTAGTTTGTTTACTTGTACTAGACCTTTGTAATTATATTTTTCAATTGCAATTAAATAAATTGTTACAAGTCTTAAAATCAATGATTTAAATGGTGGGTCAATGCATTCTTATAAGACTTTTATTCCATACAAATTAAATAAAGGTATTAGGCTCTATGTATAAAGTAAACATATTATTTGTTTGTTCATTTTAATGGGGCAATTGTATTTGTATTTTGTGATACTTTGAACTCATTGTAAAATTACGTTTGCATACAAATGGAAATAGTTCATAATAAATATTAACATAATTTTTAAAATGATAGGTTTTTATGTCCTTAAGCAATGAAGTGTTGAAGTGGAGATATATTAATATCATACATGTGGTTGCAGTGTAGATGCAGATGGGAATTACTAAAAGTCAAAAGATGTTGTTGATATTTGAAATGGAAGAGTATTATTCCAATCATACACCAAAGATGAACAAAATTTTCATATTCAAAGAGAACCAGATTGGCAGTTTGGTGATAGGTCCTATTTTTTAAGGCCTTTTCAGTCAGAAGTATTAAAATATTGCTTAAGAAATTATGATGTCGCAATATGGACATTAAATGTCAATGACAAGTACATCTGAAAAGTACTTGAAAAATCAAATATTGATATAGAGGACTTTAAATTTGCATGGGACAGGTCTCATTGTCATTTGCAAACAAAATTGGAAGTAGGGAGAGCAAGACAATTTTATGAGAAAAAGTTGATTGATGTGTGGTCCCAATATGGAGATAATTATGAAGAATCAAATGTATTGCTAATAGATATAGAAAAGCATACTTCTCAATTCATCAGATATCAATCAAACCACATCTTGATAAAATCATATATAGGAAAAGAGTAAGATACGTGGCTTATGCAAGTTTTATTCCCCTTACTTAAGATAATTCATCGTATTAAACAAAAACATGAGTACATTCGAATGTTCAATAGAACATGTACTTCATTGCAATTCATGGAGATAATTTCTTTTATAAATTTTTTGAAAAGTACATTCCAATTTTTCAATACATTTAGGACATAGTTTTTGTTGAATCAATTGTATGATTTTATAATTTTTGAAATATATGGGAATTGCCAATTATATTAATATGTATATTTTTTTATTATTTATAATTTTTTTTGCAATGGCTTTGTTGTATCGATTTTTTTCTAAGATGTGTGTGCACGCGCGCGTGTGTTCTTAAATGAATTGTTTGCCATTCAAATTATCTTACATGAACCATCGAGGCATGCTATTTTTAATGACTTATGTTTACTTACGTGTATCAATACTCATATATAAATGTGAAATATAAGATTTGAAATAGAACTCCTTGCAAACCAAGGTGTTATTCTTACTAAAGAAATTATAATAATTTACTTGATAAATGTTATGTGCATTATTCACTATTCACAATGCATTATTCATTATTAAGGCTAATGATAAATGTTTCATAAGTAAATGATTCGATCTTTTTGAAGCATAAGATATGTGATTTCTCAATGATAGTTTTCATAAATTTATATGCTAAAATCAATTAATGGTTGTAACTGCAATCATATCATATTGAAAATCAACAAGGCACAAACTTAGTTATTCATTGTTTACATATAAAATGCACTAATACGAATGCATAAATGTGATATGTAATTTTTTAGATAAAAATATATTGTAAATAATTTTGCATTTCTTAAAAAAACATATATATGATGATAATGATTGATAATTGGATTATCAAGGTTTGATTACATACTATCATGTATGAATTATGTCATTGAACTTTTTGAATCATAAGGCATCTAATTTCATTATTTAAAGTCGTTTTTTTGTAAATTTATATTTTAAATAAGCTGAAACCATATCACTTGAGCTATAATTATATTATTGAGTTGTACTTAGTTATGTCCATTAATATGAGTTTATAAATGTGATTTATAATAGCCATATACTATGATGCATTTTTTCGAAAAATAAGTCTTTTAATTTCTTGATAATAAGTATTAAGTGGACTATTTAGGCTAACGGGTGATGACTCATAAGTGAATACTACTCGTTAAATTGTAGGGCATTCAATTTTTAACCCATATTTTTTTTTCATATATTCTTGAATCAACTATTTGTATATACAATCATCTCGTCTCATTTAATTTAATAAGGAATCCATTTATTGACTTTTATTTGTCTATCACATAATCTATTAAGACTATATTAATCTCATATTGTATTGTTTTGAAACAAAACTCTATGAAAAACAAAATTCTGTTCTTAATAAAGCATGGAATAATTAATCCATATAGACTCATTAAAGAGATGGGTAAAAAATGGTTGTATTTAAACTTTTTGCACCATAAGACATTGATTTTCCAATCCATATTAGCATTTTGTCATTTTCAATTCCTAAATGGTTTATTTGTGGTTTAAATAATTTCATAGAATCCAATAGGACTTGAAGAATTCTAATTGGCTATATGCATTGATAGAAGTTCATAAATGTGATGCAATTTTTAAATGTAACTCTTAATGTAAGTAAATATATATATTTTACAAAACAAATTATAATTAATTGATAATGAGTTTTAAGTGGTCTATATAAATCCATTTATCAACTTTTATTTTCATACCATGAAGTTTAATCTAAGTGTGTAAATGTGACACTTTTTTTTTAAATAAAACTCCATGTAATATGAAATGTTTTTCCTAGCAACACATGGAATAATTAATTGGTAATGAATGTTAAGTATATTGCTAAAGTTATTTCAAGGTACGGGTCATAAATAAGTGTACTTAAACTTTATGGAACATATGGCATTTGATTTTCCCACCTTTATTAACATTTGGTAAATTTCAATTCTTAAATAAATTATTTGTAGTTGAAATAATCTCATAGAAACCAACAAGACAAGTATGTATTAAATTATATTTAGAATGTATGTATGTATAAATGGAATTTATTTTTGAAATAAAGATCTCAATGTAAGTAAAAAATATATTTTTTAGAAAATTAATAATTTAAAATTAATTATTTATGAGTTCTAACTGGTTTATTCTATTTTGAATTGACAACTTTTTCTAACTATGCATTATTAAATCAATTATTCCTATATGTAATCATGTCATATAAGTCAATAAGTCAAGAAAGCATTAATTGATTTTTATTTAACTATCATGTGGTTTAATATGAATATATAAATGTGAAATTGCTATTTCTAGAATAAAAAACCATGTAAAGAAAATGAATTTTCTAATAAAACATGGATTAATAAATTCACCATGAGCATTAAGTAGACTATTTAAGCTCATTCAAGAGATGGGCCATAAATGGATGCCTTTCAACTTTTTACACCATATGACATGTGTTTCCCATCAATATTAACATTTTGTAAATTTGAATTCTTAAATAAACTAGTTGTACTTAAAATAATCTCATAGAATCCAACAAGACTCAGAAGTTATTTATTTAATTTCATTTAGTTATATGTATTCATATAAATTTATAAATGTAATTTATTTTTTAAATAAAGCTATTAATGCAAGTAAAGATTTATCTTATACAAAACTATTTAGGATTAATTGATAATCAGCTTTAAGTGGTTTATTCAGGCTACATGAAAAATCAAGTGTCATAGATGAATGCCTTTTAATACATATTTAATCTTCAAAAACAATATCTTAATGATAATTTATTTGTATTTACATTAAGTATTTAATAACTAAAGAACACGGGGACTTATATAAATTTCAACTAAAATACATGAGTTATGTTTCACATTTATTTCTCCCCCATTAAAAATGCTTATCATTTTCTCTTCTTAGTGAAAGTAATGGTCAAACATGATTTTCCATACATTACACTAAATTTACATTGAGACTATTATTGGTTTTGACAATGTTTACAAGGAGAGATCAATATCCACACTACCATCAACTGTGCTAATATTTGAAAACCCTTGCCTCCACTACTTACAAGAAGTCACCACTAAAGTTTCTTGTTTACTTTAATTTGTGACACTGTCCATCATAATGGAATGACTTGAATACCCATTTAAGAAATCTCATTTGATGTACTTGGATTTGAGTGGAGATAGATCAATGGTACCTAACCTTCTTGAAATACCTAGATCAACAATGTATAACTTTTATAGTGGATGCCTGCAGGCTATGAAGATGAATGATGACCGCCTCATTAGTGCTTCATAAAGGCACAAAGGGACCGTAGGAAATTGAGCACAAGAACATTTTACTAAGGTTTTAGTAGACTAGTCTCAGTACAATGCAAGGGACACCTATCCTTGTCATTTACAATAAGATCCTCACCTCACCATCATTCAATCAACAAATCCCCCATAGGTTGGGGGAAAGGGGGTTAGAGTTTCCAGACATAAAATTTAAACATTGAGGAATCTAGCATGTTATCCATAACTATAATATCTTTATTGGATGTCTGACATACTAATATGATTTAGCTTAAATCAATTTCTTCTAAGAGTTTGATTTCACACTCCTATTGTGTATTGATACTATTGTACATAACAAACCCATGTTTGACCTATTCATGATCTCTAATTGGTTTGAAATTACTTGCAAATTATTTTAATGTTGAATCAATTTAATATGGCGATTTACAAAAGAATGAATGTTTTTGAAGGCCTTGTAATAAAATACTTCCAAATTTAATGAAATATGTGTTATAGCCCTATCCATTTGTAATCCCTAGTTTGTTGTCGCTTGCTCTGGGCTTATAAGTACTATAGTGGCTAGTGATATGTGTGCATTACTATCTCCTTTCCCATCAAATAATGTTTCCATTTCTACATATCTTTCACTAGGGCATAAATCTCCTTGCCTTAGGTAGGGTAGCTGAAAACCACCCCATGAAATACTTCAAAATGGTAGCATACGAGTCTTTCTCCCTGTGTCAAGGCCTCTCCCATAGCATACCCGCTTGCATCTCTATCCACATTGAAGGATTATTATAATTTCAGAATTGATAGAACCAATGATCAACTATATTCTTCTTTAAATTCTGAAAGGCCCTCTGCTAACCCTTTCCCCATTGGAAACTCTTTCCACTCACTATTATGGCATGGAGTGGTGCTACTAATACTAAAAATGAGGCTATGAATTTCCTCAAGTATTATTCTTTCCTAATAAAACTCTTGAGGTTAGAAATGTTAGTAGGCGTTATCCACTTCATGATGATACCCACCTCAATAGGATCTATCCTCATCTCTCCTCTACCAATATCATATCCTAAATACACCAAATATTATTGTTCAAATTCACACTTCTTGAGATGTACTTGCAGTTGGTGCTTCTTCAATGTCTCTTATACTTGCATAAAATGTGAGACTTGCTCCTCCAAGCTAGAACTCTATGCTAGCATATCATCCAAATAAACAATAACAAATGAATCTATAAAAGGGAAAAACATATCATTCATTAGCCTCATGAATGTAGCTAATGCATTGCATAGGCTGAATGGCATGGCTAGCTACTCATATAAACCTTGCCTGGTCTTGAAGGTGATCTTCTACGTATCTTCTTCTCTAACCCAAAACTAGGGATATCATGACTCTAAGTCTAGCTTGGTGAATTATTTTTCTTACTGCAACAAATCCATTAGATCATCTATCCTAGGTAGGGGGTACCTATTATTGAGTGTAATTTTTTTAACACCCTATAATTGATACACATTCACTTAGTCCCATCCTTCTTGGCACAATGAGGATGGGTGACCCACATGGTGAGGTACTTGGTTGAATGATAGTCTATTCTAGTAGCTACCACAACTAATTCTTCACCCTGTTTTCCCCTATAACATATTACCTTTATATCCCAATATTTGGCAATGAAGAGTCTGACAATAGTTGGATATTTTGCTCCACTTCCCTCTTGGGTGGTAGCTCTTTAGACTCATATAAAACACCCCCATATGGGCATAAAAACCTTTACAATTCTATTTTTTTTTCTTAGTGCACCTCTCTAGGGATGAATTATCTCTCATGGACTCTTCTACATACTAATTTTCTCTTTAAAATAATAAAACATATTTTTTGCTAGAACCGATAAATTTTTTGGCCTGATTGTAACTTACCAGTAACATATTTTTATTTTTCCTTGTGCACATTGGTGATGAAGGATTTTCAATCCTTGATGAGGTGGTAATGGTTGCCTCTCTCCATGAATATCACATCTCCCATTTATATATAGGGACTTCAAAATACAATTCCACATACATAAAATGGAACTAGCTCTTACTCTACTTCATCAATAAAATTGACAATAATAGCTAATTTGATCCTACATTATTGGTTTACGTTTATATCTACCTCCTTATTGACCCAACACAATGGATAAGGTCAAGGATCGTCATGAATCTCTAATCCTAGTTTCTTTACTAGATTTTGTTGCAACGATATTTTCCTATGATATTGAATTGATTATAGACAATCTTTTACTTCTTGACCTATATCTTTATGTGGAAGAGTCTAGTCATTTCCATCTCTTCCTGTCGATGAAGGCTAATCAAATTCACCCCATTATACCCTAATGTATATAAAATGTTCTCATCCACATCTAAGCTACTTTCCACTTGTTTTCTCAAATCGGTTGCCATGATACTTTTCTCAAGTTAACGTATTTATTTTAGTTATTTGGGTTGAGATTTGGATGCAACTCCCATCACTTCTCCTCTGTATGACCAAACATGTTACAATGGTTGTATTGGTTGTTGGGATTTTTGCACTGGTGGGTTGTGGATGTTGGATTTTTGTGTCTTCCACAGTTAGACTTCTTCTTCCTCTCCTTGAAAGCTGCTTGGTTATCCTTCTACTTTGACCCACTTGATTTCTCTTTCTTCTAGCTTACGTTCTCTAGGTACTATGCTTGTATACAAGCCTCATCCACTATTCTTCATTTGAACAAAATCACTTGTAGCTTCCACATATGGTTGTGTGCACCCCCTAGATAATTGAAGAGTATGTTTAAGTTTTGCGAGGAGATACCTAGGATTATTTTCATATTCCTAAATGCTATGGTGCACTCCTATACACTCTACCCATGTATCTTCTTGATGTAATGCCATCATATCCTCTTGTATTCTATATACATGATATGGTGGAACTATGGCTTTATGAAAGTTTTGAAATCCTCCCACTTAGCCACTAAAGTATCTCCCTCTAGCCTTAGGGTTTACATGTTCCTTTCCCACAAAATAACGAAAGACACCTTCTTTGATACCAATATGATCTATAGACTTCCCTGGATATTTCATTGGACAATGTTTCACAACAGATATTCTAAAATGTATTTGAAAATACTGAATATACACCATGAGGGTACATTTTTCCTTAGATTTCTATATTCATTAATTACCATGTTATTCTTGTGCATGCAATACATAAAATATGGGAAATATAGAACAACAAAATAAAACTAAGAAACCACAATGAACACAAGATATTATATAGGCAACCCTTATGGGAGAAAAACCAACTAGAAGGTAGGGTCATTATTCAACTACCTTTCATTAAACTCTAGGACCTTTGCTTCTCCCTTCTACCAACAACAGTCAATATTCTCAAGATTTATTTCTAGTGTCCATGGACTAGTCCTTTCAATTCTCACTCTATTATCCACACATTATATCATTGACATTTTTCTTTCTTCATACAATAAATCAATTATATATGACTTCAATATTAGCTACTAAATAATTTTGGAGTTAGGTATATATGAATCATGCCATCCCACTATGTAATCTCTAAGCATTAATCAATTTCATATTAATCTTACATCATTATTCCAATGGGGATGTAATGAATTGATTTGGTGAAAGTTGTATCTATTGAAAAACGTTATTTAGACCATGCATGCAATAATTATATCTTGAATTTTTTTCATCATAGCATTCATTAGTTTGAGTTTTTTTTGTAAATGCTCAATATTGGTGGTATAGTTCATCATATATTTCTATATTTTCCATCCATGTAATATGCTAAGTTATGCATCATCATCCTGTCTATGAACCCAAATGACATTGCATGATTTATGTAGGCGGTGGGTTTGAATTATTGAGAGCCAATGGTGACAAATTAGAGAGAGCAAAAAAACACTAAGATAATCAACCAATCAGATGATCAATCTAAAAAAATGATTAACCTAGAATATGATTTCCTATTGATTCATAAAACACATATTTATACATGTATGGAAAATAATTAGGATAAATCTCTCTAAATATACAGAGAGGAACTATCTATATCTAACAAATTAACATAATCAACCTTAACAACTAACTCTTCTATATCTCTCTAGATAACCACAACTAACAAAAGAAATTACACTATCTAAGACCCCTATTAATTTCAACTTTTACAAATAGTCACATGAACTATACCTAAGTGCTATATCAAAATTCAAAAATTGTCTTGTGTGAATCCTTTGGTGAAAATATTTTCCAATTGGTCTTAAGATTACAAAATTGTAGAATGATGTTATCATTGTTAGCAAGCTTGCAAATGAATTGGTACTGGATGTCAATATGTATACTTTTGCGATGAAACACATGGTTCTTGAATAGTTCAATGGCTAAACTATTGTCACAAAATATGGGAGTTGGCTTCGTCTCTTCGTGTGAAACATCACTTAAGAGTCTTCTCAACCATACAACATGACATACTATTGTAGCAACTACATACTCTATTTTAGTTAAATATATTGTGATGGTGGGATATTTCTTGGATTCCCATGAGATTAAAAATGTACCTAAAGGAAACACATAATCAAAATTTCTTTTTTCGATAATCAAAGCTTCCTACAAAATTAGTTTCTATCTATCCAACAATTTTATCTGGAACTGGAAAACCAAATTCTATAATTAATTGCACCTGCAATGTAACTTAATGTTCTTTTACCAAAATTAGCAACCTTCTAATGAGAGTCTTTGGGAGACTCCATGAATCTAGAAATTAAGATTACTCCATACATGATATCTGGCTTGGTAGATGTAAGATACATTAGGCTTCCTACAAATATCTTGTTTAAATAATGATAAATTAGGATCAACTATTGATCATTTATCTTACTTTTTGTACCTATTACAATTGGTATATCTGATGGTTTACATTTATCGATTCTAAACCTTTTCAAAATCTTAGTGGCATACTTCTACTGGCAAGTAAAAATACCATGTATATATTTTCTTAATATCAATTCCAAAAAAAGTACATCATAACACCAATATCAATCATTTCAAAATTAGTCTTCATAGCTACCTTGAAATCTTCCAAGATTAAGTTTCTTGTGTACATCATATCATCCACATAAAGGAGATAGATTACAATATTACATTGTTGGTCTATTTTGGTGTAAAATGTGGGTTCATTACTACTTATTTTGAACAAATTGTTGAGAAAATAGGAAACAATGTGATTGTACCAATCTCATGGAGCTTTCTTTATACTATACAATGCTTTCTTTAGTCTATATAGTTTGTGCTCTTAATCCTTGACTTCAAATACTGGTGGTTAATTCACATAGAATTTCTCTTCTAAAATTCCATTTATAGTGATGATTTAATATCTAATTGATAAACAACCTGACTATATTGGGTTGCAATTTCCAAATTATTGTAAGAGTGTCTAGCCTTTCTTTCCGCGGAAATTTTTTTTACTTAATCAATACTCAATTTCTCAGTGATTCAAATATTTTAACTTCAAGGATGCATACAAAATTGTAGATAAAATAGCATGTAACCAAGTAAATTAAACACATGAAAAAGAAGCGGAAATCATAAAGAAATCATGAGATCAAAGGAAAAAAATGATTTGATTACAGAGTTCACCCAATGTGGGTTGTGTCTCTGAGCCCTACTTAAAGTGAGCAGGCCTCTTTCATTAAATGGCAGCAAAAAATGAATTACAATCAACTTTATATAAATGACCCGTATACCTCCATATTTTGTCATGGATGAAAAATGCAAAGCTTAGATGTAGAAACAGACACCACTATTGGATTCGTGGTGCGGAATCATGTCAAGAAACTATAAACTTGATCATATTCTAAGCAAGTGACCTATGGAGCTCTAAGGAATCTTTATATTCCCTAAATATTCCTTGCAAAAAGATTCTCCCAATATTCATTTAGAATCTTTCTCAAATTTTGTGTCCTCCTGGGCATGGTTATGACCTAATCGCTCCTGGTTCCACCTGCAAAAACTTGAATCCACTCACGGTGTTAGGCCCCTATAATACTAGTGATTCTCCCATTACTATTGTCATTGTATCCATTATTGTTATTATTGTGCCCCTATTGTCCCCATATTGTTATTAGTATGCCCCATAGAAACCCACTATTGTTATTTTTGTGCCCTTATGTTATTACTGTTATGTTGGCTTGATTATATTATGACCCGTCAGACTCCTATATATAGAAGGGAGGTTTAGCCATTTGTATCATCCAAAAATTGTTCAATTGTGTAATGTAAAGAAGGTTTCCCCCTTGAAGAGGCTGAATTCTAAGGCTTTGATCTATCTTTTCTATCTTTTTGTGAGTTGGTTTCCTTACATTTGGTATCAGAGCTTTGGATTCTAGGGTTTTGCTACTCCAAACAGGCCATCGTGGAATTTTTGCTATAACGTTTTTTCTGCAACATTTCAGAAGTTACAGAAAAAACCCATTTTAGCTTAAATTGTTCTGAACTTTGCTTCCAAAATTTCAGAGCTAGTATCGCTATATTTGCGGAGATATGATCTGAGAAAGTTAGGGTTTTTGCAGACTCCCGAATTGCATTCCAAACAGGTGACCTGGGGAAAATCATCATAACTTTTGTTTTGAGCATCAGATTGACAACGTAAGATGTTTCAGAAAGAGGATGACCTGTAGTTTTCTATGTATTAGTTTCAGGTACTAAGGTCGAAACAGGGATATGTGGCATGTCGTACAAGTTTTCTCTACTGAACTAGTTTATAATCAGGTCATCGTGGGAGATTTTGCATAACGCTTCCTTAGAGAATCCAATCTTGATCAAAATTGTGGCGTTAGAAAGAGGACTCAAAGGGATACTACAAAACAAGATTTTAGATATTTGAGATCTTCAATTATAGAGATACAACAAATTCAATATCGAGTTCTTACAAAGTGAAAAACAAAGGTGTGTAGTTTTTTTTTTAATTTTGCATAAGATTGGTTTGAAAAATTAATTTGAAGGAATTCAAAGGGAATAGTGAAGAATTATTAGCATTAATTAATGTCCCGAAGAAAGAAAATGGAAACACCTAGTAAGTAACCTGAAATCTCTAGCATGACTCGTGAAGAAGAGGAAGAAATGCAACATGATATATCAAAATTACAAGACCAAGTACAACAAATTTCACTCTCACTAAAGGTAAATGAAGCCAATATGAATGGCGTGGAAGCTAATATGAATGGCATGCAAGCTAATATGGAAGCTAATATGGATGGCTTGAAAGTTATGATGGATGGCATGGAAGCTAAGATGAATGGCATGGATTACAGGGAGCTCAAAAAGCTCACTATTAAAGATAAATTTCCCATTCCTGTCATTGATGAATTATTGGATGAATTGCATCGATCAATTTACTTCACCAAGTTGGATCTTCATTTAGGATATCATCAAATCAAAATGAAGACTTAAGACATTCTGCAAACAACATTTAGAACTCATGAGGGTCATTATGAATTTTTGGTCATGCCTTTTGGCCTTACCAATGCACCTTCTACATTTCAAGGTTTGATGAATTCAATTTTCAAACCCTTAGAAAATTTGTGTTAGTATTTTTTGATGATATACTATTCTACAACAAGCCTTGGAAGGATCATGTTGAACATGTTGACAAGGTGCTCAAACTATTGGAGGAGAAACAATTATATGCAAAAATCTCCAAATGTTTCTTTGGAGTACAAGAGGTGGAATATTTGGGTCATATTGTATCTCATGAAGGTGTTAGGGTAGACCCTAACAAAATTAAAGCCATTAGGGAATGGAAAATCCCCACATCCATAAAGCATCTGCGAGGATTTCTCGTGTTGACAGGGTATTATTGCAAGTTTGTTAAGAATTATGGGAGAATAACAACACCTCTAACAACATTATTGAAGAAAGATGCATTTTCATGGACTCCAGAAGCAGCAAAGGCCTTCAAACATCTTAAAGAGGCAATGTGCCAAGCACTAGTCTTAGCTACGCCGGACTTCACAAAAACCTTTATTGTGGATTGTGATGCTTCAGGAAATGGAATTGGTGTTGTTTTAATGCAAGATGAAAGACCCATTGCTTTTGAAAGTAGTCCAATCAAGGGAAAGTAAATACACAAAGCTATTTATGAGAAGGAAATGTTGGCAATACTACATGCACTTAAGAAATGGCGATCCTACCTAATGAGAAGACACTTCAAGGTAAAAACGGATCATGATAGTCTTAACTACTTATTAAAACAAAGATTATCCTCTGAAGAGAAACAAAAATGGGTCACAAAGATGTTGGGTTATGACTTTGAAATCATCTACAAAAAAGGGAAGAAAAATGTTGTGGTAGATGCACTCTCAAGAAAGGATGAGGATATGGAAGAATTGTTGTGTGCCATTTCTATTATCCAACCAGATTGGATAAATGAAGCAAGGGAGGAATGGAAGAATGACGAAGAAGTGTGGGCACTCATTCGAAAGTTACAACAAGATCCCAGTACATCTGATACATTTAGCTGGAAAAATGATTCGTTATGGTACAAAGATCACTTATACCTATGTAAGAATTCCCAACTCAAACAAAATATTCTTATGGAATTGCACACTTCTCCCTTAGGAGGGCACTCAGGATTTTTAAAAACTTACCACAAGGTTAAGAAGGAATTTTTTTGGGATGGCCTTAAATCGGATATTCAAAAGTTTGTGGTGGAATGTTTGGTTTGCCAACAAAATAAAGTTGAAACAATTAAGACCCCAAGTCTATTACAACCTTTATCCATTCCAAGCCAACATTGGGAGGAGGTTTCAATGGATTTTATCACAGGTTTACCCAAGTCCGAGGGAAAGAGTGTCATCATGGTGGTAGTTGACAGACTTACCAAGTATGCATACTTTTGTGCATTATCACATCCATTTAAAGCCAATACGGTTTCTACTGCATTTATGGAAACAATTCAAAAGCTACATGGAAACCCAAAGATTATTGTAAGCAACAGAGATCCCATTTTCACTGGAAATTTTTGGACAGAATTAATTTTTTGTCTCGGTACTCAGTTAGCTCATAACTCATCTTCATCCTCAATCTGATGGGAAAATTGAGATAGTAAACAAATGTTTGGAAGGATATCTTCGTTGCTTTCTATCTGATAAATAGACACAATGGGTCAAATGGTTGCCTCTGGCTGAATGGTGGTATAACACTTCCTTCCATACTGCAACAAAAATGACCCCATTTATGGCACTTTATGGATATCATCCACCATCCATCACATCAAATTTAAGAGAAAATTCTATGGTTCAAGAAATGGAACATCACATTGAGCATCAACAACAAGTTCTCCAACTCTTAAAGGATAACCTCACGTTGGCACAGAATAGAATGAAACAACAAGCAGATTAACATCACAACAAAAGAAGTTTTGACGTAGATGACTGGGTATTCCTACAGCTACAACCATATAAACAAATGTCCCTAAAGTAAGCTAAGAAGGATAATAAATTATCACCAAAGTATTGTTGTTCGTACAAGGTGTTGGAAAAGATTGGTACTATGGCATACAAATTGGAGCTTCCTGCAGCTTCCCGAGTGCACCTAGCTTTCCATGTTTCATGTTTAAAGAAGCTTATAGGTGACAAGCTCTTAGTTCAAACAATATTGCCAGAACTTGATGAGGAAGGAAAAATCATATTGGAATTGGAAGCAGTCACAGAAACAAGAACTTGACAGCTACGAAATCGATCAATTTCAGAGTATCTCATCAAGTGGAAGAACTTATCCGCTGAATATTCCACATGGGAGGATGAGATTTTATACAGAAGCATCCATAAGTACTCAATCATTGAGGACAACGGTTTTTGGAAGGAGAGGGGCATGTTAGGCCCCTATAATACTAGTGATTCTCCCATTACTATTGTCATTGTATCCCTTATTGTTATTATTGTGCCCCTATTGTCCCCATATTGTTATTAGTATGCCCCATAGAAACCCATTGTTGTTATTTTTGTGCCCTTATGTTATTATTGTTATGTCGGCTTGATTATATTAGACCCCTAGACTCATATATATAGAAGGGAGGTTTAGTCATTTGTATCATCCAAGAATTGTTCATTTGTGTAATGTAAAGGAGGTTGCCCCCTCGACGAGGCTGAATTCTAAGGCATTGATCTATTTTTTCTATATTTTTGTGAGCTTGCTTCCTAACACACGGTCCACCACTCCTCCTCTGAGTTGTATCACAAAGGTTGGGTTTTATACATATGGCGTGGGTGGAGGTACCAATGTGAGTCGTTGCCTCATTGGTGGCGTAGGCAATTAGGATGGCGGCAGACCATGTTCAAAACCTGTCATAGCCCATATCGCATGTTTTTCTTTTAAGCAATGACATATATAGTTTGTTGGTTATGTTTCATGATTGGAGTTGTAATGTTTGGGGTTTCCCGTTGGCAGGCTGACCCACTTGGGTCGAGTGGGTTACATGGTATTTAAAGAACAATGTTACATGTATTCATTTCTAATCATGCTATCATTGATATTTTAAATACATGTTAAGTAATTTGACTTGATATTCTAAATGCGATATGAGTTATACACATTATTTTGATTAACTACTTAATCAAAGTAATCATCTTGAAATATTTTCATTTCCATTCGTGTTTGAATAATCTATATTGTCATTTACTAAGGAAAATCATTATAGATTGCATCCGGATAAATGTTAAACACTCTAAGGCTATAGAGTAGATTAATGCATATGTTTTCCCATTTAATTCATTACTGCGAGTACATCTATTTCACTTCACTATATAAGCATTACACATACATTCAATAACCTTTCATTTGGAAATTGGTCCCATTATCCCCAGTCAGAGCCACTACATAAATGGAAAAGGATCTACCTTAAGGTGCAGATCGAGTGGTTTTCCCCCTATGTTGAAGGAGCGATTTTCGAAGCCTCAATAGGACCTTGTTCACTTGTCGGGCTCAAGTGAAGGGTCAAAAATGTTGAATTTGGCATGAAGTAATAGAGAAACAATACAACAACATTATTTTTGGGAGATCAGAAATGGAAAGGAACCTTGTTTTGGGATGATGTCTGGAAACACCAACCTAGGTTAAACAGGTATGAATGGCACCCCATCCAATTATTTACAGAGAATGAGTTTTGCAAATAATTTCACCAGTTCCGTAATAGCGACTGGAAAGAAATAAGTAGAGAAGGTGGAACTTAACCGTATTTTAGGAGCCAACTAGAATGACCACGTGGTTACGGGGTTAGTAGAGGAATTAAGTAAGAGAAAGATCTTATTCAATGAGGATCATGATCAATTAATATGGGGGGGGGGGAATAAGGAGGAGAATTCAATCTTCAGGAAGAGAAATTATATCTTAGTGATGGCCGAACTAGGACATATGACCCAGCTTGGAAAAAATTATGGGCATCAACACATTGGCCAAAAATTAAAATTTTCCTGTGGCTAGTGTTGCACCAAAAAGTTCTAACCTAGGATAATCTGGCTAAGAGAGGATATATTGGAGCCTCATGGTGTTGCCTTTTTGAAAATGCAAAGGAAAATCTAAACCATCTATTAAATACATAAAGCTACATGATTGTATTATGGGATTGGATGGCCTTTATCTTTAGGAAAATCATTTATTAGGGATAATATACAGGAAACGATAAGGAAATGGTGATTTCATTATAAAAAAATGAGGTGGTGAACCTCACCTGGGGCCTGGTATCAAGATTCATCCTTTTGTCAGTGTGGAAGGAACAAAATAGGTGAATATTTCTTAACATAAGCTCCCTACAGAATTCCTAGTGGAAGAAATTAGGCACCAGTTAAAGGAAATGATAATTAGTATAGAGCCCAAATTTTCAAAGGAACAACCATTTCCTCAGGAAGTAAGGGTTTTAAGGTATCTAGAACTGGAATACCTACATATACAGGTGCATCAATATAGACATCTCCAAATCCAATTGGGCTCAAAGATCTAGTCCCCCCCTCAAGGCTTTCTCAAGTTGAATTTTGACGGGGCATCGAAAGGGAACCTTGGAAGAACAGGGGTAGGAGGAGCTAGATGAGACTAGAAGGGACAAATACATAAAGTATTTTTCATTAATTTGGGCCATGCCTCAAATAGTGCACCAAAATTCCATGCCCTGGAGTAAGGGCTAGAGTTGTTGGCCCATGAGGGAATTGTAAACACCACTATCAAAGAACACTCATCGTTAAATGTCCAAGCAACATGAAGGCTTTAATGTGGTGCACAAATAAGTAAGGTAACAAGGAACTGATGCTTGGCATAATTAATATAATATATACAACACCACCTAGAGCCCTTGATAATAGTGGAATTCACTCTTGTCTGAAGGTCAACCAATGTGTTGGTAGGCTGGCTGGAAAATGAAGGGATAGAAGGTACACAAACACTGGTAGATGTGTTGTGGGAGGATCTCCCAGAGGGCCAGTTAAAGATTGTCAAAACTTGGTGGAACGAGATAGCTCCATGACAACAAGTGATGCAAACAACGCAGAGGTGGGCTCGAATCCTAGCAGAGGCCCACTTTCCTATGTGAATGAATAATACTTAGTAATGGAAATGAAATTTAGTTTTAATTGGGATGGGAGAGTGGCCACATGTATTTATTACATGGATAGCGTGAAAACCGATGTTGGTGAAGCTAAGATCGCCTCCATCATGGTTCGTCATGCAAATCAAATCTTAAAGGAGAAAGAGGTACGCAAGATGTGGGAAAGTATGATATCAAGAGAGGTGGCACATAAGAGAAAGATAATGGTGATTGTTAGCCTGTACAAACCACTAAGAAGGACAAATGATGGGGATATTTATGACAAAAACACACATAGCAACAGTAATATCGTCTGCGGATCAGAAAAACTGAAAATGGCAAGGGAAAGTACAAAAAATATGATTAGGTGAGGCAGGTCAGTGATATTAGCCTTAAATTCGGGCCTGGAGACTGGCATACTCGATTTGAGCCTGGGAGCTAAGAGGTGCTGGGGTAGATAGATTTTGATAGTAACAACAACAAGGTTGGGTAAGGTTTCAGAGCGTAGAATGGGTAAGGTTAGATATGCATGGGGTAGGTTAAGAGGAAGACTCAAAGCGGATGTAGAAGGACCAATCTGTAACAAGCGGTCACGTATGGAGACAACAAGGACGACAATAGTTGACACCTATCATGCCACAATGTCATAGAAACTAAAATAAATTATAGAGGTATGGGAGAGAAAAGTGCGAAGTAAGTGAAGGGCCGTCCCTGATAGTAGAAAGGAATAAATGGACTAGATTATTGATACTGGTGAAACCAAGAACCAAGTGAATCTATATCATAAAACCTTAGAGACTGCATGGCATGTCAAGACTTTGGTAGGAAATCTACAAGCGGAGGCAGTAGAGGAAAGGGCCAAAAGGCAGTTGGAGGCTGAACATCTGTTAAAGGAAATTAACCAATGCATGCATGGAATTGAATCAATCCTGAAGGGATTGATAAACATCAAAAAACTACAAGATGGAAACACTAGTGACATGAACACCATCTTATCAATTTATCTCAAGTACATCCATAATGTTGATATTATGTTGGAGGACTCGAAGGGGGAACCTTCCTGCTCGAGGAAATACAAAGCTCAGGAGGTCAGTGGTGCAAGCGTCTAGACAACGACATCTCTAGAGGCTCTAGTGGTAGATTAAGTGGAGGTAGTTGATGTAGGTCCAGTGGAAGCTTCAACCCCTACTTCATTTTATTGTTGTAGTGACTAGGTCTATAGTAAATATAGTTACAGGCTTAATTAAGTAAGATAGTAGGTATTTTCTTAAGTCCAGGTTTGTAGATTATAGTTGTCAAGAATTTTAGATAGGAAGACCTATGAAAAGTAATGTTAAGAAATATTATTTTTATTATTATTTTAAGAGCTATCAGAAATATAAAAATCAGATGATCTTCTTGGAAAAGAGTGGGATTAAGACACTATATTTATGTAGCTGATCTGACTTCTAATTCAGCAGATCAACTACATTTTTTGTATTCTTTGTTTACTAAGTAATATAAATATTCTATGTTGACTTGCAAAAAAAAAAAAATCTTATCAATGATAGGTTGGTTTATTGGCTCCTTTCGCCCCTATATATAGCTAGAAGGTTCCTCAAGGATGATGGGATTTTCTTGTGTTCCCTCTAAGCCATATGAATTCTCCGTATGATACTTGATCACAAATTTCTCCGTCACTTGAGAAACCATTCACAAAAAATACTTTGTAGACAGTTCCAAGCTTTCCTTCAATGACCCTAATTGTATGGAGGATGTCTTCACATTGGTCCTCCTTATTTTCTAGATCTTGAACATTTAGAGTTTTAACCAACCATCATTTTTCTTCTATTATGAAGAGCTTCAAATCCCATGTTCTAGAATATAGTAGGGTGAATGCATGAAGATGGGCTACACTTTTGGGACAAATGTTGCAATGTAATTTCAAGTTTTTACTTTTTTATCGAATTGAACCCCTCAAAATTCATATAACCATTGTGAATTTTGATTCGGAGTAAAAAGACAATTTGTGGAGAATTACGTTGTTGTATTAATGATATTTTTTGCAAAAAAAAGTTGAGTGTCATATAATATTTCAATTTTCCATTAATGAAATGTTTGCCCTTGTAAATTTTCACACATCTTGAGAGGTATGCATATGTTCATGTAGCATAACTTTGTCTAAAATGTGTAATTTTTAAAATATATATATATATATGAGCATGATCTACAGAGAGAGAACTATGTTATTCATATTAAAACTTTATTTTGTTATCCAATTTAATTTTTTATTATTTTTCGAAGTCAGTGAATAAATATTTCAATTCCATTTTTTAGACACATGTGTTCACGCAAGTTTTTTTCTACTATTTAAATAAATTCAAAAACCAAGAGTACCCTTTTGAATAGAACTCGTAAACGAAGATACTAGTAGTTTTTGAAATATTTTCATTTTGTATATTTTATGTTATTGATTTTTTAGCCAACCCCTTTTAACCTGTCCAAAAAAATTTCAAGGACTATGTTTAAAAAAAATTAGATAAAAAATATCATGAATTTGAAAATGTCAAAATCATATGACATTGGGTAGAGGATTCCTTCAAGAATCCAACATTATCAACTCCGCCACTTAAGGACGAATTATGCCTTAAGTCCGTCAGGGCTCAAACTGGTGTTGCATAATTGGGGTGGTCTCGAATTCCATCTATGAGGAGGTCGACTTTTATGCTATGTGGGAAAAAGATTTTCTATAGTTTTTTTGGGGGCTCATTAGTCAGAAATCATTAATATTCTAACGTGGGTCTATAGGCGAGTAGGCTAGGTTCTTGAGGCTTGAGGATGAACCTTCGTTCTTCCAATAATAATTTCTATCTATGGTATAATTGGTAGTAGCCCCCTCTGGGAAGTTTGAGTGTTTATTGTGTACGTTAGAGCCTGTGGAGATCGTTGGCACAGGGGTACCAACTGTACTACCTTCAATTTTCTATTATTTAATAGTCGATCCACATACACCAGACCGACCCAACCATGTAATTCACTCCTACTGTTCTATAAGGGAGTGGTTGAGTTTGTTGGTTTTGATTTTGGGTGGTTGAAGGCTTCAGGGTCATATTTGTTAGTACGATGTTGTGCCAAAAGGGTTTCCCACACCATGGGGGTGGGAAACGTGGTCATGGTAATCACCCTCCTGCAAACCCTCAAGTTGATGTGGGGGACATTAACCATCCATCTAGAGACTCTTCTAGACATATAGAGCTACTACCACTTTTAGACTCGTGAGAAGCTCAAATATAGTTCATCCAGGCAGGTATTGATCAACTAGCCCAACAATGGCATGATGACCACAACGAGGTGATTAGTTTCCTCAATGACATTCAACATAACTAGCGGCATATCATGGATGGCCAAGAGTCCCTCCGTAAAGGCCAGAAATGCCTTCAGGATAGACTGCATATATTTTAGCGACACATGGCGCATATAGAGTCTCATGTGCACGATGTTTTCCACCACCAAGGTGAGGGTCACAATGTAGCTCTGGAACTAAATAATTCTCAGGAATGATGAAGAGGAATGGTTATATTTTTTATTTTTCTCAGTTTTTGGCCTTATGGGTTGTTGATATGTGGGCTGATAGTTTTGTTTTGTTTTTATCCCAAACTTTTTGCTTGTTTTTGTTGCCCAACAAATCCAATCAGAGTGAGGCTACAACATTTTTGACAAAGCTAATATAATGATGTATTTTTTTATGAATTAATGAAAATTGTTGATTGACAAAAAAAAATGATTAGAAAATAGGAAGAAATACAGAAAATTATCCCAAGAAACCACCACCTATAATCAATTAATTATAAAACAATAAATAAGTTTCAAAATATTAATATGAAACTTTGTTATGATTAATAAAATATTTAATTAAAGCAAAAATTAATGCAAACACAAAGGAAAAGTAATTACACTTTTTTTAAACATAATATAATAAATAAAATATATATTTATATTTATATTGATTAATATATTAAATTAGATTTTTTTATATTTATAATTTTTTTTAATAGAAACGTGTAGTGTTTGTATTTCAAAACAGGAAACAGGTCAGGTCCCTTACATTCAAAATTTTCTCTGCTTCAAAGATTTCCAGAGTGATTTTAAAAGAGAGCCTATTGCTACCCTATTTATTTTCTACTATTCGACATATAACATTTATATTGTAGTATCGCCAAAATATCCCACAGAGTTTCACAAAATGACATATCATATCAACTGTACATATTAAAGATAGAAATTATCTACCCAATTCCTTTCGTTTTTTCTAAAGGGTTGTCCTCTTGGGACGAGTCTTCAAGGTAACCAATAGCCATATTCCTTTCAGGTTTTAGATGCTCGTGTCCTTCCTCCCTAGTTGCCTAAATTCTAGATGAGGAAATTTCTCTGATCCCCAATACCTCTTTTAACATTCTAATTGTTGCAGGTTCCACCTTAACCCCCATTCTATTAACCTTGAAATGAAAGTTGATCATATTGGCGTTGAGATGCTCCACTACCTTCTATAGTAGTTTCAGGGCTTTCCCAATGCCTAAGAGGTGGGTCATCACTACCGCCATCTATTCATGAACTTTCCATGCTACTTGTTTCCCCAATTATTCTACCATGGCTGTGATATCTCATGTATGCTAGATTCCTTTCTCATGTCCATTGTCTCCACTCTCATTGATGATGGAAGAATCCATTTTAAGCGAAATCTTCCCCTGCACATGAATAACTCTTAGGCTTAACTGATACATCCATTTCCTCAATATAATGCATTGCTCATCATTGATTGTTTTACCCATCCTTTCGAATTGAATGATCTTCCCAAATTATTGATCAGACTCAGCACGAACCACCATACATGCAACCACCAATTTGCAAACTGATTGAACTGCTACCACTCTTCACAGCAGAGGTGAAGTACTAGTCCTTCCTTCCCTGGTCTTGGCATTTAATACTAATCCAATTGTCCTCCACTTGTCCATCATCATGGAATTTAAATCTTTATTCCTCCATCTGTATTTGGGACAACTCATCTGCCCGCTTCGACTCTGGAGAGGGTCTTGCCTTACCTCGAAATGATACATAGATTTTTGTGATTTGTCTCCTTTAATGCACCATTTATTCCTTTTTATATATGAAGTCATGTCTCTTGTTTGATTTTTCATGGAACGTGACATATTTCATTATTCGTTTGATCTAAAATCAAAACCCCTTTTCTATGACGACGCCTTTGTTGGCATGACTATCTTCCTCCATGTTTTTTTCATGTTTAACATTGAAAAGATTATAACCTTTGAGTTGAATTAGGAGAATCCATATCTGGAGGTATATAGGGGAGAGTTTAGATTCATATTGTTTCCTGGTCTTGGAATATATTTAAATGATGACCATTGAATCGCCAACTATACTTAATTGCCATAGACCTTTGGATATATCTATCTTAAGTCCTTTCTAGAGCGATTTGTCTTCCTCTTGATTATTCATTGCATTCCCTAAGCCCCATGCATAACTTGTTTCAATTATTCCATCAAGGTTATAGATCACTCCTCTCACTCCTACCTCCCCTACATTACCTTTTGAAGCACCATCGAAAAAATGTTGCAGTCGACCCAAACTTCATTGTCATTCTTCATATCCTTCCCTAGACATCTATTGTAGTAGGAAGAAATTTTATAGGTCTTGAAGCTGACAGTATGGTATGAAGTTTAGTTTATCTTAATCCACCCTTTTTCATTGTTCCTGAGGGTGTCCAGATCTGAGTTATCAAATTCCCTAATAGAGATTGCCTCAAAAAGAAATTGCATTCCTTTTATAACTATTGTTGACAAAGAGATTTTTTTTCTTGGAAGATTGCCTAATTGCGACATAACCAAAGCGACCAACAAAGATATTGCAACTTTCATCCAACATTTCATAATTATAAAGTCTTTTCTTCTGTTGAAAGGGTATTGAGATTTCCAGTGGATGAACATATCATACCACTCCATTGGAATAGAGTGGATTTGGGTTAGCGGCTGAAGAGCGATTTTTCAAGTTTCCACGATGAAGGGGCATTGGAAAAAAATATACCTGATACTTTCCTCCACCCTACCACAAAGGACACATCAAGAAAGGCCTTGACTCATGTTCATCTTTATAATATTTTCCGCTTTTAAGATTTTCCCATGCATCAGTTCCCAACAGAAGGTGTTGACCTTTGGTAGCCCATCCCTGTTCCAAATATTCTCCCATAACCATGAAGGAAGTAGGGAATAATTTTTTTAAGTTTATATTTATAATTATATATTTAGTAATATTAATATATATGAAGTGGTTAGCTTTTTTGTTTTTAAAATCATAAGTTTTTTAAATTTAAAATTTAGTAAATAATATTTAAAATTATTAAATTTGTAAATATGAGAAAATAATATTTCATTCATTTAAACATAATCATAAACTTTTACCAAATTTAAATTTATAATTTTTAAAAAATATTTAGAAAATACTATAGAATTGTTTAACTTTCTATGTATTTTTCTCCAACATTATACAATTGAAAGTTACACGTTTTTTTTTCTCTGCAAATACTAAATTCTATTAATTGAAAAGGAGAATATTTTTACATAGAGTTGAGGCCTCAGAGATCAGAGCTCGAGGGCACTCAACACAGCAGAATTGCCCCCTTACAAAAAGAAGCTGGGGAGACCAGTTACATATAACAAAAAACCAGATATAAAACCCAGAGGATGACATGTTTAGCTGAGAAAGATACATTGGCAGTAGAAGCTTAAAATCATTGCAAACCAGCCAGTAAGTGAATCGCCATTTCCCCAACGGGATGCCAAAACAACAGGCCATAAGTGCTGAACCTTGACTGTGAGCGAAGATGCCTGTAGGTGGTCATCTGAGCAGTAGCAAAAACAAAAAGGAAAAAAGCGGTCCCAGGTGGCGTTAGACTTCCTTAACCTTACCATGAGTCTTCTCCTCAACCAGACACGCACTTCCAGTCCTCAAACTCTCATTGCCATCCGATTCGCTGATAGGGATTGCCATGGAGTGACTTGTGGCGCCAAGAGTCCCTTCCTCAACAACTGGGCTTACATCTTCAAGGGGCGGAATACTTTTAGGAATTTCCTCCTGACCAGACTTATCACTTTTCCAATTCTCCGGGCTGTCTTTATCCATGGAATGCTCACTACTTTGGGAAGGATCAGGAGCGATGCATGCCAGAGGGGAGACTTGATTTTCTTCTTCTGACAATATGATGGTGATGTGAGCAGTAATCAGAGGCCTGTTTAAATTGCTTTGAAATTTAAAATGCGTGGTTTGGAAAGCACTGTTAGGAATTGGCTTGCGCCCAGAGCTCAAAGGTGGCACAGCCTCATGAGAGGGGGGAAGATTGATGGGCTCCTGCTGAGGTTCCACAAAGAGACCGGCAGTTGAGTGTAAGCCACTGTCACGATGCCCCTCAACTACCCCTCTAATTATTATTATTATTATTATTATTATCATCATCCAATTTTAAGGTCATACATTGGTGTATGAGACCCCCTTGTTTGTGGTACAAGGGACCCTCACCCAGAGACTTGACTATTAAGTCTACAAAGGCATACATACTCTACCCTGCTCTAGTTTTGAACCTGTGACCTATTTGGAGGAAACACATACTCTTAACCATTAGGCCCACTATAATGGAATAGGATGAAATAAATAAAATATATTATTAATATTCACGATGATAAAATTAATTGAATATATAAAATATGTATTGAAGTTTATTTTATGATTCAAGTATGTAAAAATTATTTTAAGTGGGTAGATTTGTGTCCCTACGTCTACATAGATTTATGATTTGCGACCTTATTATAATGTTGCATTTTTATTTTTTTTTTCCTAGTTAATGTGAATTTGGAGATGAGAAACCTTGATCAAAAGGCATTTAGGCTTTCAAAATTATCTAATGGCCACACCATCCGTCACCTAGTATGACTAGATAATTTTGAATGAGTGACCTTTATATCACTAATTTCATTAAACTTCAACTTGGTGGACATGATGTTGGAATTTTGAATTACAATTAATTGTGATTAATTATATTTTATCAAAATTAATTATTCCTAATTACATTGAACAAAAAATTAGAATCTAAATATCATAATTAAAAATGATACACCCAAATCAACCATATTAAATTATTACAAAAATTATTAAATTATAGTTATTATAATTAATCAAATATAATCACACACTTAGTCAATTAAAAAATTAACAATATCAAAATTATTTTATTATTTTAAATTAGGATTAATATATTAAATAATAATATATAATCAACCACATAATTGATGTATTATTAAAATAAATAATATTTAAGATTAAAAATATAATAAATGATATGTATCCTTTGAAGATAAACCACACTTACTATCTCAAAACGTTACCAATTTTTTTTATTGTAATATATGTAGAAAAAAATGACCAAAATCACTCCTCTAAAAAACTTTCACTCTGAAATATTTATAAAAAATTATATATATTGAAAATAAAAATAAAAAAATTATGTTGACAGAACATTACATCTATATAATGTAAAATTATAATAGAGTTTTTTCTTTATTAGTTAGATTTATACAGTACTTGTATGAATGAGTTTTGATTAAAAAAAAAAAAAAACGTTAATGAAACTTATTATATTTTCATTATCATTATTTAGTCAAATATGAGTTTATCCTTTTTAATCCAAAATAAAATTTAATTAAGACTAATAAATTATTATTAATTTATAAAAAAAAATTAATTTTATCTTAACCATATAAAATATAAAATTAAATAATAAAAATTTACAAATAAATAATATAAATATAAATATTAAAAAAATTGATCCAACAATAATAGTAATTAAAAACAATTATGGATAAAAATGAATTATTGAGAATGCAATTTTTATTTGGGAAGGACACAGGGCTCTGCAACCTGATATAGGTTTTGAGTTAGGGTTTAGAGCTAGTAACCATGGCGGGTCGTGGAGGAGGGAGTTCTGCTCCCTCCTATAGTCAAATAGTCGCGGATAGAAGCAAGGGAACTTTGCATCACTTCAAGAAACCACTGGAGGTGATAACTGAGGATATTAACACAAGAAACATCAAACCTCATGAACATAAAGAAATTCATGAGGAAGATAGCAAGGAGAAGAGGAAAGAGGGTAGCAGTAAAAAAGATGCACCCATGAGCGTGATAGGGATCTGTAAACCCAAGTCGACCATAATTCCTCGGGTCGTTTTAAGCAACCTAACGCTATAGGTGCACAGAGAAGACATGGCGGAACACGTGGTTATAACAAATTTATGGGGATTTGGCTGACGAAGAAGGCATTACACACATGGATAAGGAACCATTGGAAACCAAAGGGGGAAATAAACTTTCACCTTGGATCCAAGGGCTTCTTTACGGTGTTGTTCATGAGCCTAGAACATAAAGACAGAGTGTTCAAGGGAGGACCCTATTTGTACACTGCTGCAGGCCTTTAAATGCGACCATGGGTGATGAATTTTGTCCCAGAACGAGAAACGTTCACTTCAGTACCGATATGGATAAGACTATGCTCCCTTCCTTTAGATTATTGGTTGTTGAAGTCTCTAAAGGCTATCAGCAATAAACTAGGGTATTTTATAAAAATATCAGGTGCGACTCTAAGAGGTAAATACACTTCATTCACCTGAATCTTTGTGGAAATGGACTTACCTGGGGCACTTTCAGACGATATCATTTTAGAAGTGTATGATGAAGAATGGGTGTAGGAGATGGACTATGAACACGTCACATTCAGGTGCTATAAGTGCCATGATCACGGGCACCTATACAGAGACTGCCCATCAAACAAACTAGAGAACAACACAAAAACTACCACAAGCAAAGATCCTGAGGGTTTCACTAAGGTGGGGGGCAAAGGGAAAGGAGGAAAGAGGTACCAAAAGAAAATCTACGAGGATGGGCAACCGAGCCACAATAGTTTCAAAATCTTAGAAGAAGAAGTTGGAAACAACAGGGCAAACCAGGAATCAGAGACTAATACCAATGAGAAGGATAGGGATGCTAGCATGGAGGACATACCAGAGAACAACCAGAAAAAGGATGATCTACCGAACATTGTGGAGCTCAGTAGGGACCATGAGATGACCCCAAGTGAGGCAGGAATGGAGGACAATGAACTGCAGGAGATTCTTGAGAGGGAGAACTTAGATCTAGAAAAGTTTCTGGAGTAGGGTATTGCCAAAGGGGTTGACTCCTTGCCAAAGGAGGAGTTTGACAAGGTTCAACAACTCTTCCTTTGGAGATCCCAATCGAAGGGCTCTAGAGTCAAAAGAAACCATGACAGCCAAGAGAATAGAAGGGTGAAAACAATGGAGGAAACATCAGGACACTCTTCCAGGTAGGAAAAGAGGAAGAAAAGGACAGGTAGGAAAAGAGGAAGAAAAGGATAGAATGAGCTGCTGACTGAATGTGGAAAACTCATGATTAACTCGGGTAAGATGAGAGATCTCACTAGCTACTCCTTTACAAACCTTTCTTAATGAAGCTTACAACCTGGAACATTAGGGGCCTAGGAAGTAAAAGGAAATAAAGAAATCTGAGTAGTAGAATAAAAGAAGAAAAACTAGATATGGTTTTTATTCAGGAAACTAAGTGTTCAATGGAAAAGATCAGAGAAATACATTGTAAATGGTTAAGAAAGTATGAGTATCTAGAGGTTAAGGCAGATAAATCGGCAAGAGGGATTCTTATGTTTTGGGATCTCCAGAAACTTGGAATCCTGGATGCGGAAGCATCCAGGAACTATCTATCGCTAGTGATTCAACCTTTGGGTGACAGGGAGATTTACATGATTACAAATGTCTATGGTCCTCAAAAACTAGAAGACAAACTGAAGCTTCTCACCTCCCTTGAGAAGCTGAGAGAGAGATATCCTTATATGCCCTGGATTCTGGCAGGGGATTTCAATATGATTAAATCTCTTATAGAGAAAAAAGGTGGCACTAGAACACTAGGAAAAGACTCCATTGCCTTCCAGAACTTCATAAACAAAATGAGACTAGTGGATGCTCAAACAATAAATGACACTTTCACCTGGAACAACAAGAGAGGAGGGGATTCTCAAGTTGCCTCTAAACTAGACAAATTCATAATCGCAGAGGACCTCCTTCTCACAGGCCTTGACATATTAGCTCTAATCATTCCCTTTGGAGGCTCGGACCACTGGCCTATCCAGCTTGAAGCCTCTTTTATGGGTACACTAAGGAACAGACCTTTTAGGTTTGAAAATGTCTGGCTCTCTCACCCTGACTTCACCAGCAATATTGACAAATGGTGGATGGAAGATTTTCCCATTCAAGGCACAAAAATGTTTATGCTGCAACAAAGACTTAAACACATCAAATCCAGACTCAAAGATTGGAACAAGAAAGAGTTTGGAAATATTTTTAAAGCCAAAAGAGAAGTTGAACAGAAACTCCAGGGGATTAATCAAATCATAATCACAGATAGTTTTACCGAGGAAAGGAAACTCAAGCTGAGTCTCTTCAGAAGAAATGGGAAGATAGGTGCTTTCAAGAGGAGATATTCTCGAAGCAGAAATCGAGAGTGCAGTGGATTATAGAAGGGGAAAAGAACATAAAGCTTTTTCATTAATCATCTTTGGATCACAGGGCACATAACAAAATTTTAAAACTCAAATATTTTCAAGGGAAAGAGTTTGTCTCCCACAAAGAAATGGAATATGTCCTAGTACAACACTTCCTTAGCATTGCAAAGGAGCCTCTCTTAGACAAGTCACAGTTCATTAACAATTTCACAAAGTATATTCCCAAGCTTGTAACAAGGGAAGACAATCACAATCGTAACAGGCCAATGTCGGAAGATGAGGTCAGTGAAGTTATCAATGAGATGCAAAATGGGAAAGCTCCTAGCCCGGATGGATTCAATGTGGACTTCTTCAAAGCATGTTGGAAAATAGTCAAACAAGACATCCTTGATGTAGTGGAAGACTCCAGAAGATCCAGAATGGTTTTGAAGGCCCTCAATGCCTCTTTCATAGCTTTGATTCCAAAGTTGGAAAAAGCCATGACACCGGACATATTTAGACCCATATCTTTATGTAATGTGGTGTACAAGATTATTTCCAAAGTGATCACTAACAGACTCAAGCCCCTTCTTCCAGTTCTTATCTCAGAAGCAAATTGGTTATGTGGAAGGATGATAGATTCTAAATAACATCATACAACCTACAAATCACTTAAGATAAATAAGCAAGCTGGCATGATCATATAGCTTGACCTAGCGAAAGCTTATGACAAGCTAAGCTAGTTTTACATCAGGGCAATGCTGAGAGCTTATGGTTTCAACCAAAACTGGATTAGATGGGTTATGGACCTGGTATCCACGGCTATTTTTTCAATCTTGTTTAATGGCTCGCCCTCAAGAACCTTTATCCCTTCCAGGGGTCTCAGACAAGGATATTCGCTCTCCCCCTTCCTCTTTGTGCTCATGATGGAAGGGCTAGGCAGAGCGATAAAAAGTGCAAGTACTGAAGGAAGAATCCAGGGACTGAAACTGACCATAGATGGAGCTACTTCAACTCACCAACAATTTGTGGATGATACTATACTGCAAGGCATTCCCACGGTCAAGGAAGCCAAAGATTTTAAACAAATATTGAACGACTTTGCTATGGCTGCTGGAACAGAGGTAAGCCTTGAAAAATCAAAAGCTTGTTTTTTTAACACTGACATTGCCATTCAAATAAGCCTCACCAGAATTCTAGGGTTTCAAAGGGATCAGTTACCTTCTAAGTACCTTGGAATGCCTCTTACGGACAAACCTCTGAGCAAGGGAGTGTGGGAGTCAATGATTAACAAAATTCAGGACAAGACAGGAAATGGACTTGTAGGTCTTTGAATTTGGCAGAGCGTCTTGTGCTTACAAAGGTTGTCCCGCATGCCATACCCATTTTCATGTTGTCAGTTCTTCCTACTCCTAAAGGAGTTATGCAATAGATCAGGAATATTCAAAGAGATTTTCTTTGGAGCAAAGGGAAGAGAAAAATAAGTGGGCTTTGGTAGCTTGGGACAAGCTCTGCAAACCTAAGGCCCATGGTGGTTTGGGGCTTCATGACCTTGAAATTTTCATGAGAGTATTGAGAGCCAAACTCTGGTGGAGGTGGCTCAAGGAATCGGCTACCCCTTGGGCTAAGATTTGGAAGCAGAAATATGAAAATAACAGGCAGAAGAGGGATCATATCAGAATGTCAGGACTTATCAAGGGCTCCCACATTTGGAACCTTTCTTGGGAAAATAGAGCCATTGTCCAGTAGCATAGTTTCTAGGAGATCCGAGATGGGAACCTTGCATGGTTTTGGGAGGATAGCTGGCAGCAACAACCAAATTTGTTTCGAGAAGAATTAACAGCTCTAAAAAATGACACTGATAACAAAGGTTTACTTATGGTAAGTGACTTATGGGATCAGGTACGTGACAATGATAAATGGAGAATGTGGAAGAATCTTGGTTACAGTGAAGAAAGTCCTTTGAGGGCCCAGGCAGATTCCCTTGCTCTTGACTTGGAGCAGAGGAAGATTTTGGTGTCTCCCATGTCTGAACAACTGAGATGGGGTCGAAACACTGAAGGAACTTTTAACCTCAAAGAAGCTAAACGCATGGCCCTAGGTTTTGATTATCCAAACCCTGATCAGAATTGGAATGACCTTTGGATGAACCCCCAATGGATGAAAATCAAATTGTTTATGTGGTTGGTTCACCAAAAGAAAATTCTCACATGGGAGAATCTTCTTAAAAGGGGATTTGTTAGCTCATCTAAATGCCATCTATGTGGCTTATAGGAGGAGACGATGGAGGATTTACTAAACCTCTTCCCCTTTACCTCTCTCATGTGGTATTGGGCGGCCTCAGTCTTCAGGCAAACAGACAGGGATAGATTCAGCATCACAAACACTTTGAAGAATTGGAGGAAAGACTTCTCAGGTAATGAAATCATTAACAAGGCTTGGACTCTGCTTCCAGGCTTTATTATCGGGAATGCATAGAAAGAATGCAATGGCAAGATTTTCAAGAACAAAATAGGCTCGACCCAAAGTATCATTGTCCAAATTTTACGACAGCTTAAAGATACAGTAGGAGCCCTTATTTGGAAAAATCCTGAGGACCTCCCTTTGCCCTAGGATGCTCACATACTGATGCAATTGGGTCTCCATTCTCTGGTTCCCCAAGGTGCTGGCAACGGCATGAGAAAAACAACTGTTGGTAAAGATATTTAGCAACCTCCTCCTCCTGGTTTTTTGAAAATCAATATAGACGAGGCCTCTAAGGGCAACCTAGGGATGGCTAGTTATGGTGGTATCATAAGAGATGAGCAAGGGCGCATAAAGAATATCTTCCATAGTCATTTGGGGACTACCACAAATAACATGATAGAGCTTATGGCCTTAGAGCAGTGCCTAGAAATCCCAATGGAGGCAAATTTACACAATGCCATCATTGAAGATGACTCTAAACTGGTCATTAATGCAACCAAGAAAATTTGTAATGGAACGGCACATGGAAAAGTGTCGAAACATTGGAGGCTCTCATAAGTTTTTTAGCGTATTCATTCCCACTTGCAAACCCTAAGAATAGTTAGCTTTGTTCATGGGATAAGGAAAGCCAATATGTTAGCTGATCATCTGGCGAATGAAGGGGTGCTATGTAAGGAAAGCTATATTTGGTATGACTGGGAGTCTATACCCTCTGGCAAATTGCACGATGATTGTCAACGACAGGCAGACAAAGACATGGTGAATCTCCACATCAATGAAGAATGAGCAGGAGGAAGACCAATGGTTGTTCATGGGATAAGGAAAGCCAATATGTTAGATGATCATCTGGCGAATGAAGGGGTGCTATGTAAGGAAAGCTATAGTTGGTATGACTGGGAGTCTATACCCTCTGGCAAATTGCACGATGATTGTCAACGACAGGCAGACAAAGACATGGTGAATCTCCAAATCAATGAAGAATGAGCAGGAGGAAGACCAATGGGAGATGAAGGAATGACACAAACCCAAAGTGAAGAGAAGGATGAAGAGGTAAGATGAAGGAATGACATAAACACGAAGTGAAGAGAAGGATGAAGAGGTGGGGTAATTATGCACAAGAGTCATTAGATCATGGAAGATCAATGGACATAATTGGTGGAAAAGATAAGCGGGAGTAGCGGGAGTAGGAGAGGGTGGAAGTCCTTGAACCTGATTAAAGTGCCACTTTTAATCCTGACTGTCGATCTTATTACTTTGCGCTGACATCACGTGCCTTTAGGGGGGTTCATCTACCTGTAACCTGCATGCTTGTGGAATAGGCACAGACCATAGGTTTTAAGTGCCCCCGATCATCGAATGGATATCGGGTTTTAAAGTGGAGGGAGGTTAAGTCTAAGAGCGGACCCAAAAATTATAGACCAAAGGTTCATTTTCCTTATTGGGTCCAAATTGTGGTTAAGTGGGGCACAAGTCTCTGGCACGATGCTTTTTGATTGGATGTCGGGTTTCAAAGTGGAGGGAGGTTAAGGCTAAGAGCGGACCCGAACTTTTATAGACCAAAAGTTCATTGACGATATCGGGTCCGAATTGCGGTTAAGTGGTGCGCAAGTCTCCGACATGATACTTTTTGATTAGTTACCGGGTTTCAAAGTGGAGGGAGGTTAAGGCTAAGAGCGGACCCGATATTTTATAGACCAAAGGTTTATTGACGATATCGGGTCCGAAAATTGGTTAAGGGGTGTGTAAGTTTCCGAAGCGATGTTGTGTCAACCGCTGGATCAAGAACCAGACCTACGGTGGGGATTTATTCGCAGTTAGTCTTTCGGTAAAAAAGGGAAATTTTGTTTTGTTGTGTGATGTTTAGGGTATTGGTGACCCTATTGTTTGCTTTCATCAACGGGTTTGTCTTTTAGTAGTATTTACACTTGTAAAGATGTGTACCATATGTAATCATGTTTTCAATTAATTGAAGGCTCCACTCTTATTTAACCAAAAGAAAAAGATGAATTATTATTATGGGATTAAAAAATCCAATGCTGTCGCCGCCTACGAAAAACTGATAGGTTGCTTTTTTTGCGCAAAAAACTGTGCATCACCTTTCACTCAGCGCACTTCCATACCTTCTTTGGGTTTGACCTTCCGAACTTTGCGCCTCCATTCACCCAGATTAGCATCCACCTTGTCTTTGTCTGAATACGCACTGAATATTTGATATTGTAAAGACTCACATCCCACAGATGTTAAACTTAAGAACCCTATTTGAGCCCCAAAGGCTCACTATCTTAATTGCAAATTTATTGTAGCCTTTTCTTCAGAACATTGCGTTTTGGCCCTTGTACCCTCAAAAAGAAAGAGCATTTATTAATGATGCAAATGATGGATCGAAGATCAAAGTAAGAAACTTGAGGCTTGGGGGCCCCATCAAGGCCCCTCATTAGGAGACCCGGCCTACAAGGAAAGTAGGAAACTCAAGGATGGGACCTTTGCATCATAAATAAAGGAGGGGCCCCTTTGCATCATTAATAAAGGATCAAGGATCTCAAATAAAAATTTCGAATTTGCCATTTAATTAGTTAATAATTGTTGTGAATTTTATACTCCATTAAGTTGTTTATTTGTGTAGTTTAAATAATTTGTATATTTGTGTAGTTTAGTTTAGTATGGTAGATATGCCGTAATGTAAGGTAATGTTTTGATTTTGATTCAATAAAAATAATATAAAATTAAAATAAAAAAAAATATATATAATTTATAGATATTTTAATATGTTAAGTTAAAATAAAAATAATAAAATTATTTTAATATATCTTGACTCTTTATTTATAGATTATTTAGAGGGATCAAATCTGTTGAGATGCAAACCCTTTTTAGAATGAAAAGAGAAAATATGTTGAGATGCAAACACTTTTTAAATAAAAAGAGACTTGATCCTTTATATTTGGTAAATCTAGAATTAAAAAAAAATCTAAGCTATAATTTTAAACCAATATTATAGCTATTATATGGTAGTTTATATATAGTTTTTAAAAACAAAACAATAATTGTAGTTGAGTTGAACAGCTTTTTGTTTTAGTTGAATGGGAAAGATAACTAAGTTGGACATAGACAATTTATTAATATTAAATATAGACAAATGATTTTATTGGTCACATATCAAAATTTTAATTTTTAATATTTTATTGTTGATAGAGTTGAAATCTTAGATATAAAATAAAAAACTATAGAAAACTACCAAAAAAACACCAACTACATCCAATTAATCAATTACACAAAATAAATAATTTTCAAAATAATAATAATATTAAATTATGTAAATAAGTAAAATCCTCTTTCATCAAAATTTATGATATAAAAATTCTTTTAAATGAACAAATTTGTATCACTAAATATAAATTAATCCTTGGTTTTTATCTTAATTATAATTAATTATATCTCATAATTAATATTATGAGTAATCACATCCAACATTATCTTATAATTTAAATAATTATAATAAAAAATAATTCATCTGAATTAATTCTATTGGACTCTAGATTTTCAGAATCTACGTATTATGATAGGCTTTCCTATTTATATTTTGAAAACCTAAAAACACTATTTTCACTATAAACTTTCCAGTGACAATTTTGATTTTAAGTGCATAAACAAAGATTATGCGGGTAATTTAGGACTTCTGATGCACCGATCCCTCATTTCTGAAAAGACTCCACCCATCATATCTTGCTCTTAGGATCCCAAAGTTGAAACAAATGTTTTAGGAATCCAATGTTAAAGCAAGAAAAATGGTGAAGAGAAATTATTAAAAAAACCTGAACAAAGGCACACAAGGGATATCGCAGTTATAGAACGTGGGATTATTGAGGAGGTAGGTGCCCACTTGTTTCGTTTTGGGATTTGCTGCAACTTCCCGCAGCTAAGTGATCGAAGAATGATTTAATAGGAACAAAATCCTGTTAGGGTTTTTTCAGAAAGAATCCCAAAAACAATATAAACTGCACACAGAGACAATACTCTGATGCTGCCACAGGATCTTTAACACAGCAGAAGTTTAAAAGATTGTTTCTGAGAACAGAGTATAACATGCATAAAAGGGATTTGTATTAAAAAAAACTTGGTACAAAATTCATCCTCTTTCACTCAGAGGGATTTACTAGAAAGAAATACAGTGTTATTCTATTCATTCATTTCCCATTACATTCAGTATGCTACGCTGCTGCGTATTACAAACATTCACTTGCGCTGCTGCGCTTCTGCACACACTCACTCTCTCTCTGTGGACTTCTAAGCACTACTACATTTTTTTACACAACTACATAAAAACTGATTACATACAAAATTTGAGCGAATTAATGAATGAGGATGGAGACCCATGCTGTGAGCTGCTCGAGGCTGTCCTTCTTGTCCTCGACTGAGTTTCATATTTACTGTGGTGGCTGAGAAATTCAATGTGAAAGAGTTGGATTGCAACCTGTTTCCTTCTTCGGCCATACTAAGAATTGAATGCAGTCGCCTACTGCTGTACTGCTTCACGTCCGCTCTTAACTAGCTCCGCGCCAATTCTCTGTTTCTCCTCATATTTGAAAATATATGAAAAGCACTGCAGAACACATAAAGTTTCCTTTTGACGGACTTCAAAAGTTAAACCATTATGCTTCGGAAACCCATCGGGTCCGGGCTTCATCGCATAGCGCTCATATAAAAGATTGTGTACCCATGGTTTCCCCGATTGCGATATGCCGATCGCACTATGGGCCGATACCTCCGATCATATATATATATATATATATATATATATATATATATATATATATATATATGCCTGAAATACATTAAAACACGAAAAAGAGCCGCTTACGGAACTGAAATAATATTAAACAAAATTTTGAATACCCGTCGGGTCCGGGTTATCGGGTCGCAACATAACCCATGGTAAAGCCTGCCATATTGAAAATGTCGATAGCGATACGCCGATGCGATATCGGCGATCGCTCATCGCAACCTTTAAATGCATCTTTGTAAGTCCTCCACTGCGACTTCGCCGATGCGATATCGGCGATCGCTCATCGGCGATATTTCTTATCGCTGCCACTGCCTGCCTGCGATGCTCCAACCCGCCGATATGCCGTCTTGCCGATACGCCGACGCGATCTGGACCGTTGATCGGTTAGATTTGACGGTTGCGGTTAGTGCGGATCTTTAAGCCTGCGATTTGGTTTTTCTCATAATATTGGAGTGTTTATGCCTCCCGATCCTTGGTAACTTTCCGGCGTTGTTTTGGTAGGAATGCAAGCGCTCGGTCATTAGCTTAGTGCTGCTGCACGCCTCAACTGTTGCACAGTTGAAATTACATTTTCAACACTCCCCTTTAATTTCAACTGTTGGGCATTCAATCATACCCAAACACTTCCTCAAAAATTCAAAGCTTTTCTGCTACCTGTTCCTGAGTCCTGCAATGTTGTAAACTGATTTCTCCATTGCTTACCAATTCTCTGATATAATGAAACCTTGTATCAATGTGTTTCGTTCGTTTGTGAAACACAGAATTCTTGGACAGGGCAATAGCAGAGCTATTGTCACAATAAATCACTGTTGCTTTTGCCTGCTCTTGGCCTAAGCTCCTCAACATTCTTCTCATCCACACTGCTTGACATGCTGCTGCTGTAGCTGCCACGTACTCTGCTTCTGCTGTAGACAATGCCACAATTGGCTGTTTCTTGGAAGCCCATGAAATGGCTCCTGAACCCATGTGAAAAACGTAACCGGATGTGCTTTTCCGATCATCCACACTTCCAGCCCAATCGCTATCAGTATATCCAACTAAATCTGAACTTTCTGAAAAAGTATATAAGATGCCAAATCCTTTTGTACCTTTGATATACCTCAGAATTCTCTTTGCTGCCTGCCAATGTGCCTCTTTTGGCCTCTCCATGAATCTGGAAATTAAACTAACAACAAACATTATGTCAGGCCTAGTTGCAGTTAAATACATAAGACTGCCAACTATGCTCTTATATAAGCTAGGATCAAAATCCTTGCTGTTGTCCTCTTTGCTAAGTTTTAATCCCATTATTGTGGGAGTGATTGCTGCCTTACACTTTTGCATGTGGAATCTTTCCAATACTTCATTTACATATCTTGCTTGAGTGATGAAAATTCCTTTTTCATTTTGATCTACTTCTATCCCTAAGAAGTATCTCAGCAAGCCCATGTCAGTCATCTCAAACTCTTCTTTCATGACTGATTTAAAATTTTCAATGAGGTAGTCATCATTACCTGTAAAAATCACATCATCAACATACAAGACAACTATTAAAATCTTACCATCCTTTTCTTTGATGTAGACAGTGGGTTCTCCCTCACATTTGTCAAATTCATTTTCCAGTAGATAGGAATCTATTCTACTGTACCACGCTCTTGGCGCTTGCTTCAGCCCATAAAGAGCTTTCTTCAATTTGCAAACTTTGTGTTCTTGGCCTTTCTTCTCATAGCCTAGAGGCTGCTCAATATATACCTCCTCCTTTAACACTCCATTTAGGAATGCCGACTTCACGTCCATTTGGTAGACTTTCCATTTGTTTTGTGCTGCTATGGACAACACTGCTCTCACGGTTTCCATTCTTGCAACCGGTGCGAAAGTCTCCTCATAATCTCTCCCATACTGCTGCTTGTATCCCTTGACGACCAGCCTTGCCTTATGTCTTTCAATTTTGCCTTCAGCATTGCACTTGGTCTTATAGACCCATTTGACTCCAATAACTTCTTTACCTTTTGGTAGCTCAACCAAATCCCATGTCTTGTTTCTTTCTATGGCTTTCATCTCCTCATCCATAGCTTCTATCCATTTCTTATCTTTAATTGCATCTTCGAAATGAATAGGATCATCAACATGACAATACAAGGCAAATAAGGAATTCATTCCTTCATTATAAATGTCACTTAAATTTCTAAACTTCTTACCTCTTTCATTTGGTGTGCAAATGCTTGACGATGCACTTGAATCTCCTCCTTGTGGTGTGCTTGGAGAAGCACTCTCATTTCTTCTCAAGGGTGTTCCTTGTTGTCCTTGTGTTGGCGCTGCTGTTTGGGGACGCATTTCAGCCACCTCTTCATCATCTTCATCATGAGACAAACAGTTTTTAACATTAACTGTTTTCTCTATGCTTCCATCCCAAGCTTCCTCCTCAATGAATTGAACATCTCTGCTCACAAAGAACTTCTTGGTAGATGGGATATACAGCCTGTAAGCTTTGGACTCCTCACTGTATCCAATGAAGATTCATTTCTCCCCTTTGTTGTCCAACTTCCTCCTTAGCTGATCTGGTATGTGTGCATAAGCCACACATCCAAAAACTTTCATGTGGGTGACTCCTTGCTTTCTCCCACTCCATGCTTCTTCCGGCACTTTGTTCATCACAGCTTTTGTAGGACACCTGTTCAAAATATATACTGCACAGTTTACGGCTTCAGCCCAATAATCATTTGGCAAATGCTTTGCCTTCAACATGCTCCTCGCCATATCCATAATGGTCCTATTCTTCCTTTCAGCAACTCCATTTTGCTGTGGGGTGTACCTGGCTGTAAATTGCTTGTGAATTCCATTTTCTCTACAAAAACATAAAAATTCTTTGGAGATATACTCACCTCCTCTGTCTGTTCTCAAAACTTTGATGCGCAGCCCACTTTGATTTTCCACAAGTGCTTTAAAATTTCGGAATTTTTCAAACACTTCTGATTTGTTCTTCAAGAAATAAACCCAAGTCTTTCTTGTAAAATCATCAATGAATGTTAGAAAATATTGGCTGCCTGCTAAAGATGGGGTTTGCATTGGTCCACATAAATCTGAGTGGACAATTTCTAAGGGTGCTTTTGCCCTTATGCTTTTCCCTGATGGAAAACTTTCTCTGTGTTGTTTTCCCAATATGCAACCTTCACAAAGGCTGTCTGGTTTCTCTATCAATGGTAATCCCCTTACCATTCCTTTTCTGCTCAACAAATTAAGGCCTCCAAAGTTAAGATGTCCAAATCTCAAGTGCCACAACCAATTTTCATCCTTTGGTTGGCTTTGGAAAGCCTCTTGGGAAACTGCTGCAATTACTTCTTTGTTTTTCAATTCTGCTCTTATTCTGAGCGGGAACATTCTGTTCCTTGTCATCTTCACTTCAACAATGCATCTTTTGTTGGGTGCTATATCCATGATGGTGCACACATCATTCTCAAAGAAAACATTGTAACCCTTTTGAACAAGTTGTCCAATACTCAAGAGGTTACATCTCATTCCAGGAACATAATAGACATCTGCTATGGTTTTCCTTTCACCTTGCTTTGTAAATATTTTAACTTCTCCTTTACCCATAACATAAATTTTGCTATCAGTCCCAAGTGTGACTTGTGACTTTACACTTTGATCTAAAGCAGAAAACAGGGCTATGTTTCCTGTCATATGGTTACTACGACCGGAATCTAGAAACCATATATCTTCACTATTTGTTTCAGCCATGTTACAAGCTAACAGCACATTATCTTGGCTGACATTTTCTCTAGTAATATTTGCACTAGACCTATTACTCACATCATGCTGCTTCTTCCTACATTCACTGGCATAATGCCCATATTTTTTACAATAATAACATTGGACATTGGATTTTTCATACCTTTTTCCTTGAGCATGATGTTGTCCACTTTGTTGGCTGCTACCTTGGCCTTGGTTCTGATTTGGATTGCTGCCTCTTCCTTGAGCATTTGCTGGACTGTTCCTTCCACTTCTGTTTTGGCTTCTGCCTCTTCCTCTCTTGTTTCCTCTACCTTGACCTCTTCCTCTTCCAAAGGACATCTGGGTCTTGAAGGCTTGCTCTAGAGATGAGTTTTCATTTCTACTCAACCTCTGCTCATGTGTTATCAGTGATGCATGAAGTTCATCAACTGAAAATTTTGAGAGATCCTTTGTCTCTTCTATCATGGTGACAATCACATGGAACCTTGAGGGTAGGCACCTCAATAGTTTCTCCACAATCCCCCTTTCTTCAAGTATCTCTCCATGAGATCTTATTTGTGTGACCAGGCCAATTACTTGGGTGAAGAATGAGTCAATATTGTCTGACTCCTTCATGCACAGGTTCTCAAAATCTTTCCTCAGCAACTGCAGTTTTGCTGTCTTCACTCTTTCCATTCCTTGATAGGTTGTTTTAAGAGTTTGCCATGCTTCTTTGGATGTTTTAGCTGCTGCTAACCTTGGAAACACGCTTCCATGCACTGCCTGATACAGGAAGAAGAGGGCTTTTGAGTCCTTCTTCTTGTAGATCTTTAATATATCCTTCTCTCCCTGAGTTAATGCATTAAACTCATTTTCATCTGCTGGTTGTTCAAAACCATCCTCAACTATTTCCCATAAGCCTTGGGAAGCAAATAGGGCTTTCATTGTTATTGCCCAATAGTCATAGTTTTTACCATCAAAGAATGGGAGCTGCATACCCATGCTATTGCTGGTGCTTGTGCCAGCCATTCTTGCAATACTTGACTATGTATTAAAAATCACTGAAAAATACCTTGGATTCTTTTGCCTGAATCTTCACACTACTGGAGAAGTTGCTGCAGTAAGAATCCTTCCTTCAGCTTCTTTGAACCCTTCAAAGAGCCTAGACCTCAGCTTTGATACCACTGCTAGGGTTTTTTCAGAAAGAATCCCAAAAACAATATAAACTGCACACAGAGACAATACTCTGATGCTGCCACAGGATCTTTAACACAGCGGAAGTTTAAAAGATTGTTTCTGAGAACAGAGTATAACATGCATAAAAGGGATTTGTATTAAAAAAAACTTGGTACAAAATTCATCCTCTTTCACTCAGAGGGATTTACCAGAAAGAAATACAGTGCTATTCTATTCATTCATTTCCCATTACATTCAGTATGCTACGCTGCTGCGTATTACAAACATTCACTTGCGCTGCTGCGCTTCTGCACACACTCACTCTCTCTCTGCGGACTTCTAAGCACTACTACATTTTTTTACACAACTACATAAAAACTGATTACATACAAAATTTGAGCGAATTAATGAATGAGGATGGAGACCCATGCTGTGAGCTGCTCGAGGCTGTCCTTCTTGTCCTCGACTGAGTTTCATATTTACTGTGGTGGCTGAGAAATTCAATGTGAAAGAGTTGGATTGCAACCTGTTTCCTTCTTCGGCCATACTAAGAATTGAATGCAATCGCCTACTGTTGTACTTCTTCACGTCCGTTCTTAACTAGCTCCGCGCCAATTCTCTGTTTCTCCTCATATTTGAAAATATATGAAAAGCACTGCAGAACACATAAAGTTTCCTTTTGACGGACTTCAAAAGTTAAACCATTATGCTTCGGAAACCCATCGGGTCCGGGCTTCATCGCATAGCGCTCATATAAAAGATTGTGTACCCATGGTTTCCCCGATTGCGATATGCTGATCGCACTATGGGCCGATACCTCCGATCATATATATATATATATATATATATATATATATGCCTGAAATACATTAAAACACGAAAAAGAGCCGCTTACGGAACTGAAATAATATTAAACAAAATTTTGAATACCCGTCGGGTCCGGGTTATCGGGTCGCAACATAACCCATGGTAAAGCCTACCATATTGAAAATGCCGATAGCGATACGCCGATGCGATATCGGCGATCGCTCATCGCAACCTTTAAATGCATCTTTGTAAGTCCTCCACTGCGACTTCGCCGATGCGATATCGGCGATCGCTCATCGGCGATATTTCTTATCGCTGCCACTGCCTGCCTGCGATGCTCCAACCCGCCGATATGTCGTCTTGCCGATACGCCGACGCGATCTGGACCGTTGATTGGTTAGATTTGACGGCTGCGGTTAGTGCGGATCTTTAAGCCTGCGATTTGGTTTTTCTCATAATATTGGAGTGTTTATGCCTCCCAATCCTTGGTAACTTTCCGGCGCTGTTTTGGTAGGAATGCAAGCGCTCGGTCATTAGCTTAGTGCTGCTGTATGCCTCAACTGTTGCACAGTTGAAATTACATTTTCAACAAATCCATAGAATTTGCAGTGGAGAAACCTTTGCAAGTCGTGAACGCCCCATCGATCACGAGATTCTGGCCGCTGATGTAGCGGGCTTTTGGTGTGTCTCTCTTTATACACAAGCACCCTTTCAGTTGGGAATCGGCTGCAAATTACTTTGAAGTCACTCTTCATCTTGAATTTGAATGTTAAGGAATTTGGGGATCGTAAATATTTCTCAGATTCAAAGATTTTTAGCAGTGTGCAAAATCTGATTCAGGAAAGTTTATCACACAACATCGTTAAATCGAGACATTGCTCAATTTGGTTCTCCGTAACAAACAAGTCGATAACTAAAAGCTCTTTGTCGACCAAGAGGATATTAAGCGCATCTTGCAGAATATCAGGTAGAGTCTTCATGATATAATGGCATTCTTGATAATATAATGGTAAGATTGAATTGTGTGAAATGATTGTGATTTCATATTTAAACAAGGATGGCTGCACGGCAGCTAGTCCCTGCCTTAAGGGGGAGGAGCGGGAGGAACAGTGAGCTGCAGCTAAAAGAAAGACCGGCTTGTATAGTTGCAGAGCCGCATGCAGTTTCCTTTTCGTCTTAATAAATTAGTAGAGGATGAAGTAACAGACATATCCTTTTCTGAAGTTGATGTAAGGCGAGTTTGTGTTATGCCATGACCCCTTGTCAGAGAAACTGGAACTGCAGCACCATCATGAACAATAGGCCGTGAAAGCTCAGTGCTAGAAGCCCCAGAAGTTTCAAGCTTGGGAACAATGGACTGTGCATCCATCCCAGAGGAAACAATTTGTGCTGGTGATTGATGTACAGAATTAGATCTTTGGGGTGGAACTGAATTTTTTGGATGCGGATAAAAAGTAGATGAAGGATGACCATACGATCCTATCTGTATAGGGTAAAAATTCATAGCGTGTGAAACACCTGGAGGACGTGAGAGAATAAAGCCATTTGTTGCCATTCTCACTGACAAGGAAATAGATCTTGGAAGAGAAGTTGTGGCAACATTATCCGACTCAGATTTCTTACCACTGGAATCAAACCTCAGCTCTTCATGAGTCTCTGGATGAGTAATCTTCACCACCTTATTGGTACATTAAACTGTGTACCATAAATCCCGCTTGGTAGCTTGGTCCCCATGGGAAGACTCATTTGAGTACCCAGATGATGGACTATCTGTGGTAGTTGTTGCGATGAAAACTGACCACCAATTGGACTTGTTGAGGCATACCATGTAGTGAAGGTGGTGGTATATGTGATTGAACATTCAAATGCTGCCCTTGTTGCATCAGCACTTGCTGTGAACGCAAGGCAGGTGATGGTAATGTTGGTGGTGGTGGCAGAGGAGTACCCGACAATTGTTGTGAACTTGGTGCATACAGGACTTGTGCCACCAGAAGTAGGGTGCTACTGTGCCAGAGATATTGGATGTCCACCACCATCATGTAAGTATCTCCTCCCTTGAACTTGAGACTCCAGTATTTGATTCTGTTGACAGGAGAAACAGGAGTGAAAAGATAATATGGAGAAGAATCAAGTAAAAGATGAAGGTTCAAGAATTACTGCAAATTTCTCAACATACTTGGTGATGTGCTTGTGGTTCAGCTGAAACAATAGGCAGTCTATTGAGAGAAGCAGCATTTGTATCCAAATTTTGGTTTATCTTCTAAACCTAAATCTATAATTAATAATTTAAATTGATTTGAGACTATGACTTTATATAGAGGATGGTGTGAGCAGCACTTCTATAGACCAGGAGACAGTACGAATTCTATAGTAGGCATGCTCTACTATTTTTACAATGCTCTTGTCTACAATGCAAAGAAGAGCAGGAACTTTGGAATTGTATTTGAAATGAAAGTTCAAGTTCAAAACTAACACAAATGTTTATGCTTTCCAGGAATAGGAGAAGCCCATGATGCTCAGTAGCATACCATGATTTAATAGAATTGAGCCAGAGCCCCTTTTAAACGAATTCTTCCAATATATAAAAAAAAAAACCTAAAAGCGTTACCTATCCTTTGTGCTCCAAGACTTTGTTTTGAAGGTGGAAATTCTTTCCACAGCTGTACACAACAAGTGAAGATGATTCAAGCCATTTGCCTTTCTACAATATTCAACCAGCAAGTCCAACTCCTATTACAAGTGTATAACTAAGCTATGTAGTACAAGTTATTAGCCAATCACTTAATTACCAGATATAATCAGGAAATAAACTGACAGTTATTGCAAAAGAAACTAACATCACCAGTTTATACAATAGAGATTATAATCACATAAAACAGAAATAGTCAATAGTTTAGCAAACAAGCAGTTTTAAAAAGAAAGACCCGGTGGCCATTCTGCTCATCAAGGTTGGGAGGTGTTGAGCTAGTTCGAGCAGGTATCTACAATCAAACGGACATATCAGAAGGCATTCAGCAATTAAACTCCATTTAATGTGCACTAATTAAGATCACCAGGATAGATAGAAAAAATAATACATAATTATTGACGAACCTGCAAGCCATTTACAAACCCAGGACTTATGCTGCCAAACTGAAATGCAAATGATTGTTCATATACAGCTCTAGAAACCTCCTCAGAAGCATCTACACATCAAGTTATATGATCAGTATGATAGAAAAATAACCTGTAAAGGCCCTATATATTTCCCTAACCGAGCCTTCCAAACAGGGAGCAACTGCGTGATTTTACTTAAAGTGCTTAAAAAACTAAAAATAAAAACACCTCCATGTGGGCCCTCCCATGAGCGCCACATGCCTCACCTCCTTCTCCATGGCATAGCATGCAGGGCCTAAACCATGCCACTTAACATTGTATCATGGTCATATGTCAATATAGGAGGCAGAAGGATAATACAGTAGGCATGCTCTACTATTTTTACAATGCTCTTGTCTACAATGCAAAGAAGAGCAGGAACTTCGGAATTGTATTTGAAATGAAAGTTCAAGTTCAAAACTAACACAAATGTTTATGCTTTCCAGGAACAGGAGAAGCCCATGATGCTCAGTAGCATACCATGATTTAATAGAATTGAGCCGGAGCCCCTTTTAAACGAATTCTTCCAATATATATATTAAAAAAAAAAAAAACAAAACAAACAAACCTGAAAGCGTTACCTATCCTTTGTGCTCCAAGACTTTGTTTTGAAGGTGGAAATTCTTTCCACAACTGTACACAACAAGTGAAGATGATTATAAAAGAGGGAATGTAACACTCAACGCTATATAAAAATTTTTTTGTTGAATTATTACCTTATTGCATTTTCCATATATTATCCTAATCTATGTAAATTCATTTATCCGTAATGTCATTCTATACATTCAAAGGTTATAGATTTGATTGGGAGAGGTTATTTAAGTTCTAATCCACAGTTGTTCGATGAATCTTTATGAGCCATTATGATCTGCCCCAACAGCCACTAGCGCGGTTACTATGGCAATTACACCACCGATATGGTAGACTGTGTGTGTGGCACTGCCACTAGTGGCTCGAATTTAATGGTAACAGTCCGGCCTGCTGCCAAAGGGTCAGGGAATTAATGTTGAATGCTCTCCACCATAAGATTTGGGGTGGATGGATCCAACGGCTCCAATGCTTTCCACTAAACCTAAGCATTATCTCTGTATCCTTGTCCTACACATTTCTCATTTGGGCGCGGCGCTTACCATGTAGTGTCGCTTTACAACTCTGTTCAAGGTTGATGGAGAATACCATGGCAGCTCTGTAATTATTTTCAGGGTTGATAGAGCATACCATGACGACATCAGCCCTCCACGTTCTAGTGTTTTCTGGTGAATACACAGGTAAGTTTGTAAGTGTTTTTTGTCCATAATCTACATTCAGGTTTGATTTCCTCACTTAAACGAATACTTTTGATTGTTACCTTTGATGCAAGCATGTTCTCCAACTGCTACTTTGTTTCCTCTAGCAGAATCACAATGCATGAAGATGGTCTTCCTGTAAAGGTAAGGGTTTAGAGTTCGAACTAGGAATTCCTCTATTTCTCTCTACCTGCGTAGAGGCTCAGATATTAACTATTTCATTGTGCCTACAAGCCTTCGGTTCCCCCTCGCATGGTGTGGCTCCTTCTCAGGTAAGAAGAGAACTTGAAGTGTTTGGTCTTACATCTGGTTTAATAATGTTTATGAATTCCAAAAGGTTTAACCTCTGGCTTGCCTTTGCAAGTAAACCCTCTGTCATGTGTCTTTCTCGAAGTGTAGCTGTGGAAGGCATCCTAACAGAGAAACTCATCTTTTGTGTCCTCAGGTTGGTTCTGCCATGAAACCCTTCGGCGGCTTGAAAAAGAGGAATTTCCTTCGGTCTTGTTTAATGTCGAAAGTAATTTATTGTTTTGATAGCTTAGCTGTTGAGGGGGTTTACTGGCTTTAAGTCGAAGCTCGGCCAATCCTTCACCGCATAAATAGTTTCAATTTTTCCTTAAGAGGGTTGCCTCGATACTCTACTTGGATATTTTCTTTTCTGGTTACTTATGGGTTTTTAACCCAACTGCATGATATCCTCACTGTGTATTTGTATCTATAATTCGAACGAGTTGTAAATCGTAATATTTTGATTGGCATTATTGTTCTTCATTTACTTGAAGTTTATTATTATCAATTGGTTAATTTAAAGACAACTGATATGAGGTCGGTTGACTCTTGGTCCTTCCTTCTAGACTCGACTGAGAACCAAGATGGAACCAGTCTGTACTCTAATGGTTTTGCATGTTTCTGGAAACTGGATTATTGATGAATAGAAGAAGAGTTTTATGGCTTCAGACTATTTGTCTCCCTTCAAATTTTAATTAATTTTAATGTTTTTTAATTTGTAGCGATATGGGTTCAGTCTTCTCCATGCATTGATTTAATACGATTTATGGTTCTGTTATCGGTTAGCTTTTGTCTCTTATCATTCTTAAACTACTTCTGATGCTATAATCTCATAATTGCTAGAAAAATAATTATCTTACAGGACTTTTGAAATTGTTCTCTCTGTCATTTCTTGGGACTGTTTTGTGCTATTTATCTTACTAATCCTATGAATAAACAGTTCAAAGCTAGTAAATAAGTTAACAATATATATTTTTAGCCATTTGTTTAAAAATATCACATCATTACTTTACCTTAATCAAAAGAAATTAATCATAATAAAAGATAGAATCTACTTACTACATTTCTATTCTTCAAACAGCAAAATATACTTAGAGATTTAGTTATAATAATGACCTTTCGTTCCTGGTTGAAAATAATGCTTTTTCTAGGAATAATTAATAAGCCCAGAGTTTGTCACTTATTTTTTTATGATTTTTTTAGAGCTGTATAGATACTTTCTGTTTCTGGAAGGTCTCACCACCCAACCACAGACCTGGCAATTACATTCAGAGTCCCCCTTCGAGCACTTCCTGCTCTTGACAGTTACTAGGCGAATACAATCTAGTATCTTGGGCTTAAGGACTATAGTCTAGCCTCAAGTCACATACCAATTCAACTGTTAGCCATAGTTTTATTTCCCACTGGTTACTTGTGCCCAACTCAAGGAAAGATCTAAGCAGCCTCTCCTGCCTTCTCTGTCCCCCTCTTTCCTATTCTTTTCCCTTTTTGGGGAGGAAAGATGGGAAACTGTCTCTAACTATGCAAGGAGTTATGTAATTGTTTCATTCAGTTCTTTTAGCAAACTATTTAAATTCCTTAAATAAAAAATATCAAAATGTTTTGGCTTTCAAGCCTTAATCCTTTAACAAACTGTGTTAAGCAAAATAAAGTATTTGAAGTAATGTGTAAAACTTGGTAAGAAAAATAAATGTTTGTGCAACAGAGGGTGTTACAACTTCCCCCCCTTATGAGGAACACCTTCTCTGGTGTTCTTTTAAGAAAATAATGATGGATAGGCTTTCTTCATAGTCTCCTCTTCTTCCCAAGTAGCCTCTTCCAAGCCAAAGTGCTTCCATTGCACTTTAACCTGGGTGATGGCTCACTTTCGCAAGGTGGTTTCTCTCTAATCGAGGATATGAAGAGGTTTTGCCAGAAAGTCTCACTCTCATTTGACTTGCACAAATTACAATTTGCTGTCAGAATTGTACCAAAACAACAATTCAATGTTACCTATTCAATTGTTTTATTACCTATATATTTTCCCAGTTAATTATATGTTGAGGATTGTATACATATTTTCTTAGCAGGGAGACATGGACAACACTGTGGACTTAGATATGGCCAAGGAGTGCTAATTTGTATGCCACTGGTCCAATTTGTTCCAATATTTGGAATGGTCCATGGTACTAGGGTGCCAGTTTGGTGTAACCCTTCCACTGTAAAGTACTTTTCTGGGGTTTAAATTTCAAATACACATGATCCCCCAACTGAAATTCTTTATGAGTCCTTTTTTTATCTGCATAAATCTTTTGCCTGTCCTAAGCAGCTTTTAAGTTCTGGGGAACCTTTTTAACTGTGGCCTCCATTTCAGCTAACATATTAGGACCCAATGCTAACTTATTAACTGGACTATTCCAATCTGTGGGTACCCAACACTTTCTTCCATACAACACCTGAAAAGGGCTCATTACCAACGATTCGTGATGGCCATTATTATAGGTGAACTCTACTAGGTGGAGGTAGTCCTCCCACTTGTGTGGTTTTTGCATTATGAACATCCTCAACATGTCTTCTAGGACTTGATTCACTCGCTCTATCTGGCCATCCGTCTGTGGATGGTAGGCAGTACTGAATTGAATCTGAGTGCCTAACCAAGCAAAGAGGGTTTTCCAAAATGTGGATGTAAATTTTACATCTCTATCAGAAATTACTACCCTGGGTATCCCGTGTAATCGAAAAATTTCCCTCATGAATATATCGCGATTTCTACACTCTTGCATGTGTATTTCACAGGTATGAAATGGGCAGTTTTTCTTAACTTATCCACTACCACCATAATTGAGTCATTTTGTTTCCTAGTGTGAGATAATCCTGTGATGAAGCCTAGAGTGATCGTCTGCCATTTCCACTCAGGAATGGGTAACAACTATAATAGATCGGCGGGATGTTGATGCTCTGACTTCACTAGTTGACACTCTAAACACTTTGATAAGTATTCCACAACATCCTTCCTTAAACCTGGCCAGAAATAATTTTTCCTGATGGTTGACAAAAGTTTCTGGTATCCTAGGTGAGTGGCGTAAGGCTTCCTATGAAATTCATCCAATAACAATTGTTTGATAGATTTTTGGTTGGGGACATATATCTTGTTTCTGAATGTTAACAATTTGTCAGGGTTTATAACAAAATCAGACTGTTTCCCTCTCTTTTGATCTTTCGATGCTTGCTTCCAAAGGAATGCATATTCTGGGTCTTTGAGGGCTGCTTTGATGATTTCAGAAGGTTAGATTGTATTTGACTAAATTGTATTTCATTGACGCAATGCATTTTCCTCCTCAATGTGTCGTCCACTCGATTATCTTTTCCTCTAAGGTGCTTCATTTCGAAGTCAAGTTCACTCAGAAATGCGGTCCACCTAGCCTACCGAGCATTTAAACTAGACACGTGAAATAAATTTGTTAGGCTTCTATGATCGGTTAATAACGGAAATTTCTTCCTGGGAGGTAGTGTCACCACATTTTGAGTGTGTGTACTACTGCGGTTAACTCCAAATCATATGTAGAGTATTGTTGCTCATAGCCCTTCAGTTTACGCGATTCATAGGCTATGACTTTCCCTTATTGTGTTAATACACCACCGACACCCTCCTTACTTGCATTTGTGCATACCACAAATGATTTTTCTGGATCTGCTACCTTTAGCACCGGTGCAGTAGTAATTAATTGCTTTAACTTCTCAAAAATTTGTTGGCATTCCGGTGTCCAGTGGAAGGCATGCCCCTTTTTCTATAGCCAGGTCATAGGAAAAGCTATTTTTGAAAAATCTTTAATGAATTAGCGATAATAACCCATGAGGCCCAAAAAGGATCTAACGTCAACAACGATTTTCACAGTTATCCATTCCATAATATTTTGATCTTTTCTAGATCTACGACTATCCCCTTAGCTGATATAACATGGCCTAGTACTGAGTTTGAGTTCTGTAAAAATTTCACTTGCTATACTTAGCATACAATTGAATGTCTCACAAAATCTGCAAGACTATTCTCAAGTGCTTCTCATGCTCCTTCTGATTTTCTGAATAAATTAATATATCATCAATAAATATCAGTACAAATTTATCTAGAAAATACTGAAAAACGTCATGCATCAAGCTCATGAAAATGGTTGGAGCATTGGTAAGGCCAAAAGGAAGTACCACGAACTCATAATGATTGTAACGAGTTTGGAATGTGGTTTTGCAAATGTCTTCATCCTTTATTATCATCTAGTCGTAAATTGACCTTAAGTCAATTTTTGAGAATATGCTGGCCCCCTACACTTGATCAAATAAATCGTCAATACGGGGTAAAGGGTACTTATTTTTTACGGTCAATTTATTTAGCTAATGATAATGAATGCAGAGCCTTAAGGTTTTGTCCTTCTTTCGAACAAACATCACAAGGGCTCCCCAAGGAGATACACTAGGGTGAATATGCCCTTTATCCAAAAGTCCTTGATGCTTCATTTTGAGTTCTATTAACTCGGGAATGCTCATGCAGTAGGGAGCTTTTGAAACATGAGCTGCTCCAGGTATTAGTTCAATGGTAAAATCAATATCATGTCTAAGTGGCAATCCAGGGATGGATTCATGAAACACATCCACAAAATCCTGAATTACAGGAATATTCTCCAATGATGTCATCTTATTTCTATCATTAGTGTATCCTACTTGGACAACATAAATCTGGTTGCCCTTTCTAATGCATCTTCCTTGCTGATTACCAATGATAGGACATAGTTTAATGTTTTTCATGATTCCTTGAATTTCCTTTCTCTACCCTGATTCTATGAGGTAGCTTATATATTTCTCTTTACAATCCACTAGGGACCGACACCCTTCCAACCAGTCCATCCCTATTAGTACATAGTATGAACCTAAGGGGAGTATATTTAGATCAACATTGATGGGCTGCCCTGAAACTATTATAGAGCAGTTTTCTGTTTTCGTGGATACCCTTCTCTTAGTTCCGGTGGCTAACTGAACTAGCCAATATTTCTTAAATTTGTTGCTTTGCAACTGAAATTTCTCTAGCACTTTAGGACTAATGTAGCTTAGGCTAGCACCCGAATCAAATAAAACAAAAACAGGTTGATCAACAATCATACCTTCACAATCGATCATGGTGGGATGGTATTCTACTTGATGATTGTCTAAAGTGGCATTAATTTTGGGCATAATCCTTGTTATATCTCCAACTGTGGAGGCTTCCTGCATATTTGAAAGTTGCTCCGTTCAAGCTTTGTGTGGGAAATTCTTGTAGTAATGAGATTCCCCACATCCCAAGCATTGCAGAGGTTGTTTTGGCGGTTGATCAGTAGCAGGTTTACTAATTCCCTTTGTCTATCTATTTTCAGTGTATGCTAGGACCTTGGATGGGTTCCTTGTAAATTTCCCAAAAGTTCTTTGCTGATTACTCCTTCCATTTATGACTTTCGGTTGTCTGTTTGAGGGTAAATTCCTCATTTTCCTGCCTGAGGCTCCTTTGGGCCCTTCACTTTTCTATTTCATTTGCTGATAACAGATACGAGCTTTTTGTACCACATCATCCATTGTTCTAGGATAGTCAAATTCTAACTTCTCCTTCATAATCTTGGGTAGACTGATCATAAACCATTGAATTTTGGTTTTTTCCTCTTGCATATATGGGACATATCGTAACAGGGAAGTGAATCATTTCACATATTCATCCATGGTCAAGGTTCCCAACCTTAACTCATGGAACTACTTTGCTTTTTCATCATAGTAATGTTCATTTAAATATTTGTCCTTAAAATTTTTCTGGAATTCTTGCCACGTCACTTGTTCTTCGTCAATTTTTCTCACAGTTTTAATTTCTTCCCACTAGAGGGTGGCCTTTCCCCTTAATTGGTAAACTGTCAATTGTGCTTTAAGTTTGTCAGTATATTCATAAATCTGAAAATATTTACCCATGTCGATCAGCCATGCTTCAGCTGCCTCTTCAGATTCTCCTTCGAAAAGTGATGGTTTTATTTTTTTAAACTCACCTTTTAATTCCATTTTCTGTCTTTTGGTCTTTCTTTGGTTGGAAACATTATATGAACGCCTGTCTTCATCCTCATTATGTCCCTCTGCTGATTTTGTATTTTCCTCACAATGATGGGATGTTGGGGTCTTCTCCCTATCCTCCATACTGGGGTCTGGTCCTCGTTGATTTTGTCGATCAGATAGACTTTTGAGAATCTTTTCCTGTTCCTGCCTCAGTCATTCGTTGTCCATCCTCAATTTCATCATTTCTGCACATCGTTGTTGCACAGTTTCAAGCAGGGAAATGTTTGCTTGCCAGGATTCTTCTCCTAGATGTATCCATATATCTGGATTGGCCTCAACGTAAGGCACTTCTGGTTGGTTTGATATCTGGGGCTCCTCTGCATTTCTATTCTTTGGTGCTGACTTCTGTCTCTGTGTTCACATTCACCATACTTAGTTGTTTATTGCATAGATATAAGTATATTGTAACTTAATTAAATGTGTATTTATCTATCCTAGAAGTCTCAGTGTGCGAGCCTAGGTTCTGATACCATTTGTAACACTCAATGCTATATAAAAAAAATCTATTGAATTATTAACTTATTGCATATTTTGTATATTTATCCTAATCTATATAAATTCATTTATACTTAATGTCATACATATACATTCAAAGGTTATAGATTTGATTGGGAGAGGTTATTTAAGTTCTAATCCATGGCTTTCCAGTGAATCTTTATGAGCCATTATGATCTTCCCCACCAGGTACTAGCGTGGTTACCATGGAAATTACATCACCGAGATGGTAGACTGTGTGTGTGGCGCTGCCACCAGTGGCTCAACTTTAATGTTAACAATCCGACCTGCTACCAGAGGGTCAGGGTATTAATGTTGAATGCTCTCCATCGTAATATTTGGGGTGGATGGATCTGACATTTCCAGTGCTTTTCACTAAACCTAAGCATTACCTTTGTCTCCCTGTCCTGCGCATTTCTCATTTGGGTGCGGCGTTTACCATGTAGTGTGGCTCTGCAAATTTGTTCAATGTTGATGGAGAATACCATGGCGGCACTGCAATTATTTTCAGGGTTGATAGAGAATACCATGATGGCATCGGCCCTCCACGTTCCATCATTTTCTGGTGAACACACAAGTAAGTTTATAAGCATTTTTTGTCCACACTCTGCGTTTGAGTTTGATTTCCTCGCTTAAACAAATACTTCTGATTGTTACCTTTGATGCAGGCATGTTCTCCAACTGCTACTTCATTTCCTCCAGCAGAATCACGAAGCATGAAGATGGTCTTCCCGCAAAGGTAAGGGTTTAGAGTTTGAATTAGGAATTCCTTTGTTTCTCTCTACCTGCGTATAGGCTCAAATATTAACTATTGCATGGTGCCTGCAGGCCTTCGATTTTCCCTCACATGGTGTGGATCCTTCTTAGGTAAGAAGAGAACTTGAAGTGTTCTGTCTTACATCTGGTTTAATAATGTTTATGAATTCCAAAAGTTTTAACCTATGGCTTGCCTTTGTAGGTAAACCCTCTACCATGCGTCTTTCTTGAAGTGTAGTTGCGGAAGGCATCCTAAAAGAGAAACTCGTCTTTTGTGTCCTCAGGTTGGTTCTACCATGAAACCCTCCAGCGACTTGCAAAAGAGGAATTTCCTTTGGTCTTGTTTAATGTTGAAAGTAATTTATTATTTTGATAACTTAGCTGTTGAGGGGGTTTGCTGGCTTTAAGTTGAAGCTCGTCCAATCCTTCACTGCATAAATAGGTTCAGTTTTTCCTTAAGAGGGTTACGTCGATACTCTGCTTGGCTATTTTATTTTCTGGTTACTTATGGGTTTTTAACCCAGCTACACGATATCCTTACTATGTATTTGTATCTATAATTCGAACGGGTTGTAAGTCGTAATATTTTTCTTGGCATTATTGTTCTTTGTTTACTTGAAGTTTATTATTATCAATTGGTTAATTTAAAGGGCACTGCTACGAGGCCAGTTGGCTCTCAGTCCTTCCTTCTGGATTTGACTGAGAGCTTATACGGACCCTGTCTGTACTGTCATGGTTTCGCATGTTTCTGAAAACTAGATTAATGATTAATAGAAGAAGAGTTTGATGGCTCCAAACTATTTGTCGTCGTTCGAATTTGAATGTTGTTTAATTTGTAGCGATATGGGTTCAATCCGCTCCATGCGTTGATTTAATACGATTTATGGTTCTGTTATCGGTTATCTTTTGTCTTTTATCATCCTTAAACTGTTTATGATGTTATAATCTCAGAATTGCTAGAAAAAGAATTATCTTACAGGAGTTTTGAAATTGTTCTCTCTGTCATTGTTTGGGACTATTTCGTGTTATTTATCTTACTGTCCTATGAATAAATAGTTAAAAGCTAGTAAATAAGTTAACAATATCTATTTATTGTCATTTGTTTAATAAGATCGTATCATTACTTTACCTTAATCAAGAGAGCTTAATCATAATAAAAGATAGAATCTACTTATTACATTTCTATTCTTGAAACAACAGAATATACTTAGAGATTTAGTTATAATAATGATCTTCTGTTCCTGGTTGAAAATAATGCTTTTCTAGGAATAATTAATAAGCCCAAATTTTGTCACTTATCTGTTTATGCTTGTTTTAAAGTTGTATAGATACTTTATTTTTCTAGAATGTCTCACCACCCAGCCACGGACCTGGCAATTACGTCCAGAGTCCCCCTCCGAGCACTTCCTACTCCTGACAGTTACTAGGCGAATACAGTCTAGTATCTTGGGCTTCAGGACTATATTCCAACCTCAAGTCGCATCCGAGTTCAACTATTAGCCATAGTTTTCTTTTCCACTGGTTATTTGTGCGCAGCTCAAGGAAAGGCCTGAGCAGCCTCACATGCCTTCTCTGTCCCCCTCTTTCCTATTCTTTTCCCTTTTTGTGGAGGAAAGATGGGCAACTATCTCTAACTATCCGAGGAGTTATGTAACTGTTTCATTCAGTTATTTTAGCAAACTTTTTAAATTCCTTAAATAAAAAGTATCACAATGTTCTGGCTTTCTAGCCTTAATCCTTTAACAAACTGTATTAAGCAAAAGAAGAGTTTTTGAAGTAGTACGTAAAACTTGGTAAGAAAAATAAATGTTTGTGCAACAGAGGGTGTTACATGGAATCATGTTTATTAGATTTTTACTTGTTTTATACACACACACACACACACATATATATATACATTTTCAAAATCGTCACATTCACATTTTTGCACTTATTTATATTAAAAATTATAATATTTATTAAATCAAATTGATACATTTTCTTATGTTTAATCAATTTATTATTTAAATTATAACATTGAAAATTTAAATCATAGTAAAAACTAATTTTTAAGTTATTAAATTATAAATATAAGAATATTACGATTTCATTGCAAGTGGGATATAATCTTTTTTCAAATCTTCATTGCTAATTACGTATTCAAATGTAATTACTAATTAAATTTGGTCCTTATTTTTTAAACTAACAAATACTTGCAATTTTAAAGTTTGGATATTAGTATTGATCTTTACATAAATTTAAAATTTCCAGCTTTAAGGCTCGACTGAGCTCATAGCCTGGGGCGGGTGTCTCAACATGTGGATAGAGCGCTATCATTTTTTCACCAAAAAGTGTAGCCCGATTCCATGCTATCACCCTGCATTAAGTAGGATACAAGGGATTGGATCATGGAAACCAAGATAAATGATACTTTCCAATAACATATACACTCTAATGATGGATGGAGTGTTCAACCGAAATGTTGATTGTTTTAATCAAGGTATATAGTTTCTTTAAAAAAAGAAAAAAGAATGATAAGATTAGTTTCGTAAACTTGTGCTAAATTTGTTTAAATATTTTATATTTTTATCAAAATTTAGCAATTATATTATTAATTCAATTTTAATTGTATATTATTTAAATCACAATTTTTGAATATATAAATTAATATAATATTTAGAGATTTTAGAAATATATTTAAATATACAATTTCAATTAGAACATATCATTTCATTAGCAAAAAATGAAATCTAAAATTTTGTAACTTTAAATTAAATATTAAATTTTGATTAAAAGAGAAAAAAATAAAATATGTCATGTTTAAACTACAACCACATTCACTAAACAAGGCAGCATGACTAGTGTTTCTTCCTACTTAATTTAATTATTGAACTTTGAAAGGTATGAACCAAGTCCCACATTTTAACAAGGGCTATAGATGCTATATATGGTATAAATGGTCAATTCACTTTGTAAAATATCCCACATTTTAACAAGGGCTATAGATGGTATATATGATATAAATGGTCAATTCACTTTGTAAAATACATCACGAAAAGTTTTTTTTTTACTATCAACCATGTTCAGATATACACATATGTTATGATGAAATTATGCTCTATGACTCATGTCTGGACTCAACGATTGTGCCAGATGATTTTTCTTCAATGTTATACTGTGAGAAAACTCATCCATGTTTAAAATAAGAAGATATAAATTAGGTAAGCCAAAGTGGGTGCATGGAAGTTGCACTTTATTTGATAAACTTCCTACTGACACAATTTAGCCAGTCCGTCTAAACTAAGTCCAGTTGTATTTTAAATCGTCTCCATTAGGTGATTATGTAGCCATTAAAGTAGAATAAGAAATCTTTCACACTACAAACTTGTTTATAAAAGTCGTCTTCCCATGTAAAATGACCTTTAATGGCTTACCATTAATTTTATAGATAAGTTTTCTTCATAATTATTATGCAAATAATTATTATCAAATTAGTATATTTATATTATGGTCCTTATTTTATATATATATATATATATATATATATATATATATATATATATATATATATATATATATAATTAAAAAATTAGTATTGAATACAATTGGAGCTTAGATATACATTGATAAGAACAATGAAGAAGTTGAATGCAATGACATACACAATTAATATGGAGAAAAGTCCTATGTCAATATTAATTACAAGTGGTAGCAAGATTGTGTCATGAATTGTGTTAATATATAAAATCACATTAAAAAAAAAAATTGTATAAATATAATATATTTAAAGCCCTAATTATGTAAACAAAAATCACAAACTATAATAATATAAACATTAATACTTTATTATACAAAATATTGAAAAAAAACCTACCTTTGAAAATTTACATATCTGCATGAAAAATAACATGACTAATTTTGAAAATTTTCATATCCACACTTTATATCATATATGTACTTAATAAAACTTTAATCATTGGATGACTAAGGAAATATTTTAGAAGGTTAAATTTAGATTTGGATTGACAAAGTTAAATGTAGCTTGATTAATCGCATTATCAAATGCCTAATATCTTGTCTTGCAATTGATAATTTGAATTTTAAATGTTGAAAGTGTATAGTTTAAATATTTTGGTATTTTAATTCCATTAGATTTGGTCTTATATCAAATTAACTAAAATTTTAGTGAAAAATGCAAAAGAATAGATTATATTTTGTAATGTTTCATATTAAATATTATTATTATTATTATTTAATTAAAAATTATAATTTAATGAAGTGTGATATAAAAATATTGATGGCAAATTTTTTAATTCATTTTATAAATTACATAAAGTTTTTGTTATTTATTTATATTTATTTGAATTTGTTTTAATAGAAAATATATGAAGAGTTTTTCTTTGTTATTTATTTTATTTTGATTTAATAAAGTTTTTGTTATTTATTTATATTTATTTGAATTTGTTTTAATAGAAAATATATGAAGAGTTTTTCTTTGTTATTTATTTTATTTTGATTTAATAAAAATGATATTTATTATAATGATGCTTGCAATATAGATTTGTTATAAATATTTTATTATACAATCATGTTTATTTTCTTTGTTATTTATTTGATTTCGTGTTTATTTTCTTTGTTATTTATTTGATTTTGTTTTAATAAAAATGATATTTATTATAATGATGTTTGCCATATAAATTTGTTATAAATATTTTATTATACAAGCGTGTTTATTTCTCAATATTTTAACTGCATAAAATTTAATGGTTTTTATTTTGATGGTTCATTTTAAATTGTTTAAACATAAAATATATTTTTGTGGGATATTAATATAAGAATTGCTAAATTAGCTGGTTATTATTATTTTTATTTAAAACATATAATTATGGAAGTGTTGTGAAGGTTTTAAAATAATTAATAATAATAAATTTTCCATTGCAAAAAAATATATTTTTAAGGTAAATAACATAAAATATATCATAATTTAAATGATTTGATATTTATTAAATATTTAATTTATATATAATAATATTAATTTCTTATATCGATACGCGTCAATATATCTTAATTTTTTACTATTAATTATTTATTATCTTTTTATTCATTATAAGTTAATTATTTCTCTTTTATTTACCATGTAAAATGAAAAATCTTGAATGGACAACTTTACCTCCATAACACATTTCCCTGCAAAACTACACCTCATTTCGATTTATCATATCATCAATGAGTATCTTCAACTAGTTATATAAAAAAGAGTGGCATTAATAATGCTTCTAGTTCCAATTGTTGAAAGACCTGGATTTTCTTACCTTGGTGTTTGTATTTATTGCATATTGGGTTATCAAACTACTAAAAACATATTATATTAAAAAGAAACTCATTAAATTATATATAATTATTACTTTTATTAAATTAAAAAACAAAAAAGTATGTAATTAAGAGAAAAAAAACAAAATTAATCGATTAAATTCTAAATAAATAAAATTTAAATATTTTAAAAAATAAATAAATTTTGTTCTCCAAAGTTAACTTATGGATTGCTATTTAAACTTTGAGTAAAGCTTAATTAATTAAAAGTCGACGCATTATCAAATCCGTAATATCTTCCGTGCGACAGGAATAATAAGTACATTTGAAATAATGTTGACCAGCGAGGCGCTATGTACGAGGGTGTTGGTTCGTACAACATTTCGATGTACGAGGTTAGTTGGTTAGTACGCCATTATTGAGTGTATCTATAATTGCGGTCATTGCGAAAGCATAATCTTTTAATTTTGAGAGTGTCGCAGAACAGTACGCTCATGCCGTGAATTAGCCAGCCAAACTTGAAGAATGCCTGTTGCTTGAAACAATTGTCCACCGACAAATGAGTGGCTTTGCTCTTCTCTTGTTTGTTCCACGTTCAAATTTTTTATCAACAATTTCCCTCAATTTATATTTCACGAAGGATCTGTTAAGCATTTCCATCAATGGTTTTAATGTCTTCAAATTTAGATACCCTGTGAACTATAACAGTTCTGGGTAAGTAAGACTATATCTTGATCATCATGTCCAACTACTTACTTTGATTGGGGGCAGAACAAAATTTGAACTAAGACTTCCACTTCATAGAGATTTTATTTTCATGGATATTGCCAATTTATTTTTTGTATTTTTCTGTCTTTATCATATCGCTGAATTGTCATATGGATCTCCATTCGATCTTATTCGGCCCTATTCTCTTCACTGCCTGTACATGTCCTCTGGAATGTTTTTGGATGGACATCCCCTGATATTGAGGCTCAATAGCACGCCTGCTATAATGGTTTATATGTATATCCTTATATTTTCTCAATATAATATACCTGATTTTCACTCTGAAAAAAAAAATATTGCCAATTTACATTATATTTTAAATTTTGTTGTAAATTTTGTTTGGTTGACGAGTTTGTCATTGTTTTAGAATTTTAATTTAATTAATTATTAGGTAGATGGTAAGGATTTAATAATATTTTATGATAATCTTTGGACTACCTACATATCAAAAGTTGAGATTTATCTTACAAGTAGTTATGTTTTTTCTTCCCTTTTAATTAAATAAATTAATTAAAACAAAATGTCATGAGTCATATGAAGATGATTAATGATTTTTTGGACAAGTGATATTAATAAAGGATGGGATTCGCCCATAATTTTGTAACAAAGCATTTCCTAGCTAAGTAAGGGTGAATTTCCATGGCTAAAAATATTTTAACATGTTTTTTTTAAATTTATATATGTTCAACTCATATATTAAGTGTTTTTATAATTGATAATAATCATAATAATAATTTAAAATAAAGTTACAATTTAGTTATTTTTATACTTTTTTAATCTTTGACAATGTGAGATGTATCATGAGGTAACGGTTTTGATGAATATCAGTGTTTATTAGCTAGCAGCTAGATGAATCAAATATCTTAAGGTGTAAACTTAGAATACAAAAATTAAGAAATCTCAAAACTTGATAGATGTGGGGTTAAAATAGATATGTGTGTGTGTCCACTCCATGTTAAGCATGTGAGAAATTACACATCATTAATAAATTGTTTAACCATTTATCACTAAGAAAAAGAAAGGGTTGAGGAGATTTGTTAGGGCACACATTCTCTGTCATATATAGATGCCATCACACATGATGAAGATGATAGCAGTGTGAAGTCTACTATCATTGATTGGAATACCACTTCACAAATTTCTTCTACAGGAATTTCAAATGATAGTCACCAATAGAATACTCATGAAGAGATTAACAATCTTACAAGAGGTCTTTTAGCAATAAAGGAGAGAACTAGTGTGTTGAACGAAAAATTATTACAACAAGCGAGTGAGCTTAGATCCTTGGGAGTTAGGTGTGCTAAGACAACTTCCAACCTTTCCATTGTTAAGGAACCATTGGAGTTCTTGATCGGGAAGCAACATAAACCTACTCTTAAGTTGTAGAGTAGCCCTCTTTAGAAATACATAGACAAGACTTGTAACACCATAAGTCCACATGAGGATTTTTTCACATGGTTTTTAAGCCTGCATATAGATGATTTGATGACATATAAGAGTGGGATGGATGGCTGGTATGAGGAAGCAAGAACACAATCTTGTAGGTTTATTGTAAAGGATAGTGTTATGAAACCAGCTCAAGAAAAGATAGAAAAGATAGATCAACGCCTTAGAATTCAGCCTCTTCGAGGGGGCAACCTTCTTTACATTACATAAATGAACAATTATTCGATGATACAAATGACAAAACCTCCTTTCTATATATAGGAGTCTAAGGAGTCACAATATAATCCAGCCGACCTAACAATAATAATATAAAGCCACAAAAATAACAATAGAGGGATTCTATGGGGCACATAAATAACAATATGGGGGTAATAGGGGCACAACAATATAAATAAGGGGTATAACTACAATAGTAATGGGGTAATCACTAGTATTATAGGGACCCAACATGCCCCTCTCCTTCAAAAAAGTGTTGTCCTCAACGCTTGAGTAGTTCTGGATACTTCTGCATAAAATTCTCATCCTCCCATGTGGAATCTTCAGCGGATAAGTTCTTCCACTTGATAAGATACTCTGAAATTGATCGATTTCGTAGCTGTCGAGTTCTTGTTTCTGTGACTGCTTCCGGTTCCAATATAATTTTTCCTTCCTCGTCAAGTTCTGGCAATATTGTTTGAACTGGGAGCTTGTCGCCTATAACCTTCTTTAAACATGAAACATGGAAAACTGGGTGCAATCGAGAAGCTGCAGGAAGCTCCAATTTGTATGCCATAGTACCAATCTTTTGCAACACCTTGTACGGACCATAATACTTTGGTGATAATTTATTATCCTTCTTAGCTTGCTTTAGGGACATTTGCTTATATGGTTGTAGCCGTAGGAATACCCAATCACCTACATCAAAACTTCTTTCACTGCGATGTTGATCTGCCTGTTGTTTCATTCTATTTTGTGCCAACACGAGGTTATCCTTTAAGAGTTGGAGGACTTGTTGTTGATGTTCGATGTGATGTTCCACTGCCTGAACCTTAGAATTTTCTCTTAAATATGATGTGATTGATGGTGGTTGATACCCATAAAGTGCCATAAATGGGGTCATTTTTGTTGCTGTATGGAAGGAAGTGTTATACCACCATTCAGCCAGAGGCAACCATTTGACCCATTGTGTCTGTTTATCAGATACAAAGCAACGAAGATATCCTTCCAAACATTTGTTTACTATCTCAGTTTGCCCATCAGATTGAGGATGATAAGATGAGCTATGAGCTAACTGAGTACCAAGACAAGAAAATAATTCTGTCCAAAAATTTCCAGTGAAAATGGGATCTCTGTCACTTACAATAATCTTTGGGTTTCCATGTAGCTTTTGAACTGTTTCCATAAATGCAGTAGAAACTGTACTGGCTTTAAATGGATGTGATAATGCACAAAAGTGTGCATACTTGGTAAGTCTGTCAACTACCACCATGATGACACTCTTTCCCTCAGACTTGGGTAAACCTGTGATAAAATCCATTGAAACCTCCTCCCAACGTTGGCTTGGAATGGATAAAGGTTGTAATAGACCCGGTGTCTTAATTGTTTCAACTTTATTTTGTTGGCAAACCAAACATTCCGCCACAAACTTTTGAATATCTGATTTAAGGCCATCCCAAAAAAATTCCTTCTTAACCCTGTGGTAAGTTTTTAAAAATCCTGAGTGCCCTCCTAAGGGAGAAGTGTGCAATTCCATAAGAATCTTTTGTTTTAGCTGGGAATTCTTACAGAGGTATAAGCGATCTTTGTACCATAACGAATCATTTTGCCAGCTAAATGTATCAGAAGTACTGGAATCTTGTTGTAGCTTTCGAATAAGTGCCCACACTTCTTCGTCATTCTTCCATTCCTCCCTTGCTTCGTTTATCCAATCTGGTTGGATAATAGAAATGGCACACAACAATGCTTCCACATCCTCATCCTTTCTTGAGAGTGCATCTGCCACCACATTTTGCTTCCCTTTTTTGTAGATGATTTCAAAGTCATAACCCAACATCTTTGTGACCCACTTTTGTTGCTCTTCAGAGGATAATCTTTGTTCTAAAAAGTATTTAAGGCTATCATGATCCGTTTTTACCTTGAAGTGTCTTCCCATTAGGTAGGGTCGCCATTTCTTAAGTGCATGGAGTATTGCCAACATTTCCTTCTCATAAATAGCTTTGCTTAAAAACTTTCCCTTGATTGGACGACTTTCAAAAGCAATGGGTCTTTCATCTTGCATTAGAACAGCACCAATTCCATTTCCTGAAGCATCACATTCCACAATAAAGGTTTTTGTGAAGTCCGGTGTAGCTAAGACCGGTGCTTGGCACATTGCCTCTTTAAGATGTTAAAGGCCTTTGTTGCTTCCGGAGTCCATGAAAATGAATCTTTCTTCAATAATGTTGTTAGAGGTGCTGCTATTCTCCCATAATTCTTAACAAACTTGCGATAATACCCTGTCAACCCAAGAAATCCTCGCAGATGCTTTATGGATGTGGGGATTTTCCATTCCTTAATGGCTTTAATTTTGCTAGGGTCTACCTTAACTCCTTCATGAGATACAATATGACCCAAATATTCCACCTCCTGGACTCCAAAGAAACATTTGGATCTTTTTGCATATAATTGTTTCTCCTCCAATAGTTGTAGCACCTTGTCAACATGTTCAACATGATCCTTCCAAGACTTGCTGTAGATTAGTATATCATCAAAAAATACTAACACAAATTTTCTAAGGAATGGTTTGAAAATTGAATTCATCAAACCTTGAAATGTTGAAGGTGCATTGGTAAGGCCAAAAGGCATGACCAAAAATTCATAATGACCCTCATGAGTTCTAAATGCCGTTTTCGGAATGTCTTCAATCTTCATTCTGATTTGATGATATCCCGAACGAAGATCCAACTTGGTGAAGTAAATTGATCCATGCAATTCATCCAGTAATTCATCAATGACAGGAATGGGGAACTTATCTTTAATAGTGAGCTTGTTGAGCTCCCTATAATCTGGACACATGCGCCATGATCCATCCTTCTTGTGCACCAATACTACTGGAGCTGAGAAAGAACTTTGACTCGGTTGAATTATACCAGCCTCTAGCATTTCTGCAACCATACGTTCAATTTCACTTTTTTGGACATAGGGATATCTGTACGGCCTGATGTTTGGAGGAACACTTCCTGGAATCAGATGAATAGCATGATCATGATCACGCATAGGTGGGAGACCTTTGGGAGTCTCAAATACCTTGGAATGATTGTCCAAGACTTTTTGGAGATCTGGAGAAATAGATGATTCCAATGTGGAAACATCTAGCGAACATAATTGTGCAATTACACCTCTTTGCTCCTTTTTTAGAAGCTTTGTCATGCCATTAGAGCTGATTATCTTTCCTGGTTTCCCTGCAATACCCCTTAATTCAACTTCCTTTCCTTCCACAGAAAATTTCATGAAAAGTTCTTGAAAATTAAAAGCTATTGTACCCAAGGATTGTAGCCATTGGACTCCTAGTACAACATCAGCACCTCCCATTGGAATGGAAAGCATTGGGCTAGTCAATACATATTCTCCCATGGATAGCTTGATATTATGGCACTTTCCAGAACAATTTATTGTTCCTCCATTTGCAATCATCACTTGACACTCTGGTGCTGGATATAGGAAGCAATTCAATTCTTTTGCTACCCTACAATGAATAAAATTGTGGGTGCTTCCTGAATCAATCAACACTATTACCTTTTTCTTCTTGATTTGTCCTTCTATCTTGATGGTTTGAGGAGTGGTAATTCCCGCCAATGCATTACAAGATATGGTCGGATTTATTTGTTCTTCATCTAGGCTTTGTTCCTGGAATATATTCTCTTCTTTTGACCTTTCTTGCTCCTTTTCTTCTTCCTCTTCACAATCTATGTAGAATAATTTCTTCTCAGCACACTTATGACCTTTTGTGTATTTGCTATCACAATTGTAACAAAGCCCTTTTGCTCTTTTTTCTTCCAATTGTTGTGGTGTCAACCTTGTAGGTTGTGGAAGACTATGGGCAACAACACTTCCGTCTTTATAGTTGTGAATGGTATGCTTCCTAGTTGCCATAATTTTGCTTTCCATTTTTCTTGCTAACCTGAATGCCTTCTCTAATGAATCAGGTTCCCAAAGGCGACATCATGTTGGATATTATCCTTTAAAGACCCTATGAACACATCAATCCTATGCTCCTCTGGAATATCTTTTACCCTTATGTTCAATTTTTGGAACTCCTCAATGTGCTCCATTATTGAACCCTTTTGTTTGAGACTTATCAATTGGCTAAAAAAAGTGTTGCTTTTTGTATCCTCATAATGTGCTATCAATTCTTCCGTAAAAATTGCCCAAGTGATAAATTGTTTACGAGAACAAAGCCATTGATACCATACAAACTGATTTGGTTCCAAATATAAAGTTGCCATACGTACCTTTTGTGTGTTTTGCACATTATTGAGATCGAAGAATTGCTCCATCTGTAATATCCATGTGGCGGGATCCTTGCCATCAAACTTCCTCATATCGATTTTTGGAATGTGGTGATTCTTCGATCCAACATTAGCATCTATGGAATCATGATTAACATTTCTTTTGTTCTCATCATGAGTTTCCTTTACTACCTTTTCACCATTAGTAAGTATTTCTTGTAGAAAATTAGTCAAATCTGTCTTCAAATCTGCCATGCCTGTCTTCAAATTTGTGTTCAAATCTATCTTCAAATTGTCCATCTTAGCTTCCATGCCATTCATCTTAGCTTCCACGCCATTTATCTTAGCATCTGTTAACTTTTGTGAGCGTGACATTTGTTGCACTTGTTCTTGTAATTTTGATATATCATGTAGCATTTCTTCCTCTTCTTCATGAGTCATGCTAGAGCTTTCAGGTTCCTTACTAGGTGTTTGCATTTTCTTTCCTTGGGGCATCAGTTACCGATAATAATGCTCTACTATGCCCTTTGAATTCCTTCAAAATAAATTTTCAAACCAAGCTTAAGCAAAAATTTAAAAAAGTCTACACACCTTTTTTCACTTTGTAGGAGCTCGATATTGCCTCTGATGTATCTCTGTACTTTCCAGTCATCTAGTTCTGAACTTGTGACCTATAGTAGCTCTCGGTGTCCTCTTTCCAATGCCACAAGTCTGACCCAAATTGGATTCTCCAAGGAAGAGTTATGCGAAATCTCCCACAGTGACTTGATTATAGACTAGTTCAGTAGAGCTAACTTGTACGACGTGCCGCGAGTCACTGTTTCGACCTTTGGATCTAAAAGACACCCACAAGAAACTGCAGTCCATCCTCTTTCTGTACCTTTTTACGAAATTTCAATCCGATCCTCAGAGAGAAAGTTATGACGATTTTCCCCAGGTCACCTGTTTTGAATGTAATTCAGGAGTCTGCAAAAAGACCAACTTCCTCAGATCATATCTCCAAACATATCGCGCAAAAAGCTCTGAAATTCGGACCCAAGGTTCAGCGTCAATTCTTCTCAAATGGGTTTTTTTTGTGACTTCTGAAACATCATAGAAACAAAGTTATAGCGAAAATGCCACGATGACCTGTTTGGAGCAGCGAAACCCTAGAATCCAAAGCTCTGATACCAATTGTTATGAAACCAGCTCAAGAAAAGATAGAAAAGATAGATCAGCACCTTAGAATTCAGCCTCTTCGAGGGGGAAACCTCCTTTACATTACATAAATGAACAATTATTCGATGATACAAATGACAAAACCTCCTTTCTATATATAGGAGTCTAAGGAGTCACAATATAATCCAGCCGACCTAACAATAATAATAAAAAGCCACAAAAATAACAATAGAGGGATTCTATGGGGCACAGAAATAATAATATGGGGGTAATAGGGGCACAACAATATAAATAAGGGGCATAACTACAATAGTAATGGGGTAATCACTAGTATTATAGGGACCCAACAGATAGTGAGAATTATTGCATACGGGATCAAGAGGTAGATCTTCGGCATATTAGTATTCCAATTGTAATCATAATGTAACATCAACATGCTGGTTCATCATTTATTGTATTGGTACTTGTACACAAGGTATTTTTTAGGGGTTATTGATGACTAGTGGGAGAGACATTCTTTGAGGGGTATTGAACTCCATAAGTAATATTATTGTCATTGACACCTACTATTCTAGAAGACCATTTCATTTGGACTACAAAGAGATTATGAGTTGGCATCCTACTCAATGGGTAATTTTTGGAAATACATTTCTAGATAGGGGTTAATAACACAATAGGAGTTGTTCGACATTTGGGATGATAGATTCCAAATTTGGAAATGTGATCCAGGGGGATCATTTCTTCATGCAATAAAGCTCGATAGAGTGGTGGAGCTCAAGGTGGAGTTTATGGAGGGAGAAGAAGGCATTGTGGCGGAGACTCTTTCCAGGGAGAGTATGACCGTGGATTTGATTTGATGGCCATAAATATGACCTAATTATTTTTTAATGATTATGGACCATTAATTTCTATTTAATAATAACAAAAATTTTAATAATCACAGTAATATAAATCATATATAAATAATAAAAATATTACTTCTCCTAAGGAGGTTGTTCAGGAGCTAGCATTCCCCATACTTTGATATGTGATGCAGGAGCATCAGGCACTCTTCATCAAAAGAGGAATCCAAAGCGAAGAATGAGAGGATGTGGACCATCGGAGCTGAACAAGGGAAAAATTATGTTATAAATAGAGCTTAAATGATGGAATGGATAAGTCTCTAGAAGACTTAATTAAATGTAATCTGCCATATGTATGCATGTAGAAAGATTAGGGAGTTGTTAGTGATTTGTTAGAGGAGATCAAGGAGAGGATTGATCGGATCCTTTCAGTGATCCGATCCAATATTCCTGTAACGATGAACCTACATGTTCTATATATATCGTGAGGTAGTAAGAGATAGGGAGTTGTAAGCCAAGTGGGCAAGATGTAATCGATTGGGAACTTGTTCTAAGGTTGAAATGCCTTAGCCTATATTCAATATTGTATAATGAGAAGATTATGTGTTCTGTGGATTTCCGAGCATCTGTGTATTATGTCCTTTCTAGTTCTATTGTGTATATATGCGTTGAGGGCTTAAATCCCATTTGTAAACGTGTTGATCAACCATCGATCACTGTAGGATTGATGGCGATCCAAAGATATTATAGCTAACTGTCGTGTGGAATGATGAGAGTGTGAAACAGAGTATGGCAGAGGAACTATGTTTTAACGTAAATTCCATTAATAGCGAACGAGATCAAGTCAAAGAAAGAATAGACGAAGTAATGCACAGGAGCCGTCAGATCTTATAAATCGATGGTTAGTATTCATGATCAATGGCGAAGACGAGAATTAACCTGGATCGTCTGATCTACAAATGGGAACGATCAACAATCATCACATGGTGGAAGAGCGCGGAAGTTAATTCGAGAGGAAAGTGGTTTTGCAACAGTAAAAGTAATATTTTGGGCAGCCTCAAAACCATAAATGGTATTGAAGGGTGAGCACCTGATTCCACCCATCAAATGAAATGTGGAAGCGAGGAGGACAGAGGAAACCTTTTTATGGGGCAGTTAATCCTCGTGCATGTTGCTCACCCGAAATTGTTATGAAGTGTTAGAGAAAATGAGGGTTGAATCTACGGCACAGGGTCAACGATTAGTTTCATTGATCGGATGTAACATCAACCATCGGATCGAGCCGAGATCGACGGTCAAGATTTGATCGATGATCGCATTTTGGGAAGGTTAAGAGACGACGAAGATGGAATTGCGATACACCGATGGGAGATTAAGTGATGCGCCGATATCCGTTGGATCGACGAATGAAAATGGACGGCGGAGATCAAGACTGATCGGAGAATGGATATAACGAAGGACAGTGAGAAGGCGATGGACCGAGAGACGGACCCGATGATAATTATTGATGTGGGTATTAATTATTTTGAGATCCGGCCAAAGGGTTCATAGCAGGGTTATCCTTTGTTTTCCCTTTATTCCTGTGTATTTCGATAATTTTGTTGTCCAGGGTTTTTATGGCAAGAGCGTATCAATGAACACTCTCGATAGTGTAGTAGGCTTCGATAAGTTTAAGTGGCTCTGGTTTTAAGGCCAAAGCGCTACTCAAATACGCTTCCGATAGGTTTGTGGGCCATAACCCACAGGCCTCAGGATCGAATTTGTACATGAAAGGGGAAATTGGTTTACCCCCAAAATCTCCTTTCATCAATATGATGCCAACTCACACAAAAGGGGGATGCAACTTCCACTATACTTACACACTACATGTGCTCTTATCACTATGGATCATGGCATGAAGCAAGCACTATGTTAAACACCATTTGAATATTGCACGTGGCATAGGGAGGTACAAGAATATTTAACAGGAAAATTCTATCAGAAAGAGAGAGCCAAAAGAAAATTTTGACAATATAGACCACAAGTTGACCATTCTATCTAGGAGATTAGCCAACATGTCCTTCTCCTTCGATGAGGGTAGTGACAAGCCAATGTGTATGCTTGGAGATCTTGCCTAATAGTTTTTATGTGATCCAAATTTGATCATTATATTTTTTTCCATCACGATACTCTCAAAATGGAAAAAGCGGAGGGCTGAACTCTCAGGACCATTTTCGTCAGCAAGTCCCATTTTCGTAAAACAGGGACTGAAACCTTCTAGTAGCATTTTGGAGCATTACATGACATTTTTTGGGGGGTAAAACTTTGTCTCTTTAAAGCATGCCTTTTTTTCCCTTCTAGGAGCATTTTGGGGCATTAAATGACAATTTTTGGGGGGGTAAAACTTTGTCTCTTTAGAGCATGCCTTTTTTTCCTATGATAGACATAGAGACCTTGCCAGCATCACATCAATCAAAGTCTGCATGCAATATTTAAGCCACACAAAATTTGACTTTCCTAATTTCACCACCATAATTGAAGAGGATGTTAGGTCAACTGCCATTATTCATGGAAAAGAGGCTAGCCACATGATTATGACGAAGAAGACTCTAGAATAGTTTATATTTTAAATATGGTTAAGCGATGAGGTAGTCAAACCTAACCCTTAGTAGGCTATTCAGTTGTGTTATAATCAATCCACTAGGAGGAAAAGGGGTTCCATTCTTTTGAGTGCATTTTTTCCATAGCTGAGTAAAAATTGTAAAGAGGGACAGGAGATAGAGCACACAGAGAGAGTTTTTGCACTATAGTATCCCACAGGCCATACTTATTTGTACTTGCATCCATATTTCCATTCAAATAAAGAGAGTAGAAAATCGCCACCTTACAGTTGGGTTTTTCTCCCAAAAAGGTTTCCCAGGTGATATTTTGTGATAAATGTGTGTGTGAGGTTTTATTTCATTGTTCTCTATTTTCTGCATAATTTTAATTTGCGTCCATAGGCTATTAACAATAATCTATAGACCTATAAATCTAAAGAGATATAACCCTGTAATAATGTATATTTATTTGTATTTGCATCCATATTTCCATTCAGATAAAGAGAGTAGAAAATCCTCACCTTACAGTTGGGTTTTTCTCCTGAAAAGGTTTCCCAGGTGATATTTTGTGATAAATGTGTGTGTGAGGTTTTATTTCATTGTTCTCTATTTTCTGCATAATTTTAATTTGCATCCATAGGCTATTAACAATAATCTATAGACCTATAAATCTAAAGAGATATAAAACTGTAATAATGTCTATTTTGAAATTTTTAAGTATAATTTTATTAGATGGGGAACTATCTAGTGGAATATCCACAGAAATTTACGGATCATTATGACTCACTGGTTTTTTGCTTGCAACACTAACGGTTTTCTTTTCTTCTCATGTCTATCTATGTCAAGGTGTAACACAAGCAACCTATTTTTATAAGTTTCGATTTACAAGATGCTCTAATTAGATGAGATCTTAGCAACCTCAAGACTTTGAACTTATGTTATTAGTGTAGTATCATAAAATTCTTGGTCTTTAACATAATGCAAAGTATATATATATATATATATATATATATATATATATATATATATATATATATATATATATATATATAGATATATAAACATGATTAATAAACTTAATAATATTACTATTTACATAATGTTATTAAAAATAACAATTATAACATAAAAAATAACAAAAACATTTTTAATATTAATATTTTATCATTTAATAATTAATTAAATATTTTAGTTAAAAATGGTAACTTAATTAATTAAAAATATCAATAAAATTTAATTAACTTATTAATTAATTTTAAAATTTAGTTTCTTTAACCTAACTCCCTTTTATATTTTTATGTAATTAACTAAATAAAAATTATTATTAATTATAAATAAATAATAATTATATTAATAGCCTTAATATCTTTCCCATCATGATTTCAACTTGTTCCAAACATTTCGTTTTATCCCTCACTTGAATATCTTCATCATGATTTTCAACTTGTTCAAAACATTTAATTTTTTCTCTCACTTGAATATCATTGCTCATCATGATTTTCAACTTGTTCAAAACTTTTAGTTTTTTCTCTCACTTGAATATCATTGCTCATCATGATTTTCAACTTGTTCAAGACTTTCTATTTTATCCCTCACCTGAATATCCTCCTAAATATGATTTTCAACTTGTTTAACTTTTTTGTTTCTCCCTGGCTTGAATATCATACTCATCATAATTTTCAACTTGTTCAAAACATTATGTTTTCTTCCTCACCTAAATATCTTGCTCATCATATCACACTCATCATGATTTTTAACTTGTTCAAAACATTATGTTTTCTCCTCACTTGAATATCTTGCCCATCATATCACACTCATCATGATTTTTAACTTGTTCAAAACATTATGTTTTCTTCCTCACCTTAATATCTTGCTCATCATATTGCACTCATCATGATTTTCAACTTGTTCAAAACTTTTGGTTTTCTCCCTCGTGGGGATATCTTGCTCACCATATCACACTCATCATGATTTTCAACTTGTTCAAAACTTTCATTTTTCTTCCTTGCCTGAATATCTTGCTCATCATGATTTTCAACATGTTCAAAACTTTTGGTTTTCTCCATAATTTCCTGAATTATAGAATTTTTGACACAGGGGGATTTGAACCAATGAACTATATCAAAGAGTGCCTTAAGAGTAAAACAATTCACCATTAATTCAAATCCACATGGAATTTCCTTTTTTTAAATCAAATCTAACTAACGAAATTCCTTTTTCCATATTAAACCATTTAATCCCTAAATAAATTTTCTTATATTCCTCTTCAATCATTTTTTAAAATAATTTCTTATAACAACAATTATATTACCCATTATTTTTTACATTTAATCTTGATTAAAAAAAAAAACAACCATGAATGGACGAGATTATATCATAAATGTGTCTGAGATTGGTTTAAATGGCCTATATTTTTATTTAAATTTAACAATTTAATTATTAAATATATAAATTAATATAATATTTATAAAATTCATAAATATATTTAAATATAAATATTAATAACAATAATTCAAATTTCTACCCTTTTAAATCATTAAAACTTATTTAAATATTAAAATATGTAATTCAAATTAAATTTTAATTATGTAAAAGTACATTTGCAATAATGTAAACCAACTTAGACCAGCAAGGCACTTGTTGGATGTCACGATCCTACCATAGACATAAAAAAAAAATCTTTATCTTTACCATATCCTTAATTAACCGCACACACACTGCCACATCATACTGCCTACTCGGCACTACATCATTCCACAACTTTAAGTTTAATCAAATGTTACTTTTTTGATTGTATGCATTGGATGTATTTCTTGGCAACCGGATAAATGTGCTGGATGTTTTGCATGGTAACCGGAGTCATATTCCGGCGTTGAGTTGTTGAACTGCATTGAATTTAAGGGACAACTGTTTTATTACTATACAGTACATTTGGCCTACACCGTCTGCCTTTTCTGCTCGGCCATGTGATCGGGCAGGGCCCCGTACCCTCATTCCCCGCACCTTTGGTTCCCGCTCTAATTCGACGGTGCGGATCATCAGATCTGGATCCGAGGGTGGAGGTTTGCTGGATGGTTTTGGGGTTCATATTAAGTTGTTCTGAGTCTTCATTCGGCTCATTTGGACCTGGCGCCGCTTCCAGGTTTGGCTTGTCTCTCTGCGCATAGGGGATTCTCCCGTTCACTCTTCCACCGAGACTCTATCCGCTGTACAGGAGCTATTCAACCGTTTCCCGGGGTTTACCTATGCAGGTGATGGCATTCTCACACAGACAATTTCACGGTTACTCTTATTATGAATACTCTTCTCCTTACAGGTCACACCGATGAATTTGTAAGTGTTAATGGTTTCATGTTTCTTTGTTTGTGTGAAGGAGGACGCTACAGTCATGGAATTTTCTGATATGAAGAACGACAGGTCCTCGGCAACTTGGCCTACCACGCCGCTCATCAGGTAGGCATCCATGCTCGGATGATTTCTGGGTGAGGGTTTGGGATTTTCCTAATTGACGGTTGCTGCTACAGGATTTATACATACTTGTTTTTTTTTTTTGCTTGCTTTCAGATTCCCATAATTTGGCAGGAGTACCCAGGACAAGGTCCTTGGGGTTTGCCTCCGAGGCTAACGTGGTTTTCATACTCTCAGGCTTTGTTGCCTCAACTTGCCCCGTTTGGGTTGTGAAGAAATAGTCAGTCCTTTGTCGAAACGGGAGGTGCCCACGGCAGTCCCCAGTAGTTTAAGTTATCTCATTTTCCTTTCCTGCGTCTCATATATCATTTATCTATTTGTAATCATGTAAGAATTAAAGTAGTAAAGTCTACTAGCATGGAACAGGGTCGAGGATTATGAGACCTCTCTGTTTTTCCAGTGTATGTTATTGTTTATTTCGGGTTCGCAGCTCCTTGGAATTGATACTTAGCTCTGTATATGTAAATTTGTTTCTTGGGTTCTTCAGGAAAGTTTAATTAACAGGTTAATCTTCGCTCTTGAGAGCCTTGGCTCCGGAACTTTGTGAGTTCGACTTTCTGCAAATAATTATGTGTATATAATATCATTACAGCCACTTAAATTCTCATAGCTCTATATTACGGCGGAACTGCCATTGTTTTCATAAACGTAGGCATTTCTATTCTGTTTACGACTTAATGTTTCTTCGAACTACTAGAGTTCCTTACTGTTGAGATGTAATGTTTATGATGTAATGGTTATGTTTATCGTGGAAAATAGATGTTCAGTTGACTTCTAATAGTAGATTCGCCATGCTGCTGTCGCATTTTGCTACTGTGATTATGGTGGTAACATACAGTTTGCAACTTCGATGATGAATTGTATAATGTTACAGTTAGAGTTTGGTTCATTGCTTTTTCAAACCTCCCCCTTTGTTATACATACAGCGGAAACTCAGGGTCGCTCATCCCTTCGATGTCTACCAGTTTACCTCTGTCTAGCGGTATGTTTATTTTTTGTTTATGTTATATAGCTACTCTACTGTTTGCTCTTTCCGTGTATACTCCCATTCATGGTAAGAATTTCGTATGGTCTCACGATCTCTTATTTAATGAGCATCCACTCTATGGCCGTTAAGGTTATCAGTCCCGATGAGCTTTTCTACCAGTTCTGGGTAATCCCGGCTCGGGACCCGCTACCTTACCCTCTGCTACAGTTAACAGACTCATCTTCATCGAAACTTGCTTATTTGTTTTCTTTATATGTGTAAATTAACTCACTAGTATTCTATACAGTGATGATTGATCTCTGTTTTTTTTTAAGTACCAAGAACTGTAACAGAATTAGGCCCTTCTTAACAGTCATTTACTGGCACCTCTGTAATATTTGTTTTTAAGCAGATAGCATCACAACATGCATAATAACGATAAGAAGATTGTATATTCTTAAATAACTTCACTGTTATTCTACTGTATTTTTGGCTACTGTAATTTTTCAGTTGACAAATAATATCATGGAAATATATTCACTATTGAGAATAGTTTCACCAGAAGCTTCTACTTACCTGGTCCGCCTGGGTTTGTGGATGCGCTACAGAAGTTCACCTGTATCCTTTGTTTACTCTTGACCACCCAACCATGAGATCCGTCGCCAGGACTGGGATCTCCCCCTGAGCTATCTTGCAGGCCCACAGCCCTCAACAAGATGCATGCAACTTGTGCCTGGTTATCTGGTCCTTACCAGACTTAACCAATTTCCTTTTTCCTTTTTCCTTCTTCTCTGCCTGTCCTTACAGCACAGATTTTTGCCTCTCCCTTCCCTTTTTCCCTGGAAGCCTTTCCAGTTAGGGAAGGTAGTTTTTGTGCAGTTTCCACAACTGATTTCCTTTTCCAACTCCCTTTCAGAAGTTGCCAGCATTTCAAGAAGTATTTTTTTTTAATATATATTTTAATACACAAAATAAAATAAAATAAATACTATTAAAGTTTTTTAAAACAGTCTTCCAAATTCTGTCTTTTACCACAGTAAAATTCAAATATTTACATTCTTCGGGGTCATCACATCTCCCCCTCCTGAGATTGGACATCGTCCCGATGTCTGATTTTCACAAACAATTTCGGGTAAGCCTTTTTTATGAGCTCTTCATCTTCCCAAGTGGCCTCATCATGCCCATAGTGCTGCCACTGCACTTTAACTTGGGTAATAGCTTGCTTCCGCAGCTGTACTTCTCTCTGGTCAAGGATGCTCAGCGGCTCGACCAGAACCTCTCCTTCCGGTTCGACCTGCAATCAGCAACATTTCCAGTGATTTTCCTTCTAAAATAAATTTTTAATTAGATCAACCGGATTTAGTCCTTACCCGTATGTCCTGCCATTTGATCACATGTTTAGGGTCGTAAATGTATTTTTTTTAGTATAGAAACATGGAAGACATTATGGATTCGAATGTGGCTTGGCAGGGTGAGTTGGTAAGCTACCGGCCCAACTCTTGCCAAGACCTGGAAAGGTCCAAAATAACGGGGTGCCAACTTGGCACAACCGCTCCATTGCAGGGTACTCTTTCTGGCTTGGATCCTCACATAAACATGGTCACCGACCTGGTATTCTTTGAACCTTCTTTTCCGATCAGCAAAGCTCTTTTGTCTATCCTGAGCAGCCTTTAAATTAGTACGTACTCTTTTCACCATATCCTCCATTTCCTTGAGCATTTCCGGCCCCAATCTTAATTTGTCCTCAGGTCCACCCCAGCTTGAGGGTGTACGACATTTCCGCCCGTACAAGACCTCAAAGGGGCTCATTTGTATTGACGTGTGATACCTGTTATTATATGCGAATTCAACCAAATGTAAATATTCCTCCCACTGTGTTGGTTTCTGCATTACGTATGCTCTTAACATGTCCTCTACCACCTGGTTCACTCGCTCTGTTTGACCATCGGTCTGGGGATGATAAGTTGTGCTGAAATTCAGCTGTGTTCCCAGTTCTGTAAATAATGCCCTCCAAAAGGTTGACGTGAATTTTACATCACGGTCAGATATTATTGTCTTCGGAAGTCCATGCAGTTTAAACACATTCTGCATGAAAATGTGGGCAATTTGCACAACCCTGTAGGTGGATTGCACAGGTATAAAGTGTGCTGCCTTACTCAGTTTGTCTACCACCACCATAATAGAATCATTGTTCTTCTTTGTCCGAGGCAGCCCTGTTATGAAATCCATAGAAATAGTTTCCCATTTCCATTCCGGAATGGGTAAGGGTTGTAATAACCCCGCTGGGTGCAGATGCTCTGCTTTGATCTGTTGACATTCCAAACACCGCGCTAAATATTCAGCTACATTCTTTTTCATCCCTGGCCAATGGTATTCTTTTCGAAGTGCGGTGATCATTTTTTGGTACCCTGGATGTCCCGCATAGTGGCTGATGTGAAACTCATCCAAAATCAGATTTTTAAGACTGTTTTTACTAGGTACATACAACCTCTTTTTATAATGCAGCATTCCAGCATCATCTAATTCATATCCTTGCTGATTTTTTTCGCTGGAAAATTGATGTACCTGCTGTTTTATTTGCTGGTATTCAACATCTTGATCTGCTGCTGTTTTTATCATCTCTTTCAAGGGATTCTTCCATTTACTGGAAGAAATTTCATACAAACATTGCACCTTCCGACTTAACGCGTCGGCTACGCGGTTTTCCTTCCCTTTCAAATGCTTAATATCAAAATCAAATCCGCTTAAAAAATCTGCCCAGCGTGCTTGCCTTGCATTTAAGGTAGGCTGGCTGAAGTAATTTGTCAGACTGTGGTGGTCTGTTAATAACAGAAATTTTCTACCCATGAGATGATGCCGCCACATCTTCAATGCGTGTATGACGGCTGCTAACTCTAAATCGTAAGCAGAATATTTCTGCTCATGCTCCTTTAGCTTTCTTGATTCGTAAGCGATCACTCTTCCTTCTTGCATCAACACACCTCCCACACCCTCCTTACTTGCATCAGTACATACCACGTAATCCTTATTAGGATCAGCTATACTCAAGATGGGTGATGTGGTGAGCAAATGCTTAAGTTGCTCAAAGCTTCGCTGACACTCTGAAGTCCATTTGAATGCCCTTCCTTTTTTCTGTAAGGAGGTGATAGGGTACGCTACCCTTGAAAAACTTTCCACGAATCATCTGTAATAACCGGCTAATCCCATAAAGGACATGATGTCTGCCACATCCTTTGGTACGGGCCATTCCATTATGGTCCTTATCTTTTCAGGGTCCACTGCGATCCCCTCTTTTGTGATTATATGGCCTAAATACTATATTTCCTCTTTGAAGAAATCGCACTTGCTGAACTTAGCATACAACTGGTGTTCTCGGAGGGTTTGTAGTACTAACCTGAGATGCTCCTCGTGCTCCTCCCTAGAACGAGAGTATATCAGAATATCATCGATGAATATCAGCACAAATTTATCCAAAAATTGATGAAACACGTTGTTCATTAAACACATAAAAGTGGCGGGGGCATTGGTTAACCCGAAAGGTAGCACTACAAACTCGTAGTGCCCATACCGTGTTCTGAAAGCTGTTTTAGCGATGTCTTCCTCCTTAATCCTAATCTGGTGGTAACCTGATCGCAAATCGATCTTAGAGAACACTGTTGCACCCTTCACTTGATCAAAAAGTTCATTGATCCGAGGTAAAAGGATATTTATTTTTGATTGTGAACTTGTTCAGCTAACGATAGTCTATACACATTCGAAGAGTTCCGTCTTTCTTCTTGACAAATAACACTGGGGCTCCCCACGGAGATACACTGGGGCGAATATAATTTTTGTCTAGCAGCTATTGTAGTTGCATTTTTAATTCTGTTAACTCAGGTACGCTCATTCTATAAGGTGCCCGCGATACTGGTGCTGCCCCTGGTGTCAATTCGATGGTAAAGTCTATATCCCTTTTAGGTGGCAGCCCGAGTATCTCCTCTGGAAATACATCCGCAAATTCTTGTATTACGGGGATGTTATCCAGCGTGGCTGTTTTATCCTTTGAATCTGCATAGCCTACCTGAATGGCATAAATTTGACATCTTTTTCTGATACATTTAGCTAGTTGGGATGCAGTGATCGGCCGGACCTGCACTGGTCGCTTAATCCCTTGCATTTCCTGCTTCTCTCCAAAGTCATCTTTGTAATAAATGGTTTTCGTCTTGCAGTTCACTAGTGACCAGTGCTTTTCTAGCCAATCCATCCCAATCAGAACATCATATGAACCAAGAGGAAGCACATTCAAATCTGCCACTACTGGCTGTCCCGCTATTGTTAAAGGGCAGTTATTAATTTTTGCCAACACTCGTCTCTTGGCCCCCGTAGCTAACTGTACCAGCCATGGATTCTTGAATTTTTCAGGTTGTAGCTTACAATTTTCTACTATCTTTGGGCTAATATAACTTAAAGTAGCTCCTGGATCAATTAGAACAGCTATAGAAAGATCTGAAATTTTACCTTCAAACTCCACCATGGTCGGCTGGTATTCCGCCTGACGATCGTCCAGGGCTGCGTTAATCCTTGGCACGCTACGTCCCACATCGCCAACGGTCGATGCCTCATGGATTTGGGATATCTGATCAGTTCCCTTCCGCTGCGGACAATTTTTGACGTAGTGTGGTCCTCCACAACCCCAGCATTGAACTGGGGGTCTGGCTACTCCTTCGCCCTCCAATCTGGCAGACTATTCGCTCACTCTGGATTCACTGATTGGCTTGGATCTGAATGAACTTCTTTGTACAGTTCTGTTGTTCTGCCCCTTACTAATTCCCTTACCTCCACCGCTGCGACTTCCTTTACTGTTCCCAACTGTTTTATTACCCCTTTTTTCATTCCATCTTTTGTTTGGAGCGTCTCCTTTCTGTTTATTCTGCTGGTAGTAGATTCTGGATTTGCGGATAGCTTCATCCATCATCCTAGGATTGTCAAACTCAATCCTTTCTCGTATGTATAGGGGTAAACTACTGACAAATCTTTGCACCTTGGCTTTTTCTTCTTTAATATAGGGCACATAGCGAAGTAGGGAGGTGAAACGGTTGATAAACTCGTCCATAGTCTGTTGTCCCAACCGCAAATCGTGGAATTCCCTTGCCTTTTCATCATAGAAGCGCTCGGTCAGATATCTTTCTTTGAAGTACTTCTGAAATTTCTCCCATGTTATGGCCCGTTCGCTTACCCCCTTGACGATCTTAACTTCTTCCCACCACAGGGTTGCTTTTCCTTGTAACTGAAAGATGGCCAGTCGTGCCTTCAGGTTGTGGTCATATTCATACAGCTGAAAATATTTGTTCATGTTAATTAGCCATGCTTCAGCCGCTTCCTCCTGCTCCCCATCAAAGTGTGGGGGTTTAATTTTTCGAAATTCTCCCTGTAGTTCCACTCTTTGACGTTTTGAAGTCTGTTGTTCGGATGCATTGTCAGAATGGTCCTCCCCCTCTTCTGATTTTTCAGGCTCTGTTTGATAGTTTCGTTCTTCTGACATCCTCTGCTGTTCTGCACTGGGATTAGCTAGTGGTGGGTTCTGCCTGTCAGACAAACTCTTTAAAATTCTTTCTTGCTCCACCGTCAGTCGTGCATTATCCTCTCGTAATCGTGCCATCTCATTCTTCAGTTCCTGTACCGTCTCTTATATTGCAAGGTTCGTACTACGTGTCTCCTCGCCAAGCTGTACCCACAGCTCTGGGTTATCCCTAGGATTTATTGCAGGTTCCTGACCTGCTATCGATCTGTGAGGAGCGCTGCCAACTCTCTGCATACTCACTGTTACTGTCTATTGTCTTGCTGTTGTTTTCTTTTGTCTCAACCTAAGAAATGGAACCAGAAGAGGAGTTAGCAATATTAGTTGTCTTTCTTACAAATATTATAAGATGGTAATTGTACAATGCTTGTTTATTTTCCTCCAAATTTTGTTTAAACTTCTTTCCGTGTTGTCCCAGAGGTCACAGTATTGTAACTTCGCTCTGATACCAATTTGTCACGATCCTACCATAGACATAAAAAAAAAATTCTTTATCTTTACCATATCCTTAATTAACCGCATACACACTGCCACATCATACTGCCTACTCGGCACTACATCATTTCACAACTTTAAGTCTAATCAAATGTCATTTTTATTTTTTTGTTTGTATGCATTGGATGTGTTTCTTGGCAACCGGATAAATGTGCTGGATGTTTTGCATGGTGACCGGAGTCATATTCCGGCGTTGAGTTGTTGAACTGCATTGAATTTTAAGGACAGTTGTTTTATTACTATTCAGTACATTTGGCCTACACCGTCTGCCTTTTCTGCTCGGCCATGTGATCGGGCAGGGCCCCGTACCCTCATTCCCCGCGCCTTTGGTTCCCGCTCTAATTCGACGGTTCGGATCATCAGATCTGGATCCGAGGGTGGAGGTTTGCCGGAGGGTTTTGGGGTTCATATTAAGTTGTTCAGAGTCTTCATTCGGCTCATTTGGACCTGGCGCCGCTCCCAGGTTTGGCTTGTCTCTCTGCGCACAGGGGATTCTCCCATTCACTCTTCCACCGAGACTCTATCCGCTGTACAGGAGTTATTCAACCGTTCCCCGGGGTTTACCTATGCAGGTAATGGCATTCTCTCATAGCCAATTTCACGGTTATTCCTATTATGAATACTCTTCTCCTTACAGGTCACACCGATGAATTTGTAAGTGTTAATGGTTTTCATGTTTCTTTGTTTGTGTGAAGGAGGACGCTACAGTCATGGAATTTTCTGATATGAAGAACGACAGGTCCTTGGCAACCTGGCCTACCACGCCGCATATCAGGTAGGCATCCATGCTCGGATGATTTCTGGGTGAGGGTTTGGGATTTTCCTAATTGACGGTTGCTGCTACAGGATTTATACATACTTGTTCTTTTTTTTTGCTTGCTTTCAGATTTCCATAATTTGGCAGAAGTACCCAGGACAGGGTCCTTGGGGTTTGCCTCCGAGGCTAACGTGGTTTTCATACTCTCAGGCTTTGTTGCCTCAACTTGCCCCGTTTGGGTTGTGAAGAAATAGTCAGTCCTTTGTCGAAACGGGAGGTGCCCACGGCAGTCCCCAGTAGTTTAAGTTATCTCATTTTCCTTTCCTGCGTCTCATATATCATTTATCTATTTGTAATCATGTAAGAATTAAAGTAGTAAAGACTACTAGCATGGAACAGGGTCGAGGATTATGAGACCTCTCTATTTTTCCAGTGTATGTTATTGTTTATTTCGGGTTCGCAGCTCCTTGGAATTGATACTTAGCTATGGGTTCTTCAGGAAAGTTTAATTAATAGGTTAATCTTCGCTCTTGAGAGCCTTGGCTCCGGAACTTTGTGAGTTCGACTTTCTGCAAATAATTATGTGTATATAATATCATTACAGCCACTTAAATTCTCATAGCTCTATATTACGGCGGAACTGCCATTGTTTTCATAAACGTAGGCATTTCTATTCTGTTTACGACTTAATGTTTCTTCGAACTACTAGAGTTCCTTACTGTTGAGATGTAATGTTTATGATGTAATGGTTATGTTTATCGTGGAAAATAGATGTTCAGTTGACTTCTAATAGTAGATTCGCCATGCTGTTGTCGCATTTTGCTACTGTGATTATGGTGGTAACATACAGTTTGCAACTTCGATGATGAATTGTATAATGTTACAGTTAGAGTTTGGTTCATTGCTTTTTCGAACCTCCCCCTTTGTTATACATACAGCGGAAACTCAGGGTCACTCATCCCTTCGCTGTCTACCAGTTTACCTCTGTCTAGCGGTATGTTTATTTTTTGTTTATGTTATATAGCTACTCTACTGTTTGCTCTTTCCGTGTATACTCCCATTCATGGTAAGAATTTCGTATGGTCTCACGATCTCTTATTTAATGAGCATCCACTCTATGGCCGTTAAGGTTATCAGTCCCGATGAGCTTTTCTACCAGTTCTGGGTAATCCTGGCTCGGGACCCGCTACCTTACCCTCTGCTACAGTTAACAGACTTATCTTCATCGAAACTTGCTTATTTGTTTTCTTTATATGTGTAAATTAACACACTAGTATACTATACAGTGATGGTTGATCTCTGTTTTTTTTTTAAGTACCAAGAACTGTAACAGAATTAGGCCCTTCTTAAAAGTCATTTACTGGCACCTCTGTTTGTTTTTAAGCAGATAGCATCACAACATGCATAATAACGATAAAAAGATTGTATATTCTTAAATACTTCATTGTTATTCTACTGTATTTTTGGCTACTGTAATTTTTCAGTTGGCAAATAATATCATGGAAATATATTCACTATTGAGAATAGTTTCACCATAAGCTTCTACTAACCTGGTCCGCCTGGGTTTGTGGATGTGCTACAGAAGTTCACCTATATCCTTTTTTTACTCTTGACCACCCAACCATGAGATCCGTCGCCAGGACTGGGATCTCCCCCCGAGCTATCTTGCAGGCCCACAGCCCTCAACAAGATGCATGCAACTTGTGCCTGGTTATCTGGTCCTTACCAGACTTAACCAGTTTCCTTTTTCCTTTTTCCTTCTTCTCTGCCTGTCCTTACAGCACAGAGTTTTGCCTCTCCCTTCCCTTTTTCCCTAGAAGCCTTTCCAGTTTAGGGAAGGTAGTTTTAGTGCAGTTTTCACAACTGATTTCCTTTTCCAACTCCCTTTCAAAAGTTGCCAGCATTTCAAGAAGTATTTTTTTTAATATATATTTTAATACACAAAATAAAATAAAATAAAACACTATTAAAGTTTTTTAAAACAGTCTTCCAAATTCTGTCTTTTACCACAGTAAAATTCAAATATTTACATTCTCCGGGGTCATCACATTGGATGTACTGGGTGGCAGGGTCAGAAGTTGTAGTTGGTTACACATATTGAGTGTATCTCTATTTTTGCATTCCAAGCAACAACCTGACATTGTGTTCAGTGATTCCCCGACCTCGCCACTGGAATCAGTTTTGGGAGTACATTGTTGACTTTTATATTATGGTTAATTGTCATTTTCAGAAATAGATACCATATTTATTTTATTTTATTTTCCTTCCATTTTGTACTCGGATCAGTTTTACGAGTACATTGTTGACTTATATATTATGGTTAGTTATCATTTCAAGAAATAGATCACATATTTATCTTATTTTCCTTCCATTCTAATTAGTTTTACTAGTAAATTGCATATTATGCTTAAATATAGATTTTAAATAGTAAATTGCATATTATGCTTAAATATAGATTTTAAATATTTGTTTTGAGAAAAAGAAGATATTTATTTTATTTTAAATTTATAAAATAAATTTAGTTATTTAGATAGTGATAATGATCACTATCTATTCAAATTGAATATCTATATTTAAATATTGTTTTAGTAAATAGAGGATATTTATTTGATTGCATTAAGAGATGCTTTCCAGTCTATTATCATAGAAATGTTGTAATGTTCTATCTTGTGTGTTTAACATTTTGACTCATTCAAATAATATAAAATGAAAAATAAAATTAATTATTAATTATTAATAAAATTAAACTAAAATAGTCCTTTACTATAGGCAGTTTTTGATGTCTATATTTTGAATCTTTTGGTCTCTATATTTTGAATATAATATTTTAAAATGTAATATTTTTATTTTCAAAATAATATAATATTCTTTTAATATAATTTTTTTAAACAAAATTTTAATTTTTTAATTCAATAAAAATAAAATTAAAATTAAAAATAATCCTGTGTAAAAACAATTTACTTGGTCAAAATAAAATAAAATTAATTAAAAAATAATGTGAAAACAAAAATAACATTATGGTATTGACCCATGGTATGAGAACCCATGATATTGACCCATTTTATTCACATGGAATATAGTTTATTTAAAGGGGGAATTAAACTTGCGTAGGCATCTAGAGGGACCAAATTTAATGAGATGCAAACTTCTTTTAGAGTGAAAAGAAATTTGACCTACAGTTAAAATGGATCTAGACTAGTTTTAAATTGATAAAGCAAAATTATTAATTTAGATAATGATGATGGTCACTATCTATTCAAATTGAATATTGTTTAGAGGATTTTAAAATTTAAAAGATTAGTATTTATTTTTTGGAATTCTATTTTGATTATTAATTTAGATAATGATGATGGTCACTATGTATTCAAATTGAATATTGTTTATAGAATTTTAAAATTTAAAAGATTAGTATTTATTTTTTGGAATTTTTTTTTGATATTTGTATTATTATTATCTAATTTTAAGGTTACCAACAAACCATATACTATATTGGTGTATAAGGTCCCCTTGTTAAAAAAAAATCTAAAACAAAATGATTAAACTTCTCCTTTGAAATTATAATAAAACTCTAGAGATTTTGTATATTTAATAGGGTCACATTTACATAGCAAATGCATGTTTCTAGTGATCTCTGCTGATCAGATCTATGATCTGTCCATTACAAATAGATTCCTTCCCTCATGTCATGCTTTTACACGATCAATGTTTTCAGGATTGTTGATCTGAAATTTATCCAGGACAAAGAATTAAAGGTATTACAGACTCATGTGCATGGATGTGCCTATGTTACTTATGCAACGGATCGATAAGATTGCTAGAATACATAGACATTGAGGCAATCAAAGAAAACATAATAGTCAAACATGTAAACAAAACAAGTTTAATAAGGAGTTCACCAAATGCTCTTAGGCTATGTCTCCTGGTCTAGCCTTTCAGTGGTGGCCTCTCTATTATGTTTTCAAGCAGAGTTTTTACAACAGTGAGCTCAATTCGGGACTCACTAAACAAAATGAAGTCAGTAGGAATGGAGTGCAAAAACTCTCCTTACTGAAACTTCGACCTCTGAGGGTCACAGTAGTATGACAAGCTTATGCTGAGGAGTTTGCTTGAACCTCTCAAGCCTTTAATGGAGTACACAGACTCTCTGACTCTCTTTGGCTTTGTCTGGCTCGATGCTGCCTTCAAGTCAGCTCGGCTCCTACTCTCTGTTTTTTGCTATTAGCTTCTTGCGTCTCTGTGTGTTCCTCTCTGTGTTTTCCCTCTGTATGTCCCCTCTGCTTCTGTCAGGTCATGGCTTTAAAGCTAGTCTGTTCTTTGAATGCTCGTTTCTGCTTCCCGACCTTCTGGTTTCCTTACCTCTGTCCGTTTGAATTCCTCTACTCTGCGTCATCATCACTGGGTAACGCCTCGCAGGGAGGTGGCCACCTGTTTCCCAACGAACTGGGTGTCAGATTCCTTGAATCATTTTTGAATGGCCATTAATTCTGTTTGCTTCAAGATCGCCCATGAATCATGAATCATTTGCCAACTCATCATCCACGTCAGACTTCAAATCCCCTGTCATCTTTCTTTTCGACTTGTCAAATCCAGTCAGTCATTGGGACGTATCTCTGTCGTTTATCTGGGCCGCCCCCTAGATCCTACGGTTGTCCTTCATATCGGGAAGACAAGTCGCACGATGTTTACTCGCCCAATGCGGGCGGTTATCTCTCTCATCCACCGGACGCGTGTCGCTCGATGTGTGGCATTGGGTGGGACTCAGCCAAAACTACTTAGCACCTCGAGGCCTTCCAATATCCTGCTAGTTTATGGAATCCCATGCAACAGAACCGAAACAATTACTTTTCTGTTTTTCATAGCGATTTCAGGTCCGGGTGCTTCGGGGCTTTCCTTCACTGAGGGGGACACCTTGCGATACGCGATTAGCACTAATCGCATATCAAAAACCACCCTCGTTTCTTGATTTGGCCTCTGGTTTTGCCAGTTTGCACCAGTGCGCGTTACCATGGGCCAACGATCTGCGCACTCGACCGAGGGTCCTCGTTGCTCCGCTCTGGCCATAACTGCAACTGTTACAAGGATTCCTTCTGATAGCTTTGATCTTTTCTAGGACATGAATCTTTTAGCATAATTTGAAATAGTCACGAAAACTTAGAGAGTGTTCTAGGATATAATTCGGATCAATTGTACGATCAAATAATAGAAACTGTGAAGAGAAAATGGTGAAAAGCAAATGGAGGCTGCCTCAAAGCTACTGACCATTGGGTTTCTGAGGAGCTACTTGTCCATCCATTTCGTTCTAGATTTTCTTTGAACTCGTTGCTGCAAACTGATCGAGGAAGGATTTGAAGGGAAGAAAATCCATGGAATTTGTAATGGAGAACGCTTTGTAAGACGTGAATGCCCCATCGATTACAAGATTATGGCTGCTAATGTAAAGGGCATCGGTGTTGCACAGAAAGAGGGCAGAGTTAGCAACATCAATGGCTTCCAGAGTGACACCCTTCAGCACCATCGTCATCTCCAACATCTCTTCCACGCATTGTTTGTCGAAGGACAGGAAGCTCTTCTTCATGGCGTCGACCAACATAAGCGTCAACACGCCTGCGAGTGAAACGCAGTTCACCTAGATGTCGTGCGGAGCAACATCAGTGGCCGCCGACTTCATAATCCCCAACACCGTGTGCTTCGACGCCATGTAATAGGGCTCGTTCGGCATCGCCATCACCATCACTGATGCCATGCTCGATGTAATGAGAACTCCCTGCGCCCATGTTCGTCTGATTCCCAAAAATTCGAGGAATCAGCAATCGACATAAAGATTCCCGAACCTTGGCATCGCTATCATCACCTGGACCACGTGCTTTGCGCACAGATATGCCCTGTCCACATTCCAAATCCTCGAGAGTGACGTCTTGAATTCCGCTGGTGCCTCCTCTCCAATTCCGCTAGCGCCTCCTGTGATCACGGTAACCTTTCCCTGCAACCTGCAAATTGCCAGTGCATTGATCAGAAGATATCCATTGTTATAGATGAAGGAATGAATAGTAAGCAAAGAAAAGGAGAGAAAAGGACATAGCACGGCTCTGTAATAGAATTCATCAGTCATGGAATTCACTACTCCGAACATTCCAACTGCGTAAAGGACAACACAACAGTTGTGCATATCAGTTTTACACAGTAAAGAAAGCAACCTTGTTCAGAGACTCCATCATGCAATTAAATGCAGTTGGTGGTCAATTAAGACCCCTCCATACCTAAATGGTCAGGTACCATAGTAATGTAAACTTATAAATATCCAAAAGGAAGATGTAATCAAGTTTGGCATTTGATGTAAAGTTCAACTTCTGGAGACTGTAGATACTTTGTAACTTGCAACATCTCATCTTCATTTTCAGCAAATACAAGCTTCTTTTGTTGTTAACTGCTCATTGTTCATTTTCCTCTGTTCTAAGCTTGTGCTTGATGTGTTGTGTTCTTGATCTCTTAATGTTTAACACTAGATAATTGTCATCTTGTCTCTGTGTTAAAATATTGAATGCATCACTGAATAGGTTACTCAGGTTTCTTTCTATCTAATGCAGGAGAGTTGTCATCTTGTCTTTGCATTAATAGACTAGATTTGCATGTTTCTGTACTAGTTGCAGATGACCATCACATGGTCTTGTGTATCTACTGGTGTGGTTAGTATTCTCCATACTCACCTAAATCTCTAAACTGTGAGCATTGGTTGTCTAAAGCCTTGTAGTATGAGGGTGTTCATGCATGTCTGGGGTGAAACATAGTAGAAGTGGTTATCTAGCTTGAACCAAACCATCCTTCCTTCTACTAAACCTTGCAACAATAGTTGAATTTATATGTTACCAGGCATCTTCGAGCTACAACCTAGGAGAGTTTCTTGGAATCCTAACATAATTGGCGCCGCTTCCGGGGAGAGGAGATCGAAGCTCAACATCCCTAGGAGAACGACACAGATCTAGCTTTGATGATAGACAAAGTCTGGACACATTTTGGGTTGTAATCATCTATCTGGCGACTCTACTGGAGGCCGAACCTCTTGGGAACTCCACGTCACAGTTCTGGCTTAGTTTGTGAGGCATACTCGGAGAAACCCTCAGAAATCATCAGCTGACCCAGTACCTGACCCTGAGAATATTGTCAAGCAAAGAAAGATGTCACAAAAGGGAGCATCAAGATCAGGTAAGCCTAGACAATATTATGTATCTTTGCCAGAAAGGCTTGTAACAGAGCATCTACATGTTGAAAATATAGCCTCTAGTACTAGCAGTGAAGAAATATTTTCAGAGAATCATAAAGCTCCCATTTCTTTAGGTCCTCCTTTGGATCTCAACCCAAAGGAAACCTCCCTTCCAGTCCATTAATTTCCTTCAACCCTGTCATTCATTTCTCAGCTTTCTATCATTCAAACTATTAGCACCCTTCCATCCACCACAATCATGGCAGATCCATAAGCACCCACCAAAATGGAAAGAATCATAGCTGCTAGGTATGGACCCCTGGTCTTGCCTATTCCTTTGAATGCCATGCCTGCAGGAGAATATCATAAATACATGCCTAAGTTCACTGGGACAAAGGGAGTAATAGCTGAAGAACATCTCGAGTCCTTTTACAACTATGCATATAACCTAGATATCAGTGAAGATGATGTTTGGATGAGAGTATTTGTCCAAAGCCTTAATGGAGAGGCTAGAAAGTGGTTCAGAGAGCTGACCTCTAGGTCTATAGCAGACATTGAAGCATTAGATGATGTGTTTTTAAAGCATTTGAGAGATAAGAAAGTTCTGATGCACTACCATATTGCGTTTGGCAACCTCAAAAGGGAAAATGGGGAGTCATTGTCTGATTTTAATAAAATATTCAATTGTATGTATAGCAAGATACCAGCTGAAGTGAAGCCTACCCCCACCTCTACCAAACTCACCTATGCCAATGCCTTTGATTCTGATTTCTGCTTGCTTTTAAGAGAGAGAGAGGATGTGCTTCTCTAGCTGAAATGCAAGATGCAACCTTGGAGGTGGAATCCAATATCATGGCTGCAAGGAAACTCAAATGACATTCTGATAGAAGGAGGCAGAGAGGCGAGTCTTCCTCTTCTTCTTCATCTTCAGATCCCAAAATGGACAGAATGTCTAAAATGATAGAGTCATTGGCTACTGAAATCTCCAAGCTGAAGGTTGAACAGAGTCCTGGGAAAGTAAGGCTTCCTAATTCATTTGCTCCAAGAAATCCAAATCCATATAGAAGAGCAAATGAACAATTGCAGATCATTCAGAGGGGCAAAGAGGTTGGTGAAGAACAAAGGGTTAAGACTCCTTTCCAAAACGTAGTCATGGAGGAGGAGAAGTTTGATGAAGAGGATGAGATTCACTGCATGGAAGACAAGGGTATTGTTGCCTTTTTGACATTACAAGGAGTCATTACTCAGGGACTAGACCATTCAAGACTGGGATAGAGAAGTTGTTCTGCAGAATGAAGACCAGCAGAGATATAACTTGAGGTCAAGAACGAGTAATGTCAAAGAGAATCCTGCCCAAAGAGCTGTTGTCCCCACAGAGCAGCATATCAACAAGAAAAAGCGACCAGCAGCTGATCCCATCATCCTCAAAACACCGGCTCAAGAGGTAAGAGGCCCTGACAAGTCCCCTTCCCCTTTCAGCTTTGAATCAGAAGTCCTGAAGTTAAAAATATTTGTGCCTCTAATAGAACTTGTAAAGAGTGAGGTCTTTAAGAAGCCCATCCTTGATGCCCTTGAGTTGAAAGCCACACAAGCATCCAATGACTATGTGAATTTACAAGATGATAAACCTATAGTTGTGCTTACCCCAATGACTGAACCCGCTGATGACAATTTCCCATCATTTTATGTCTCCTTGACCATTCATGATAAAATCCTCCATAACTGTCTGCTGGACACAGGTGCCAGCCATAATCTGATGCCCAAAGCTATCATGGAAGAGTTAGGCCTTGATATTACCAGACCTTATCATGACTTGTTCTCCTTTGATTCAAGGAAGGTGAAATGTCTGGGGTTAATCAAAGACTTATCCATCACCCTAACTTAGCTACCCATGAAAAGCATGATGATGGATATTGTGGTAGCAAATGTTCCCCCTAAGTTTGGTATGCTACTTTCCAGAGGGTGGATTAAGAGGTTGGGTGGGACATTGCAAAATGACTTGTATTATGCCACCGTCCCAGTTTTTGGAGGAGAAAGCAGAAGACTATACAGGGAGGCCCAACTGGCCTATATCATCAGTGATGAGAAGAATCCCACTAATCATCCCATTTATGTTGTGGACACTGATTTTGGAGCATGTATTCTCCAAATTGAAGAATCCTAGAGGGCCTTGGTGTAGCTCAAGAAACTAGTATGCCAGGCCATGGAAGAGGAAGGGACACAGGTTTGGGATATTTTCTTTGATGGAGCCTGTTCAAAGGAAACTGTAGAAGCAGGAGTGGTGTTGGTGTCTCCAAAACAAGAAAGCACGCATCTGTCTTTTAATCTGACTTTTCAGGTCACCAACAATACAGTAGAGTACGAGGCTCTGATATTGGGCTTAAACACTACGAAAGACATGGGAATCAAAGACATAAAGGTGTTTGGAGATGTTGATCTCATCATTCAACAAGTGAACAAAACGTTCCAAGAAAGGCACCCAAGGTTGAAAGCGTACATAGATGAGGTATGGAGACTCAAAGACTCTTTTGATAGCTTTTGTATCTCATATATTCCTAAAGTAAAAAATCAGCTTGCTGATTCCCTCGCTGTGTCTGCTAGCATGTTCACCCCTCCCATGCTTTCTAGATTGTCTTACGAAGTCCAGGTAAGATACAGACCATCTTTGCGTGATAATGTCCAGCATTGGAAAGTCTTTGAGGATGATGATGAAATAAATAGGTTTCTGCAAGTCATTGATGAATTCTTTGAAATGCAAATTGATCAAGAGAATGAAACCTTGGAAGAATGTCCCCAGCCCCAGCTAAGGAATAGAATTGGCCAAGACAGTATTGTACAATTGCCTAGGAATCATATACCTTAAGGGCTAGTGCCTCTGGAGAAGTTGTTTGACTATAATGATGTGCCTCATAAGATTGCCCAAAAAGAAAATCAGTCTGTAGTCCATAGGCATAACATAGGGAGTCCAGATCATCCAAAGTATATAAATCTGTCCACCCATTTGTCTGCTGCCCAAAGTTCTGAGTACTGCACCTTAATGAAGCAATTTGCTGATGTCTTTGCCTGGGAATACAGTGACCTTAAAACTTATGACAAAAGTATCATCCAACATAAGATCCCATTGGAAAAAGACACCATTCCTTTCAAACAAAAGCTGAGACCCATAAATACTTTGCTCCTCCATCTGATTGAAAAGGAAATCAAGAAGTTGTTGGCTGCCAAAATCATAGTTCCCCTGAGATACTCAAAGTGGGTAGCCAACTTGGTAGTGGTGAGGAAGAAAAGTGGAGAAATCAGGCTGTGAGTTGATTTCAAGAACCTGAACAAATGCTCTAAGAAAGACAACTATCCCCTACCAAATAAGGAACATTTGCTACAGAAAGTCTCAGGAGCTAAATTTATGTCGTTCATAGATGGATTTTCAGGGTATAACCAAGTTGCTGTACATCCAGATGACCAAGAAAAGACTACTTTCACCACTCCTTAGGGAACTTTTATGTACTCAAATATGCATTTTGGATTGATGAATACTGGGGCCACCTTTTAGAGAGCCATGAATATAGCGTTTATAGGAGAGAAGGATAAGTTTGTCTTTGTCTACCTAGATGATATAACAGTATACTCTAGCAGCCATCAAGATCATTTGCAGCATTTGAAGAAAGTGTTTCTGAAGTGCAGAAGGTTTGGGATATCAGTGAATCCTAAGAAGTCACAATTTGCTTTAGAAGAGGGCAAGCTTCTAGGACACATTGTTTCTGCTGTAGGTGTCAAGATTGACCCAAAGAGAGTGAAAGCGATATAGACCTTGTCTATCCCAAGATCAAAAAGGGACATCCAATCCTTTTCTGGGTAAAATAAATTTTGTAAGGAGGTTTATTCCTAATTTTTCAGAATTGGTAAAACACATTACGTTTATGTTGAAAAAGGGATCAGAGATCAAATGGACTGATGCAACAAGAAGATCTTTTGAAGCCATCAAAAGAGATATTATGGAAGCTCCCACTTTGATTAGCCCAGACTATAGCAAGGAGTTTCATATCTTCTCCTTTGCTTGCTTTGACACCCTTGCAGCAATCTTATTGCAGAAAGATGATGAGGATTCAAAGCATCCAGTAGCATTTTTCAGCAAGACCTTAAGGGATGCTAAATTAAGGTATGATATTATGAAAAAGCAAGCTTATGCTCTTATCAAATCTTTAAAAGATTTCCAAATCTACATTTTGCACTCCAAGGTAATTGCATATGTGCCCTCTGCTTCAGTAAAGGATGTCCTGACGCAACTAGATGTTGATGGAAGAAGGGCTAAATGGATTGAAAAGCTTATTGAATTCAACATAGAACTGAAGCCCACCAAGCTTATTAAGGGTCAGGGCCTTACCAAGCTGATGGCTGAAGAAAATTGCAGGATACTAGACATGAATTGGATAAGCTCAAACTAAGATGACAGACAGACAGGGGGAGAAACAGCTGAACGAGGGCAGAACCAGTCTTTGATTGAAAATCTAGCCTCTTGTGAATGGTATGATAAAATAGCTCGCTTTCTGTTGAAACTAGAAGTCCCTCTAGGTCTTAGCTCGAGCCAAGCCAAGACCATTAAGCTAAAGGCATCCAAGTATTGTATTCATGAAAGCTTGCTTTATTGGAGGGACCCATCAGGAATCCTCTTAAGATGTCTGGACAAAAAACAATCTGTGGAGGTCATGCATCAGTTTCATTCCAACATCTGTGGAGGACATCACTATTGGCACAGCCCACAAGATCCTCAGAGCTGGGTATTATTGGCCCACTTTGTTTTCTGATGTATTTTCATTTGTAAAAACTTGTGACAGGTGCCAGAGGTTTGAAGGAAAACAACAGTTGAAATCCTTACTCTTGAAGCCAATACATGCTAGCGGCCCTTTCTAGCAGTGGGGCTTGGATTTCATAGGGGAAATTAATCCACATTCTAGGGGCCAGCACAGATGGATCCTAGTAGCCACTGATTACTTCACTAAATGGATTAAGGCCATCCCTTCTAGGAAAGTTGATCACCATGTTGTCATGAAGTTCTTCACAGAAAACATTTTCACCAGGTTTTGCTGTCCACGCAGATTGGTTACAGACAATGTAGCAGCCTTCAGGGAAAAAGAGTTGGTGGACATGTGTGACTCAATGGGCATTAAGCTCATGCATTCCACCTCATATTACCGTCAAGGCAATGGTCTAGCAGAATCATCCAATAAGAGCCTGATAAGGATAATCAAAAAGCTACTGGAAGACAACAAAAGGATTTGGGATTCCAAATTGAAGTTTGCATTGTGGGCTGACAAGGTGACCACCAAGAAATCCATAGGGAAATCTCCGTTCAAGCTGGTATATGGCACTGAGGCTGTATTCCCAATCCAGTTGACCCTCCCTGTGGCCAAGTTCTTGTAGGAAGAGAAGAATGAGGAAAATGACATGGCAAAGAGGATTAGTGACTTGGATGAAGTGCATCAAATCATATATCAATTGATTGAAAAGTCTGCAGCACATCAAAAGAGAATCAAAGAAGCCTTTGACAAAAAGGCAAAGATGGACAATTTTCAAAGTGGAGACTTGGTTCTTAAATGGGATGCATTGAAAGAAAAGAAACGCAATCATGGAAAATTAGATGCTCTGTGGACTAGACCTTTTGTCATTGCTCAGGTCCAAGGGAGCAACACTTTCATGCTACAAAGTATGGAAAGAGAAGCAGCTTTTGATGGCCCAGTTAATGGGTGGTTTTTGAAGGTTTATGTTTTTTAAGACCTTTCGGCCCCAACATTGTAAAATATGTCTTTTATATTTTTTAGGTGCAGGCTTAGTTAGACTCCATGTCCAATGGAATACTAGGAATTCTTGCTGATCTTGTTTCTATATGAAAGGCAGTGGTCTACGGTTCTTGAAACCTAACAAGGACGATTTCATCCCCAGAAGGAGCTAGTGTTAGCTCTGCTATGCAGCGCTGACTTTGTAATGATAGAGAGGAGCTTGGTCTGTTTGGTTGTGTCCCAAAAGGGGCTTACATTGGTCACTTTTCCCTTTCTTCCCTCACCCCTCTTACCTTTAACCTTCCCTATTTCCTAAACGAACCTTCCAAATCTGACAAAATTCCTTTTGGCCTTAGCCCTAAGCGCAAAGCTAAACTAACCATAAAACCTACACTATGTCTTTGCACGCTTGTAATCCATCATGCTGCGTCCCTGCCATTGATCAGCTCCCCACCAATCCAATGGCTTGCATCGCACCCGATAAAGGCATCCCGCTCTACCACTCTCCACCGTCAAATCATCTCCATCAGATCTGACGGCTTTCACACATATCACAAGATCAACTAGATCGAGCGATAGCGCATGATGAGAGTGGTTTTTCTCTCTCATTCGCTGTTATGTGTCATTCGTTGAGTGGAATCGCTCGGCCCCGGAAAATTACCACTTCACGCCCGAAAGCGATGTGATGAAAACCATTACCACCTAAGTAAACCACCCTCACCCGTTAGCGCCTGTGCAACTCCATCGCCCGATGACCATCCGATTTGTTCATTGAAGATCCGATGACCCTAACGCACCTTGCTCCCACCTCGGCCAATAGCCTTCGCCGAGCCATCTCCGCCGTTCATCTCCCCGATCTGACGATCATCTCACTCCCTCACCCCAACTGTCCACTTACCCATGCATCCCACATCCTATGACCATTCTTTGGCCCGAAGAAAGAGATGACCAGCTCTACCAGACCGGTTATAGTAAGATCCCCAACAACCACATTAAACATAAGATATGGCCAAAGGGAGAAAAGGACATAGCATGACTCTGTAACAGAATTTATCAGTCATGGACTTCACTGCTGCGAGCATTCCAACTGCCTAAAGGATAGCACAACAGTTGTGCAAATCAATTTTACATAGTAAAGCAAGCAACCTCGTTTAGAGACTCCATCAAGCAGTTAAATGCAGTTGGTGTTCAATTAAGACCCCTCCATACCTAAATGGCCAGGTGCCATAGTAATGTAAACTTATAAATATCCAAAAGGAAGATGTAATCAAGGTTGGCATTTGATGTAAATTTCAACTTCTGGAGACTGTAGACACTTTGTAACTTGCAACGTCTCATCTCCATTTTCAGCAAATACAAGCTTCTTTTGTTGTTAACTGCTCATTGTCCATTTTCCTCTGTTCTAAGCTTGTGGTTGATGTTTTGTGTTCTTGATCTCTTAATGTTTAACACTAGATAACTGTCATATTGTCTCTATGTTAAAATATTGAATGCATCACTGAATAGGTTACTCAGGTTTCTTTCTATCTAATGCAAGAGAGTTGTCATCCTGTCTTTGCATTAATAGACTAGATTTGTAGGTTTTTGTACTAGTTGTAGCCGGCCATCACATGGTCTTGTGTATCTGTTGGTGTGGTTAGTACTCTCCATACTCACCTAAATCTCTAAACTGTGAGCATTGGTGGTCTAAAGCCTTGTAGTTTGAGGGTGTTCATGCATGTCTGGGGTGAAACAGAGTAGAAGTGGTTATCTGGCTTGAACCAAACCATCCTTCCTTGCACTAAACCTTGCAACAATAGTTGAATTTATATGTTACCAGGCATCTCCGAGCTACAACCTAGGAGAGTTTCTTGGAATCCTAACAAGAACCACTGCACACAAGTTTAGGGTTCCATAACAGATGCATATAGAAACTTGAAAAACACTTTACCATTTGTTTACTAAAATGCTCCAAAATAGGGTTGTAAGGCTTATTATAGGGTAGGAGTCAATAATATAATTGACTAAGGACAACATGAGACAAAAATATGTGATAAATAAATAATGGACTCACACATGCAACTCCTAGCAAGATAATATCAAGAAAACCCTTGAAATAGAATTAAAAGTCAAAGGATAAGATGACAAGGTCAATGGATAAGGTTATGGATAAGGAAGTATCACAAAATATAAAAGGAAGTGTGTTCATGTATAATGTGGTTAGATAATAAGTAATGGATGTTAATGGGTAGGAAATAGGCATGTTGCTACCGAATTAGTGGCCCTAGAGGGTAGGAAATTTCTAGTAGGTGATGTAAAGTTGTCAAGAATGGTCCTGATGTTCATGTACCCCAACAATATTCTACTTCTACTCCCTTGTCTTGCTCTTCTTCTTGCCTCACTATTTCTTTAGCTTGCCTTTACTTCTCATCTTCCTTACTTTCCTCCTCTTCTTAGCTTTTTTACTCTCCCACTTTGAACTCAAATCTTACATAGATTCATATATGGTTGATAGTTTGTTTTATTTCTCATGCATGAATTGTTCTCGCCAATTTGAACTACTAACATTGGACCATGTAAGAGATACTGTAACTAGCTTCCTTCTCCAATTATTCGTTTTTCAAATTGTGCTCAATCTAGCAAGTAGTCAAATCCCTTTCTCTTTCCAAACATCTACATTCCCATTTTATCTGGATAATCATAATTTCTTGGAGTGTCCTCTATTTTTCTCCTCCTAACTGACATATATGTTCCTATAGAGATGTTATATTTGAGCTTCCTACTTATATATTAAACATACTTTTTGTGATTCATTCTTCCTTGTAACCTTTTGGTTCAAATTGTGCCAGGATTTTGTTCAGCTCGTATAGCACAAGGAGTCATTTCTCCAATTATATCATTGTATTTTTTATATTCTTTATTATTTCTTATTAGTTTGGTTCATTCTCATGGAGTTCCTACATTGCATTGTGGAGTTCCCTTACTTGTGTTACCAATTTATGATTAATTATTCTTACAAGTATTTTGGCATTTATTAAATCATATTCTAATTTATTCCCCATATCTTTGATATTTTAAGCTAACATTTTGTGGAGTTTAAGAAAAATCACAAGATATAGTTGTATAAAAAATATTATACTAGAAATTTCAAGACGAGAAAGAAGAGAGAATGAAATTGAACTCAAATAGGCTAACTAGATCAAAGAACCAATTTGAATTACTTCATAAACATTGTGTTCATTGCTTGACATGAATACATATCTCTAACACTCCCTTGAGAGAGAACCATTGCACACAAGTTTAGGTTTCCATAACACATGCATATAGAAACTAGAAAAACACTTTACCATTTGTTTACTAAAACGCTCCAAGAATAGGGTTGTAAGGCTTATAGTAGGGTAGGGGTCAATAATATAATTGACTAAGGACAAAATGAGACAAAAATAAGTGATAAATAAAGAAAGGGCTCACACATGCAACTCCTAGCAAGATAATATCAAGAAAACCCTTGAAATAGAACTAAAAGTCAAAGGATAAGATGATAAGGTCAATGGATAAGGAAGTACCACAAAATATAAAAGGAAGTGTGTTCATGTATAATGTGGTTAGATAATAAGGAATGGATGTTAATGGGTAGGAAATAGGCATGTTGCTACCGAATTAGTGGCCCTAGAGGGTAGGAAATTTCTAGTAGGTGATGAAAAGTTGTCAAGAATGGTCCTAATGTTCCTGTACCCCGACAATGTTCTACTTCTACTCCCTTGTCTTGCTCTTCTTCTTGCTTCATAATTTCTTTAGCTTGCCTTTACTTCTCATATTCCTTACTTTTCTCTTCTTCCTAGTTCTTTTACTCTTCTTGCTCCTTTCTTTATTCTTCCTTTCTACATTCCTCCCTATTTTTATTATTTCATCTTTCCTCTCTTCTTAGTATTCCACTATGTTCCTTTGCTTTTCTCTTTTCTTCTCTTCTTGTTTTTTTTTCCTAGCATTCATGTTCTTTCCTTTCTTCTTTTATTTTACTCTCCTCTTCTCCATTCTTATTTCATCCTTTCTAGGACTTCTTGAATCCCCAATTTGGTGCCTATGACTTAATTATCACAATAATCGTCCCATTAATTATAGTTCTCATGTTACCCTTATATTCTTTTTTTTATCATTCTAATGAACTAATTCTCTTCTATTCTTTTTCTCATTCCCTTTATCTAATCTTCTCATTTTGACTTTCTGTATTCCATATCAATTCTTTCTTATCTATTTTTATTTAAATTCTTCAACCCTTTTTCCTCATTTTTTTTTCTTCTTATTTTCTTTTCAAGGTCTACTTCTACCATTCGTCTCCCCTTTTATTCTACTTTATTTCATTTGTTTGTTCCCAGTTGTCTAATTTCAATATTGAAGCTAATTTATTTTATTCTTTAGAGTATCGATCTTGGATTAGATTTCCTTCTTATATTTTAGTATTATTATATCTCAAATTATCCCCGATTGAATATTTCAACATTTCTTCATGTCCATATTTCCCGTTTGATTTGGCTATTTTCCTCCTACTACTTGCATATCTTCATCAATTCATTATTTGCTTATTATTTTGAATTTGTCATCCATATTGTTTCCTTGCCCCATACAATGTTGGTTTCCAATACCTGAATAAAGACTATATCGGTTCTTTCATTTCCTTCTATCCCTTCCTTATTTTAGCTTCCCTTTTCATTAGTTAGTGTAGGTTCCTTCTTACTCTTGATTGGTGTCTGATCTACATGTTTCCTCTAGCTACTTGTTTTTAGCTCTACCTTCGATGCTACCTCCTTCTCTATGAAGTGCATTTCATCCTATAGTTATATTTCTTTCTCCTTAGTCAATAATGGCATCTTGTTTGGCTATGTCTTTAAATGGATCCTTATTCTTAACCATATAGCTTCTCATTTGATCCCTTGTCTACATTCTATATATTAATGTTATAACTAGCATAGATTCATCTTAACTCTGGATCTACCAAGCACCAAGAGGGATCAAATAATCAATACTCAAATATCCTTTCTAGTTAAAAACTTAAGAAAATTTTTCCACCTTGACAGATTTTATACATATTGCACTTCGTAGATCCAAAGTTAAGATGGATCTATGCTCCAAGATGTAAATTCCTTTTTGAGTGAAAAACTTGAGAAAATATTTGCACCTTGAGAGATTTTATTCCTCTAGCCACTTGGTAGATCCAAAGTTAATATGGATCTATGCTTGTTCTTAATAACATTATTCATATTTATATAAATTTGACATCTCTATATATGTAAATATTCATATTTTTTAATTTTATTAAATCCATGATAATACATATAGTTACATATATAGAGCATTGTTAGATTTTTAACTTCTATGATATTCTTTTGTAGAAGAAAAATTCATATTATCCATAGTAGTTGTCCATGTTACAAATCCCATAGTGGATCCATCATCAATATGATGCTTGAGGAAAGAAAAGCTAAAGAAAAGGGAATATAAATAAATAAATATTAAAAATAAAATAAAATAAGAAAAAAATGAAAATAAAATCATAAATGGTCGGCTAAAAACCTAAAACACTAATATTATAATTAATAATATTACTAAATTATTAAGTTATTAGATTTATTTAGTTATTAGTGATATTATTAATACTCTTTAGTAATTAATTCAATTTATACTAATAATTTAATATAATGAATAATAAATTAACATTATGAATATTGAAATTAATGAAAATTAATTAAATTAAAAAGTTGAAGAAAGTTAATTAATGAAACTTATAATTTTGAATGTGATATTCATATCTTAGTATTGATAACATTGGTGATATGTGTGTGCTTATTAATTAAATTATATATGAAATTTTGAAATATGATGGTTACAAATATGAACCATTATTATTTACATTTATATTAGCATGATATGCATATTATGATTTTTTTTTTTTTGTAATTTTATTGATGAAAATAAAATTATAATAAAATAAATGGAATTGAATCAATTTATTATTCTTATTACTTTTTACAATTTATTACTTTTTTAATTGAGTTGACATTATGTTCTTTTATTATTATTATTATTTGATTTACTGAATCATTTTACAAAATCTACAATATCTCTCCCACATTGAGTGGGTATTTAAATGTTTACACATTTACAACCACTACATTATCTCTCTTATATTGCGATGTAGAATGGCTCTAGGCACAATGAATTCATCCATATATTAGTTGATTATGAATTCCATTTTTACTATCCATATGTTGTTTCTATGTCTATCTCAATATGGTTGACTAATACTTTCACTAATTTTCTTTGCCTTACATGGTTGTGACATTTTTTTATTAATTAGAAATAAACCCTTCTCTGTCCTCTCTATTGATTCCTTCCCATACTAATATTTGAATTTCTTAATCATGAAGTTTCATAATCCTTGTTGATATCCATTAACTCTATAATATTTATTCTTTTAATTTCCTCTCCAATTTATGGCTATATTTTCTAGTTGAATTTCTAATCATGTACTTCTTAGATAGTACATTTTTGGAATCATAAAATTCTAGCTTCTATAGGATGAAATCTATAATGACCTATATGCATTGAAATTTGAGGGTAACCTTGTTGTGAACATATTTTTGTAAATATGTTGAGTGGGCATGGGATTCAAAAATATCAATTTTTAATGATTAAACTATTATAATTTGATTACTAATGGATTCTATCTTTAATGTGCCTCTGATCTCAAATATTGAGGTTTTATCATCATGTTTCCCTTTCATTTTTCAACATCATTTCAAAAATCTTTCTTTACATATTTCTAGAATTGAAGGTATTAGTCCACATCATACTCTTTATGCTAAATCTATTGCCCTATGTTATCATATTTTCGTATGTTCTCTTTCATCCTTGTACGTACTTCATACTAAAATATATTTGAAAATATGGAATCTACACTCTAAGGGATAATTTTTCCTTATATTTATAGTTTTTTTAAATTACTATGCTATGGTTATGGATGTAACAATAGATAAAAATGAAATAAAACTCACAAACCACAATGAGCACACGATATGATCTAACAAAACCTTATGGGAGAAAACCTAGTTGTAAGGTGAAGTTAAACTGCTCTCTCTTTCCCTAAATAGAGATGGATGCAAGTACAATAAAGTGAGACTTGTGGACTATGGACTAATACAATAAACAAATCCTTTATGTTTTCTCTCTCCTTATACACTCTCAACTACTCTACTCAACTATGGAACAAAATGCACTCGAATAGAATGAAACTCGTTTTCCTCCTAGTGGCCTGGTTATAACATGGGATGCCTTAAGGGTAGAGATATTGTTTGACAAGATTAGGTATATGCAACTACAAGTATAGGAGTTGATGCAGAAGGAACAAGAAAACTGCAATGCCAAGAATGATAAACATATAATAGCTAAGTCATTCAAAGTGGGAGACAAAATATTATTAGAACTGAGAAAAGAGAGGTTATACAGTCCTACTAAGTAAATCAAGGATCTACAATATTGTCCCTTTAAGATACTATAAAAGGTTGGAGATAACACCTATTACCACTCAGATTGGGACCCTTGACACTTGCTTATTACCACTCCTCCTTTGCCAGATTTTATGCATGAAATGACAGTTTTAGTGACCTTGAAACCCTAATGACCTAATGGAGACACTGAACTGAATGAAATCATGATGGTGATGACTGAAATGATGATGATAGTCTCTTAATGATGATACACTTAGCTGAGTGATGAAAGTGACTGGCATGTGAAATTCTTGAGACAGTACAAACAACCCTAGACACATTAACCAGTGACCAAAGTTTTTGAATGGAAGACCTAGTGAAATGACAAAAACTTGACCTTAAACTCTAATGGACATTCTGAAAGAGAATATTTGATCACTGATGGAAGGAAAAATTGACTGACATTAACAGTGGCAATATCAAAAATATGTTTCAAATGTGGGCTTACTAGTAGAAGTGTGGACTTCCCTATTATAAGAGTGTGTATATACCATATTTCACCACATGTCTTTGGAATCTTATTATTATAATCCCTCCAAATTCACACCAAAGTCTTATTAACTATTTCTATTTTCCCATCTATCTGTAGATGGAATTTTGTAGACCTCTTCAACCTCGTGCCCATATTCCCCCATAATGTAGACCAAAATACACAAACAAATATTGTTTCCCTATATGAAACAATGATCCTTGGTATCCCAAAGTGCATCTAGACCTGTCTAAAGTACAAATTCATTGCTTCTTTTATACTTATGATATTTTTATGCAATACTTCTATATAGATATTCATACAGAAATTGGAAGCAACGGTTGCCGAGCAGTGGCCCTAAGAATCCGATGGCACCAAGGCGGCAGTTTGTAACCATTTTCGGGTTGAAGGAAGTGTTGATAGAAACACTCTGGTTGGAGTAGATGGTATAACTATTGTCCTGGAAAGCAGGCTCCCCTTTCATTTTAGTTGAATATAAGATAATAATGTGTTGATATAAAGATGTTCTGGGTATAAAGAGAAGCCAAAGTTGAGGTAGTAGAAGGTTCTGAAATCCTCGAGTGCATGAGTGATACAAGACTTCGAAGGTGAGCGAGATTTATAACTAAACCCTTTAGCATGACCATCTTGCACAAAAGTTCATGTTTCTGTTTATGTTTAACATGGTTATTTGTTTTTAAGTGGAAGATTGGACACCACCAGCTTGTCCAAAAGGGTGTCTTTCTCTGCTTTCAGCTTTCTGAGGTCTCTTTCAAGCTCTATCACCTCTTCTGTTAGAGAGGTGTGTTCCTCCTGTAGCATCAAGTGATCATGCCTCAGAGCTCGACACTAGTCCTCTAATTTTGTGAGTGCGAAACATTTTGGATAACCACTTGACAGAGAACTGGAGTTGTCATATTTCTCCTCAGAATTCCCACTCTCCTCCCAAGTCGTGAAATGGTTTGTTGTTAGTGAAAGCACTGTTGATTTGTGGATTCGCAGTGTTAGTGAAAGCGTTATCGAATTTGTTATCAAGTCGAAGTTGTGTGAATTTATGGTTGGCTACACTATTGGAATTTCCCTTGCAACACTCCATGCACCTGGACTCACTCATCTCAACCATCCTCGTGGCGTGACTTCCATTACTCTACCACTGCCACTCCTCCTGAAACAGAACCCATTCCACTCCTCCCATTCGACTGGTTCTTGTATCCTCTCATGCATTTTTCTAGAGAATGGTCTCACCACACAATCGACCTACTCTCCTCACAGTCGGCTTGCACTGTTGGCCTTGGCTATGATCCACTATGGTATACGATAATTCATGAATGCATAATCAACCTAACCATTCCTAATAAGCTATCATAATATCCTTCGTTGGAGTTTTGTTTCCCATGCACTTACCCCATGATTGGATTATCACGCTCCATATGTAGCTATTTTCGTGCATGGTTCATGTGTGTCATGGTATATGCATTGGAAATAATCCCATTAAAAGTATGGTGACATCGTAGTGGAACCTTCTCTTGCTGGAAGTTAATGGACTGTTAGTCATTCAAAGGAGTCTTCAATCAATAATGGGATTATCCTTCTCTTCAATGGATTACCCTCCTATCATTAGGTACATTTAATTTTGAAAAATATTGCATTGCTAACTATCTGCTTTTACAATTACATTTATGATCATTTATTGACTTGAATTGTTTGATTAATGACAAAAATTCATGGATTATTGGAGTTATTGGGAACTCTAATCATGTCCAATACTATCAGCACAGTCAAAATTAACAAAACCACTCTTTTTGACATTCAAACATGTCTCCAACATACACATGAAATGTTATAATTTTGGGAGCTTGAATCTCAACTTCAGCAAGAAGAATCACAGCAATGGAGTCATCATTATGAACCTGTTTTTTTTAGAACATTGAAACAAACTCCCATAAACAACAAGTAAATAATGTTACAATTGATTCAGATCCAATGCCCAATGACGTAGAAGAGTTACATGTAGATGCAGAAGTTCAATATACACTTCCCAAGCCCATCATCAGACCTTGGGAAGAGCTTGTCCACAACAAACATAGAACTGGTCTTGGATATGAAAAGGATGTGTCCTCTCATATTCCAGATTACTCAAAGCCCATCAAATTTCAGAGTGCTGGATTTCTTCATGGCATTTCACCTTCACCTATTCCAGATTTTGCTCCACATTTGCACCTAAAAGTTGTTAAATTCCAACACTGTGACCGAGTTGGCCATATGAAAGATCATTGTTTTGATCTTCATCCATGCAAGCATTGTGGTTAGAGTACTCATTCTTCACGTAGATGCTTTGAAAACAAATCTCCTACAAGAACAAGGATTCATCTTCGATGGATCGCTTCTTGGTAATGGGATTCAACAACCAAGAAGATATTTTGCTCATACAACGGGATTTGTTCTTGAATATTGAAAAGTCTTGCAGTTGAGATCTCTTCATCTTCTCACCTTGTATCTGACAGGGGGAAGTGATGGTCATCTACAAGTTTCAAAGCCACATCAAGCGAGCCTGAGCCACAACCTACCATACTAGATTCAGAGTTGTAACAAGAGACAAAGATGCCCCTAAGCAAGTCATTGGTTGGTGGTCAGCCTTAAACCATCTATGCAGGGTGAGACCTCCCTTTTCAGGCTGAGCTTCTCCCTCTTCAAATAATTGCGGACACTTCCTCTAGCAGAAGACTTCAACTTCTTGCCAGTTCTGGAAGAGTTCCAAGAATTGCATTAAGCATTCCAGAGTTGGTGCTCATCCTTAAACCACCACAGGTTGTAGACGTCCTTTTTCCAGGTTGAAGGTCTCCCTCTCAAAAGAATTAAGGACACCTCCTCTAGTAGAATATTTAAGCTTCTTGCCAAACTTATAAGAGTTTCAGGAATTGCACTAAGCGTTCCAATACTGGTGGTCATCCTTAAACCACCCTCTTAAACCAAAATTTCAAAGAACACATTCAACCTAGTTCTGCCATGCATTTTTGCACATTTTGTATTACAACTCTCTTCTTGGACTTATACATACCCCTTCAGATTAAGGGGGGGAATGTTGGACACCTAATGCTCTAAGGGTTATGGTGTGTAAGATAAACAGTTAAAGGGAGTCCAAGAGACCTTGGAATATGGAATCCAATGGTCACTCCCATGTATTATAAATATGTATCATTGTTAATACTACATGCATTCACACTTTACCTTATTTGGATGTCCACATTCCATGCGCGTCCGACAAACCCATTCTATAGATCGAAATCAACTATGTTGTCACCATCATGCACATGACTCTATCTTTTAAACTACTAAAAAAACTCCTTATGGCCTTGTAGTTTGTATATGCCTCCATATGCATCATGGGTGAAATGCTACACATGCATAAGAGTTCCCAAATTTGTGATATTTGATGTAGGTGGCCTTGAAAGAATGTCGACTAAATTATTTCTATCGCACTTCTTCTATTTGATCACTAAATGAAATTATCTAAAACCCTATCCACTTGTAATTCCTAGTCTGTTGTCGCTTACTTTCAGCCTACATGTATTATAGTGGCTAGTGATTTGTGTGAATTACTATCTCCTTTTCCATAATATATTGTTTCCACTTCTTCATAGCTTGCACCAGAACATAAAGCTCCCTATCGTAGGTAGGATAGTTGAGAAACACCACATGAAATCCTTCAAAATGGTATCATATAAGCCTTTCTCCTTGTGTCAAGGCCTCTACCATAACATACGCACTTGATCATTATCCACTTTGAGGGGTTATTATAATTTCAGAAATGATAGAACCAATTTTAATCTAATCTTCTTATTTAACTCTTGAAAGTCCCTATGCTAACCCTTTCTCCTCTAGAAACTCTTTCCACTCACTATTATGGTGTGGAGTGGTGCTAATAACACTACAAAAGAGGCTATGGATATCCTCAGGTATTGTGCTACCCCAGTGAAACTCTTGAGCTTAGAAATGTTAGTAAGCACTAGCCACTTCATGAAGATACCCACCTAGAAAGGATCTATCTTCATCTCTCCTCCACAAATATCATATGCTAAATACACCAAATATTGTTGTACAAACTCGCACTTCTTGAGATGTACCACAACCAATGCTTCTTCAATGTCTCTAGCACCTAAATAAAATGTGATACTTGCTCCTCCAAAGTAGAACATTATGCTAGTATGTAATCCAAATAAACAATTACAAATGAAACTATAAACTAGTTGTCTTCCCTCAGCCACATCAATACCAGCTTGATGGGTGGCCTTAGAGATGAATGTCTTCCATGAGTGGTCTTGGAGAGCTTGGGAGGAGGGATGGTACCAATACCACAAACATCCAAGGAAGAATATTTGTCAAGGAGTGAAGATTGCAGGAGTAAGAAGGATGTGAAGCATCTGATGCCTCAGTCGAAGGGACCGAAAGGGGAGGATAATGGAAGGATTGGGGCATTTTGGAGAAAATGGGAGGAGGAATGACCGGGGGACAGGTCGCTAGAGGCGATGCGCATGCAAATGACATGATACACTGAGTCGTAGAGGATTACATAAAAGATGCAGAAAGAGAGAGAGAGATGAAACAAAAGAATAGGAGGGAGGGTTATTCGATGAGGGCGTTGTAGTGGCCGCCGCACGAGACCTAGTAAGACAAGATGAGGGAGGGCGAATCAGAGCAGTCACTTGCCTTTTCTCTCAAACCTTTGCCTTAGTTTGATATCCAGGGGCTCTAGGCATTTTATTTTCCTGTGAACCCGACTTGTCTGCCAATCCAATGTTATCAGGTGCATTTTCCTAGGAGGAGGTTGATAGAACCAATGGACATTCCTTGTAAAAATGAACCACCTTGTGACATCGTCTACATATGAAGGGCACTCCTTCATAGTCAAGTATCTGGATACGAGTAAAATGCATCCAAAGTAATGTGATTTTCTCCTCAAAGCTCTCTCGAGTGTCTAGATGGACCAGAATATGAGCTAGCGACATGTTGCTTGAGACAATATGAGATTTGTCGCAATCTAGATAGGCACCAAGAGCGTTGCCAATGCGAGTGAATATGTCTTCAGACCAGAAATGTAGTGAAAGACCTAGTAAGCAAACCCAGATGGGTCCAACTCCTAATTGCTCCCACTCTAGATCAAACATGGGACTCCACCTCTTGAGCAGGACATGAGCTAGTTCAATGTGCCAATATTTCGAGAGCACCCACGAAGTATAATCCACTCGCAGGAACCGGAGAGCGAACCACCCATGCGAGAGGGTAGTGATTGATGGAAATTCTGTAAGTATCTACCCCCATATTTCATTTATCTATTGTCATAATCACGTTGTGGAGTATGTGCAACTGCAAAATCTTCCGACCAAAACCCTATATGTAGTATCAATAACATCCTCCATCTGTAGCCCTTCTCCAAATCTAAGGGAGATGCCTTTGTTCCTAGCTTTAACACACTTGGATTTCTTCACAGACTTGGAGGACTTGTCTGCCTAAGGAGCGGAAGAGGGTTCGAGGGGGTATCCTGAACATCATCAGCCCTAGGATCAAGGCTACAATCAGACGAGTTGATTGGAGGGTCTTCGAAGAAACTAGATGAGAGGGGAGCAGAGATTTGATGGGAAGGGGGAGCTGGATGAGAAATTGGAGGTTCGATAGGGGGAACCAAGGGAGGGTGACCTAGCTCCGATAGAGAGAAGTCAGGGATACCGATAGAAGGGAATGTAGAAGTATTGCCAATCAGATAAGAGGGAGTAATGGAGTCCAAATAAGTAACTAGGAAGTGTAGGGATGTCGAAGAAGGGGGAGGATAATCAGTCTTCGGCCAAGGAATCGATTCCGCGGGTGAGGAGTAGGCTAGTCGCGAGGAGCTAGGGCAATTAGGGTATATTGGCGAGCTGGCCCTAAGGTAACCATCATGTGTAGTCGGAAGAGCAGAAAGTGACGCATCGAGCAAGGGAGAGGGTGAAGTTGTCCAGATGGGCATAGAAACATATGGGTCATCTGTATAGTCTACCAACTCCTCCATACCTGCCGACAGACAGAGATGGGCAAATGAGGATCGATACCAAACCTAAAGCCAAGTGCCATAAGGTGCTAAAGAGAGAGTGCAGTTGAGTCCCTGAGTTTCTTGCGGTGCGAGGAAGATGCATGAGGTCAAAGACCCCTTTGGCAGTTGCGAGCGTTGAAAAACCTAGCCAAATTCAGTGTCATTGCAGAGGGAGAGAAAATGCACATGTGGGACAAGGTAATTATTATTATTATTATCCAATTTTAAGGTCATACATTGGTGTATAAGACCCCCTTGTTTGTGGGACAAGGGACCCTCCACGCAGAGATTTGACTATTAATTCTACAAAGACATACATACTCTACCCTCCTTTGGTTTTGAACCTGTGACCTCTTAGGAGGAAACACATACTCTTAACCATTAGACCCACTATAATGTACTGGGATAAAATATATTATTAATATTCATGATGATAAAATTAATTAAATATGTGAAATATGTATTGAAGTTTCTTTTATGATTGAAGTATGTAAAAATTCTCTTACATGGGTAAATTTGTATCCCTATGTCTACATAGATTTATGATTTGTGACCTTAGTATAATGTTGCATTTTTCTTTTCCTAATTAATGTGAATTAGACATTTAAGCTTTCAAAATTATCTAGTGGCCACATCAGCCGTTAGCTAGCATGACTAGATAGTTTTGAATGAGTGGCCTTTATATCACTGATTTCCTTAACAAAACACTATGTCAGAGTCTATTCTAAACTTTGTGGACATAATATTGGAGGGGATACTTGGAGTGAAATCCTCTCACTCGAAAGTGTTAGAGTGAGGATAACAAGAAGAGCTGCAGATCTTTATTTTCTCAAAATCTCCCTCATGAGTATTTATTATTTCCAATCTGCTCTTCTTTTATCATCATTCTCAAACCCTGATGATGGATCCCATTTGGGATTTGAAACGTTGGTGTAAAAATGCTCTTACTGTGGATTCTCCGGTCAAAGATCCAAAATCTTATCCCTGTACGGAGGGGATACTTGGAGTGAAATCCTCTCACTCGAAAGTGTTAGAGTGAGGATAACAAGAAGAGCTGCAGATCTTTATTTTCTCAAAATCTCCCTCATGAGTATTTATTATTTCCAATCTGCTCTTCTTTTATCATCATTCTCAAACCCTGATGATGGATCCCATTTGGGATTTGAAACGTTGGTGTAAAAATGCTCTTACTGTGGATTCTCCGGTCAAAGATCCAAAATCTTATCCCTGTACGGAGGGGATACTTGGAGTGAAATCCTCTCACTCGAAAGTGTTAGAGTGAGGATAACAAGAAGAGCTGCAGATCTTTATTTTCTCAAAATCTCCCTCATGAGTATTTATTATTTCCAATCTGCTCTTCTTTTATCATCATTCTCAAACCCTGATGATGGATCCCATTTGGGATTTGAAACGTTGGTGTAAAAATGCTCTTACTGTGGATTCTCCGGTCAAAGATTCAAAAAGTACAAACCACAGATCTCTTAAATCCAAAATCTTATCCCTGTACGGAGGGGATACTTGGAGTGAAATCCTCTCACTCGAAAGTGTTAGAGTGAGGATAACAAGAAGAGCTGCAGATCTTTATTTTCTCAAAATCTCCCTCATGAGTATTTATTATTTCCAATCTGCTCTTCTTTTATCATCATTCTCAAACCCTGATGATGGATCCCATTTGGGATTTGAAACGTTGGTGTAAAAATGCTCTTACTGTGGATTCTCCGGTCAAAGATTCAAAAAGTACAAACCACAGATCTCTTAAATCCAAAATCTTATCCCTGTACGGAGGGGATACTTGGAGTGAAATCCTCTCACTCGAAAGTGTTAGAGTGAGGATAACAAGAAGAGTTGCAGATCTTTATTTTCTCAAAATCTCCCTCATGAGTATTTATTATTTCCAATCTGCTCTTCTTTTATCATCATTCTCAAACCCTGATGATGGATCCCATTTGGGATTTGAAACGTTGGTGTAAAAATTCTCTTACTGTGGATTCTCCGGTCAAAGATTCAAAAAGTACAAACCACAGATCTCTTAAATCCAAAATCTTATCCCTGTACGAAGGGGATACTTGGAGTGAAATCCTCTCACTCGAAAGTGTTAGAGTGAGGATAACAAGAAGAGCTGCAGATCTTTATTTTCTCAAAATCTCCCTCATGAGTATTTATTATTTCCAATCTGCTCTTCTTTTATCATCATTCTCAAACCCTGATGATGGATCCCATTTGGGATTTGAAACGTTGGTGTAAAAATGCTCTTACTGTGGATTCTCCGGTCAAAGATTCAAAAAGTACAAACCACAGATCTCTTAAATCCAAAATCTTATCCCTGTACGGAGGGGATACTTGGAGTGAAATCCTCTCACTCGAAAGTGTTAGAGTGAGGATAACAAGAAGAGCTGCAGATCTTTATTTTCTCAAAATCTCCCTCATGAGTATTTATTATTTCCAATCTGCTCTTCTTTTATCATCATTCTCAAACCCTGATGATGGATCCCATTTGGGATTTGAAACGTTGGTGTAAAAATGCTCTTACTGTGGATTCTCCGGTCAAAGATTCAAAAAGTACAAACCACAGATCTCTTAAATCCAAAATCTTATCCCTGTACGGAGGGGATACTTGGAGTGAAATCCTCTCACTCGAAAGTGTTAGAGTGAGGATAACAAGAAGAGCTGCAGATCTTTATTTTCTCAAAATCTCCCTCATGAGTATTTATTATTTCCAATCTGCTCTTCTTTTATCATCATTCTCAAACCCTGATGATGGATCCCATTTGGGATTTGAAACGTTGGTGTAAAAATGCTCTTACTGTGGATTCTCCAGTCAAAGATTCAAAAAGTACAAACCACAGATCTCTTAAATCCAAAATCTTATCCCTGTACGGAGGGGATACTTGGAGTGAAATCCTCTCACTCGAAAGTGTTAGAGTGAGGATAACAAGAAGAGCTGCAGATCTTTATTTTCTCAAAATCTCCCTCATGAGTATTTATTATTTCCAATCTACTCTTCTTTTATCATCATTCTCAAACCCTGATGATGGATCCCATTTGGGATTTGAAACGTTGGTGTAAAAATGCTCTTACTGTGGATTCTCCGGTCAAAGATTCAAAAAGTACAAACCACAGATCTCTTAAATCCAAAATCTTATCCATGTACGGAGGGGATACTTGGAGTGAAATCCTCTCACTCGAAAGTGTTAGAGTGAGGATAACAAGAAGAGCTGCAAATCTTTATTTTCTCAAAATCTCCCTCATGAGTATTTATTATTTCCAATCTGCTCTTCTTTTATCATCATTCCCAAACCCTGATGATGGATCCCATTTGGGATTTGAAACGTTGGTGTAAAAATGCTCTTACTGTGGATTCTCCGGTCAAAGATTCAAAAAGTACAAACCACAGATCTCTTAAATCCAAAATCTTATCCCTGTACGGAGGGGATACTTGGAGTGAAATCCTCTCACTCGAAAGTGTTAGAGTGAGGATAACAAGAAGAGCTGCAGATATTTATTTTCTCAAAATCTCCCTCATGAGTATTTATTATTTCCAATCTGCTCTTCTTTTATCATCATTCTCAAACCCTGATGATGGATCCCATTTGGAATTTGAAACGTTGGTGTAAAAATGCTCTTACTGTGGATTCTCCGGTCAAAGATTCAAAAAGTACAAACCACAGATCTCTTAAATCCAAAATCTTATCCCTGTACGGAGGGGATACTTGGAGTGAAATCCTCTCACTCGAAAGTGTTAGAGTGAGGATAACAAGAAGAGCTGCAGATCTTTATTTTCTCAAAATCTCCCTCATGAGTATTTATTATTTCCAATTTGCTCTTCTTTTATCATCATTCTCAAACCCTGATGATGGATCCCATTTGGGATTTGAAACGTTGATGTAAAAATGCTCTTACTGTGGATTCTCCGGTCAAAGATTCAAAATGTTATTAAGTATATTTTAACAAAATTAATTATTCCTAATTACAATGAACAAAAAATTATAATGTAAATATCATAATTAAAAATGATACACAGAAATCAACCATGTTAAATTATTATAAAAAATATTAAATTAGGGTTACTATAATAAAGCAAATATAATCAAACACACTTAATCAATTAAAAAATTAACAATATCAAAATTATTTTATTATTTTAAATTAGCATTACGTTTTTTTCCCATGGAAAAAAGTTGTAATTTCTATTAATATATAAGAAATTACTTTTTGTAGATGCCGAGGCATATGCATATGGAGGCAAGACTGCCTGTCAAGATACATGAGACTGTCCAGATAAAAATATAAAAGCTTATCCGCTATTACTCCACGCAGGGAGTCTGATATCAACTATATTATGTCTAAGCTTCCCTCAACAGATAGAGAGAAAAAAGTCCAAAATTGTATCATCTCTGCGCAGAGAGAGATAAACTATGTACCAAAACCAAAACTGTATGTGCAAAGTCATATATACGAACCACTAAAGTAGATATGAGAAAACATAATTTATACAATGAGATCAGAAAGTATTGGGCTTATAGCCCAATTTGACCAAGTTCTACAAAAGGTCTGTGGTAGTATTGATGGTAGAAACCATCAATTTGCTCCTGTATCAGCAAGTCATTGCCCTGTATGTGCTCTGCCTCTTTTGAAAGTTGATTTGCCTCCATGTTTTGTTCCCTGTAAATATGTTGACAGACAAAGGAGTCAAATGAGGATATCAATCTTTGAGCTTCGCCTAGAATATGCCGCAAAGTAAATGCATTACAATGAGATGCATTGTTAAGCTAGTTACAAACGATTTTGGAATCACCAAACAACTATAGATGACTGCAATGTTGTTCTAAGGCAAAGTGTATGAGATGTTTTGTTGTACTGAGTTCAGCAAAATTGTTAGTACCCCTGCCTAGATTAATTTGGATTTTGAAACAGTGGGTATCATTCAGGAAAAGAATGGCTCCTCTGCCACATCCTGCCTCCTGTGTAGAACCATCAAAATATGCCCACAGTTTAGATTTATCTATGATTTCAGGTATGATGGTACGAGGAGGGGTGGTGTTATCGTCTTCGGGAAGGAGATCAAAGTCAGCGATGGTATGAAGCAGTATAGAAGGCCAATGGGGGTCTTTGAGGTTGAATATGGAGTGGTTTCTAGCAATCCATATAGCCCAGCAGGCTAGTAGGGGCATGTTCCTGGCTTTTCCCTTATGGAATTGGCACCAAGAACTCCAAGCATCCAGAATGTTGTGACCGTGCCAGGCTTTTAGGGATGGGTAGTGTGCAGTGATGCAGTTCCAATACTCTTTAGAGGATGGGCAACTTAAGAAGAGGTGTTCAGTACTTTCTTCATCAAGTCGACAAAGATGACACCGAAAAGGGCCATGAAAGGATCTTTTCATCAGATTGGCACCTGTAGGAATCTTTTCAAACAGTATGTTCCACAGTAATAGGTGGGTACGAGGGGCAGCCTTGAGCTTCCAAAGTAATCTCCAGCTCGGGTTGATGGTCTGAGGTTTATAGGGTTCCATGAGCCTGATGTATCCTTCTTTAGGGGAGTATGTTCCGTGCTTCGCGAATGCCCATATAACCTCGTCCGGTTCATCTGTCAGGCGGATATGTGCCTGAGTGAGAGCTTCAGTGTATTGCTGCCAGTCAAGTCGCCATTGCTCGGGGATGTCCAAGTCATGAGCCGATTTCCAAGCCTGCTGAAGAAAGGTAGAATTATTTCGATCTCCTATGTGTTTAATGTGGATAATGCCCCTGCTGTTTAGGAACCTGATCAAGTCAGCTGGAAATTTGTGTGCATTACCACAACCCACCCATGGATCCGTGCCTATACGAACTGCATTTCCTTCATTAATTCTCCACGTGATGCCTTGTCGCAGAAGAGGTAGTGCATTCATCATCGCCTTCCAAATGTTGGAGATGTTGTTGTTTGTGTGATGTATCTGTCTAAACCAATCCATCAGGTTCATGGGCCAGATGTATTTTTCTTGTGCAACCCGAGACCAGAGACTGTTGGTGGTGATGAGTTGCCAGCCAAGTTTTGCTGCCAGAGCTTTCGAGAACAGATCAAGCCTTTTGATTCCCCATCCTCCCCATCGTTTTGGTATTGAAATTCTGTCCCATTTGACCCAAGCAAAGATTTTCCCCATTTGGTTACCCTTCCATAAAAATCTACAACATATACTTTGGAGTATGTTCAGAATGCCTTTCGGTATCCATGCTAGAGTCATCCAGAAAACAGGTGTGGCCTCGATTACCGCCTTTATGAGTACTAATCTACCAGCACGGGAAAGATATTTGTGGTACTAGATCTGTAAGAGTTTTTCCACTTTCGCAATTAACCACGTCCAGTCTGCAATCCTATATCCAAGGGGCTTAAGCCGGAAGCCTAGGTATTTAAGCCCGTCTTCCAAATTTAGAGCGGTGAAGGGGAATCGTTGGGTAGTGTATATGGTCTCATGCTGAGAGCATCCAAAGATGGTAATTGTGGATTTTCCTTCATTAACTATCATCCTGGTTGCCTGCTGAAAGAGTTTGAATATATTTTGTAAGACCGAGGAGTCTCCAATGCTGCCATTTAAGAAAATAAGAATGTCATCAACAAACAATAGATGGGTCAGATATAAATTCTCCGAAATCTTGATACCAACCAGCTGATTTCTGTTGTGGGCAGCAATGATGGATCTACTTAAACCTTCCATTATAAGTAAAAATAGGAGAGGGGAGAGAGGGCATCCCTGCCTGAGTCCTCTCTTGGATAGGAAGAAAGGTGTGGCTTCCCCATTTAGTAAGACACTGTAAGATACATCCTTGATGCAGCTCATGATCCATTTGATGTATGCATAGGGGAACCCCAGATGAGTCAATAATAATCTGATATAGAGCCAATTTTCTCTATCAAATGCCTTCGAGAGGTCCACTTTCAAGATCATGCCTTTCTGCTTCTTCGTCTGCAAAGTGTGAAGAAGTTCCTGAGCAGTGGCAATCGCCTCATGTATCTGTCGATGCTGTAGAAAAGCAAATTGCTCAGAAGATATATGTCTAGACAGGATTGGCTTCAGGCGATTTGCGATGATCTTTGCAATAATCTTGTACAGACAGTTACAAAGGGAGATGGGTCTGAAATCATTGAAGGAGGAAGGGGAATCAGATTTCGGAATGAGGGCAATGAAGGTGGATTTGATGGCCGAGGAAATATTGCCACTTCTTCTACAGTCCTCCACAATCTTGAGTAAATCATCCCCCAGGATATCAAAGAATGCAATATAGAATTCGATGGTCCACCCGTCAGGTCCAGGGCTCTTATCTTTCTTGAACCATTTTATAGTAGCTTCAAGTTCTTCCTTCGTCACTTCCATCATCAGGTTCTCCGAGTCTTCCTGTTGCACAAACCTGGGGAAAAGTTCTGCAACCCACATAATTTCCAAAATATTCACTTCTCTAGGCGCCTTGTAGATGGTCTTGAAGTGCTCATTGGCTAATCTAGCCAAATCCTGCTGAGTTGATACCACTTGGCCTATTCATTTTGAAGTTCCCAGATAGTATTAATGGCTTTCCTTCCATTGGAAAATTTATGATAGAACTTAGTGTTGTTATCACCTTCAGTGAGCCAGATTGCCCTGCTTCTGAGATGCCAGCTCTCCTCTCTTTCCTTCAGGATTTGGGAACGCTTTGAGACTAGGGAAGTGTATAGGTCCTTGTTTGCCTGTGATAAGAAGGTACCATTAGATGAGTCCTCATATAAGGCTATGGCTCGTTCTGCTTCCTTCAAAATATTATCATCGTTTATCCGTTTCTGGTGTGCCCAATTTCTAGAGATCCTCTTAAGTTCTGTCAACTTCCTGATAAAACCAGCAGTATGATCCTCCCGTTCCAAGATAGGGTTGGTTTTCCAATATTCAGATACCAGTTGCAAATAGGAGGGATCCTTGAGCCAGGAGGCATTGAATTTGAAGGGGCTTTTAATCCTCTGAATGTTATCCGACAGTTCCAAAAATATAGGCCAATGGTCAGATATGCCGCCAGTACCAACCCACTGCCTAATGCGAGGATGAACGTTTAAGAAGGCTTCTTTGATAAGAAATCTGTCTAACCTCCTTGCAAGACTGTGATCGCCACTTCGGTTGTTAGTCCAAGTATACTGGATCCTGACTGAAGGAATGTCTACCCACTGATGCTCTTCGAGTAAGGTAGAGATAGTGTCGGAGAGGCTATCAACCTAGGCCGAGTGGCCCCAGGATTCACAGAATCCCAACGAGAAATTCAAATCTCCTCCTAGGATGATGTTGTCAGCCTGTAAGAGTTCAGAGTCGAGAAGGGACCTCCAAAATGTTTCCCTATCCACACATGGGCCATATACGTTCAAGATACGGATTTACTGAGAGGGGCATCCCCTAGATGATTTAAGGGAGGCCGAGGGAATCACAGGGTCCAGACCAATCACATCTAATCCCTTATCCTTCGATCTGGAGCAGAGAGGGTACCGAGGGGAATATAGGGGGAGAGAGGGGGGGATAGAAGGGAGGGAGGTTGAAATCAGGGAGGGGATGCTGGGGGTAGTGATGGGGGGGGAAGGGGGAGGGAGCAAATGAGGGAGGAGGGAGGGATAAAGCCCAGGGATCTTGGGTGAGTCGAAGGGTCCGAGGGCGGAAGAATAGGGGGGGAGGTACCCATGCAAGTATGAGATGCATAAACTTTAGATAAGCCAGATACAGGAGGAGAGAGAGGGGAAGCAGGGAATAACATACCCGCTGTCATGATAATCTCCTTTGCTGGACCAGAGCTTGTTGGAGGAGGAGGCGAGGTAGGAATGGAATCCGCTGGTCGCTTGTCAGATGCCACTTTGTCAGGAGATCTCCGAGGTTCCCCTGCATTTTTTGGTACAGTGTCTTCCTCGCGCTGAGTAGGGCTTCCTCCGTCTGCTCAGTCTCCAGTCTCTGATCAATGCCCCTGTTCTTTTGCAAGAGTGGGCAGTCCTTATACAAGTGCCCTACTTTGTGGCATCTGCGGCAGCGATACGGGATGCCTTCGTAGTTGATAATCTGCTTGCGGGATGTGTCCCTCCACTGTATAGTGATGTATTCCTGAATCCCTCCTCTTGTGTCAAGATTAATAAGGATGCGAGCATATGCCATCATACCCGTGAGAAGATAGGACTTGTCGTATTCCATGTAGGTGCCAATAGCATTGCCGATCCGTCTGAATATGTCTTCAGACCAGTATTGTAATGGGAGACCCGGGAGCCGAATCCACACTGGTCCTATACCAATCTGTTCAGTCTCCGGGTCGAAGAGTGGCATCCAGCATTTCAGAAGAACCGGGGCATGCTCAAAGTGCCAGTAGGAGGATAAGACCCAATTTGTGTGGTCGGCACGAGCGAATCTCAAAGTGAACCATCCCCTCACAAAAGTCTGCACGAAGGGGATGTCAACCAGATGGTGACCCCAAACCTCTGTTGCCCAGGCCTTCAGGCGGGCAGCCGTGTAGTTCTGGCCCCTGATGCGACCGACCAAGACTCTGTCAGCGAAATCCATAGTTTCTCCCCACTGAATGTCCTCTTCTAATCGCAGGAAAATGTCGTCCGCCTTTGATTTGTAGCACTTGTACTTCTTCTTGGTCCCTTGAGGGGGAGGCGGATGCTGTACCCGGCCCGGAGGAGGGTCCGAAGAAACAAGGGGAGGGCAAGGGTTTGACGAGGGGGGGGGAGGCTGTCAGCCGAATAAGGTAAAGTATCGGCAAGAGGCGGGACGACGGAAAAACAGCCAGAAGGAGGAGCAAATGAGGCCTGTAGGTTTAAACCGACAGTTCCCCCGGTCACCAGTGGAGGAATCCGGGTTTGTGAGCCTGTGGTAAGAGGGTCTAAACCAGGGTTAGGGTTTAGGCAGGCGGAAACGAAACCGAGGGATGACGGGGAGGCCGGGGGGGTAGATAAAGATGGCCAGGTAGGAGGGTCGTCCGGCAGGACCACAGGATGTGTCCGGGAGGGTTCTGCCAAAGAGTAGCCAGAGCTGAACAGTCCAACCGACGCGGGAAATGAGGAGTGCCAGATGGATACCCCCTCCAGCGGGTCTTCAGAATAGTCCACGGCATCAATATCCTCCATGTCGACAGTTGCTCCTTGGAATGGAGGGCACCTCGTAACTGCAGGAGAAAACGGAGAAGATACCAAAAACCTCGGACCGGACAGCCAGGATACAGGTGCAGACCGCGGATAGAGACGGTCAGTAATGGAACAGCGAATAAACCCCCGAGAAACTCGAACAGGTCAAAACCCCCGGTGGAGAGAAACCGCAGCAGGTAGTATGCAGTAACGGAGACACAAACAATAGAGACAGAGCAGGTTCAGCGGTCGTCCATGGTTAGCCGCAGAAAAATGAAAACCCTAACCGTAACCCTCTCGAGCAATCTCCATCTCTCCACCAGGGATCAACATCACTGTGAAGTCATTGTATGTCCAAAAATTAGCATTACTATATTAAATAGCAATATATAATCAACCAAATAATCGATGTATTAGTAAAATAAATAATACTTAAAAATAAAAATATAGTAAATGATATGTGTCCCTTGAGGATGAACCACAATTACTATGTAAAACGTTACTGAAATTTTTTATTGTAATAGATGTGGAAAATTTTGACCAAAATTGCTTTTCTAAAAAGTTTTCACTCTGAAATTTCCTTCTACTATATTCAAATTAAATAAATAACGAATAACAAAATTATCATATATATATATATATATATATATATATATATATGAAATTATTAATATAATTTTTTTTAAACATTATACAACTTAAAAAATAGATAGCTGAGCTCAAGGAGCAAATAAATAATATGGAAATGCAACAATTAAATCCCAAAGCGGTCGTATCTCCATTTTAATTATTTGCTCATTGGGTATTTATACCCAAGTGATTTATTAAAAAAAAAACTTGATATAATAAAAATATATATATATATATATATATATTCTCTTTTTTTTCACTTGTGGTTCACTGATAACCATGGTCACTGGTTACATCCACTTGAATAATATCTCGGATGGACCCCACCCAAAGGGGATCAACACCTCTCGGCCATATTTACTTGGCTTGACCCCAAGAGTTTTCGGGAATTGACCTTATGACCTTCGATTGGCAAGGCACTGATTTGACCTATTAAACCACTACTTGAGGTTTATATATATATATAATTGAAATTTATTATATTTTTATTATCATTATTTTGTTAAATATGATTTTTTTTATTATAATTTTTTTTAATTTTTATTTTGACTATATAAAATATAAAATTAAACCATAAAAATTTAAAAATAAATAACATAATATAAATATTAAAAGATTTGATCCAATAATAATAATTAAAAACAGCTATCGATAAAGATGAATTATTATGGGATTAAAAAATCCAATGCTGTCACTGCTTATGAAAAAATAAGAGTAATTTACTAATAGGTTGCTTTTTCTGCGCAAAAAACTGTACGTTACCCTTCACTCGGCGCGCTTCCATACCTTCTTCAGGTTTGACCTTCTGAACTGTGCCCCTCCATTCACCCAGATTACCATGCGCCTTGTCTTTGTCTTTTGTGTACGTCCAGAAATATGCACTGAGTATTTGATATTGCGTCAAATAACAACTTCAAATTTCCCATTTAATTAATTAATAATTGCTCTGAATTTTATATTGCATTAAATTAAGTTGTTTATTCGTGTAGTTTAAATAAGTTATTTATTTGTGTAGTTTAGTATGTTAGATATGCTGTAATGTAATATTTTGATTTTGATTTGATTAAAATAATATAAATAAAAATATATAGGTAAAATAAAAAATATAATTTAATTTATTTGTGTAGTTTAGTATGTTAGATAAGCTGTAAAGTAATATTTTGATTTTGATTTAACTAAAATGATATAAAATAAAAATAAATAGGTAAAATAAAAAAATATAATTTATAGATATTCTAATATGTTGAGTTAAAATAAAATAAAATAAAATAAATAATTAAATAATTATAATTAAATATAATTAATAAAACTATTTTATTTAATTTTAATTCTTTATTTATCAAGTATCCGAAAAATCAAAATTTTTGAGGTGCAAGTGCTTTTTAGAATGAAAAAGAAAATAGGTTGAGATGCAAATCTTTTTTAAATGAAAAGAGAATTCATCCCTTATATTTGGTAAATCCATAGTTAAAAAAATCTAAGCTATAATTTTAAACCAATATTATAACTATTATATGGTAGTTTATGATGATGGTGATGATGATGGTGGTGGTTAACGTCCACTGAGACCAAATTGGTCTATGGGACCTATAATTTTCTTAGTTTTTAATTGTCTGGCTCCTCGTCTTTCTTGGCGAGATTGGTGTTGTAGCTTTCTTTTTTTTCTCTACGATCTTCCAACTTCCTTTATCTTGCATCTCCTTCATCTCTTCTGGTTCTTGGAACATTGGTGTTCTAGCTTCGCGATCTATTGTGTTTGTCCTTTTGAAGATAGTCGGAGAAGAATTTTGTTCTAGGAGATCTGCTTTGCTCTTAAATGAAGATTTATTTTGTGCAGTATTCGAATCCTCATAACTGTTGATGCTTGAGGTGTTGTCGAGTTCTGTAATATATCCACCGTAAATCTACATAGCAGTAAAAAAAAATTTAAAACAAACTTTAACCACGTCACGATTATCATGGGTGAAATAGCTCATCTTATCTGTGCAAATAGGACATATTCTGTGGTGCCAGGGCATTATCTGCCAAATTTATTGCAGGTTGCACTGTTTCAATACACCTGGCTCTGGGCATTTACTCCTGCCGGCTCTGTCACGTGATGGAGGTAAGGTTTTGGTATCCTCTACTTCCGCGCCCTCAGGCGTCTCCCCGCATTGACGGTGGGAAGAGGGAATGCCCATCCGAGGGCGGAGCTATCTCGGTGTGCACCTTACTCAATGAAACATTTCATCGATGGTTCCAAAGACACTTCCCTTCGGCCCTGCTACAGTTCCCTCCTCCCTTGGGCACCGAACACGTACCAAAACTTCTCTGGTTGGTGTAGGGTCATGGATTCTCATGCCTGCTACTGATTCGGAGCGATTTGGACTGAGTCTTTTACAACGACTACATTGCGGTAAGGGCTTATTGTCCTGTCTATAAGGTTTTTTGTTGTTTTCCTATACCCTTTGCCATATTCAATTGTGTTATGATCAATCTGAAGTTTCTAACTTACTTGCGGCGTGTTTTTTGTTGTCTATGACGAGATATGAGGGTCTCTCCCCATAGCACGATATGCACAGGCGTGGGCGAGGCTGCCTGGCTTCAGGGTCTTGCCTTCTCAGAGCTGCGGCGAACAGGTGAGTTCATACCAATTTGCTTCCATATACTATTCTTTAACATAAGCGTTCTATTACAGGAAATGATGAATTAATCGCACTGAGTGTAGGGTTCTATTTATTTTATCCTTCCTGTGTTTATTGATGGATAGATTTGGCCCTCTGGCCCAGACCCCTTACAGATTCTCCTCTTGGTTACTGTACAGGGGTTTTGGCAGAGTTTAAGCCTGACAAATCTGCCCGGCTAACGCAAGGATTGGGAATCCTTCGCGTGATATGGCTATGAACAGTTAACTTTGTTTTCTTTGAATTTGGTGGGCCTTCAAGCTCGCTTAAGAATTCATTATGTAATTTAATTCCACAATTGTTAAACTATTCGGGTTGTACCCCTGAACTGTTATATTGTGACTTCCTACAGTTTTTTCCAAGGTTGTTTGAGCACTTTTTGTGTAATTATGCTTTCGTCCTTTAGTTAAGGGTCTGGGTCTTTATGACCCGGGTTCAGTCAGTTGAAGAGTTGAGCGCCTCCCTTGCGACACCTGTCTGTATGGTTTAATTACTCTTTTGCAATAGCCCTTGTTAGGGTTCATGAACTGTGGAGGAGTCATTTATAACCATGATAGTGTTTTCTTTCTGTTTTAGTTTTATTTGAATATATATACTACTTTTCACACTTCTCAGTTTACCTATTCGTTTCATCTTTCTTTTATACTGTATGATGCCTACCATATGACAATTTACAATTCTATGCCTTACCGTTTTATGTATTTGGGCAAAGGTTATTCGTCTAGCTTCTCACTACAAGGTTTATTGTTCACATGAGTTACAGGAGTACTACATGACCTCGTTCCAAGTCCACACTTATGAATAACCGCCCAGCTATGTTATATGATTGCGTTTATGCTTACAGTATCGACTTAAAGATTCTTTTACCTGCATGCTATAAGGAATGTTTAATTCTGTCTTGAAGTCGACATGCCCTCGCAGTTACGGCTTGTTCCTCAGGGTTTTCTTGAGATTGGTTATAATTTTGATTCTGTAAATGTTTCGGGTTCGAGTTTCCAGAAATGAGCTTTCTTGTTTTGTTATGTTTCACGGCTTATATAGGAATTGGACAGAGAACAGATAACTGTCAAATTCTCTATTGATTTATGAAATATAATCGTTTCCTTTGCAATGACATTTTAATTTCGAGGACCCTATAGTTATGATGAGTCTCTGCATTGACGGTTTTCCATTTTCTGTAATTCTTGAAAGGGTTTCCTAACGGTCCTCGCTCACATTTGGCTCCCTGAACTATATGTATTTTTTTTTAAAGAAGGAACAGGAAAAGAAAGACAGATATAAAATTATGCCCTCTCTGTTATACCCTCGCACAGTTTCCCGTCCAGTTCCTTGTAAGAATTCTTTCACCCTCCTTTCATAATATAACAGGAAAGAAGAAGACTAAGAATAACCCTATAAAATTACCAAATTAGTATCAATTCTAGGGATTGCTCCATACCTGAAGTTCTTCTAGTTGAAATTTCGTTTCTGGCAGTCTTCCGAAAAACAGGGTCTGGAGTTCCTTGGATAGAATGTCGTTTCCTAATAGTCACCTGAAACTAGGTCTATCGTCTGTCAAACCGCCCGACCACGAGATTCGTCCTTCAGGACCAGAATCTCCCCCCTTGCTTCTTGCCAGACCTCAGCCTTTCACAAGTTGCTCATACAACGAGCAGGGCTATCTGGTCATCACCAGACGCAGCCACCTCCTTTCTTCTTGGAGTCTCTTTTTTTTTCCTGCCTGTCACTACAGCACATAATTTTTCCTTCCTTCTCCCTTTTTCTGGAAACCCTCCAGTTAGGGAAGGTAGTTAGGGTTGCTTTCTCAGCAACCGTTTTTCCCACCTCAAGAGGACAACTTCCTCCCTGAGAATTTTACCTTTTTCAGGAAACATTTTTTACATTTCACAATCAACCAAAATTATATTTAACTTTTAATCAAATACTAATAACAAGTTTAGTTTATTTCTACCACAGTAAATCAAATATTTACATCGTTTTCCCGGGGCGTTACAAGTTCACTTTTTTGTTGTTGGGTGGGGCTTTCCCCCTGCTTGTCTTGAGAGTTGTTTCTTTCTTGCCCAACTTCTTGTGATTCAAAGTTTTCTCGAGAGTATTCTTCTTTGATGACAGTGTAGTGTTCTTTTTGTGCTCCTTCCCACCATGTAGATCTGTGGTGATTTTTTCTAGCAGAATTTTTCTGGGAGGCTTTTGGGAAATTTTTGGCTAGATGGCCTATCTCAAAGCAGGATCGACATCTGAAGAGGACACTTTCATAATTGAGTTTTTGGTTCCACACATGGCCTTTACTTGTTAGGAGTATTTCAGCTGGGAATCCAGTGCTGAAGTCAATTTCCACATAGATGCGTGCATAGGTGGTTCTGACACATTCCCCTATTTCTAGGCACCTGCAATAAAATTTCCCAATTGCATTTCCAATGGCTTTTAGCGAGGAGGAATTCCAGAGATGTAAGGGTAGTTTTGGCAATCTCACCCAAACTGGTGTTGAGGTTATGACTGTTGTTGAGGGATCGAATGATGAGTTCCATGGCTTCATGAATTGGCTTGAGTTTTCCCAAAACCAAGAGTCGGAATCTATAATATATTGTCTGCTTTCAGGGTTTTCAAAACGTACTATAAAGAAACCCCTAGCAAAGGGGTAGATATTAATTACATCAGAAATGACGGGCTTCCATACCTCCGAGATCCAACTGTGGAGAGCTGTCAGCCATGGCCAAAAACCATTGAATCCACAGATTATGGCACTTTCAGAAAACTTCAAAGCCTCATCTAGCTATAGGTATATAGTTCTTAAAAATAAAATAATTGTAGTTGAGTGTGCGAGAACATTGTTTATCTAGCTATTTATATTAAAAGATAAAATTTTAAGTTGGATATAGACAATTTATTAATATTAAATACAAGTAAATGATTTCGTTTGTTATATATCAAAAATTTATTTTTAAATATTTTATTGTTGATAGAGTTGAAATCTTCAGCATAATATAGAAAAACTACATAACACTGCTCAAAAAACACCACCTCCATTCAATCAATCAATTACACAACCAGAAGTAATTTTACAAATAATAATAATATTAAATTATATAAAATTGTATTAATTAAAACCTAACTAATGCAAAAACAAACTGATTAAACATATATATATATATATATCAAATATTAAAATTATATTTATTACTATATATTTATATTTAGTAGGGTTAATATAAATTTATCACGAAATGGTTAATTTTTATTATTATTTAAAAGAATAAGACTTTTTAATTTAAAATTGAGTAAAAATATTTTTAAATTAATAAATTTGTAAATATAAAAAAAATAAAAATAAATAAATAAATTATAATGTTACTCCAAATTCATTTAAAAATAAAAATTAAATTTTATCAAATTTAAATTTATAGTTTTTTAAAAGAAAATTTATAATTTTTATAAAAATATTTAATAAATATTAAGATGATGATGATAATGGTGGTTAACGTCCATTGAGACCAAACATTGGTCTATGAGACCTAAAGAAACAAATTATTTATTTTGATTTAAGATTTTATTTCTATGCTCAAAAATTGTATGTATCAATTGATATGAAAGTAATAAAAATTTATATATAATTTGGAAGAATGAAGATAGAGAATTTATCACTTTAATGTTAAAGATAGTTTTGGCCATTATAAAAAGGTATTTAAAATTATTCATAATCATTAATATAGTTAGAATAAATTAAATATGTTTTAAATGTAAAATTATTCCTAGTCATTAATATAGTTAGAACAAGTTAAGTATGTTTTAAATGTTCATATACTTAGAATAAATTAAGTACGTTTTAAATGTTCATGTGATAAAGTAAATTAAAAAAATAAAATCTTTTTTCATTAAAATTTATGATATAAAAGGTTTTTTACATCAACAAATTTGTATTTTATAAATTGATCTATTATTTGTTATATTATTATAATATGAGTTTTTTTTCTAAATATATTTAATTATTTCTCATATAAATTAATTATGAGTAATCACATCCAACATTATCTTATAATATAAATTATTTTATAATTTAAATAATTATAATAAAAAATTATTCATCAAAATTAATCCTATTGGATTAGGTTTTCAGAATCTACGTATTATGATAGGCTTTCCTATTTAGATTTTGAAAACCTAAACACACTGGAGTAGAATCAGTAAAAACTTTTAAGTGACAATTTTGATTTTAAGTGCATAAACAAAGATTCCCCGGGTAATTTTAGGGCTTCTGATGCACCGATCTCTCATTTCCAAAAGACTCCACCCAGGATATCTTGCGCTTAGAATTGCAAAATTTAAAACAAATATTTTAGGACTCGAATGTTAAAAGGCAGCGAAATCGTGAAGAGAAATTATTAAAATAACTTGAACAAAGGCACACTAAGGGATACCGCAATAACAGAACATGGGATTATTGAAGAGGTAGCTGCCCATTTGTTTCATTTTGGGATTTGCTGCAACTTCCGGCGGCTAAGTGATCGAAGAATGACTTAATAGGAACAAAATCCATAGAATTTGCATGGAGAAACCTTTGCAAGTTTGTGTTTTGGTGTCCGTTGTTGTGTGTTGTGTTTGCAGTTTTTATATGACTCTGCGCCAAAGATTACCAACCGTTTATATGACTCCGCGCCAAAGATTACCAACCGGTCCAGGTGGAGTTTTTGGTGTGTCCAGGTGGAGTTTTTGGTGTGTTTGTCTCTCGACAGAAAAGCCTGTTCGAATGGGAATCAGTTGCAAATACTTTGAAGTCATCTCTTTGGAACATTGAAAGTAAATCTTGAATTTAGAAGCCAAGGAATTTGGGGATCACAAATATATCTCAGAGATAAATAACAGTAGCAGTGCCAAATCAGTCCGTGATCAGGAAAGTTTCCGAAAATAAAGTTTTATTTTTTACACTCTATCACACAACATCGTCAAATCGAGACATTGTTCAGTTTGGTTATCCGTGAAAAACAAGTGGATAACTAAAAGCTCTTTGTCGGCTAGGAGGATATTAAGTGCATCTTGCCAGATTACAGTCTCGATGATGTCGTGGTAAGATTGAATTGTGTGGAATGCTTTGTGGTTTCAAATTTAGATAGAAACTCTTAACAATCATTAGGAAGAGGCACAGTGATAAATGTTATGCCACTCAACTCCATACATGCAAAGACTAAGTTTCTTATGAACAACAACCATGTAAAGTCTCCTTTGCAATCGCGAGTCATCATTTTGGACTAAAATGTCCTCTAAATAAATGTCTTTTGTCTTCTGTTGATTGGTTGGACTAAAACATCCACCAAGCCAATGTTTAGCTTTTGCTTTGATAGTGATTGGAACCCACCTTGCCTAGTCATCCTTATTAGTCTACAAAACTCTAAAAATGAACATATATTCTCTACTCTAGTAGCTTTACTCAAGTACACTCATGTCTACATTCTAAAGTCATCTAGTTTTGAAGGTCTTCATCTAAGTTCGATACTTTTTATAAAAGTTTGATAATGCTACTTTCCACTATATGTATGGTAATCCTTGTGGATCCATAATCGTAGAGGTGAGAAGAAGGAATGAAGGGCTCCCAATGAAGCATTTTTTGTAATATTTTTGCCTTTTTGTTATCAATAAAAATATGCACTGATAGGGGAAAAAAAAAAAAACCCTTAATTTAAATGTTATATACCTAGGGGGGATAATATGGGGTACCACTTGTTATAGATCTGATCTGAAAATATAAGACAGTGCAAATAAACCCAAGAATAATAAGATCGAAATAGATAGAAATGATTCTCTTTATTGATCAAACCCTTAAGGTAGGGCAACACCATACATTCACTCCTTAAGGAAAGAGAACACTCCACAAGCCATATGCCTGTTCATACAATAATCCTTGACACCTCTCCATGTGGAGTCTCTAGCCTCTATATAGGTCTCATACATACAATACCATGGGTCATTACCATGGTTCCCTCCTACCATCGAATTAATACCATGGGCCCATTACATTATTACTAACTACTTGTGGTCCCTTACATGATATGGGTTAACCACCTTATTTATTACTATGGCCCGTCCCATTATTACATTATTACCTTGGGTACCTCCCTTTGTACCCCATATTATCCCCCTAGGTATATAACATTAAACCTTGACATTGTATTCCTATTTAGATTATATTTATATATTTTTCAATATGGAGTCTATTTAATTCATCTTATTCTTTAATCTGTAGGTAAGAATAAGAGAACTATTTTTTAGATTTTAGATGGAAAGGTAATTTTGAAGGTGAAATTAAATCAATTGATTTATGTTGAAATTATTTATTTGAGTTAAAAAAAATAGGAATTAATTGGCATTATACACTTCAATAATTTTTAGCTTATAACAGTTTTTGGTGAAGACCCGTTTTAAAGGAAACATTCTCCTTCATTAACTAAATATGAAACTTTTTATCTAAAAAGTTTATATATACTAATTTACCAACAAATACAAATAAAAAATAGCATATTAAAATAATATCCTATATTTATATATGGAAATTATTATTAAAAAAAGAAGTTTCAAACTCTGGGTGAAATCCTTTATTGTTGAGAGACTAGTCCTTTGGCTCCTTTTTCTCCTATTCATACATAGAAGGTTTTAGGTTATCCTTAAGGATGATGGAATTTGAAATTGTTTCCTCTAAGCCACATGAATTCTTTGTATGATACTTGATCTCAACGTTCCTAGTCACTTGAGAAACCATTATACCTATCCCAAAATTTGTGGACCGCTCCAAACTTGCCTTATGATCTTGATTGTATGGAGGATGTCTTCACATTTATCCTCCTTATTTTCTAGAGCTTGAACAATTAGAGTTTTTCCCAGCCAACATGTTTCTTCTATTCTAAATAACTTCACCTACTAGATTCTAGAATATACTAGTCCTTTAACCCATCTATCCAAATCATCCAACATTTGAATTCAACTTAGAGTTTTCCTTTTCTCCTTAACTCTCCTTTCCAATTCATCAATTTTTTTATTTATGCAACTTATGACTGCATTCATGGATGAGCCTTGCAACCTCCATTGCATCTTTAATGTCCCTAGACATATGTGTCAAATTCACAAAGTTCAATGCCCTTAATGAGAAAATATAGGGTGTTTTTCCTTTCCATTCATGGAGTTTCCCACAATTATTTTCATTTTGAATAATATGGCTAAGTAGCAAGGAAACTTGACCCCCTTTCAATTGGCGCAATGAAATTAACACAAGAGATAGGTAACCCAACATGGGCATTGCAATTAGGAACCTTAAAATTTGAGGGCCTCCAAAAGAATGGAAATAAACCAGCTAGCCCCCATAGAGTGAAGAAAATCCCACCCTCCTCACTTCAACCTAGATTATAGACATGAACCAAGCATAGATGCAAAAGAATATAAGAAAATTACCTAAGACCCCATGCCACTAAGTCTCCACAAAGGTTGTAGATCACTTGTACACCAATGAGGCCTTTATTTTGCTTCTTGATACTCCTCAAATAATCTAAGTGATTTCCTCCACCATTAAATAACCATTCATCCAATCTTGTTGGAGAACTCTTCATTTTGAACTACAATTTTGTATTTCTCGCCACAATTTCATCATGGGAGCACACTTTGGTACCACTCCATAAATCATTGCACTTTTCATTTGACAAAATGCACATGAAATATCTTTACATACTCACCTCCCTGATATAATTATCAATTTAGCATTAATTAGGAAGGGGTTTGTACTCCCTCCTATAAATTCACTCATCCTTACATTCACATCTGTGATAAATATCTAATGGATAATATGTCGGGTGTTAATACAAGGAAAAGTGGTAATTGATCAACATGCAAAGGTGATTATCTCCCCACTTATTGACACCCCATCCTAGGGTCATGCTGAAATCATATTTTTTAAGCGTATAAGATATAATATAATAGATCCCTCTAAGTTAAGCACAAAATAATCATGATTACCATCACTTAATAAACATTAATTTACAAGATTTTTATGAGACTTTTTTCATTATTATTCATGATGATATTTCCATCTCATAAACTATGATGATAACTTTATATTTAAGATGGTTATAACTATATATCTATAATTATAATTGAGTATAACACATTTCATTTTTAAACAAAAATTAATGGAGATCCACTTCAAGTCTAGATCTATCATGCTAAAGGGATCAAATCCTTTGAGGTTGACATATTTTCTCAAAAAAAGCTCTCAAAAATCTTCCTGAACCTTGAGGGACTTATCCCTCATTGGGCATGATAGATTTGTAGTTTCAATATGGATTTAATTGGTTATGTATGTATGTATGTATGTATATTATCATTAAAAAATTCCAATGGTGTGCTATTCAGTATGAGGTATATGTGCAATTCATTCTATGTTTAAGATGGAATCGACACATGGTAATATATATAATCCATGTGCCAATTCCATGTTAAGCTTGGAAGGAATTTCACATCTCCCTCATGCTCAAAAGATTACTATTAAAATGTTTTGAGCATGGGAGAACAAACACATAGAAACATGTCCATGTTCCTACTTATATGGCTTTGGAGCTCCTCAAACTACCATGAAATATTTACAACCTATATTTTTTAGAATGTATGTGCATGTGATCATAAGTAGGAGAATGCATGTTCTCTATAACTTGCATGTGTTCTTAGGAAAGAGTGTGGACATGCTGGACTATGCACATGCTCTAGAATGCACACATGTTTTTAAGTAGGAGAATGCATGCATTTTATAATGTGTGTGCATTACTAAAGTAAAGAACACACATGTTTTGAAGTGCATACTTATTACAATGGATGAAAAACTAGAGAAACTACCATATTTTCACCTAAGGTTCATGCATGTTCCCTTGATCATCTTTATCACCTCAATACCCATACATAGTGCTAAAATATGATAATGATACATATATACATAGTTAGAGGTGAAGGATTTCCTTGAGAGGTAATTTATGGTGGTTCAAAATATCATTCCTAGTGCTAGAAGCCTAGAAGCTTCCTTTTGGGGCTAACTGTTTGGTTTATTCCCTTAATCATATCTAGGGTATAAAGACTCAAAGTTAATATTTAAAAGCTCATAATGTTGATTACCCCCATCTGAAGAATGAGGACTCCTTGGAAATGTCCTTCATGGTGATTCAACATGTCATTATTGGTCATGGATTCCTAAAAGATTCCTTTAAGACCTATGACCCAAGTTTCCTCTCTCAATCATATCCAAGGACCTGTTAGGGTCCTATGATAATAGGATTCATAATTTTGAATTGGCTATGATCAGTCTTGTAATATTGTACATACATTTTCTTTTTGCAAAATGTTTTTCCATATCAAAAAAATAAAAAATGTAAAGAGGGTGAAGTCCTAAAAGAAAAATCAAAGGGCTAATAAAAGAAAAAGATCAAAAAAGAGTATAAAATATGAACCCCACAAAAAGAGATAAAAAATAGATTCTGAAAGTGATGCAAATTCAAATGCCACTACTTTTTACTTTATTTGGCAAAATAAGATTGTGTGCAGCTTGTCAAAAATGCCACAATCCATGATGGTCAAATAGTTTAATCTTGATTTGTTCATGTTTTAAATTTCATGTTGATAGATAAAGAATAAAGATATAGTCAAACTGTTTAATCTTGGCAGATGAGTAGTTAGGTAGAGAATAATAATGACCCCAACAGTTTAATCTGAGCCATTGGAAAGTCATAAAGTTAGAATTAAATAGTTTGCTTACAAAAGAAAGAGAAATAGAGGGTCAACAAGCTCAAATGCACCCAGTAAATGAAGAAAAAATGTTAGGGTAAATGATGGGTAGGCAGAAGCAGGTTTCACAAGACATGGAAAGCATCAATTGGTTTATTTCTTATCACTAATATCATACTAATTTCCCCTTATTTATTCTAAAGGGCCCTTCCCTCTTCATTTCCCCTTGTAAAAATATCCTTCCCCTTCAATTTACCTTTTCCCTTATTTTATCTCATTTTCCCTTGTAAAAATATTTTTAACTCTGTTAATGATATTTGGCCTTCTATACAAGTGATATTTGAGCAAAATGATTTGGTCAAAGGAGCCGGTGAGGCAATTCAAAGGGTAAGAGTCGAACTTGCGAATAAGCCAGAAGAAGCCTCAAGAATAATCTAGTTCCTTAACTCAAAGAACAAGTATGAATTGCAGGAGCTTGGAATAGCTGACAGAGCTGGGACCATACTAGAAGTAAAGAAGGTAATCACCAAGAGGAACCTGATGATACAACTTGAGGAGAAATGCCAAACAATGGAGCTAGCAATAGCCAGGTTTATGGTGAATTTTGATGCTTTGAGGTAAAAAGGTATGCCTAATCCATTGGTGATTAAATACAGGTTGATGGCACATGAAGACTATGATAAGAAAATCAGAGAAGTGGCAAAGGAACAAGCCAATAATTCCTCCATGAAAGGGATTCCTTCAGGAAAAGTGCTTTATCAAACTTTTGAGAACCTCTTTTACCTCTAGCATGAGGTAAAACATCTCTTTATAAACAAGCCTACTTTTTCAAAATAAATAGAAACTGATGAAATATACAGAAGAATGGTAAATATTAAATTACCAGATGCAAAGTCTTGGGAAAAGTTCAATGATTTACTATGAATATGAAAGGTAAAACAGAGCATTCAAGGTAAAATAGTGAAGAGTAACAGAGGTTAAAGATGAAAGAGTATCAGTAAAAGGCAGTATAAGAGACAGTAAGAGAGAAAGAAAACAACAAGAGAGAAAAAACAACATAATATCAAAGAAAAGCCAACAACAAACAATAAAAGAGGGACAGCTTGCATCAGTTACATATCTATCTCTATCTTCTTGCATGAAGATATTTCTTTTTCCTTGAATAATGCCTAAAACATTTTAGGATATTTTGTAATATTTTTTTGTATACATACTTCATAATTTGAAGTATTATGGTTGGATTGGTGAACATTTCTATAGTTATATTGATCTAAAACCTGAGGGTTTATTGTAACATTTTAAAGTCAACAAACTGGGCTAAGTAATAAAGGAATTGCATTATAGGATTAATGTGTTAGGCCACTTCAGTGAAGTATCTTTCTTTTGTTAATTTGTTATTTTCTTAAGTATTTCACATACTTACATGTTTTCCAATTTGAATGAAATAACTAGAATGTTACTACATAATTTGTTTAAGTACACTCTGTCTTGAATAGTTATTCATTTTGATGTTTTCTTCTGATATCCAGAGTAGGGAATTCTTCATTGCTCCCTAGTTTTGATTGACCTCTTTCATTTTCCTCATTATCTGGTTTGAGGAATCCTTAATTGTTCTTTGACCCTGATTAAAAAACCACTTCACCATCCAGCCTAAAAGATCTGAATTTACTCAGCTACCTTGCCTTGTGAACACTATCTTTAGAACTCGATTCAGTCCTGTTTTCTTGACATTTGGACTCCATGGCCCAATGGTAAAGAGACATTCATCTATCCATCTAAATCAGTGATTCCACCACCAAATCAAATCAAAACCCAACCAAGCTTAAATAACTAGCCTAAAATCAATTAATCCAACAAAGTTAAATCATTAAGAGAGAGCCCTCTCTGAGCATTAGGAAGGCTAGATCCTGATCTCAAAAGTAGGTTTGTGGTTACCTCTATTATTTCTTTAAACACAACATGACAACCCTAGGGAAATTTTAGAGTGATAACATAGTGGCGACCATATTGGGGAAATTAGTCCTCAGTTTAATAAACCTTAATGGAAATCCTAAATCTCATCTTTTCAACTTAAGGCCATTTAAGGGTTGTCAAAGGTTTCATTAAAAAATAAAAAAATAAAAACTAAAATTGTGGCTTCCAAAAGAACATACTATACCAATCAAAGCAAATTCACTTCCTAAAGAGTTATCAAACTTAGACAATCTTCAATTTGATTTATCATTTATCATTCATTGTTTCATACCAAATCTGAAACTTCAGTCCATTATATTGTAATAGACCCTACTTTTATTCAATTTATTGAATCAAAGAAGAATACTATACATCCTGATTTAGATCAACATGTTCTAAAAACTTTTGACAAACTTGATGCTTTAACCTCAAATTTGATAAGGCACATAAACGAAGCCTATTTTCAATAGTCAGTTGAATTAGCTTCCCTAATTGCTGCTACTCCTAAGCCTTCTACCATTCCTTTAGAGTCTGTAAATTCATCTTTATTTAGTACCACCTCATCTATTATTTCCACTACACTTCATTCCACAGAATCATTCATCCCCAAGCTTCCTCTTCAGCCCAGAGTTTTATTTCCATCTCCAAATACTTCAAGTTCATCTTCTAGCACTTCTGCTACATTTTCTAGCACTTCAAGCTCATCTGTAAGCCCTTCAAGTTCATCTTCAAGCACTACCACTTTACCTCCTAGCCAAGCTAGAATCTTAGCCATGGTTGCCAGATATGCTCCTTTGACCTTACCAGCTCAAGTACATGCCATGCCCCAAGACTACCAGAGTAAAATCTTTCAGTTTGATGGTACTGGTCAATATACTATAGAACAACATTTTAATAAAATGAATGATTATTTTTAATTACATGAAATTGATGAAGAAGATGTACAGATGAGATTATTTGCACAAACACTAGCAGGAGATGTCAAGAAATGGTTTAAATAGTTACCTGTTGGTCATATTGCAGATTTAACTATTTTCCATAAAAATTTTATCAGTGGATGGGAAAGAAAGAAAAACCCTTTACAAATATTGTCTGAATATGAAAACATTAGAAGAGATCCTAATGAATATGTTCATGACTATTGTACTAGGTTTAACAATATTTATAATGCAATCCCTGCAAATATCAAACCTCCACCAGACTTGGCACTAATCAAATTTCCTAATGGTTTTGACATTGATATGTCTTACCAATTGAGAGAAAGAAACCCTCCAACTTTAGAACAGATGCAGAGTGATGCGGTTAGTGTAGAAGCTATCTTGTTGGCTAAAAAAGCTAAAATGAGGAATGACAAGAGAGCTACCATTAAGGAAGAACCATCCACTTCAGAAGTTAAGATAGATACTTTGGCTAAAAGTTTAGAAAAGTTAGTGGATAGATTAGAAATTATGGAAAGAAAACCACAATGGGATAATCAACAACAAGGTCCTCAAATAAGAAATCCCAAATTTAGGAAGAATCCTAATACTGTAAATCTAGAGAAGGGCCACCTGATCAACATATTAGACCACCTTTCCAAGAAAACTATGCTGAAAGTTCTCACCAAAATGAAGAAGATGAAGACACTCAGATTAACTTAATGGGAATAAATGATGGTAATACTATTTTTCTTACCCAAGAAGAACAAGAATTATGCATGTTACAACAATTACAGGTAGAATCTGGAGAGTCCTTTTAGTATAAACAAGGTTATGAATTTTATATTAATGAAGTTCATAAGCAATATAACCTTAGGAGTAAGAAAAACACAAAATCCATTACTAATAAAATTGTTCAAACTCAGACCAAGAAAACAATGGGAGCTCCTACAACCAAAGTGTTGTAAATTCTCTCTAGGGAAACCCAAAAAAATTTCACTCCAAAGATTGTAGCCAGTCCAAAAATTGTAGACATTACAGATACTGCTGTTAAAACTTCAACTGATATTCAAAAATCAGCTGCTCTTAAAACTTCAAAAGATGTCCAAAAATCAACTGATACTCAAGCTTCAAATGCTATTTAGATTTCAACTACTTCCCAAACTATTCCAAATCAAAAAATTGAAAATAGTAAAACAGTGGACACCCAAACAGAAACTGAATTACCAACTGAAGATAAGAAAGAAAAGACTACACAAACTCCAATTGCCAAGGAGGAAATCATTCAGTTAGGCAAAACACAGACTCCATTTAATATCCAAACTGAAATTTCCAAATTGAAAATATCAGTTCCTTTAACAGAATTGATAAAAAATGATTCCTACAAAGCCCAAATCATTGAAACACTAAATATAGATGAAGGAGAAGACTCTATTAATCTAAATGATGACTAACCAGAGTTAATATTTGGTCTTGAGGTAAATGGAAAACATGAACAAAGTAGTGTTCCTGCATTCTACATTAGCTTGACTATTCATGATCAAATCATACACAATGCTATGTTTGATTCAGGAGCTTCTCACAATTTAATGCCTAAAGAAATCATGGAAACATTGGATTTAGTTATAACCAGACCATACAAAGATCTTTTCTCTTTTGATTCTACTAAAGTTAAATGCCTGGGCCTAATAAAATACTTGTATGTCACCCTAGTTCAATGCCCAGGTAAGAGTATTGTCATGGATATTGTAGTTGCTGATATCCCTCCAAAGTATGGAATGCTATTATCTCACTCATGGGGAGAAAAATTGCAGGGGTCTCTACAATTAGACATGTCTTATGCCACAATTTTAGTATTTTATTAGCCCAAAAAGCTTTATAGAGAAACTTTAATGAAATACATGGTTAGTAGTACAGATAAACCACATAACTATCATATTTATTCTGTACATTCTGATATGGATTCTTTCATTTTATGTAATTCAGACACTGGAAAAGACAATAACGCAGTTGTAAAACAAGAACATAAAGAACCTGATAGTGATAATATATTTCATGAACCTAGGTGGCACCTAGACTTTGATGATTCAATCAACAAATTAGGAGCAGGTGCAGGAGTTTGGATTCATAACATGGAAAATAATCATTCTAAAGGTCATGCCTTTAGATTAAACATTAAAAGCACAAATAACATGGAAGAGTATGAAGCTTTGATCTTAGGATTGTAAATTGTAAGAAACCTTGGAGCCAAGAGAGTTTATATCACGTGAAACTTGAAATTAATCATAAAACAAATTAAAGGAGAGTATTCTGTGAATAATCCTAGACTTAGCCAATACAAAGAAATTGTTTTAGATCTGATTAAGGAACTTCTTGAAATCGATTTCGCTGCTATTCCTAGGAAACAGAACATGTAAGATCACAGTCTGGCTACTTTTTCTAGCACTTACAGATTACCTTTTCAGCCCAATCACCAGTACACTGTATAGGTAAGACATAGACCTGTTATACTTGATAATATGAAATATTGGCAGATTTTTTCACAAGATTCTCAAATCTATAATTTTATGAATGTTGAGGGAGAATTCCAAAACTGTAACATAAATACTGATTGTACAGTAAATCACATCATAAATACAAAGATAGATATAAATGTTGTAGATGTAAATAAACCCACTAAATTCACTAAAGTAGAAATAGATAACTTAGAAAAAGTAGAAATATAAGAAATAGTTAATGATGATTATGAGATTTTAAACCTTAAAAATAACTTTTTGCTTAAGGGATTAGTCCCATTAGAATATTTGTTTGATTCAAATGATGTAGCTAGAAAACAAAAAATGGAGCCTTTAAGATCAGACATAGAAGAATGTAACATAGGAACAGAAGAAAAACCTAAGCTTATTAAATTATCCAAAGCATTACCTCCAACTAAAAAGTTGAAATACATAAGTCTGTTTAAAGAATTTCAAGATGTATTTGCCTGGAGTTATGAAGACCTCAAGTCTTATGACACCAACATTATTCAACATACAATATCCATCAAAGAAGATCAAAAACCCTTCAAACAAAAGATTAGGATAATTAATCCAGTTCTCATGCCATTGATTGAAAAAAAAGTAAAAAGGATGTATGAGGCACAAATCATAGCACTATTAGATATTCATATTGGGTCTCTAATTTAGTCACCATTAGAAAGAAAACATGAGAAATCAGACTCTATGTTGATTTCAGAAACTTGAACAAAGTATCATTGAAGGATAATTATCCCCTCCCTAAAATGGACCACATTCTCTAGAGGGTAGTAGGGTCATCCAAAATTTCATTACTTGATGGATTCTCTGGATACAATCAAATCCTAGTCCAACCCGAAGATCAAGAAAAGACTGCATTCACCACTCCCTAGGGAACTTTCATGTATTTAAAGATGCCCTTTGGATTGATGAATGCTAGAGAAACATTCCAAAGAGCAATGGACATAGATTTTGCAAAAGAAATCCATGAATTTTTAGTTGTTTACCAAGATGATATCACAATGTTTTCCAAATCAGATAATGAACATCTAGATCATTTGAGAAGAGTTTTTATTAAATGTAGAAAATTTGGCATTTCTTTGAATCCAAAAAAGACACTCTTTGGGCTAGAAGAAGGTAAACTCTTAGGACACATAATTTCAAAAGAGGGCATTAGAATTGATCCAGCTAGAATAGAAGCAATCCTAAACATCAATCATCCTAGGAACATTAAAGAATTGCAATCATTTTTAGGTAAAATAAATTTTCTTAGAAGATTCATTTCTAACTTAGCAGAACTAATTAGATATTTGAATAATATGTTGAAAAAGGATTCAACACTTAAGTGGACAGTAGAGGCTAAGTAGTCTTTTGAGGAAATCAAAGAAGCCCTTACTAAAACACCTATCCTCATAAGCCCTAATTTCAACAAAGACTTCATAATTTTTTCATTTGCTTCAGAACACACTATTGCAGCCATCGTGTTTCAAACGAGTGATGAGGGTTATGAACAACCCATCACCTTCTTTAGTAAAGCTTTGAGAGATGCTACACTAAAGTATAATATAATGGAAAAACAAGCTCTTTCTTTAGTGAAAGCCATAAAGGATTTCAGAGTATATGTTCTACACTCTCACATAATAATATATGTTCTAAACTCAGTTGTAAAGGACATTCTAACTCACAATGGGCCTGACGGAAAAAGAGGCAAGTGGATTGCCACCATATTAGAATATGACATTGAGATAAAGCCTACAAAGTTGATTAAAGGCCAAGGTTTAGCCAAACTCATGGCTAAATTGAACTGTCAAGCCTTAGACATAAATTTCATTGTTGCTATAAATGATCAGGAAGACATGGCGACTCCACAAATCGGTGAAGCTTTCATAGATTCACCCTGGTATGCATACATTATTTTCATTTTACTCAACTTACAAGCTCCTCCTAGTTTATCTAGAACCAAAAGTAGATTCCTAAAGATGAAAGCAATGAAATATTGTATCTTAGACAATGCTTTATTTTGGAAAGATAATGGTGGCATTTTGTTAAATTTTTTATTAAAAGATGAAGCTGACAAGGTCATGCAGGAATTTCATGCAGGGGATTGTGGCAGACACCTATATTGGAAAACAATTGCTGGTAATATTTTAAGGGTAGGTTTTTACTGGCCCACCCCTTTTGTATATGTCAAAAAATATGTGACCTCTTGTCACAAATGCCAAATATTTGAAGGCAAGAAGAAACTCTTACCATTACCCCTCAAAACCATCTCCACAGAAATTCCATTTCAACAATGGGGTCTAGACTTCATTGGTGAAATTCACCCATCCTCCTCAGCCCAACATAAATGGATTTTGATAGCCACTGATTACTTTACTAAATGGATAGAAGCCATCCCTTCTAGAAAAGCCATAGATTCTGTCATCATTTCATTCCTTGAAAACAACATCCTTTCCAGATTTGGATGCCCACAAAAGCTCATCATTAATAATGTTGCTGCCTTCAAATCCAAGAAAATGGTAGACTTTTGTAACTGATACCACATTACCCTTGGCCATTCCATGACCTATTACCCTCAAGGTAATGGACTTGCAGAATCCTCAAACAAAAGCCTAGTTAATATCATCAAGAAATTGTTAGAAGATAATAAGAAGACCTGGAACAAAAAGTTGGTTAATGCCTTATGGGCAGACAAACTAACTACAAAAAAGTCCATTGGTACATCTCCTTATCAACTAGTATATGGAATGGATGTTGTTTCTCCATCCTCTTTAGGAGTACTAGTGATGAAAATGATTTAAGAATTGCAAGTAGAACCAAATGATATCCAAAGGACGATAAATTAGACAATACATTTGCAGCAAACCAGGGAAGAAGTCTATAACAAATCCCAAATGACCCAAGATAAAATCAAAAAGATTTTTGATAAGAAAACCAAAGTTGATGAATTTTACATAGGTGACAAAGTACTTAAATGGGATTCCAGAAGAGAAGAAAAGGGTAAACATGGTAAATTTGATTTCATATGGCAAGGCCCTTATATCATTTATGGTTACAAAGGTAACAATGTATTTTTCTTGAATTAGTTAGAAGGAACAGATCTACCAGGTGGACCAATCAATGGTAGAATCATGAAGCATTACTTGTCCCCAGATTAACATTAGTTCATTTGTTTACTTTGCTCATTGTATATACAATTGCAAAGTTTAGATTGGATTGGATGATTATCTTTTGAGGTTGAAGCCCGAAGAGAAGGCCCTAATCTTTGAAAGGTTCAACATCATATGTATGAATAAAGTAGATCATAGAGAAGCAGTTACAAGGCAAGCACAGTCAAAGTTTCAAAGGATACTGATGTTAAAAGTTCTTGACATTTCACTAGGAAATGCCATCCCCATGTGGAACCACTGTTAGGGTCCTATGATAATAGGATTCATAATTTTCAATTGGCTATGATCAGTCTTGTAATATTGTAGATACTTTTGCTTTCTACAAAATTTTTTCCCATATTAAAAAAATAAAAAATGTAAAGAGGGTGAAGTCCTAAAAGAAAAATCAAAGGGCTAATAAAAGAAAAAGATCAAAAAAGAGTATAAAATATGAACCCCACAAAAAGAGATAAAAAATAGATTTTTAAAGTGATGCAAATTCAAATGCCACTACTTTTTAATTTATTTGGTAAAATAAGATTGTGTATAGCTTGTCAAAAATGCCACAATCCATGATGGTCAAATAGTTTAATCTTGATTCATTCATGCTTTAAATTTCATGTTGATAGATAGAGAATAAAGATCTAGCCAAACTGTTTAATCTTGGCAGATCAGTAGTTAGGTAGAGAATAATAATGAGCTCAATAGTTTAATTTGAGCCATTGTAAAGTCGTAAGGTTAGAATTAAATAGTTTTCTTACAAAAGAAAGAGAAATAGAGGGTCAGCAAGCTCAAATGCACCTACTAAATGAAGAAAAAATGTTAGGGTAAATGATGGGTAGGCAGAAGCAGGTTTCACAAGACATGGAAAGCATCAATTGGTTTGTTTCTTATCACTAATATCATACTAATTTCCCCTTCTTGATTCTAAAGGACCCTTCCCTCTTCATTTCCCCTTGTAAAAATATCCCTTCCCCTTCATTTTACCTTTTCCCTTATTTTATCTCATTTTCCCTTGTAAACCCACTAAAACCCCCTTATCCTAAGTTTAAAAAGTTAAAATGTATCGGGCCCCATTGAAAAACCCTCCCCGATACCCTTTTAACTCATCCCAAATGTTTTTCTAACACCCACTCTCGTATTCCCCAAACCCTTTATATTATTCTAACCTATATTTTTTATACATTTATTCCTGCTTTATATATTTCACCCTCCCACTATATTATATCCCTGATCCCTAAAAACCTTAGCATATGGGTTATAACCCTCCGCCGTATAACCCATGGTCCCCACTTCTATTATAATACCCATCACATATATTACTTCCCGTTACATTTTAATTAAAACCCGACCCCACACCCCGACTCATCCCTCGCAACTCCGCCATGTGATAACCCTCTGATCACCCACCTCCATATCCAATGGCATGTATCCCATATCGTGCACTCCGATGTCCGACTGTTAATATCTCAAAAGCACGTGAGATTCGTGGTTTTCCCCGCCCACCTTTTTTGCTACATGGCAGCCCCACGTTATATCACGTCCTCGGAAAAAATACCACCAAACCACTTTTGAGCGCGCGATATACCACCTTATTTCCTCCTCGTGTTCGATGAAACCTCATTAACCCCGCACCCAAAATTAACCACTGTTGGTTAAAAAACGAAATAAGCCACCCTTTTTAAATCTTTTCACTATTATTCTGTTAAAAATTGCCGAAAAGAACCTCTGCCAACTCCGATTTGGAGTAGTACAAAGACCATTTGACGCCATCAGAAAGCCTTCGCTACCCCCAGAGAACTTGTCTGCATACCAAATCTTCGTTTTCCAGGTATTCCTGAAGCACCAGAAGGCCTATACTTAAGCTTTGCACAGTATTCCTAATAAAGTTAATCAATTGAACCAAGTTAAAAACCTTACCGACCTAAACTATTGCATCCAAAACCCTGTTAGCAGACTATATTCATATTTCCAGAGGTCCTAAGCCTACTTCTTAAGCCAGATACTGATAAATTGAATAAAATTAAACAAATCTATGGCTTCCCAAAGCATTATGGATGCAAAACCCCTGCAAAATCCTCACCTAGATGTTGGCCACCTCCCATTGGCCGATAGAGATTTCCAGATCAAAGATACAACCTCCCCTAACAATTTGTTAAAACTCCACTGTTGGAGAAAAGAAAAATTCCTTACCTATAATGATGATATTCAGTTATGGGAGTCAAATTTACCCAAATACTTGTTCCAACAGGTATACCAGTTCCCTGAAATCATCCACCGATGCCAACTCTGCTATATCCCAAGTCAAAGAGCCATAGTCTCTCCTAACTAGCAAATTTTGTTCACAATCACTGTAGGATCAATAAATGAAATGTTGCAGATCCATCCAAAGCCTAATGAAGCCCCATTTTGTATTGAAAACCTACTTGATTTGTACTTAAAGCTGGACCTTCCCAAGAGAAATCAATTTTTTCAGACTTTCCTCCTAGAAAAACTCCAAATTCCTACAGATAGCCCTCCATATTCTGCCACCATTTTCTTTGAAAGGGCCAGACAGATTATAACCATGATATCTTGTATTCTAAGATATGCCACTGATGAACATGTAGATAAACCTATACTTGGTTTCCTTTCTATTTTTTTCCCAGGCAAGCTTCCAGCTACAGTTTTCAATTTTGCCCAGTTCTTAGCAGATAGAATCCATGATCAATTGATCAGATTGCTAGATGAAAGAGTATTCAAATACTCTTCAATATTGTTCCATATGTTTCTATACTTCTAGTCAGAAAGGTTTACAGTTAACATCCAAAAACTGGACACTAAGGGCCATCCTAGATCTGTTATCTTTTGGACACCCTTAATCCAAAAATATTCCACAGTTTTCAGCTACAAGGAGTTCATTGATTCATTTTTTCACCCAGTGGTTAACATGCTAAGTAGTAGCAATAAAACTAGGGTGAGTGATGAGATAAATAGAGTTTTACAGTTGTCCAAACACAATAGAATAGGGGATTGGTATTTATACCAGAACCACACTGAAGTAAGGGTGTATGGATGTCAACTCACTCCATATAAGTTGCCCAAATATCTCCCCATGAGGATATTTGCATTAGAGTATATAAGGTAGATCATAAATTCAGATGATGTTAATTTTCTATCAGCCAGGAAGAAAACGCAGTTTAAAATAAAAAACCAACTTGGTCCTTTTATCTGCAATAATAGGGAGGTTGGAGAGGAAGCATAAAGATTTTTACAAGAAATGAAATTCAGTGATAGTTTCAAATGGTAGTATGATCTTTTGGGTGTCATAAACACACTGAGACTCAAGTTTAAATTGAGCCCTTTTATGCATGAGTCCAATCCATAGATTGAAAAATGTGCCAACCAGTCAGAGTGGTTGGAAAACACCTTAATGGATATGGAGAAACAGATGGATACTAGTTCCATTCTACATACTCCAGCTACAAGATAAAAATGAAAAAAGGACTAGGGAAGAAGGTTCTTTCTCAAACAAAGATACAACAGATGAAAAATTTGAAATTATGTACAGGAAGAAGCCCAAGCTAAATCATGTAAATGAGCAAGAAGAGACAATTGAGAAAATTGAAATCGTTGGTACTGACACAGTGGTTAAAGAGAATACAGCTCCAGCAGTTTCAGAGGAAACTCATTAGCCTTCAACCTCTAATACTCAGATTATTCAAAAGCAGCATAGTATTGAAGTCTCTTCATTAAGAAAACCAGTGGATAAAGAAAAAGACATAAAGGAGAAATATAAAGAAATCAAGTTGAGAAATGAAACATTGGAAGCTGAAATATAAGCCCAATATTTCAAACAGACACCTAGTGATCAGAATAGATTACTTTTAGTTTTTGACCTTAAAACAGGGAAAATGTAGATGACCTTTTTGTAGCCCACAATACAGCATCTTAAGTCATCAGCAAATTACAAAAAGACATAATTTGAAGTTTTGGCCAAGAATTTTCATCCTATAGATCAAATTGAGTTTCATAAGCATGTAGGAGAAATGATATACTCAACTATGACCAACAAAGCTATGAGTGTACAAAAACTTCAAAATTCTATAGAGAATATCGCAGCACAGTTTAAACTAGAGAGGGCATCCTCACAAGAAAAGGATAACATAATTAAATCACTAGAAGATTTGGTTATTCAGATTGGCTATAATCCAAATGACATCAAGGCAACATAAAAGCTCATAAAAAAGAAGAATGAAGACATTGATGCATTGAAGAAGCAGCTAAAATTTCCTCCTTCTGAACATCCAGAGACCAAGGAAGTTCTAGAAAATCAAAGCCAAAAAGATGAGATGATGGTCCTCATTCTTCAGTTAAATGCTCAATTAAAAGAAATGGAAAATGAGATGGATAAGTTAGTGCAGGAGAAACAGGTCAGCATGGAAGTAGTTTCTGTCACTACTATTCCCACATTTACTACAATAGTTCCTTCTACTTTGGCAATTTCAGTGGCCACAGTAGCTCCAGTAGTTACAACACTTCCCATTGCATCAACAACTATATCAGCAACAGGTTCAACAATAGCAGCGGCTCATCCTAGCAATGAAGCAGGTAAATTAATCAAAGTTATGCAGGATATGTCCATCCAAGCCAATGAAATAAATAGACTTAAGGAACAAATAAAAGGTCTAGAGGATGAAAATAAGTTGGCACAAATCATGCATAAAAATGAAACACAAAAGTCAAACAGATTGACTGAGAGAATACAAAAGTTAGAGAAAGAATTGACATTGAAAGAACCACTTGCCCAAGCAAAGCAGCAGCTATGGGCCAATATCATTAACTCTGTTAATGATATTTGGCCTTCTATACAGGTGATATTTAAGCAAGATGATTTGGTCAAAGAAGTTGGTGAGGCAATTCAAAGGGTAAGCGTTGAACTTGGGAATAAGTCAGAATAAGCCTCAAGAATAATCCAGTTTCTTAACTCAAAGAACAAGTATGAATTGCAGGAGCTTGGAATAGCTGACAGAACTGGGACCATACTAGAAGTAAATAAGGTAATCACCAAGAGGAACCTGATGATACAACTTGAGGAGAAATGCCAAACATTGGAGCTAGCAATAGCCAGGTTTATGTTGAAATTTGATGCTTTGAGGCAGAAGGGTATGCCTAATCCATTGGTGATTAATGACAAGTTGATGGCACATGAAGGCTATGATAATAAAATTCAAGAAGTGGCAAAGGAACAAGCCAACAATTCCTCCATGAAAGGTGTTAGGGTCCTATAATAATATGATTTATAATTTTGAATTGGCTATGGTTAGTCTTGTAATATTGTACATACTTTTGCTTTCTAAAAAAGGTTTTCCATATTAAAAATTAAAAAATGTAAAGAGGATATATCCTAAAAGAATAATCAAAGGACAAAAAGATAAAGAAAAATATTAAAAAAGTGAAAATATGAACCCCAAAAAGAAATAAAAACATATCATGAAAGTGTGCAAATTCAAATGCCACTAATTTTTACTTTACTATGCTAAATAAGGTTGTGTACAGCTTGTCAGAAATGCCACAATCCATGATGGTCAAATAGCTTAATCTTAACTCATTCATGTTGATAGATAGAGAATAAAGATCTAGCCAAACTATTTAACCTCGGCAGATCAATAGTTAGGTAGAGAATAGAAATGAGCTCATCAGTTTAATCTGAGCCATTGGAAGTTATAAGGTTAGAATTAGATAGTTTGCTTGTCAAAAGAAAAGGAAATAAAGGGTCAGCAAGCTCAAATGAACCCAATAAAATGAAGAAAAAATGTTAGGATAAATAAAGGGTGAGTAGAAGAAAGGTTGCAAATGCACATGGTTGTTGAGTCAAAAGCACAATTATCATGCTTAATCCTATGTGTCATGTGCAGGAGGATTTATGAGAAAGAAAGAATATTCACCAAGCTTGTTTGACTAATTTCCCCTCATTTCACTACACCCCCACATACTTACTTACTAATTTCCTCATTATCCCATTATTTCTTATAAAATACCATTTTTCCCATATTTTGACCTTTACCCCTTGGTCTCACACATTTCCCTAGAAATTACCCTTTAAAAAATCATCCCCCCTTCCCAAAATCCCTTTCCCTAGTGTGAAACCCATTCCCCACTACAAATATCACTTCCCCCCTATTGATTTCTCTTTTCCCCCTAAAAACCCATAAAAACCCCCTTATCCTAAGCTTTTATGCCCTCGTTTTATCTAACTAACTCCCCCATTTCATATTTCCCTGACAAACCTTTTTAACCCACCAACCTTTGGTGCGGTTAAAAAACCCCGCCACATACCCCATGGTCCCACTTTATTAACCTACTACTTATATCAAAAAACCTAACAATTATACACTAATTAATTACAATTTGCTGTAATTAAGTCTCGGGCAATGCAAATCCCTTTCCCGACTCTATCCGTCCATCTTAACCGCGCAATAGTCATTCGATCTCCTGCCCCAAGATCAGATGATATACATCCATATCATGCAGGTTCATTATCTGGCCGATAACAGCCCGAGAGCTCGCGAGATTCACAGGTTTTTCCTGGGCGTTGTTCCACTACGTGGTGACACCAGGTGAGATCATGTGCTCGCGAAAAATACCGCCTGCCATCCAAAACGATGCAATGGCCGAAAAAACAACCTCACCCAAGCCAAAAACTATCCACTGTTCATTTATATTTTCTGTGCCAAAATGTGACTGTTACCCATTAAGAGGACGAAAAATCCCCAAATTGCTCTTTTCGCTCGTTTTTCACTGCAACTACTGCTTAGCCATTTGTGACACCCTGAAACCTCTGTGACCAGTTTTACCACCGCTTGCCACCTGAAGAAGTTCTGGATACCTAATTAAAGCAACCAGTTGATAGTGAAAGCCACAATACCTTCTGCATTCACCATTGAACCCGGTCTACGTATCAAACCATCGATTTCCAGGTATTCTTGGGAAAAACCAGAATGACCCTTCAATTTGAAAACGCATAAGTTAAATTGAAAGCTTAATTAATTTAATTAATTAAGGAAACTTGTCTAAATTGAAAAGAAACCTGCTATACACCCCAAACCCTTGTATAGACTATAATTACCCACCCACTCTACCAGAGCTTACAAACCTCACTTCTGAAACCCCTAAAAACCTAATTCAAATCTATAAACTCAGTTATGGCTTCCCAAAACTCTCTGGATGTGAGACCTCTACAAACCCCTCACCTGGACATCGACTACCTTGCATTAGCATACAAAGACTTCCAAATAAAGGAAACTGCTTCCCCAGCCTACCTTCTGAAGCTTCACTGCTGGAGTAAGGACAATTTCTTGAACCAGAATGGTGACATTCACCTTTGGGAGTCTAATTTTCCCAAATATTTGTTTCGAGAAGTACACCCATTCCCAGACATCAACCACTTCTGTCATGCTTGCTACATTCCCAGCCAAAGAGCTATTGTCACCCCTAACTAGCAAGTGTTATTTACTATCACTGCATAATCTTTTAACCAAATGTTGCAGATCCAACCAATCCCTGATGAGACCCCACTATCTATTGGACACTTGTTAAACCTCTATATTAAGTTAGACTTGCTGAGAATAGCCCAAATTTTCCAAACTTTCATCATAAAGGAATGTCATACTCCCACAGATAGTCCCCCTTATGCTGGCACTATTTTTTCTGAGAGAGGCACACAGATTATTACCATGCTCTCTTGCATTTTAGGATATACCACAGATGAGCATGTGGATGAGGTTGTCTTGGCTTTCCTTTCCATTTTTAGCCCAGGCAAGCCTCCTGCTATAATTTACAACTATGCTCAATTCATAGCAGATAGGATGCATGAGCAATTCACCAGATTACCTATTGAAAGAGTCTTCAAGTACTCATTTGTATTACTTCATAAGTTCTTGTATTATCAATAAGACAAATTCCCTGTCAGCATCCAAAAATTGGATACCAAAGGAAATCCAAGGTCAGTTATATATTGGACACCCTTGATCCAAAATTACTCCACTACATTCACTTATAAGGACATCATTGATTCATTTTTTCATCCTGTGATGAATATGCTAACTAGTAGCCCTCAGCCCATAATTAGTCAAGAGATCAAAAGGGTGTTACAGTTGGCCAAGAACAATAAGGTGGGAGACTTGTATCTAGACCAGAACCACACAGAAATTAGAATTTATGGATGCCAACTTTCCCCTTACAAACTGCCCAAATACCTCCCAATGAGGATATTTGCACTAGAATACTTTAGGAAAATTATCAATTCTGATGAAGTCAACTTCCTTGCAGCTAGGAAGAAGACCCAATTAAAAATGAAAAATCAATTGGGCCCCTTCATTTATAATACCAGAGAAGCTGGACCAGAGGCATGCAAGATTTTACAGCAAATGAAGTTGAAAAACAGTTTTATATGGCAGTATGACCCTCATGGAGTCATAAATAAACTGAGGATCAAGGTCAAATTGGGACCTTTCATCCATCATCCCAGACCAGACATTGAGAGGTTTTCCAACCAATCGGAATGGTTGGAAAACACTCTAATAGACACGGACAGTGTTGTAGTTGATGTAGAAAATACATTGATTAATGTAGAGAGACAGATTGATGAAATTTCTTTCCTGCAAGTTCTTGAACTGGGAGAACCATTGAATATTCCTCCCATTTTACAGACTCTAGTAAATGAAGATAGTAACCCAAAGAGAAAAAGGGGAGAAGGTTCCATTTCAGCCATGGAAACCACAGATGAGCAGTTAAAGATCTATTACAGGAAGAGGCCCAAGATTAATACTGTAATCGAACAGGAAGACACCATTGAATCAGTGGAAATCACTGACACTGATACAATGTTGGAGAGAAGAAAAGGCACAACAGCTTCAGGAGAAACATAGCAGCCCTCAACATCTAACACTCAACTGATTAAGAGATAGCTCAACGTTCAGGTTTCTTCATTCACCAGGCCAGTGGATAAAGAAAAGGACATCAAAGATAGACATAAAGAAATCAAGTTGAGGAATGAGAAGTTGAAGGCTGAAACCTATGCTCAATACTTCAAGCACACACCAACAAATCAAAGCAAGTTGATGTCAGCTTTTGACATCAAAATAGGAAAAATGTAGGTGTCCTTCATGCAGCCTACTGTCCAGCAGCCAAAAACATTAGCTGACTACAGGAAAACAAACTTTGAGGTTTTGGCCAGGGATGTTCATCCCATTGACCAGATTGAATTCCACAAGTAGGCAGGTGAGATGATCTACTCCACCTTAACAGGAAAATCCATGGTTACACATAAGCTACAAAGTTCATTGGACAACATTACAACACAATACAAATTGGAAAAGGCCTCCTCGCAGGCCAAGGACAATAGGATCAAGTCATTATAGTACTTGGTAATTGAACTGGGACATGATCCCAATGATATCAAGGTTGCTGAGAAATTAATAAAGAAGAAGAATTAAGACATTGCAGCTCTCAAAAAACAACTACAACAACCTCATTCAGAGCACCCATAGACAAAAGAGTTCCTTGAGAGACAAACTCATCAAGAGGAGATGATGGACCTGGTTTTGCAATTGAATGATCAACTGAAGGAAAGGGAAAAGGATTTAGACAACTTGATACAGTTAAAACAAGCTAGTCTTGAGACTGCCCTGTCACTGTTATCCCAACAATCACTACTGCAGTACCATCCACCATGGTAGCGTCATTAGCTCCTACAACACCCATGGCTACAGCACTGCCAGCTGCCACAACATCTACATCAGCAACAGGGTCGACAACAACAGCAGCTCAGCCAGGTGATGAGGCAAGTAAGTTGGTCAAAGAAATGGAAGACATGTCCATTCAGACAACAGAAATGAACAAGCTCAAGGAAAATATAACTAGTATAGAAACTGACTATAAGCTTGCCCAGATTATGCACAAAGAAGAAGTACAGAAGGCAACCAGAATTAATGAAAGAATAAAAAGCATGGAGAAGGAATTGACTTTGAAAGAACCACTTGGCAAAGCCAAGGAACAATTATGAGCAAATTGAATTACTAAAAGAGGCTACAAAAGTCATACAGAGAGCGAAAACAGAACTGGGAGACATGCCAAAGGAAGCCACTAGGATCATTCACTTCCTTAACTCCAAAAATAAGTATGAATTGCAGGAATTGGAGATACCTGACAGGACAGGTACAATACTAGAAGTAAAAAGGGTACTCACCAAGAGAAATTTAATGCTAAACCTTGAATATAAGTGCCAAACCATGTAACTGGCTATAGATAGATTCATGGTTAAGTTTTAAGTTTTGAAGAAAAAGGGTCTACCTAATCCCTTAGTAATAAATGATAAATTAGTGCCACAGGAGGACTACAATAGAATAATTAGAGAAGTGGCTAGAGATCAGGTAAATACTTCCTCTATGAAGGGGATGCCAACTGGAAAGGTCCTATACCAGACTTTTGAGAACTTGGTTTACCTCCAGCATGAGTTAAAACACCTTTTTGTGAATAAACCCACTTTTGCTAAGTACACGGAGACAGATGAAATATATAGGAAAATGATAAATATCCAATTACCAGATGCAGAAACATGGGAGAAATTGAATGACTTATTGTAGAAATACATAGTCAAAATGTAAAAATGTGTAGTAAGGGTGAAAAAGCATAGTAAAAGGATAATGATAGGCCAGCCAAATGAAAGAGTATCAGGTAAAAGTGTATCAGTTGAAAGGTTAGAGTGAAAAGAACATCCAGTGTGAAGACCAACAGCAAGGCAGAGAATAAAAGGAAAAATATCAGAGCATAAAGACAGCACAACCTAATAAATAGGGACATCATACAGCAGTTGAACATCTGTCTCTATCTTCTTGCATGAAGATATTTCTTTCTCCTAGATTAATTCCCAAGACAGTTTGGGATATTTTGTAAATTATTTTTGTATAAATACTTCATAATTCGAAGTATTGAGGGGTGGATTTCTATACATTTGTAGAGTTGTACTGATCATAAACCTGAGGGTTATTGTACCAATTTTTCAAGTCAGTAGGCTGGACTAAGTAATAAAGAGATTACATTACAGGATTCATGTGTTGAGCTATTACAGTGAATTACTTTCTTTGTCAAACTTATTATTTTATTATGTTTTTCGTAGACTTAAATGTTATCTAAAGTTGAATGAATTATCTGGAAATTTATCTCAGAATTTTTTTAAGTATACTCTGTTTTGAAAATTTGATCATTTCTATGTTTTCTTCTGATATCCAGATCTGAGAATTCTTAATTGCTCTCCCATCCTGCTGTTTAGTCAATTTAGTGTTATCTAAATTGCTAGTATTAATTGTCAACCCGGGGCTCGTAAGCTGATGAAGTGAAGGTGTACTATATGTACTTAAGCAACCTCTTAGAGTTTTTTTTATCGTTGGGGGTGTTGTTTGTGGTTAATTTATCTTCCTAAGATGGAGTGGTGATTTATAAACAGATGAGTGATAGTGTGTGTGGAGTGAATCCTAAATGAGTGAGAGTGTGTGATTAGTGATCTCTAACTACTTGCTTGAAAGGAAATGGTTGAAAGAAATAAATAACTTGAAATAACTTGAAAGCAAAGAACCACTTCCAATGGCACTAGACACCATTCATGCTGCTGCAAATAAAAGAAAAGAAAGTCACTTTTAAAACCAAAGATAATGATTATCTCTCCCTAACTCCCTGCTTCAAACACATAGTGCTGTGTAAAGCACGATTAGGAAGTAGCTCAAGTTGAGTTAGAAAAGTGATTAAAAATGAGAAAAATCTACTTTAAAGACTAGTGATAACGTTTTGCTCTTTCTAACTCTCTACTTCTACCATATGTACTATGCAAAGTATGATTAGAAAGTAGTGAAAGATTAGTCTAAAAAGCACTCAAACCCAACTGCAAGTTAGTGGTATTATGATCCTTAAAAGATAACAATTTATGATAAAAGATCATTCATGTGTTAGCAGAACTTTGAGAAATAAGACTAAAAATCAGCTATAAAAACAAAGGCAGCAACTTGAACCTGTCAACTTCAAATACCATTAGTTTGTAAAGCAAATACACAAACATAAAAACAAATCCCGGGCTAAAAAACCTGCAAGGAAATAATACTGATCAGCTTGAAAGAAAAGAAATCAAATAAATCAAACTATACATGTTTAAAGAAATGCTGAATGAGAAAATAAAGAAATGCTGAACATAAAATACTTTACAGAGGCTAACATGAACAGGGGCCCTCCATTCATTCAGCCACAAGAAGACTTAAGGAACTGAAAGCTTCAAAACAGCACTGTTTCTATTGCTCCATTTGCAGAAATGTACAAAACAGAGTGCTAGAACAGCACTATAAAAACAGAGTTTACAAATGCTCTTAAAATTATCACAAGTTCAGAAAGTACAGCAGCTAAAAAGTAAAATAAGTGCACGCAGACGCAAGTATATATAGGCATCTGAAGGATGGCCTAACACGTACAGCTAATAACTGAAAAACAACTAACTGTAATGCGTATTTAAGGTTCATTGACACATCATAAGGCTGCGTGGATGAGCTGGAGGTTCTGTTGTCATGGGCAATGAATCCAGTGTTGGATCATGTCCCCTACCACCTGCAAAACACGGACAAGTCACCGTTTGAGCTGACGTGACCTAACAGCTTACAATCACCGTTAAGCTGCCTTTATTTGACCGTAACTTGACCAGTTTTGACCGGAGGTACAAATGACGTGAATGGTTGAACAAATGGCACAGGAACCTCGAGCACGTTGATACCTAAGTGCCCATGTGGCTCATTTGGCAAACTGACACGTGGAACCTTGAGTTTAACAAAAAGGCTGCGGGATCATCAGATGGCTGCGGGATCGCTGAATGGCTGCGGGATTGCCAGACAGCTGCGGAATTCCTGCAAGTATGTCAAAATCTAAACAAAACAGTCACCCATTAGCAAAACTCACTTGATCATGCTTAATGACACCTAATGTAATGATCTGGGTGGTTTTACAGTGAAAATGAGGCAAAAGTGAAGAAAAGCTGAGGAAAAACTGAGGGAAATGGTAGACAAGTAGGTGTAAAGTAGAGGCTCTACATACCCCCACTACGAGGGTATTGCATGTCCTCATGCAATGAAAACACAGCTCAATCCACCTGCTGGGATGCCTCTGCTAAGACATCCAATCTCCTCTTCTTCCTCTGTGTGGAGACATTGACTTTTGGTCTCTTGAACATGCATCTGAATTTCAAATTGATTAAGGCTCTGTTTAGCCTTCTACATTTCTTCTTGAGTCTCCTGTTTTTCTTCTGCCACATGCCCATGTGAAGCATGGTGTTATCTTGGACCATTTTGTCAATATCAGCTTGCTGCTTCATTTTTTCATTTTCCTGCTTAATGTGGCGATTTAGCACCTCAAGTTCATAGATCTCTTGTTTGAGTATGTCTATTTGCTGCTCATGAGGTATGATATTACTTGGGCCAGCAGTGTTCTGCTCCAATGTTTCAAAATAGTTGTACACCTCTTGCTGAGCTGGGTCAACCATTGGTGACTTCCTTGGACCGTGTTCATGCTCAATTTCAGTTTCAAACTCCGGCTGAAATGGACTGCCCTCCCTTGGAGGGGTAGCTTCATCATGTTGTGGACTATCTTCAAAGTCTGATTTTATAGCACCCTTCTCAGGTGTGCTTAGATCAATGAAAAGTGTCCTTGTGGCTCTCCCTTTATTCTGCAATCTGCTGCTCCTTCTTACATTGGCAACACTCTGTGTTTCTTTTTGTGCCTTTTTCCTTGGTTTCTGCACTTTTACTTTCTTGGAAAGGGCAGTTTTTTCATGGAGTTTGGCCAACCTTTGTGCTAAGGGCTGACTATCTTCCTCACTAGAATTCTCTGGAGTCTGATAAGTTTCTTGAACTATGGATTTTCCCTTGTCTTGCTTTTGTTTCTTCCTATCTTCTTTTCTCTTCTGGGCAGCTTCTTGGGCAAGTTCTGAGAGGGTTTGTGTGATAATCCCTTGAGCTATTGGATCACTGTCCATAGTAGGTTCAGGCTCAATCTCATGTTCAGAATGATGTACTTTAGTTTCCTCTTCAATCTGTCCTTGGACAGTTCCCTCTAAGATATCAGTTTCAGGGGTATCCTCTTTTCTTTTTCTTCTACTTTTTCTAGGCACAGAGGTTTCTCCAGCTTCTTCAAAATGATTTCTCACAAGGAATTTCTCCCAGGTGTCTCGTTTTGCTTTTAATTGTTCCTCCACTAACATCTTAACAAGACTATGATGACAGAGATGTGCTTCAATGTTTCGTGGATTCCTTTGGGCCATGGAACACATTTTTCTAAGGCTTTGGAATAGAAAGTAGGGAAGATTTATATCATGTTCTCCTTGAAATTGCAGCATAACTTTACCATGATAAACATATAAGACCCCAAATCTCCCTTCACAAGTGAAAAATTTTTGCACTAACAACAGTAAAATTTTCCCTTCTTCCTTAACATAAGTGACAGGAATTCCTTTTGTGATGACACTGGTATCCATACCTGGGTTTTTTTAAATCTGCTTCCATTGTTGATCTTGAACTGACCGGTTTTTAAACCACCTTTCTCCGGTTTGTGGGAGAGATGTAGCTTGTGCTATGCTGCCCTCACTGACTGCAAACGTTAAATCACCCACCTCCACTTGACTGTCTTTATCTCTGAATGACCTTGCAAAGGCCTTTGTAACCTCCTTGTGGTAGCCTTTAAATTTCTTGATGCACTGTAGCCAGTTGGCTTTCTGCAACGCCTCCTTAACTTGAGGATATGCTTCCAGGAATTTTGAACCTTCTGGTTCAGCCCTTAAAAGTTTCCCCATTGACTCTATGGCTCTGTTCTAAAACACGACTTCAATGGTGGCTTTACACAGTAAATTCTCGGCTCTGTTCAGAATTTTGTGGAAAAGAGGTTGTATGGTTTCAGCAATAGCCTTAGACACAGTGAATTCACGGCTTGAACATAGTGAAATGGTGGATTAACAGCTTTAACACAGTGGAACGGTGGCTTAGCAGTCGTAATACAACCGTAACATACGTTCACTGGTTATATGTATTCACTGTTTCTCAGAATTAGCAGAGAGGAAAAAACAGAGTATGGTTTACGGAGGCAACGTAGTGAGTGGAACGGAATGAAGGAAATGAGAGAATGGAACAGCGTGAAATGGAGTGTTATGAGCGTAGGAGGGTTTCAAAATAATGAATGGAAACGGCTAGATCCTTAGATTTCGGCTGTAGGTTTACACATGGTTGCGGGATGAGGACTTAGAGAGTCGTAGTACATTAGGCTACGTCACTAGGGTACGAAAGCCTTAATGACAGAAGCAGCCGTAAGTGATTTCCAAAATTGTGGTAATCAAGGACTGATAGAGTTGGGGGATACGTGGATATATGGTCGCATGGTAGGGAAAATGGGTAATCATTACAATTAGTGGCAAAAAGACATAACCCAGAAAACTTTGCGTAATGAAATAACTGTAAGTTTAAGATTTAAAACATACCTCAGATCCGCGTTTGGTTTGCCTTTTGATGATTTGCCACTAACCCTTTGTCAACTTATTGCTGTTACATGACTCTTTCCTCCTTGTTATTGATGATTTTTGAACTGTAAAAATTTCTCAAACAGACTGTGTTTCTTTGTGCAGGTGCAGAGGGCTGCGGAAAGGCTAAACGGCTGCAGAATTGCCAAATAGCTGCAGGAACTGCAATGGTGTCCTCCAGCTGCACAAAATAACCTTAGTTGCCTAAAAAAACCTTTATTAATGAAATGAAATGGAATGAATGGATGAATGGGTGGAAAGCAGTGAGGTGAAGTGAGAATGGTTAGATGGAATAAGATGGTGAAATGGAATGGATGAAATGGCGAAATGAGATGAAAGAGAGAGAGATTTTTTTTTTTTGGAAAACATGAGGTGTCAGGTGACCCTGATTTTCACCTCAGGTTTTCTGCATGAGACTGCCAATCAGAGATTGGTTTTCAGGCTCATACATTTATTCTTTTTTTTTTTTTTTTGAAATTGAAAGAAACGGAGATTAGGCTGATGGAGGAGAAGAATTCTTCTCCACCAGCCTCATTTCATAATCGCCTTGGAACAACTTAACAAACTCCTCTTTTGAGAGTGGCTTGTGGTAAACTTTCAACCGGTGGCCATTCACAATAAAGGGAGTTTGAAGTTCATCAATAGTCTTCACTCTAACTGCTCCATTATTAAAGACTTCATCAATCTCATATGGCCCAAGCCAATGAGTTTGAAATTTTCCTTTGAAGTCCTTAAATTTGGAATCAAACAAGAGTGCCCAATCACCCTTTTGAAACTTCTTTTCTTTGATATGTCGATCATGCCATTTGATTCTTTGGTGCTGAACTAGATCGGTCCTTAGAATTGCATCTTGTCTCATTTCATCTAGTTCATTTAACTGGTCCATTCTGTGCTTCTGGGCTTCTGATAAGCTCATCCCCAATTGAACTGCTGTCTTGAAGGTCTTGATTTGGAACTCAATGGGGAACAGGACTTCCTTCCCATAAACAAGTTCATAGGGAGAATGTCTTGTGGTGTTCCTCCATGTAGTTCTATAGGCCCATAAGGCTTCAGGAAGCCTTTCCGCCCAATCTCTTCTATGAAGATGAACAGTCTTTGTGATGATGCTTTCAAGAACTTTATTTGTAGATTCTACTTGACCATTCGCTTGCGGATGGTATGGAGTAGATGTTCTATGCTTGATTTTATACTCCTCCATCAGCTTCTCCATCATCCTTGATGTAAATTGGCTCCCCTGATCTGTTACAATTTCTCTTCGGACACCAAAACGAGTGAAAATATCCTCAAAAAGAAATTGAACAACTGAATTTTCAGTAGCAGAAGTCAATGCTTTAGCTTCTACCCACATAGTAACATAATCAGTACAAACCAATATATATCTCTTTTGCTTGGATGGCGGATTAATTGGTCCAACAAAATCTAGAGCCCATTTCTCGAAGGGTTCGATGCATACCTGTGGCTGTAGTGGCATTTCATTTGAAAGAGTTGGTCTCCCAACTCTCTGACAACTGTCACACCTTCTAACATATTGCTTTGCATCCTTAAAGAGAGAAGGCCAATAATATCCTAAAGAAAGGATTTTATAGGCTGTCCTCTTATCAGCAAAGTGTCCGCCACAAGGTTCGTCATGACATGCCTTAAGGATGTCAGGCATTTCATCCTCCCGTGCACATCTTCTGATCATACAATCTGGCCCTGTTCTGAACAATTCATTAGAAATCCAAGAATAATGTGAACTCTCCTGAATGATTTTCCTTTTCTCATTAGGAAATAAATGTAAAGGTAGCTTTCCAGTAACTAAATAATTAGCAATATCAGCATACCAAGGAGTTTTGGTAGTTACTGCAAACAAATACTCATCTGGAAATTTATCCTCTACAGGAGAATCCTCATTAGTGTTTTGGATTCTATACAAGAAATCAGCTACTGTGTTTTGTTTACCTGGTCGATCTAACACAGTTATGTTGAATTCTTGTAAAAGCAAAAGCCATCTTGTAACTCTACCATTAGTGACTGGTTTGTTCATGAGGTATCTAATGGCAAAGTGATCAGTGTGGACAAAGGTTTCATAGCCGGTTATATAATGTCTAAACTTGTTTATCACATGAACAACGGCTAGAAATTCCTTTTCAGTAACAGTGTAATTTAACTCAGTAGGAGTCAAATTCTTACTTGTGTAATAAATGGCATAAGGGATCAAATCCTTTTGTCCCAAAACAGCTCCTAAAGCTGTATCTGAAGCATCAGTAGAAATGTGGAAAGGGAGTTTCCAATTTGGACCCCTTAGAATGGGTGCTTCAGATATTCTAATCTTTAAAGCTTCAAAGGCCGATTGACATTCAGGATCCCACTTAAATTCACAATCTTTAGTAAGGAGTTTGAAAAGAGGGGATGCTATCTTAGTGAAGTTTTCAATAAATCTTCTGTAATAACCAGTAAACCCAAGAAAACTTCTAACATCTCTTTGGCAATTTGGAACAGGTAACTTAGAGATGACTTCGACTTTAGATCTATCAACTTTGATTCCATCTCCTGAAATATGATGTCCTAAAACAATCCCTTCAGTAAACATCATAAAACACTTTTCATGACTTAAAGAAAGATTTGTTTCCTTACATCTTACCAGTACTTTTTCCAAATTTGCCAAAGCTTCTTCAAATGTATTACCATAAACTGTGAAATTGTCCATGTATACCTCTACACAATCATGAATCAGATCTGAAAAGATTCCTAGTACAGCCCTTTGAAATGTAGCGGGTGCATTGCACAATCCAAAAGGGAGTACTCGGTAGGCAAAAGTTCCCCAAGGACAAGTAAATGTGGTTTTGTCTTGATCTTCAGGTGCTACCTGAATCTGGTTATAACCACTAAAACCATCCAAGAATGAGAAATACTTTTTACCTTCTAAAGTGTCTAGTACCTGATCAATAAAAGGTAGAGGGAAATGATCCTTTAAGGTTGCCTTGTTCAATTCTCGATAATCAATGCAAACTCTCCATTTACCATTCTTTTTGGGCACTATAACCAAGGGAGAAACCCATTGGCTATCTGAAATGGGGTAAATGAAGTTTACCTTGAGCAATTTCTGAAGTTCTTCTTTCACAATTTCCCTAAGATTTGGATTCATCCGTCTTTGTGGCTGCCTAATAGGTCTGCTATTTTCTTCAATATAAATGTGATGAATACAAGTCTTAGGGTCGATTCCTTTCATGTCAGTGTATTCCCATGCAAAGGCAGTGGAATGTTTTTGCAACAGTTTAGTTAATTCTTCTTGTTGTGGTCTTTCCAAGTTCTTGTTAATGTTTAATGTTTTTCCTGGAAAGATTTCAACTGTAGAACTACCAAACTCTTCCATTGAGAAGAGAGACATCTGTCTAGAGGAGAGATATTCAATGTCTGCATCTAACTGAAACTGTGTAGAGTCATATTCTAAAGGTGTCTCAAAATTTTCTAATGTATTTAGAATTTGACTGTCCTCACTAATCTCAGAGATGGTTAGAACAGGTTGAAGAGTATCCTCTTCATCGATCCACTCATCTTATCCTATTTCTGTTATTGCCTTTGCGGGAGGATACAAGTTGAATTTCTTGGTAGAATTACCATCTGATATATACATGTCCCCAGACCTACAACTTATAAAAGCATCAGCTGTGGCCAGCCAAGGTCTTCCTAAAATAAGAGGATGTCCTCCTAGATTGTTCTTGGGGGTTAAAATCATAAAATCAACTGGATACTCCCAAGAGTCTAGTGAGACTGGAATATCTTCCAATACACCATCAGGTTTGATGATTGATCTATCTGCAAGTTGCAACAAAGTAGGTGTAAAGAGAAGGTTAGGAAGCTTTAACTGATCCATGGTCTGTCTACTCATGATGTTGATAGCGGCTCCTAAGTCAATCAAGGTATTTGGGATTTCAACCCCATTAATATGAGTTTTAACAATAGGGCTACCGGGATCCACATACTTTTGCATGGTAATCTTACCCATCATAATGTCTGCAATTTTTCCAACTAGATGTATCCTTTTGGTATCTCTGGTTTTCTTTCCTGTTTTTTTCAAACTCAACTCCTTTATTGTCTTTGCTAGGATGGGAATTTCCTTAATGGCTGTTAACAAGGGAATCTTGATACAGACATTTTTCAATTCATCTAGAAAGTTGTAGTCAGGCAACCAAATTTGTTTTTCCACCCCCTGGTCAATTTGTAACCTTTCAGGGAAAGGTGGTGTAGTTGAAGATGTAGGTTGCTCAACTAAGGGAGTTGATTCTTTTTCTTTTTCTTGAATGTTTGGATTTTGAAGGGATGCTTCAGAACCCTTATTAGCTTTAAGAGATTCTTCCTCAAAAATGCTTGGCTGTTGAACACTTGTAGAAGGTTGATCTAGGATTCTACCTGATCTGAGTTGTACTTCATTGAGAGGAACAACCATATAGGTAGGGAATGGTTGACCTTCCATCACATAAGCATTTTGAGGATTCCTATTATTTGGATTGGGTAATGGCTGAGAGGGAAGTTGATTTGGCTTCTGCTGGGAGAGTTGAGAATTTTGATTTTGTGGAGGAGGTTGTTGTTGTTGAGGGTATGGCAATGATAATTGTTGACCTTGATTTGGAAGTTGGGGAGCTTGCTGATTCTGAAATGATGGAGGATATTGATAGAATTGAGCAAGTCTCGCATAAGGATTTTGCATGCTTTGAAACCATGCTTGAAAAGCATTTTGTGGTTGAGGCTAAGGTTGTTGCCAAGGATTCCAATTTGGTTGGGATTGAGAATTCATAGAGTTGTTAAACCCTTGATTCTGTTGTCCTTGCCAAGGTCTCCTTGCAATAAAACAAAGAGATTCAAGCGTACTTGGATCTTCTTGAAAGACTGATTTGAGCCCAGGGATTGAAGGACAATCCTTGGTCTCATGGGTTTCTGAGAAAATTACACATGTTTCCACAACTTGTGCTTCCAAGGGACATTCCCTTAAAGCATGCTTCTTTCTACACTTCGGGCAAAAGATAGTCATAGCCTCAGCTTCTGCTTTTTGTTTATTTTGAATCTTAAGGGTATCAATTTGTTCACTAAGACTCCCTAAGATGTCAGTTTTAAATTCATCAAGCATATTACCGATTTCAGCCCTACTCACTGATCCTGTTGCAGATTTATTTGCCCTAAGGAGAGAAGGATCTCTAGGCCCTTTTTGAGTTTTTGATTTGCCCCTTGAGAGATGGATACAAAGTTCTGCTATATCATTGAGAGAAAGTTGAGAAATATCCCCTTTCCCCATCATGTTTAAGATATCTATCCATTCATCCCTAATGGCTTTTAATAAGAGGGCTTTTAAGGTCTCTTCATCCAAGGTACTCATTTTTGCTCTTTTTAAGTTATATTGAAATCTCTCAAGTAAATCTTCTAAGCTCTCATCTTCTTTTTGCATCATTTTAAAAACCTCGTCCTTGTGATTAGTAGGCATACAATAGTCCAAATACCTATCCAAAAAGGTTTGTTTCATTTCATCCCAAGTCCTAATGGATTGAGTAAGTAACCCCATGAACCATTTTAAAGCTTGATCTTTTAATGTTGATGGGAACAGCTTGAGTTTCTGAGTATCATCCAGATAGTCATAGGTTCAACACACAACTTCAAATTCAAACAAGAATGTTTCAGGGTCTTCAGTTCTTAACCCATGAAAATTTGGGAGGACGGATGGTGATATGTTTTTCATGGTGGCTCGGGAATCCTCATTAACAATGGGAAACCCAAATGAGTTATCCCCATCTCTATTTCCTCCAATGGGACCTCTACCTCCTCCATTATTATTGTTATTTCCTCCTCCTCCTCTACCTCTACCTCTACCACCTCCTTCTTCCTCTGCCATGATGATTCTCCTAGGGATTTCAAAATCTTCTGGTTCCTCTACAAAGGGTGAATGAGAAGAGATTTCTCCTTCTTCTTCAGGTGATTCTATTTCCTCAATTACAATTGGTTTTCCTGTAGGAGAAAGAGAAGAGTCTCTTCCTGGTTCAAACTCAATAGAAGGTGTAGGAGAGTCAACTCTTGGCTCTTGAATTCCAGGAATTCTAGGACTAGGAGTTTCGGTTGGAGATAAGGGAGGTGTCTCTTGTCTATCTCTTAAAGCAGATGGACTTGTAAAAATTGAACTTCGAGCTCTAGCTAAAAACCTTCCTCTAGAATCTCTAGCTCTATGCATGTCATTTTTTATTTTATCTTCAAGTCAAGTTAATAGTTCTTTTTCTGATCTTCCAGGTCACTCTAGGTGCAAGAAGAGAGCATACTCAAGAAACTATTAAATCAATAACTTTCTCCTTTCTGATCCTCCAGATCACTTTGAAGTGCAAGAGGAGAGCATACTTAGATAGGCTATTAACTTCTTTTCTTGAAATTTTATGTTTTTTTTTTTCTAAGAATATGGCTACTTAATTTCACTTCCCCGGCAACGGCGCCAAAATGTTTAGTCAATTTAGTGTTATCTAAATTGCTAGTATTAATTGTCAACCCGGGGCTCGTAAGCTGATGAAGTGAAGGTGTACTATATGTACTTAAGCAACCTCTTAGAGTTTTTTTTATCATTGGGGGTGTTGTTTGTGGTTAATTTATCTTCCTAAGATGGAGTGGTGATTTATAAACAGATGAGTGATAGTGTGTGTGGAGTGAATCCTAAATGAGTGAGAGTGTGTGATTAGTGATCTCTAACTACTTGCTTGAAAGGAAATGGTTGAAAGAAATAAATAACTTGAAATAACTTGAAAGCAAAGAACCACTTCCAATGGCACTAGACACCATTCATGCTGCTGCAAATAAAAGAAAAGAAAGTCACTTTTAAAACCAAAGATAATGATTATCTCTCCCTAACTCCCTGCTTCAAACACATAGTGCTGTGTAAAGCACGATTAGGAAGTAGCTCAAGTTGAGTTAGAAAAGTGATTAAAAATGAGAAAAATCTACTTTAAAGACTAGTGATAACGTTTTGCTCTTTCTAACTCTCTACTTCTGCCATATGTACTATGCAAAGTATGATTAGAAAGTAGTGAAAGATTAGTCTAAAAAGCACTCAAACCCAACTGCAAGTTAGTGGTATTCTGATCCTTAAAAGATAACAATTTATGATAAAAGATCATTCATGTGTTAGCAGAACTTTGAGAAATAAGACTAAAAATCAGCTATAAAAACAAAGGCAGCAACTTGAACCTGTCAACTTCAAATACCATTAGTTTGTAAAGCAAATACACAAACATAAAAACAAATCCCGGGCTAAAAAACCTGCAAGGAAATAATACTGATCAGCTTGAAAGAAAAGAAATCAAATAAATCAAACTATACATGTTTAAAGAAATGCTGAATGAGAAAATAAAGAAATGCTGAACATAAAATACTTTACAGAGGCTAACATGAACAGGGGCCCTCCATTCATTCAGCCACAAGAAGACTTAAGGAACTGAAAGCTTCAAAACAGCACTGTTTCTATTGCTCCATTTGCAGAAATGTACAAAACAGAGTGCTAGAACAGCACTATAAAAACAGAGTTTACAAATGCTCTTAAAATTATCACAAGTTCAGAAAGTACAGCAGCTAAAAAGTAAAATAAGCGTACACAGACGCAAGTATATATAGGCATCTGAAGGATGGCCTAACACGTACAGCTAATAACTGAAAAACAACTAACTGTAATGCGTATTTAAGGTTCATTGACACATCATAAGGTTGCGTGGATGAGCTGGAGGTTCTGTCGTCATGGGCAATGAATCCAGTGTTGGATCATGTCCCCTACCACCTGCAAAACGTGGACAAGTCACCGTTTGAGCTGACGTGACCTAACAGCTTACAATCACCGTTAAGCTGCCTTTATTTGACCGTAACTTGACCAATTTTGACCGGAGGTACAGATGACGTGAATGGTTGAACAAATGGCACAGGAACCTCGAGCACGTTGATGCCTAAGTGCCCATGTGGCTCATTTGGCAAACTGACACGTGGAACCTTGAGTTTAACAAAAAGGCTGCGGGATCATCAGATGGCTGCGGGATCGCTGAATGGCTGCGGGATTGCCAGACAGCTGCGGAATTCCTGCAAGTATGTCAAAATCTAAACAAAACAGTCACCCATTAGCAAAACTCACTTGATCATGCTTAATGACACCTAATGTAATGATCTGGGTGGTTTTACAGTGAAAATGAGGCAAAAGTGAAGAAAAGCTGAGGAAAAGCTGAGGGAAATGGTAGACAAGTAGGTGTAAAGTACAGGCTCTACACCTGCTTGACCTCTTTCACTTTATTCTTAATCCGGCCTAAGGAACCCTTAATTGCTCATTAGATCCAATTGAAAACCACTTCACCATCCAGCCTTGAGATTTGATGTAACTCAACTATCGTGTCCTGTAGAAACTATTTTTAGAACTTGATCCAGTCCTGTTTGCTTGACATTTTGACCCCATAGCCCAATGGTAAAAGACACCCCTCTGTTCATCTAAGTAAGTGATCCCATCACCAAATCCAAATCAAAACCCAAGTACATTCATAACTAGCCTAAAATAAATTAACTAAACAAAGTTAGAACATAAAGAGAGAGCCCTCTCTGAGCATTAGGAAGGCTAGATCCTAATCTTCAAAGTAGGTTTGTGGTTACCTCTAATCATTTCTTTCTAATCAACTCTAGAGAAATATTGGAGTGATAACATTATTGGCGACCATACTGGGGAATTAGATCCTCAGTGTAATAAAACTTAAAGGAAATATTAATTCTCATCTTGTGCCCCTTAAGGTCATTTTAGAGTTGATGTTAAAAAGTTTCAAAAAACAATTAAAAAATTAAAATTCTGGCTCCCAAAAAGACTCACTATACCAGGGAAAATCTAGATCCAAACCCTGCTACAATAGTTGATGACCCAGACAGAATTTTAAGAAAACCAAAAAGGGTAGAAACTCAAGCAAGTAGTAATCAGTTAGTTAAAGAAAAATCACTCCCTGAGGAATTATCAACTTTAGAGGATATTCCATTTGGTTTGTCATTTGACCTCTCATTGTTTAGAACTAAATCAGAAAATGCAATTCATGACACTATGGTAGACCCTAATTTTATTCAATTCATTGAGTCAAAAAAGGTGCCTATACATCTAGATTTAGATAAACTTGTATTGGATACTTTTGACAAGCTAGAAGCTTTAACCTCTACATTGATAAGTCATATATATGATGTCTATCTTCAAAAATTAGTTGAATTAGTTGCCTTCACTGTTGTTGCCTTTGAACTTTCTGTACAATCTTCAAATACTGTAAATACACCTTCATTTACTACCACGTCACCAATAATATCCACCATAGTTCATTCCCCTAAACTAGTTATTCATCGGCTTCCTATCCAACCAAACACCTCAACCTCATCTAGTTCATCTCCATCCATTTCAAGCCCTTCCTCAAGAACCACTACTTCCCCCCCTAGTCAAACCAGAATCTCAGCCATGGCAGACATATATGCACCTTTAGTATTACCATCACAACTCCATGCCATGCCCCAAGATTACCAAAGCAAAATATTTTTGTTTGATGCTATTGGTCAGTATACTACCCAACAACATGTCAACAAAATGACTGACTATTTTGAGTTGCATGAGATTGATGAATCTGATGTCTGTTACACTAAAAAATGTCACCTTGACTACTTACAGTTAGTATGGCTCAAATCAACAGTCATGCTACCCTCTTAGGCAAGTCTCATGCCTCTGTTATCCATCTCAAACTCAAAGAAGAGAGAAAGTCTTGTAAAAACTATGTTTATCTCTGGGGTCGCAGGTTCTCTCTAGCCTTACCTGCGGGGACGCTGACCATGTTCACAAAATCTGCGTCCATGGACGCTCTGTATGTTAAGGGACAGGTGCGTCCCTCTGTAAAAGGCAAAATGCGCGAGTTTTATCTTGAAAAAGTTACTTGTGGTTACTTCTGGAACATTCTAGAGGTCGGTTTGATGAAATGGATGCGCCTCCAGTTGGTTCATGTATCTCTATTAAGGGGGAACTTATCCCATCAATAAGGGAGCTATCCCACCCAAAGAGGGGGATGATCCCATTGATAGTGGACCTGAATAACCTCTTTACAGCACTATAAATAAAGGCATTGAGCCAGAAGGAGAGGAGGTTGGAGCTATACATTTTCTTTGGGTAAATGCTGCAGGATTTAGGTCTTCCATTAGAGCCTTTGTGAGGAGAGATTGTCTTCACTTGATTCTACTTGGGAGAGGGTGAGCTTTGTCAAAGTAGAGGAAAACCCTTGATGGACCCTGGGAGGAACTTGCACAACACCAAGGCCAGGTTGTAAGAGTTTCTTTGTTTCGTTATTAATACAAACTGGTTTATTTTTCTCAATAGCTTGTGTTAATGAGTTATTTCATGTGTTCCTTGGTCTGCATGTTGAATATATGTTTTATTATATGAAATGCAAGTGCTTGGTAATTGTTTGATTGTTTGTGGTTGCAGGAATTGACTTGAAGGAGGAGCTCATTCGGATCGTCAAGAACGGACTTCAACAACAGCGTTTTGGAATAAGGTAAGCCTAAACACTTGTAGTTTTCATGTTGTAAAAGGTGTATTTAGAGAAAGATCACTCCATTTTGTCTTGTTTGTCATTAGAATGTCTTAGACTTCTAGGAAGGTCAGTCGTGTCCGCACCCTTGACAGATTCCGTGTGACAAATTGGCGACTCCACTGGGGATAGATTCCATTGATGAGAAAAGTCTTTTCCTTTATGTGAACTTTGCTTTGAGAAAATTGGTTTATTTTTCTGGTTTTGGCTCTGTGATTCTGTCTCTGGGTGGGTTAGCTTAGGATTAGTTTTATTTTGGTTTTTCTTGAGTTTTTCAGACGGACGCATCCTCTGAGTGCTGCACAGTGCATCCCTGGACGCACTTTTGCTGTGTGCACAGAGCGGGCCCGCACCTGTGCTAACGGGTTGCCTGCGTCTTCCTGTAAAAATTTAGGAAAATTCCATTTTTTGCCTAATTTGCTCTTAGATTTTGTTTTTTCTTAGTTTTTTCTGCCCAGATTCATTAGTCCCTTGTTCAGAATCTTCACCTAAGCTTGTTCCTGCTCTTAGCTTTCATCAA